>CM017559.1:35682186-36412007 GCA_007844125.1 Sinonovacula constricta
AAGAACAACATCTATAGAACTTTCTCAGAAACAGTTACATATAGATGCCAAACGCATGTGCAGCAACAATGAGTAAGAGCCTTAAAAAGAGTTTCCCTACATTTGTGCTGCCTTTATCAGGTCAGGAATAATATCTTTATTTGTATAGAAATTAAATATTTAATTTTTATGTTAAGTCCCCAACCTAACATTCGCCTTAATTTATCATTTCTTCTCTTCCAGAGCACAATGGATGACCGCCGTGTGGTAGACTATTTCGTGGTTGCAGGTCTGTCTGATGATCCACAACCACTAGAGGAGTTCAGCAACGAAGCTGCGATCAAACCGACCTATAAACAGGATCCAATCACAGACATTACGGTTATCAACAAGACACTTGGGGAGAAAGTTCCCAGAGGATATCTGTGTTTGGACAAAACTCCGGGGGATAATCCGGCGAATCTGAACCATGGAAGTATCCGATGTCCGGAGATGTATATCTGTTATAGACGCAGTCGGGATAAACCTCCACTCACCGATGTCGGGTAAGTCTGGGTGAGATTGGTTGGGGTCTCCTTACAGCCCACTTGCAGAAACATTTTTCAGGTGAGACTTTTCGGGCTAAAGTTTTAATTTTGACTGTTCAATGTTTAAAGGTAGTATTGAATATCTTGGACCAGATTTTTTTTTTCTCTAAACAAACAAATAAATTATTGTTGTCTGAAAATATCTTGAGAAATGATAATTATTGATGACCTACATCTATGTGAAAAGTGAAGCTAAACAAATCACTCGTCTTTTCACATAGGTTTTCCTTTTTGAGCCATGCATCACAGGTAGCTATTTTTAAACTAAGAAAACCATGTGACTACTAATTTTATATCATCATCCAGATAATCTGCTCTGACATGGATGTCTATTTTAGCATAAATACCTGTCATGCATATAAATAGTTTGGGAATTAATGGGCATATAGAGAGATTTATTTCATGATTAATACTGTCTGACAATCTAGACCAGGTTCAAAATCATCTTTTCTTGGATATAAGTTTGACTTTTTGCAGAAATAATGCCTCAATTCCTCAAAACCAGGTCAATATGTACTTGATAATGGCAGACTGTCAGATACCAACTTTAACTACCAATAACCAGAACAGTCATTGGACTGCTTGATTCATCATCTGGGTGTAAAATAAATAGAAATTGTAATATAATGACATTCTTAGAAGTGTTCTGGGAATACAAGTTGAAGCATGAGCAAAATTTCAACTGTGAAATATTTTCATAAGAGCCATATTTAGAAGAGACGTATGCCTCCGACCATACCATGATGAGACTTTTTTCAAAATAAAAATTGATATATAGTTTTTTTAATTTCTATTTTTACAATTTACAAATAAAACTTTTCAGGTTTTATTCCTCAGATTCTTTTTTTTTTCTTTTAATTTATTGTTAATTTCATATTCACAAATGAAAATAAAAAGATTTTTTTTCTGTTGATTCTGTACAAGTCATTAAGTGTTTCTGCTCAGTTTTTTTCCAGCTAGTTTTGAATTTATAATAAATTGTTGGTTTGTGAACTATTTTTGGCATGGTGTATACTAATGAGCCCAACAGAGAAACCTTTTTGAAGATTATTTTGGCATTGCTATTATTCACTGTTTCAATCCCTAATTAACCTCTTTTTTTGTGTGCCAAAATTTGATTACAAATAAGATTGAAAAACAAACTGTATTTTAACCAGTTTTGCATTGCCATTTTACTCTATATTGGTGTCATTTTCTGTGCAATACTGACATCCAATCATCCTGGTCATTGCTCATTTTCTGGGGACCCATGGCAAAGTGGTATGCCTCTGACTGCTTAGCCTCCCACTGCATGGGTTAGAGACCCATTCAGGGCAAAAGACTCAATATGTGAAGGTCATCCAGCTGACCTGTGGTTTACCAATGGTTCTACCCAGAAATATCTGGGGTCTAAATGAGGATAAATAATGGAAAATTTCAAAATGGCCTAAGCTATTATGAAAGTGACTTCACACTCTAAATAACAATTCTATTTACTAAACGTCCTTACTTATTATAAAGGTGACTCTATGCAACAAAGAATATATGTATACATCAGTTCATAAAGTGCAAATAATTGTACCTTCAATTACTGGCCATACATTTTCTAAGGAAATTGAAGAACGACAAAAAATGTGTCATAAAAGGGGTTTGTGATGCCTGACTTGTTGCAATGCTACTGTAATGACAATAGGTTCACAGATTTTCTAAAGTCACTGTCAAAGTACATGTCTAAAGACACATTGTCTGGCAAATTAATTTCAGAATGATAATAATTCGGTTGCTGTAATGTTTTTCTTAAACAGAAACCAATTTAATCCCCTTAAACCAGATTTTGTTGTTTCTAAATTATATTTTGTTGTTAGTTTATAATGCTTATTCAAAGGTGTAGTATGGGTGTAGGATTTGAAATAACATTTTGAACTCAAAATTTCTCCCCATTATCAAGTTTTTATCCCATGCCCCAAGTTTTGTGAATGTCTTCCAGCTGACTTGTGGTGCGCGGTTGGTTCTACCTGGACATGTTTCTGGGTCTTCTTCCTTTAAAAAGCAGGACATTGCTATAATGATCATAAATGGTCGCGCAATGTATTTCAAAACAAAAAATTATACAACTTTGAGTTGGAGACTGAATCATACTCTTATATATCTGATTGATTGAATTTTTTAATAAATATGAAATCAGTCTAAGGCCAGTGCTTGAGAACACTCCCAGACACTTGCTCAAGGGATGTGTAACCTTCGGCTTTAGATTTACGTTAATGTCTGATGAAGTGCGATTGGTAGTAGAATATATATATATACTTACTCTCAGCATGTATCAAATTTACCTGATATGAAGAAAGGTCTTTATCTCACTCTCTCGCTATAAGGAGAATAAATGACAGATATACAATTACATATATATTTACATGTACTTGCTTTAAAGGTCTTGTCCCTCTTTTTTTTTCACCTCTTTTTTCAATTTTGAATAATCATTTGCAAAATACACAAGAGGATAAGATAATCTTATTTTAAAAAATAAAGTAAATTAATTTTAGAAAAGAAGCACATTGCTGGATCAAACTGTGACCATAAGTTTGTTTTTTTTGTAATTAACTCGACCACTGTGACAGATGATTCTTGACCGCCATTCATCAGAATTGTTTGTTAAGCCTCAAAAGTAACTTAACACCACTAGTAAGAATGTATATTTAGATAATGAAAAGATGTCATAAAAATGATAGATATAAAACAAAGATGTCATGAAAATTGTAGATATAGTTTGTCCATTGATATTAATGTTTGGGAAGTTTTGAGTTGCATTAGGCATAACAAATTTACCCTTTGCAGCAGTTATGGTGGTAAAAAGTTTTCTTGCATATTTGGGAGGGGGGTTGGGGGGACAATTGTACCATATGGTAGATAGGACCTTTAAAGGTGGTTTCCAACAATTTGGACCAAAATTTCTTGTCTCAAATAACCAATTAGGTCATTCACATTCAGAGTGATCTTTTTGCGATCAGTTATGTCTTACATTTCAGTTAGTGCTCAAAATGGTATTTATTAAGACTAAAGTATGGGTTTATACAAAATTAAGCCTAAAATCCCCAAAGCAGCTAGTTGAATATTGTTATATATATTTGATGTGGGCAAACTGGTGGAAGCCACCTTTAAAGACATCTAGTTCGATATTGTTATATATATTTGATATAGGCAAACTGTCGGAGGCCACCTTTACAGACAGCTTGTTCGATATTGTTACATATATTTGATATAGGCAAACTGTCGGATGCCACCTTTAAAGACAGCGTGATTATTTATGACTTAACCTGACTAACCTTGATGGTATGTGTATATATATAAACCACCAAAATGGTCCTCAGCTCTCTGTGTATGATTGACCCCTGCAACAGCTGTCATACAGATTTAACCTCGGGTTATCTTGTCTAGTCAGGAAACAATCAGATAAAAGTCTTCATAGAAATATCCCACACTTATGACAAGGATATGGCCTGGATATCAGAGAAATTAACCAATACTTATAATGAGAAGATTTACCTGATTCAATAAACTTTTGGGATTAAATGTGTTAGGGATCATTTCTGCCTGACTTAAAGCAGACTAACTCATAAATGGTATATTGGACCATATTTAGGGGGGTGGGAAGAAATATTTTATTTAGAATTCTTATCTGAAAGTCTATGGTTGAATATCAAAGAACTCATTATGTAGTTACATTTTTCATAGTCATACAGGTCCTAAAGTAAAGCTCATTGTTAGGTACTATTTGATTGTTTAGAGCAAGCCGTAGCAGCTTAGTGTGGCGGTTGATCAGTTAACTTAAAAAACTTAAAATGGATGCTTGCATTTTGTCTGTCTACAGAGATGTAAAGAAAATCATTTTTTTCTATTCTAATAAGGGGAATAATAATATGTTTTGTTAAACTGTCATGTAACTGTATTTTGCTGTCAGATTTTTATTTACTTCTAACCTGCTTAGTATAGACTAGCCTAGACCCAGATCAGCCAGCTTCCATCTGAATAGATATGCTTACCCTTCAGTAAACCAGTCATAAATAAAATAGCAGACTAATAGCTAATTTACTTGCTTTATCATCCTAGGTTTATGAAGTTCTAATAAGGGTAGTTGAAGAACTGGTTGACCGGATGTGACATTCTACTCTCAGACATTTATGACATGTTGTGTGCTATCACTACATCTGCTTCACTGTTCAAAACATAGGGCTAGCCAATTGTTGATAGGAGTGAAAGATTAGTTGTGAATTAATACCACTTTTCCACCTGTTTTATTTTAATAAGAGACATATTTCCATTTATTATTTAGTAACCTCTTTCATTTCATTACTAGGTCATCTTCATATGACCTGGTAGTATAATAGATAGAGCATCGGCTCAAGGTATTGGAGCCGACAGCTTCGATCTTGGGCTGCAAAATACCAAAGTCCTCAAACATGGTAGTGGTATAGCTCCCTTGCTAATGCTCAAGCAAATATAATGGTAGTTCCATGACTGGTTGGCCTGGTGTCATGATAATGTGACTGGTTGTGGTATCATGCCAGGTCTTCATAGCATGCTATACACAGTGAAGGCAGCACTATGACTGCCTTAAGTGGACACTGTATCCAAATAACTGAATTACTGCTTGTGGGACAATAAATCCAATAAATATCTTTATATTTCTATCTTTCTCTGATAAATTGATTTAAAATTTCAGTGGTGATTTTAAGGCCAATTTCACTCCATTCCCCTCTGTAAAAATTATAAATTTTCCATCTTACAACTGAATAAATTTCCCACTGAACTTCAGAAAACATTTCTATGCCTTTAATCTTCATAATAGACATATATGAACTGAATAATAAATAAATTATACTTTTCATGTAATGACATTAGTATTAAAGTTACAAATTTCCCCTCATGGTCTTTGAAAGACAGTTATCCACTCTTTAAAGGGAAAAGCATACTAAATAGGTTGATAATATGAAAATAAATAATAACATTAATCAATAAGGTTTTGCAGTAATATTGTACGATGACATCTTCTGTGCATTTCAAAATATTGAAAACTGTGTTGTAATATTGTTTATTCTTGATACATATGCCTTTTATTACAACATTTAACCTGTTAATAAGCCAAATAGCATTCATCAAAATGCAAATGTGATAATGATAAATGATTGTCTTGTGACGTCATTTAGCTATATGTATGTTTTGTCATATATATGGCATAAAACTACAATCTGTTTTAGTGTATTTTAGTGTGGGACTGATTTTTTACTTGTGGAATATTTTTCCAACAGACATTATTTGTTTATATTTTTTTAGTTATTTTTAAGTTTTGTAAAATAACTGTTTGCTGACAGTAATATAGTCTAAAATAATAAATATGAAATGATAATCTAGTGTTGGGTTTTGTTGCAATTTTTCAGTAAATCAACACTAAATTTGTGCACATTGGAAGGATATGGTAAACAAATTAAACCATACAAATTGAAATGTAAGGCTAAACCATCTTTTTTATAATTTTAAAATCATGACTTACATCTTCTTGCTTTCATCTGATGTTTAATGTGATATCTGAGGTAAAGGTTGATGTCTTGGTTTTCCACAATCAACCCAGCTATCTTAAGGAATTCTTATACGAACACTACAACTTGAATTTACACGTCTTGTCAACATCTTTCTCAGGAACTGCTCATCTCCCCACTGTGTGGGTTCGAATCCCAATCTGGATGAGAACTTTCATGTCGGGAAGGATTTCCAGCTAACTTGCGGTGTACTAATGGGTATTCCTCTACCGATAATTAGCTGGATGTCACCTATATGACCATAATTGTCAGTTCACTATAACAAAAAAACAAAACAAACTTTCTCAGGACTACTATTTTCTAATCGTACAAAACAAAGTCTCATATTTCTGCTCTCTTCTTTGCAGTGTGCTGTATGAGGGGAAGGAACGGTTAATGTCTGGGTGCGAGATCGTCCATACAACTTTCTTCGGTAGTCCCGCCAACATCAACAACAGCAGTAGTGGCAGGATCTATATCACCTATAGACGGGCTGCAGAGAATGCACCCAGTGATATGTTGGCTGTGGTGGAATTGTGTGTTATACTCGAGAATAAGGTATGGACCAACAATCAGACGGCTTGTGCTGTAAACCTCATGGTACCTCTTGATAACAATTTATACTACTTAGGATGTGCCCGTGGCCGAGGGTTAGAGTCTGTGACTTGTAACGCCTCAGCCCATCACTGCATGGATTTGAGTCCCAGTTGGGGTGAGAACTTTTATGTGGGGAGGTTTTCCAGCTAACCTGGGGTGTGCCAGTGGTTCTACCCAGGAGTAAGTCTGGGGTCTTCCTCCACCAATAGTTAGCTGGACATTACCAATATGACCATAACTGTGTCAGTGCGATGTAACAATAAAACGAAAACAGAACCATACCACTAAGTAGCCCCTTTTTCACATATGCTTGCAAATTGCCTTGACATAGCACTAATTGATGACTTAGAAACATATAGAGCAATTCCTGATGGAGTTGCCCATTAACCTGATTGATTTTGCTTGGCTGGCTTAGTATAGTAATAGATATTTATAAATAAATCTTCCCTTGATCACTTAATAATTAATTATTGGCCCAACCACAGCTCAAAGTCTTGGTTATCTGGTGTTCACTTCAGATAAAGTTGTGCCTTTATTTTCTTAAGATTAACAGCCTGAACAAAGCATAGTTTGAACAATTTATCCGCATCAAGCTGAATTGGAACCCGGGCCCACATATTAAGAACCCACTGCAGTAAACACTTATCTTAAGCAGTTGATATTTGTCACAGAAAGCAAAAGCTATGCATATTAATGGTTGATCAATGCGAGTAATGCCTTTGAAAGCATGCTGTGAACATCTGAAATGATATCACACTCGCTCACTTTTTCTATACTCTGCTGACATGTTGTGGAACTACCCTTGTTATTTTATGACTGTAAGCAAAGAATCTTTACCACTGCAAGACTATAAAGACTGTTGTGTTAGAACCCAAGTCCTTACATACAAAGAGTTTCAGTTTTATTAGACCTGTGTTTAAAGATCAAAGGGCAGCAGACATCTTGCACTGTTAATTGATGTCAAGATGTGTTGGTGAGTAATTTGCAGAGAGCGGATTTTTTATTTTCTTAAAGTGTGTCTCTGTTGTTTTTTAATTTAAATATGTCACTTTGATCTAAGTCCTGTAAAATATTGGTATTTTTTTTTATTTTTACAGAATGAGTCGCCACCACATTCATATTGTCAAATCCACAAGAACCTAACAAGGGACTGGTAAGTCTCCTTTGTGTTTTTTATGGCAGATTGGGTGGGTGGGGGCCAATGGTCTGATTCAACAGAGTCTGTGTCTCCAATCCAGGCAAAAACGTCTCTAGAGAACATCTTCCAGCTGACTGCCAGTACCTGTTCAATGCAGTTATTTGTTTTTCTCCCTTAATTTGTCTATGTGTTATAAGTCAATCTTAACCAATATTTCTAGAGTTTACTATATTATAGTCAACATTGTAAAGGTGTGAAAAGAGATGCGTTACCTTTGAACTTTTCAAATTAAAATGTATTCAGTAGTCCAGGGATAGGGTTGTCGCACAGACCCTGCATCTCACTGTGTAGGGTTCAGACATTTGTCTGGGAGGGTTTCTTTGCCAGAATTGCATGATGTCATTGTAATGACCAGGATTGTGCAAGTGCTATGTATTTCTGACCAGAAAATGAAAAACAAGACCAAAGATGGTCAGTACATGTTTTTACCAACAGAGTGGGGCGCCTATGGCATAGTGGTAGAGTCACAGATTTGTAACTCCTCTGACTGCATAGCCTCTCACCGCGTGGGTTCCAGTCCCATTCGGGGCGAAGGACTTAATGTGAGAAAGTCTTCCAGCTGACTTGCAGTGTGCCAATGCTTTTACCCAGATGTGTGTCTGGGGTCTTCCTCCACCAAAAGCTGGACATTGCTATAGTGATCATTACTTGTCGCTGCAACATATTGCAAATTCAAATCAAATCTTACCAGCAGTCTCAATCATAAAGAATGTCTTATCAATGTCAAATAAACTTAACGTTTATGGTTAATTTGTAATTATATAGAATGATATTTATAAATTTTAACAGATACTTTAACTGTAAGTGATTTACTTTAACTGTAAGTGATTTGTTGAAATATTGATGTTCTGGTCTCTTTTTTTTCAGGTGGGTTCTGATGTTTTCCTGTGTTATAAAAAGGCCATGACTAAAACAGACATTTTAGCTTATCAGCCAGGTATGGGGATAATTATTTGTGAATGTTAAATATGCTTTGTTTTTTACGAAACAACATTAGAAAAACTGCAAATGCCCACATGTTTCTAAAACCAGCCAAAATGTTTTCAAAATGCCATTAAACTATTATGTCAACTTGGTAATTCCTTGACCTCACCCATTTTCAAATGAATTTTACACGCAGAATATAAAGCATAATACATGTACATGCGCTTTGAATATATAAGTATGAACATTATCAGATGGGAAATTTTTATAAAATTACCGGTACCTAGATTATCTTCATACTTCCTAAGCTCTTTAAGATAAGTAGCATCTTCATCAACCCTTAAGAACAAGTACATGTAAGTATGAAATATATCTTGAAATGTATCATGTACTATTATATCAGATGATGCTTCTAAATCATTTGATTTATTATCGTTCTTAATATTAAAGTTCACTGTCAAGAATGAATTTGTTAATTTATGTTTGGGAAAGAGTAAGTTTGTTTAACTTGTACACATTAACCGTTGTGTAAACTCATTATTTAACATGGAGGATCAAATTTACTTTATTCCTTTATATTCTCTGCAGAAAAAGCTTTAAAAGATGTCCCGTCGTATGTGATGGTAAAAAAAAAAGTCAGCAGATATTTATCATAATCTGATCATCAAAGGTATAATAGTCAATGTACATCACAAAGAGAACAGCCATTAAACCTGAGTAATCCAAAGACACAGGCCTACTGCATTCTAGAAGTAGGTGTAATAAAGGGGACTGTCTATTAAAATCTCTTCATACATTTCAGCCATCCTGGACCGGTATCCAAATGAGGACTTTGAGGATTTCCCCCTGCCGGACTCAGTCCCTATGTTCTGTCTTCCCATGGGAGCCTCGATAGAGTGCTGGTCAGCTAAAGCCCAACATCCATTCCCAGTGTTCTCAACATTTATCCTCACTGGCATGGGGGGCAAGAAGGTATGGCTTGCTTTTACAGTGAAGTAATCACTGTAGATCTGAGCTGTCTGAGAGTAAAAACTAACAGAAACCAAATGATTTTTCTCTTAATAAATTTGACAGCATTGTAAGGAAAGATGATTTTGATTTGTCAATATGTAACAAAAAAAATAAAAGAAGAAAAATTGTTTTATAATAATTCATAAAGTTATTGTATTTATGCTGCTGTAATGCAGGTTTGGCTTGATACCCACTGAATCCACACCATGTGTGATGAACACCCACTTGAACTCTTAAATGGCTAGAACATTGTAGCTAGTTGGCAATTTGTGCCATTTTCATAGAGTTTTTAAGATTTCCTATGTTTATTGATAAAGGCTGGAAGTTGGTGAATTACTCACTGTTTCGAGGTCAAGTAAAAAACAACATAGTACTGAAAGACTGTTGATTGTGTGTTTAACTTAAGCGAATTAAATGAGCAGAATTTAATCTAAATATAAACTGTTACCCACTCCAGGTATATGGTGCTGCTATCACGTTTTACGAGGAATACCCAGAGAGTAAACTGTCCGATCTGCAGATGCGACATCTTGGATTGAAGAACAAACACATCAGAGAGCAATACCGTATTATGAAGACTGTGCATGCCAATCGTAGCATCTGTCTCCTGTCACAATGGCCGTTCTTTGATGCATTTAGAAAATTTCTCTCTTACCTGTATAGGATCTCTATCACAGGTCCTCATTCTGTGCCCATTGAAAGGTGAGCTTAGTGATTTTGTTTTGTCTTTTACTGTCACCACTTGTATATAATGCACTCTATTTTTTTTAGCTCACCGGAGCTTATGCTTAGGGTGAGCTATTGTGATCGTCCAGCATCACACGTCCGTCATCATTTTTTTATACTCCTTAAAAACCGCTGGGCAAAATTCAGCCACTTTCTTAAGGAGGCAGAGTGAATGAAATGTTGTTCAATTCTGATCCCTCAAATATCAATACTGCCAGGGGCATGGCCATTTTCCATATAAAGCTATCAAGGCAAACTTTGCAAATTTTCTTTTCAGAAACTGCAAGAGCTAGAGCCTTGATATTTGATAATACATGTTCTTTGGGTGGCTCTGTATCAAGGTTGTTCAAAGAATTCTGATCTATAAAAAACATGACCGCCAAAGGCGTGGCCATTTCCATATATGGCTTTATAGGAAAATCTTCCTGTCAGAAACTGCAAGAGGGAATATACCGGTATGTTTCTTGGGTGGCCCTGTATCAAGAGAAAAGCCTTGATGCAAAGCATCATAGGGCCGCCAATTATATTTAAAAAAGACAATACATTATCTGGAATGGACAATGCCAGACATCCGATGAGTCTTTTGACTTAAAGTGAGTAAAAGTTTCATCAATCACTTGGCCTTCACATGGACATGACATATGCCGTACAATTTGTATTGCACATGGTAAAAATGTATGAAACAATTCATTTAATGATGCAACAACTAATCTTGTTAGAAACACATCTAAGAAATATTGAATGAATAATAATTTTTAAACACTTAACCTACTTGGTTTGAAGTTGCCAAAGTCAGTATGTTATATACATGGTAAGAAGTTGAAGTTGTACAAATCTGTAACACCTAATAACCATTTCTATGAAATAGACAGCCAAGGTGTTACAAAAGACATAATTACAACAACAAGAGCCCATTCCCAAATTTCTAATGCATTCCATAAGTGGGGCCACACTTCAGCGCACACACCAACATCATAACTAAAACAAATGAAATAAAAAGGTAATATTTTACTATTAACCCAAGTTATTTCTTTTCTATTTGTTAGGCACATTTTATTATAAAGAATAGAATTGACTTCTAAGCATTTCATTTCTTGTTTTCCTTTCTTTTTTCAGACACGTGTCTCATTTCATGTACGATGTTCCATACCCCTCTCCACAGAGACCTCGCATCCTTGTACAGGTAAAATTTTCCATCTGTACTTCGAGCTAATTTTATATAAATTGTGTATACACAAGTTGATTTACATGTTCCCTGCCCTGTCAGTCTGTCATATTTTTGTGTCTCAGTAATAACTTTCATATAATACACAGTATATAAATAAGCCTTCACCATGTTACAACAATACACTAGAAAGGTGTGTCCAGCCTTCTTAATGAGGTCAAGGTCATATTCAAGGTCACATTTAAAGTCATTCCTTATAAATGACTCCTAATGCAAATACATACGTGCCGCATCACAACCTTGTCATTTTTTTGCAGGTATTCATTCACACTTAAACATTTTACTGACATACTTTTGAAGATGTTTCCAGCATACCATTTCAAGTGCAACCTTAAAGGTGAAGGTCATATTGAATGTCATTGCATTTTCCAGGGCATATATCGATTCCAGTCACGTATCTTCATGAACTATTATTAGTTATGAGAAACAGAGATCTGAAATGCACTATTTGCTCATCGGCGCTGTATGGCCTGTTTAGTGTCAGTGTGCCGTAAGATCCCAATACTATTTGCTCAATTTTTCTCATTTAGAAGGAGAACAGAATTGCCTCTTATGAATACTCACTTCTGGTTTAAAGTGACCATATGGTAGAATAATATTTTATTCAAAGAAAAGGATATTCTTTTATCTTTACTTTTTACCAAATTATACAGCTATACTTAAATTGTGATTGCTTTAAATTGAAATTTGTGTATATTTTCAGTTAAGTCAAGATTCCCTTTCATTATCCATGCCTGAAGATTCACCTTTACCACATAGGTATGTATGATTAACAGAACCAAAACTTTATACATTTTGGGGACATTTCATCATAAATCTTAAGATTGTTTTTTTTCTCTAAAGAATGGTTTTCTGTAAGAGAATTTCATTAATATTTCAGATTTTAATGTATTGTTATGTCTTTCTTTTACAGTGGTGCATCATTTATCACCATGTTGAAGAGCCTGGGAGCAGAGAATTGTATGACAATCCTGCTGTTTGTTCTACACGAGTATAAGATTTTGATCCATTCCCTGAGACCTGCAGTCCTCACTAGTGTGGCAGAAGCCGTCTCAAACGTAAGTAATGGATTTATTTCCAGTATATCTATATTGTGTTAATTTTTGATCGGTATCTTCACTTTTTGAGATAAACGAAGTCGAGCTATTGTCTTGAACTTCTCGTCGGTGTCATATTTATATCTTTCTTAATTAAGTTCATTTCTCAAAAACTCTCCAAGATATTCATTTCATTAATGATTACTTTCAAAAGAGGAACCCATTTAAAAAAAGGGCAGGTAATATAGTTTTTCCTCTTTTTCTACTAATATTTATGTTCAAGATGTAATACATTTAGATGTTGTAAAAATGTCTGAAGTTAAATATTCTTATTGTTAATAACATTTTCTTTCATTATTAACTAGTAGATAAAACTAAATAAAATTTGTTCTGAAAAAGTAATTTCTTAATTGTACTTTTATATAAAGTGTTGATGTTAAACTATCTAATCTCAAGTTGGTTTCTTAAATATTGCTGCATATAAAATAAGTTTTATTTAAACACTTAAATTGTAAACTTACAATATAACACTTTGCCGTCATTGGAAACAAATCAACCAACACCTGACTATTCAATACTTCTTTAACTGTTCAGTCTCTGTCAATATACTTCTCTGTCTGTTTTTAGCTGATATTCCCTATGCAGTGGCAGTGCCCATACATTCCATTATGTCCTCTGGGCCTGTCTGTGGTCCTGAATGCCCCCACACCCTACATTATAGGTCTGGACTCCCGCTACTTTGATCTATTCGACCTCCCGCCAGATGTCGTCTGCATAGACCTGGACACCTTCAGAATATGGCCGTGAGTATATAGTTCTGCTGATATTCTTCTAATATCTAAGACTTTCTTAGACTGGACCTGGTTGCGCAATCGGTAGAGTGCCAGCTTCAGGAACATGAGGCCCCGGGTTTCATCCCCAGGCCGCAACATACCATAGTCGTTAAAAATGGTAGTGGTATAGCTCCCTTTTTAATGCTCAAGCAATGTGACTGGGTTGGGTATTATGCCAGGTGTTCATAGCATGATATACACAGTGAAGGCAGCACTATATCTGCTTAAAGTGGACACCATCTTCAGATAACAGAAATACTGTTGGTGGGATGATAAAAACCCAATAAACATTTACCTTTTATGGATATGATAATGAATGATCATAAAGATCTTGTAGGACGATGAACCCAACAAACAAACATACAAACTAGGGTATTGAATGTGCTTCTTAGACATTTGTGTTTGTATTATTAAAGTTCCTGTGTATGTATATTATATATACTGTATTCACTTGTGTAATGGTAGCACCCGTGTAATAGCTGCACCCCCAAATGACCACAAAATTTGAAGAAAAATTCAATGTAAAGGCAACACAGTTTATACTGTGGAGCTCAGCTATATCGTCAATACCGTGTATATCGATAAAGACAATGACGGTCATTCAGTAATGTACCGAGAATCATTGAAAAAAATTTGATTAGTGTATTATAATTACTATTTATTTAGTAAGGCAGATTGAGCTTCTCATGTCCCCACAAATGTCAAGTGTCAATAAGATATTTCACACCTTCTCAACATGTCACCGTCTTCTCTGGGGTCCAGCGGACAGTTGAGAATAACTTGTCAATTAGTGGCTCTGAGAGATGAGAGTAACGTGTCAACTTCAAAGAGATTGTCGGCTTGTATCAAAGCTGTGTTGTTTTATCGGCTCTGCTATGAAATCCTTTGATCTGCATGGTAGTGTGCATGTGACATTTTAGATGGGTGAAATTGTTTGATGATGCAAATATTCAGAAATATGATACAAGAGATAAAACTAGGAAGTACCCGGTAATTATGGAATATGTTCACGGTGGTTAGTGTTTTAATATTATAATGCATTTTTAAACAAAATGTTTGAACTAAATTAGATCGCTACCGGAAAAGCATAGAACGGCGCTATCTCGTTCCTATCATCCGTCAGCCTCCTATTTAGAGGGCTCATCTAGTTATATCATGAAGTAAATGCAAGGCGTCCCAAAAATCGGCAGAATTGTTCTAGAAAAAATGTCCCAAGGCCTTACACCTATAGAATGGCCGCACCCCCAACTCCTTAACAATAAAATCGGGTAAAAAAGTGCGGCGATTACACGTGTGAATACAGTATATCACATTAAATTTCCACATATTTGCATGCCATTTGACAATTTGTAATGTACCATTCATCATCAAGAGGAAGGGGATATTATTTTGCTGAGGTTGGTAGATCTGCCTGTTTAGATGTCAGGGGTACACATGAGCTCACAGTCCTCAAACTCGGTAGGAACACTGGCCATAATGAATAATGACTCCTATTGGTTTTACAGAGAGTGGTGCTCAGTTTATGATGTTAAGTTTCTGCTTGACACCTAGAGAATGCATGAGTCCACAATCCTAAAACTTACTAGGAACACTTTATCATGATGAAAAGGTGACCCCTATTGCTTTTTGAGCCACTGGCACAATGGTCAAGATAACAGCGATTTTGAACTTGATATTTGTTTTGGATTTGGAGCCTGTGGCTGAAACAAGGTATCAAGAAGACTGTTAATGTTTTACATACATCTCTTGATATATGTTGACTTTCTAGTGGCGAGGAGAAGAAACAGATCACATACAAGCTTCTGCCCAAGAAGCCCCTGAAAGTGCTACAGGAGACACTACACAATCTTTATGAACGCCTTATTCAAGAGGTCCCCAGACACAACCAGGATGAGGTCACGCTGGACATGGCTCCCATAGATTTTGACTTCAAACGCAAACAAAAAGAGGTAATAGTATGTTGTTATAAATTGTATTTAGTAGTATTTTCAAGAAAAGGTTGACTGAATTTACCTCTAAGAGAACCAGATGCTTCCCTGATTGATCAGTGATCAGACAAAGGCAACTACCAATAGTGTATTAGCCATTTCCTGCTAGGGCTGTCTGATCAGGATTTTAACTATTTGCTGATGAGCCTCCCTCCCCCCCCCCCCCCCCCCCCCCCCCCCAAAAAAAAAAAAAAAATGAACCAAAAAAAAGAACCTCAAATTGTTCTACTCAAATGTATAAATGGGGACATCCAATGCTGTTTGGAAAGTGCTCAAGTCATTTCCTCATTTCAGTATACTATATCTCCACATTGACCCTTGAATATACCTCATAACAAGGGGTATGTGCAATGGACTGAGTATCTATCCTTTTGAATTAAAGTGGACTCTTTATTATGAATTGCTTTTATAAAACATTTTATATTCATAAAAGTTTGAAACCTAGGAAATAATCAGGCTAAAATTGGTCATTCTTTAAAACGCTTAGTTTGAGTGAGAAAAAATACTGCTATTTGTTGAATAGACATGACCCCAGCCCTTTTTACCATGTACTTGTTTGTGTGTTCTTTCAGGTTGTACTGGAGCTGCAGATCCAGGAGGCATTCTTACGATTCATGGCTTGCCTCATGAAGGGCTACAAACAATACCTCAAACCTATAGAAAACGCTCCCAACATTGACACAACCAATGCCAACTCACTCTTTGACATGACAGGTAAGTTATTCTGTCTGAGAACTTGACATGACAGGTAAGCTATTCTGTCTGAGAACTTAGTGTGAGTTTCAATTGAAAAAGAGCAATGGTATTGAGATCAAATGCTTTATTGAGCATATATATATCCCTACCTTTAACTTGACTTCATTAGTAGATCAAGCGTTTTGATTTTATTCCTGCTTAGATTGCCTTTCTTGAATCTGGTACTCTTGTAACTCCTTAGCCCTTCACCATGTTGGTTCAGGTCTTCCAGCTGACCATCAGTACCCTTATCATCCAACTCTGACTGGGGTCTTCCTCCACAAAATAATAGATGAAAATAGCTATAATGAGCATATGCTAATGCCTTAAAAAAAACATCTGTTGAGCACATGTCTGCATTTCAGGGTTCTTGAAGAGCCGAGAGAAAGCAAACCACAAGTTTTTCCAGGCGTTAATGAAAACCCAGCTGTTTAACAGGTTTATTGAGGAGCGATCATTTGTGTCTGAACAGGATGCTAGTCTGGCATTCTTTGATGAGTGCACAGAGAAGGTGAGTTACATTAGTGGTAGTTGTACATAATCATTAACTTCATTAGAGTGTAAGTGGAACTTTACATAAGAATAGTTATGTGTGCACAACAAAGTTGGGCTATAGTGTCAATGGCCTAACCATGCTTAAAATCTGGGAATCATCAAAACAAAGTTGTTAAAAATAGAAGTAGTTTGCCTCCCTAACACTAAAGCAGGTATGAGGGTTGTTCCACGACTGGTTGGTTCGGTGTTAGGATGATGTGACTGGCTTTTGAAATTGTGTTCCTGGCATTTTAAACACAGTGCAGGCAGCACTGTATCTGCTTCAGATGGACACCGTCTCTGAAAGTTTGTTGATGGAACCATAAACTCAACAAATAATATAAACAATCATTTGAGCAAATGTGTTATGTAGTCTGGTTGGTAGTTAATAGGATATTATTATAGGTAACTATGTTAGCATTTTATTATTTGTCTGAATTTGTTTTGTATATTACTTATTTTAATTTTTTAACTGTCAAAGATCTGCTCATCTAATACATTTGCTTGAATTTCATTTAATAGGTTGATGAACTGAAAGATGAACCAAAACTCATTGAATTGGATGACTCATCGAAAAGGTACTTAATTCTGATATGTAGAAAAAAAATATTGCATACTTATTCAAGACAGTATTGAGACTTAGTTTGATTATGCTCAACTGAAATACCAGTGGAGTATTTTACCAAGTTTATTTTGATTTAGTAACAGAACGATTGACTTCGGTGTTTATCTCTTCCATCTCGCAAAAATATCAACTTGTTTGCAGAACAATGATAACTTTACTAAATCCAGCCACTTTTAGGTGACAGAGCAGTTAGATTCGGCACCTCTAACTCCTCAGGCCCTCACCGCATGGGTTTGATTCCCAGTCGGGGCAAGAGCTTCCATGTGAGGAGGTTTTCCAGCTAACCTTAGGTGCACTGGTGATTCTACCAAGACATGAGTCTGGGGTTTTCCTCCACTAATAATTAGCTGGATGTCACCAATATGACTATACATGTGTGGGAGCAAGGTAACAAAAAAGTAAATACAAGAACAAACCAACCATTTTTTCTGAAATAGTTTAATTATTAACACACTGTCATCCTCCTATGTATTAACTCCTAGGTTATTCTTTGTTATTCTTACTTATAACACTGCAATAGGCTCCCGGCCAGTAATGTCAGAATTCTTGACGTAAGAAAAAAAAAGAGGTTTATTGTGCCTTTGGAGGTTCACGTATACTGAATACTTGGTGATTAACGTCAATATATATTTTATTTGGTATAAAAAGTTATGATTGTATAATTTAGCAATAACTATAAAGTTGTTTTCTGTACATTTATCTCAAGGCAGATAAGTATGAAAAAGTCACAACAATAACATATATTTAAAACACCAACATAGATGCAAAATCAACATGAATAACAAAACCCACAACATTTAATTGAATAATATAAAAAGGATTTGTCCTTATCACATCTATATTGCACAAGTTATATATGAAGCCAAATTGCAACTGGCTGCAAAAGCTCAACTGGTAGAGCGTTCGCTCGCGGATTGGGAGGTCGCGGGTTTAAACCCCGGACGGGTCAAACCAAAGATGGTAGTAGTGGCTTCCCTCCTAATGCTCGGAGCTAAGGGGACAACATTATGCTTGACTCGGTGGTGTCAGTATAATGGACCGACTGGGTTCAGTTCCTGGGCACCTCATAAGTGCCTCTGTGCTATAATGATAGAAATGTTTCTGCGCAGTATCGGCAAAAATGTTGGCAAATCCCAAATCCTATCCCAAATTGCAACTTCTATTTCCAAATTCAGAGTGAATATAATGAAATGACAGTGTAAGAGAGTGCTATACCTGTATGATAATTGTAGTAATTTTGTTTATACTTTTTCAGTGAGCGAACCATATTCATAATGCCACCTGAACCTGTAGGCTTGCCAGAAGGGAAAACATACAGGTATAGACATGTAGATTAAATAATACCCAGCAGGTCCTAAGTGTTGTATTCTTTAAAATAAGTTGACTACAAACCTTTTTCTGTAGGGTCTTGCATACACAAATTCCCAATTTTTTTAAGTCTTTTCAAGCCATATATGGGAAAACCTTACATATAGCTTGCATTTGTATGCTTTTTCTATCAAAACCATTAAAATATTTTTATATGCGTCATTTCTGCACAGGAGACCCATTGTATAGTGGTAGAGTCACTGATTTGTAACTCCATTCACTGCTTAGTCTCCTACTGCATGGTTTCAAGTTTCATTTGGGCAAAGGAATTAATGTGAGAGAGTCTTCCAGCTGACCTGCGGTGCGCCGGTGGTTCTACCCAGACATTTGTCTGGGGTCTTCCTCCACCAAATAGCTTGGCGTTGCTATACTGATAATAACTGGTCGCTGCGATGTCTCTCAAAAACAAACAAAACTTTATTTCTTCCAGTTAAAAGAGGGTCCATTGCAAGATTTAATAATAGATTACTTGCTTTTCTTTACTGTTTTTTATCGTTTTTCTCTCTACCAGCTACAATGGGTTCCCTAAGTTAAACCCAGACCTGTTTATGGAGCGTAAACCCCGAGCCAGTTCTGTGAAAGGGCGAGGCAAGGCGGCCCCCCTCAGCCCTGTAGCTCGGCGTACCAAGCAGGAGATTCGGACAGCCAACAAAATAGCTCAACAGTGTCTGAACCAGCCGGCACTCTGGGCTAAGTGTCTTCTCAGTCACTCGTACAGGTGAGATAAAAGCACAAAGTTGTTGAAGGATTTTTCATAGTCCAGATATTCGTTAAAATTTTTTGTTCAGTAGTAAATAGGTAGTTCAAGAATTGCTGTGGAGCCAGGCAGTATATTGTTAATAAGTGGTTGATAGATGTTTAGAGCTATATTACATTGTTAAGCTTAAAATGCTAAAAGTAATGGTGAGTAATAATTTGTGAGACTCCTTTTCTTCATTGCTGTACTCTAATAGAAAAGCCTTTAAAATTATGATTTAATCAGTTCAACATCATTTTGTTGTTTTGCATTTAATTCCATTCCAAATTTAACAATAAAAGCAACATTACTCTATAACAAGAATAAAAGAATCATTTACAGCAAAACAATAACCGAAACATGACTAAGGCTATGCCTGTTATGCTAGTTATGGATTCTGTAACTTTTATAATGATTTGGCCTGTCCTGTGAAGGTGAGAAATATAATTTCTTGACAGTATTTTTGTGTTTGTTGTTTATGGACATTTTACCTAGCCATTAATAGAAATTATCTTGGTTGGTATAGGGGAAGTAGTTTCCTACAAATTGCAGAATTATCCATTAAACAAGTTCCTAGATTGTTCACTTTAGTCTATTCCCAGTCTATAGGTCTATTATAGATTTCATGATCAGTTTGCTCATCTAAATAAGAAAATATGACAAAGTCCTATGAGCATTGAGTTGATAAGGCGCGGTTCAGAGGTATTCACTTGCCAATAAAATGTAAAAATTGCAACAAAACTGTGACAGGACATTAAAGAAAGTAAGCAAACCTAACACATACTTTCTTAGAAGTCATTTGGCAAAAGTGCCAAATGAATTGCTTAAACAAGTTTTACAGAGCTCTTACCTTGCAACTATGAACATGAGTTAGAAATTTTTAAATGTTTTTGAAATGTTTCCAACTCTGACCATTTTCAGCCTTTGGTTTATGATGCTACCAGCCTACATTAAGTACAGTCAGTCTGTCCTGAAGGCCCTCGCCACAGCCTATGATGTGCTGAAGAATATGCAGAGACATAAACTGAAGCCTCCAGATGAGGTAAGTTAATAAGAGGCACCCTTGGCTGGATAGTAAGAGCTGCCCACATGAACCAGCATCTCCCTATCCAAAATGGCCTGGGGTTTGAGTTCCAGACCAAGTGAGAACTTTTAGGTTGACACATTGACATGTGGCATACTGGCGGTTGTACATTTATTAAAATCATCATCTTAGCTTGGTGTCACCAGAATGATCATAATTTCGTCAGTTTGATGTATTTAGAAACAGAACCAAATCAAAAGCACCAACACCACATTGTTTGTTGCATTTGCTTGCTGTGCCCACTTGCTTCCTAATTTTTGCTAGTCATATTCTAAAGAATGGTGTCAATTTTAAGCTCAGTGTCTTGTTACCTTAGTCAACAACAGATGTTGTAGGTTAACATGTTACCTTAGTCAACAACAGATGTTGTAGGTTAACATGTTACTTTAGTCAACAGATGTTGTAGGTTAACATGTTACCTTAGTCAACAACAGATGTTGTAGGTTAACATGTTACCTTAGTCAACAACAGATGTTGTAGGTTAACATGTTACCTTAGTCAACAACAGATGTTGTAGGTTAACATGTTACCTTAGTCAACAACAGATGTTGTAGGTTAACATGTTACCTTAGTCAACAACAGATGTTGTAGGTTAACATGTTACCTTAGTCAACAACAGATGTTGTAGATTAACAGAAATAATAGAACTGATTTCCAGGGCTATGTGTCCTTCCTTGTATGGTGTCTTTCATTTAACAGCGGTCTTCCTTTTTTAAAGTAAAAGCAAATAGTATGGCTTGTTTTAAAATGACAATAAAAAATATTAATGGTTTCATATAATATAGACTAATGCTGTTGCATTTTAAGCATTAATAAATATCATCTCCACTAGTTTTCATCTAAAATACTTAGTAAAGTAAACACTTTTCTGGAATAACATCTTTAAAGTTAGGGAAGTTATGGCTTACAACTTAAATCAGATTTGGTCAGAAGCACATTCTGTGTTTATTTTTATTAAGACATTTTCTCTAAGCACTCATAGATGTTATTTGTCTGTGTTGGTACTTTAGCCAGTCTCTTATAGTCTTGAAAGTTTACTCAGAGATAACAGACACTGTCACAACACATAACATGGCATCATCTAGTTAGACAGTAATTACTTCCACTGACGTGTTCCTCTTTTAACTTTATACTGGATGTACTCCTACCAATGTCACAATGCTGATCATTTTTCTTTCATATGATATTAAAACAATGCTTCATATTGGATAAAGAAATATTGCTTTAACACTAAATAAAGTTTGTTTTCTTTACAGCTGTGTTACCGTGTAATGCTACAATTGTGTGGTCGCTACAATCAGCCAGTCATGGCAGTGAAGGTCTACTCAGAGATGAAACATGCAGGTGTCCAGCCTAATGCCATTACCTATGGCTATTACAATAAGGTACTACCCATCTTTTATATTTTTCACAAAAGTTTCAAACCCATTTCTTAAGATTCTATCAGGGGAACATCAGCATCAGATACAAGAGCCCTTGGATTTATACCATGACAACATACCAGTTGTTGGTATAGCTTCCTTGCAATGCTCAAGCAAATATAAGGAAGGTTCTGTTATCGGAAGGCCAAACATCAGGATTATGTGACTAGGGGTGGTAATATGCCAGGTGTTCAGAGGATGCTTAACACATTGAAGGCAGCAATACGTCTGATTCAAGTTGAAATGCATCCCTAGGCAACTGAAAGAATGTTGGTGGAGCTGTCATATCTAACAATCAAACACACACTAAACTTTCTTGATAATTTGAAGTTGTTTTTTTATACATTTTGTGAAAAAATGTGTTCCAAACACTTTGTATACAAATTATAATCCTCTCTTCAGGCGCATATGGTGCTGCCTTGACTGTGTTACCCTTACTTGACAAATATATAAAACACTGTCACTATTTCTCGCATTGTGTTTACCTATGCTAGAGCCTACTATGTGCCTTCAAAGCATAGTACACTAACACTGTTCCATTTGTGAAAGTGTTCTTGTTTGTTCAATGGCTATTTTCTGCTTGAACAGGACTGTTTAACACCAAGTGTGCTGTCAAGGACAGCTTAAATTATAAATTACATGTATTCATAATTGCAATCATTAACAGACTTATTATAAACAGTTTAATCTCTCATTCTAGGTTGTATATTTTGTAATGTTTGAAACATTCTATATATTCTTAGTAAGAAAAAATATTCTGTGTTAAAAAATATTACATAACAAAAATATTTTTATTATCATTTTGGTTCATTTCAGGCTGTACTTGAAGGCCATTGGCCAAGCAGTATCAGTAAGGGACGAAAACTGTGGCGTAAAGTTCGAAACGTCATCATCGGCATTGCGAAGTTCCGCAAGGCCATTCGGCGACGTAGCATCTCTGTGTATTCCAACTCAGGAAGTGAGTTTGACCAGACAAGTATAGACAGTTTCTTAGAGGATGGGCATACAGAAGGCGGAAAACACGAGGGCATCATGAAAAATGATGGAGACTCAGCCTTTAAAGATGGGATCAAGAAAGGATCCAGTCAGTTGGAGAGTATGTATCTCTTAGTTATCACTTAAGTTTCAAGTTTTGTAAAAAATGTGTTATTGTTTACAAAAAGGAAAGAGTTTCAAAGAAGTTTAATATAATTTATCGCTATTATAATTTATCGCTGCTATTCAGAGTTATTCAAGGTTTGCAATAATTGATGTTTCCTACACATGTAGCTCCAAAAAGGACAACTATGGAATAAAGCAAAAAGAGTATTTTTTTCATGAGATAATGAATTTAAAGTGATAATGAATTTAAAAGTCTTCTTTAACTTTACGGCTTGGAAATTGTGAATACGAATATATATTCATTTACAAAAGATTACATATGAAGTATTTTGAAAAATACAGATTTGCTTTGAACAATGTTTACACAACAGTTAGGTGTGGAATAGGTTAAAATTTCAATGAGGAAAAATAAATGTATACATTGGAATTGAATTAGTTACCAAATGATAATTACCTTGCTATATAACCACCATTCCTCCTGTACACAAATTGCACCCTCTGTTAAACGCGATTCCCTGCTATGTCTCCATTACAACTGTACAGACATGCTTCCTCGGGCTGTGTATATATGTTAATTTGAGATATAATGCTTCCTCGGGCTGTGTATATATGTTAATTTGAGATATAATGCTTCCTTGGGCTGTGTATGTATGTTAATTTGAGATATGATGCTTCCTCAGGCTGTGTATATATGTTAATTAAAGATATAATTGTGAGTTATTTCCAGTCTTCTCATTGATAAGTGTGAAGTCTTTGATTCCTTTCAATATTCATGCGCTCCCCGCTGGGAAGTTTGTGGGGTGGGGTATACATGAGTCAGATAGTCCATCAGTCTGCCCTTCTGTTCGTACGTATACAATTTTTTTCGGCCTTTCTCTCTTACATTTTTCTTGTCCAGTTAAAGTCACTTCATAATTATCTTTAGCACCATTGACAACTTGTGCACCTACTATTTTTCATAACAATCGGATGATGATAGCTGAAGTTCTTGCCCCTTTAATTGATATTTCAGACAATAATACAAGTTAGAGATTTATGAGGAAACAGTGGGTGGGATTCATTGGATAAAGTCCTTGATAACAATTGAAGAGTTCTGATTAAAACACTAACCATCTTCCTACATATTTCCCTGAAACAGGCTTATGACCATGAATGTCAAGAGTCTTGACAAATCAAACCTTATTTAATTAGAAACCAACATCATTTAATTAACCTAAAGTTATTCTTTATTCATTCATATTTCACCAGCTTAGCTAAATTGGAAGTTCTATTTTATAATTCCTTACCTATGTAATTAATATTGCATCCTTTTTCCTAAAGTAGTATGAGACTGTGACAGGTATCCATGTATATCTACAGTACCAGACAATGCTCTTTCATGTCTGCAAAAAACATAAATCTAGTGAGATTGGTATTCTTAATAGGTTTTAAATCTTTAAACAGTTTTTTAAGCCAATGTTATACATTTTTTAATTGTTTAATGTGTTAACCTGTTTTCACTTATAATTCATTTTTTTGACCTGATTTTATATTTCTACTCACGTATTGTAGTTTTAACCTGATTGTAGTCTATTGTCGTTAAATTTCAATGTATTCAGCTCCTTATGACCTATCAAGTGTCAGTGTGACATAAAACCCAAAATACAAAATACTAAATCTAATGCTTAACGCTGAATAAAGTTTAAATGTATTAAAGCTATGCTTGTTAGCCTTTGCCTGCTAGGAAATACATGTTTTTGTATATGGAACAAATATATACAGGAGTTAAAAGGAGCCTCAGCTCATTCTCTTATCGGCTTTCTAATTAGAGATTGTCTAAAGATGTTCTTATAACTTATTATTTAATTTCAGTGTTTATACAAATGGATTTTTGATTTTAGGTATTTTAAGAAATTTTGAAACCAACTGTATTATACTATTTTAAAACTTGCAAGAGAGAAACTTTAATTAAATAAAAATCTAATAAGGTAAACTGATCAATCATTAACAGGAAAGACTATTAAAATAGTATACAAATATATATATAAAATAACAAAACAGAAATACCAAGAATAGCTGCTAATGATATATGTGACCTTGGACAATGCTGCCAGTTGCTATTTTTATACAAATACATATTGAAAGTTGTAGTTTTAAATATTCAGTAAAGTTGTTTGTATAAATGTATGGTTAAGTTGTAGTTTTATGGAATGATTTTCAACAGTTTTATTTAAGTCACATTATTAAAAGCATGCTGTTTATTTATTGTTTATGGCATGATTGAGATTGTTCATTTGTCACTATAAGTTCTGGTAACATTGGTTTTGCAATTTTTTCACATAGTAACTTGTTTTACCTACATGCCAACAATCTCACTGCAGTAGAAATAATTGTTTGAGTAGTATATAATCTTAGGACACTGGCTGGGTAGCAAGATACTAAATCAAATAAAAAGGGAAGACTTATTGAATTAGTATTAAAAACAGTATCTTGATACATTTTTAATGTATTTCAGCAGAGAATTTTTTTGTCTTTAATTTTCACCAAATTGAATGTATCAATTTCACTATTTTAGTTTTTTCACTCATATTAAATTGTTTTAAATGCCATAAAATGTTCAAAATTTCACACTTTTTAAATGTTGGTTTCTCAGTACATCAATCATGGCTTAAAGTTCCCATGGCCACTTTCTATTTTTCAGGTCTTCAACCATCTATAATTGTAAAACAATATATTTGACACCATCTTACACAAATACTTTTTGTTTTCAGAAAAATATAGTAAATTCCTACTTTCACACTTAAATCTAAACCTTATAAAAACCAGACTATTTTAAATACAGTCACTATGACAATATAGTATTTTGCTGAGTATTAGTGTTTTCACTCTCTTCCTTAGTTTTAAAGTCATTTTTGTCCTGAGCTCAATTAATCATGAAAATGGAGGGATAAATGTGTTTGAAAACCTCATCGAAAATCAACAACACAAACAGCTGTCACTCTTTAACACCTGCCTCCTATATTCCTAAAAATATTATAACAACAAACAGCTGGCAGTCTTTAATGGCTACCTCCTATATTCCTCAGAAAAAATATCATAACAATAAACAGCTGGCGGTATTTAGTTTCTGCTTTATATACGTCTTGATAAAAATCTTGTGTAAATGCCAACAGCTAGTAACCTTCTTTAGCATCGGCTTTCTTATGTGTGCCTGTGTTTCCATGTGACTTTACCCTTGATACCTGTCCATGTTAATTAGGGGCCCCATCTGACAGGGGCTATAACTCCATGACGCAAGAAGATGCCAAAAACTTCCGGGAGATGATTGTCGAGGAAAATGAAGATAAAGAAAACCAGTTCAAGAAAGATCTAAAAAATGCATTCAGGTTTAGTTTTAAGCGGAAAAATAAGAAGAAAGAAACAGAGATACAAGAAGAAAATGGTAATGTGGTTGTTTTTATTTTTTTTATTTTTTTATTTTTATTTTATATCGTTTCTAGAGCTGCAGATTATGGTGGGAGATTTTGATAAATTTTTTTTGTAACTGCCAGTGATTTTTTTTCACAATATTGGTTAGATGACCAATAACATTTGGAATTTTCACACAAAAGAAAATGCTGATTTGGGCATTTTTTTCAGTTGATTTCTGTTTTCAAAGATACAAAATAAATGATATCTTTTATTTGTGCAAAAAAACTATCAGTTTAAACAGTCTTAAAAAATCTTGTTTAAAAATTTGGATAAGGACTCTAAAGTGTAATTTTGTCTAAATTCCAAATTTTTCAAAAAGAATTGTCAAAAAGTGTAGGATTTTTCCCCATTGGGAATATAACAAAATAAAGACTAGATGCCAAATAGTCCCTGGCAGTAAAATAATTACATGTGATAACTCTCGAACAATGATGATTCGAGTGGTCTGTATAATAATTGTCTCCCTTGTCTGATCATTGTCTACCTTGTCTAATAAGTTTCAAGAAATTTCAAATAGTGACTAGTCCTTTTAGTTGGAATCCTTGGACTTACTCACTGATTTCTTTTGAGATGTTAGCATTTTATTCTATGAAATATTTTCCTGTTGCAAAAATCAGATTTCAAAATCCATCAAAGTACCGGTGGAGGTTTATTTTGTTAACCAGAATATGGATGTGTATGTTGACTACTGTTAATGTCAGGGTCACAATGTAAGCACAAAAGTCGACAGACACTCCATAGAGTATGAGCATAAAAACTGAGTAATCCAAATCATAGGACCATGCATTTAGGAGTATTAAGGGGAGACAATTCACCAAAATCCCTTACTGCTGATAGTCCTTTTTTCCTAGTTCATGTTAAATATAAGTATAGTAAAAAGTGTGGGGGTGTCTTTCAGCTAAACTGTTTGGTATATAAACCACTTTCAGTAACCAAACAGTGCCACATCAACCCTATGATGTGTCCTTGTGATGTATATATAAATTTTGTTTAAAAAAAGGAATTCAGTAATAAAAACTTTATAAATACTAAATCTTAAGCTCTTAACTTCATTATTTTTATAAGTTGTGGTTTTGACTAATACAGTTAACAACATAATCTATATCTGAGCACATTCCCAACTCTTGTAACAATTTTTTTTGTTGTGAACCACTGATATCAGTTTTGTGTGATGTTTACAATACTCCTACATACAAAGTACAGAAGTAGGGAAGGAGAAGTACATTGAAGTCCAGTTGGTCTGTCTGTCCCTACATGCAGTTTCTCTGCACTATTTCTCAGCTCCTATTTTCAAAATTATGATAGAGCTTTAAAAGACTGGTAAACACCTAGTTGCACATATTAAACACCAAGTTGCACATATTGTTAGCATGTAATGACCAGCTTGATACAACAATAGTTATGGTCCTTTTATTTGATTATGGTTGCAGTAACAAACAAAGCCGTACCTGGGGGTATTCATCATCCTAACTCCAGGTACGGGAGGCCTCGGGTTGATCCCGAGCCGAGACATACCAAAGTTGCTAAAAATGGTAGTGGTATAGCTCCTTTGCTAACGCTCAAGCAATTATAAGGGTAGTTCCACAACTGGTTGGCCCCATGTAAAGATAATGTGACTAGGTGTGGTATCATGTCAGGTGTTCACGGTATGCTATACACAGTGAAGGCAGCACTATATCTGCTTTAAGTGGACACCCTCTCCAGATAACTGAAATACTGTTAGTGGGACGATAAACCCAATAAACAAACATCATCCTAACTGAAAAAATCTTGTAAAGTTGAAATGTAATATTAACAACATTATTTTACTACATTCATCACCATCATTGGCTTTATTATTAGATTTGCAAGTAAAAGGTTTTGTTCTGCACTGTGCTTTTTGTATTTAATTTAGAAAATTGTGTTCCTTTCTGTAATGCTTCTTTGTGTAGCTTTATCTTTTTATATATTGTAACATAAAAAACAATTGACTTGTATTTGGTCAATCTAACAGAAATATGTGCTTTATGCAATGTGCAAGAATTGTATTTGCTAGAACAGTTTATGTAGTTAAACAAGCTTAATTTCATTTAAAGCCAACTATAGCATGAATCATCAACTGGTCAGGCTTAGGTATATAGTACATACACAGCTTTCTGACAAGGATAAGCATTTTTTGCTAAGTTTAAACTCTTATTACTACTGAATGAAGTTTTTAGCATCATATAATTACATATCACAGTATCGGTTAATTAAGAAAGGTATTTAAGAAATCTTTATAATCAGATTTAATCTGTTAAATTAGAGCTGTAATTCAAGATCTTGTAAAAAATCAGTCATTAATAATGATATGAAACAATTCATCACTTCAGAAGCTGCCACTGTGACAAAATACATTCCTATTAAATGACTTGAGTTGTGAACTTGTACATAAAACATATAAGATAATAAGGTGATAGAAATATGTT
Organism: Sinonovacula constricta; assembly: GCA_007844125.1. NCBI lineage: Eukaryota > Metazoa > Mollusca > Bivalvia > Cardiida > Solecurtidae > Sinonovacula > Sinonovacula constricta. The sequence continues at coordinate 35,711,342 of CM017559.1, forward strand.
TTTAAAGAAATTACTGATTTATTTAATAGCATAATGTGTGGAATACAAGAATGATAAATAACCAAATAACTGGTACACATTGTGACTGATAAGAAAAATTTATGATAAAAATATAAGTAAGTAAGAGACAAAAAAAACACAGTTAAAATGCATGTCTCTTGTAATATTAATAAGTAAACAATATATGTTTGTATGTTAAAAGTGAGATATCAAAGAAGATATGGTTTTGTTTTGTCCTTTAAATTTTGTACTTTGTGTAAGCATTAGACAATAACTGAAATCTTTACAAAAGAGTTACCCAAATGTGAATAACATAACTTGAAATAACAAACTCACAAAGATCAGTAACCTGTTCCATCAGAAAGGTAAATAGCCTTAGTGTAACAGAAAGGTAAATATCCTAACTTAGTGCAACAGAAAGGTAAATATCCTAACTTAGTGTTACAGAAAGGTAAATATCCTAACTTAGTGTTACAGAAAGGTAAATATTCTAACTTAGTGTAACAGAACAGTAAATATTCTAACTTAGTGTAACAGAACTGTAAATATTCTAACTTAGTGTAACAGAACTGTAAATATTCTAACTTAGTGTAACAGAACTGTAAATATTCTTAGTGTAACAGAGAGGTAAATAAATATTCTAACTTAGTGTAACAGAGAGGTAAATAAATATTCTAACTTAGTGTAACAGAGAGGTAAATATCCTAACGTAGTGTACCAGAGAGGTAAATATCTTAAAGTAGTGCAACAGAAAGGTAAATATCCTAACTTAGTGTAACAGAAAGGTAGTGTACCAGAGAGGTAAATATCTTAACGTAGTGCAACAGAAAGGTAAATATCCTAACTTAATGTAACAGAAAGGTAAATATTCTAATTTAGTGTAACAGAAAGGTAAATATTCTAATTTAGTGTAACAGAAAGGTATATATCCTAACTTAGTGTAACAGAAAGGTAAATATCCTAACGTATTGTAACATAAATATAAATATATATTATCAAAATAAGTGTAACAGATTGGAAAAAATAACCTCATTTAGAGCAACTGAAAAGTAAATAACCTAGCTTTATATAACCAAAAGTAAACTATTCTTATTTAGAGCAACAGAAAGATAAATAACATAACTTCAGATTAAAACTACTAAAATAAGAATAACAGAAATGGTTTAAAAAAAACTCATCTACATATAAAATGACTTTTTACTCTAAAAGTCAAGATGTGGGCTAAAATCTCACTAAGAATAAACATATTTAGCCAAGTGAACATTATGCTTTGCATACATTATACTGACACAGTATCTCATCCTATCACAGATGAAGGGGAGCTAGCACGATCAGCCAGTGGGGATCATTTCCGGACACGGGTGGGCAGTATTGTCCGTCAGAGGTCCGTCAGTGGTACCAGTCCTGGACATGATACACTTATCAAGACCAACTGTAAGTATAACCTTGTGTTTGTAACTTAGTCCTTCAAGTGCAAGGGACAGCTACCGCCAGGTAGCTTAAGACAGGCTTCTGGACATGGTTCTATATTTAAGAGTGAGAATTTTTGCTCCAAAAGAAATTTCAGAACATAATTATGAATAAATTATAGTATTAACATATTATACATATGGTGTCCCTGTGTTTGCTTTTGTCCTTTTCTACTAAGTGAAGTTGTATATTGCCATTATGACCATAAAAATGTTCATGATAAATTTCAATAATAATGGTGTGAGAACAATCTGTTCCCAAACAGTGACCTTCACCTTTAAGATTGGACCTGGTAGCGCAATCGGTAGAGCGTTGGCTCCAGTAACGGGAGGCTCTGTGTTCGAAACCTTGGCCGCGACATGCCAAAGTCGTAAAAAATGATAGTGGTATAGCTCCTTGGTAACGCCCATGCAAATATGAGGGTAGTTCCACGACTGGTTGGCCCACTGTCAGGATAATGTGACTCGGTGTGGTATCATGCCAGATATTCATGGCATGCTATACACAGTGAAGGCAGCACTATATCTGCTTCAACTAGACACTGTCTCTAGATAACTGAAATACTGTTGGTGGGATGGTAGACCCAATAAACATTCACCTTATATGGATATGATAATTAAAGATCACAAAGATTTTGTTACAGTTGGTGTCTATAGTTATACAGTTGTCTATAAAAGACTCCATGTAAAAATCGTACAGAATGCAGTAAAAAATAAGTTAACAAGATAACAACTGCAGATTTATTCATACATTTCAACATTTGGGTTTGAGTCCTGGTTGGGGCAGAATTTTCAAGGGGGAAGGTTTTTCAGATAACGTGGAGTGCCCAAGTGGTTCTACCCAGGCATAAGTCTGGGTCTTCCTCCACCAATTATTAGCTGGTCGTTGTCAATATGACCATAATTGTGTTGGTGCAATGCATCAAACAAAAAAGAAAATAAACCTTGTTATACATAATCACATGCTGACATGCCATTCAGCTGTTATGTAACTACAGGCATGAGTTGCTGCACATGCAGTTATTTTGCAACAGTGATGATGGGATTTTGTTCAATCATTGGGTATTTGAGAGGTGTTCATAGTTTTACTTTTTCAGGTACTTTCAGAGGGTGCATCTGCAAGTCACATGTCACAACAAATCAGCAAGATTTCTATATCGGCTATTTGTAGTTTCCTATCATTCTGTCCAGTGTTTTTACTGATATTATAAGAAAAAAGCTTTATATTGACTATCAATTTTTTAAGTCCTGTTGTTGCTTAAATAAAAGTCATGATTTTATATCACTGCAAAAAAAACCCTCTAAAGTAAGTAGCACAGTACCTTTTAGATTGTTGAGTTAAAATCGTCAACCACATTTCATGCAGCTGTCAAATAAAAATTGTTTTTTGGCTTTTAGTTGGATCAATTGCCGGTGACTTGATGATCAGTCAGCGCCTTGTTTCTGGCACCCTGTCTAAGAGCCTTGGCCCAGTTGGTCGCAGTTTGGTTGAGCAGGAAAACAGCAAGATCCGCAAACGACACAAAAGTGCTGGGGACCACCATCAGCTTAAGACTCGATCACAGAGTCTCTCTGCCAACTGGCCGCAGTTTAACTTTCGTGTGGAGGAGGAAGGAGGAAAAGAAAAGGCATGTATGATAGAAGTGAGTGAGGTCAGTGGAAAATCAGGCCTTCAGGGTAGCCTGGAGTTGACAGAGATAAAGGATGTTGCGGAGGAGATTAAGGACAGTGGTGTGGCCCTGGACGATGATATGAATGAAGGGTTTGTGTTCCAAGATGGGATTGAACTGGAGGAAGAAAGTGCTGACCATGAAGGGAGAAGTCACAGGTGTGGTGATGGTAGTGGGCAACATGTTGATGAGAAGGGTGACCATAGAGGTAATAGGGCTTCGGACTCGGCTTTTATGAAAGTTTTGACACAAGATAAAAATGAAGTAGATGGCAGAGGTAGTGCATTGACTAGTAATGGGGAAGTGGATGCTGATAGTGATAAAAAGAGATTTGGCACTAAAAGTGATAGCCTCAAATCAGCCACTTCTAGTCCGTTACATTCCGTTCCAACTCCTGTGACTGAGAATGATCCTCTTGGTTTATTTGTGGAAGACAAACAACAACAACTCAAAGAGGAAGTCAAAATGCGTGAAAATACGCCAAAGACTTCCCCACAAAAAACAAGGGAAAGTTTTGTCCTGACACAACCATTTCAGGATGAAATTAACCGTAAAGGAAGTCAAGTTGGTGAACTTTCTTTGGGTGAGTGCAATAGTTCAGCTGCTGACAATGAAAATGGGAGTAGTAATAAACTCTTGTCTCCAGTGGACAAAGTGCAAAAAATGCTCTTTAGTAAAATGGAACGAACTAGTAGTTTTCCAGAGAATTTGGGTAATCAGAGAAAAGAGGAGGGGCATAAGGGTAAAGTTGAGGATAGCAGGAATGACACAGTGTCTCTGGGTAGATCTAGTTCATCCCTGTATGAACAAAGAACAGATGCTGTACGAGGGGCCGACTTCCGGCTGTTCCGAGCAGGAAGTTTCAGACGACACAAAGACAACTTTAGTGGAATGCTCAAAATCGCTACTGGTGCTTTTGCAACAAAACTCACTGAGATTAAACTGTCTATGACACCCAGTAAACTGGGGTCTAACACATCACTCACTCCGTCTTTTGATGACATGGATTCTGCTGAGGAAGATAGTTACAGGGACACTATGAGGAAGAAATATAGCCGAGACTACCATAAGAGTGATGATAAACTGGATGGTTCCAGTATTAACGGGGTACAAGGTGAGTCAATGATGAGAGCAAAATGTGTAGCATGGTAAATGGGCTTTCATTTTGGTTATTTTATGTATTTTGTTCTTCCTCTCTCGCCAAAAACGTGTTTGCTTTCACTTTATTTATACTGTATTTGGGGCATTTGAAATTTGTGTTTACTCTCAAATTAAATTCTCTGATATAAAGCAACAATTTGCAGCACACAGTTATAGTCAAAATTTATAAAATATTTATCCAAACTTTTTGTTAATCTTTTTTTATGGCCATACTTTTTTAAAAATGTCTGACTTGTGATGTTGTAATAGCAGTTATTGACAATTGTGGCATCGGCATTTTCTATGCACACTTCTGGTAAGACACTTTTCTGATGTTCCATGCCACAAATATTTTCACCACAGTATTATTTATAAATAAGAAAATTGACCAAAATATTTAGACATAGTAATACAGATGAGAAAAACTGTTCATTTTATTATGAAAGTTAAATCTAATCCTAAAAATCCTGTATATGGTTTTATTTTCCATCCTAAAGTTAAACACTTGTACGAGATTAACCAAAGGCAGTTAAACTGTTTGGTTTACAGTTGTTAGACATCATACAGTCATCACATCTGAATTAAAATCAAGTAATGGAAAACAATGTATTGGAATCCCCACCATGGCAGTTTAAAACTCCTGCTGTTGATTTAACTCTTTGTACAAATAATGAAAAACAGACCCTCTCAAACTGTGCAACAAGAAATACTCGACCTCGAAATATATTAACCCCTCCACACACACACCCCCCCCCCCATCCTCACAAACCATATTCAATATTTTTATGTCATTAACATGTACGAACTATTGAAGTCTTGATTCTAAGCTTGTTTTTTTCTTGAATAAGTTTTTTTTTTCAAACTGTTTATTAAGCTAACATTATATATTTTTAAACTGTATAATATTTTAATCTGTTTTCAATGATAATTCAAATTATTTTAACTTTATATATATTTTTTTTATTTCTACTCACATATTTTAATTTTAACCGAATTATGCTCTGTTCAAGTAAAACTTAATTGTATTCAAAACTTAATTGTATTCGTTGCCATATGACCTATCAAGTGTTGGTGTGCTGTAAAACTCAAAATACTATATCAGACAAAGTTAGACAAAACTGATGAAATAATGTTTATTGCTTAATAATTTAAGATACAGACATACATGCACATCTGTTCATGACTTAATATATAATTATCTGAGAGGCACACTTGCATTTTCTGCTTGCTTATATCATTTTCTTTTATTTATTTTTACATTTTACATTTAAACATAGGTGAGGACCCTTCAAATCCAGCTATTAAATATATATATATATGTAATGAGAAGACATCTAATAATCTGACTCTTTTAGCCATTTTGATAGCTTTTTAGCTCACCTGAGCACAACGTGCTCAAGGGGAGCTTTTGTGATACCGCTTCGTCCGTCGTCCGTCGTTCGTCGTTCGTCGTCAACATTTACCTTGTGAACACACTACAGGCCACAATTTTTATCCAATCTTCATCAAACTTGGTCAGAATGTTTGTCTGCATGAAATCTTGGATGAGTTCGTAACTGGGTCACGTGGGGTCAAAAAGTAGGTCACTAGGTCAAATCTTAGAAAAAGCTTGTGAACACACTAGAGGCCACATTTATAGCCCAATCTTCACCAAACTTGGTCAGAATGTTTGTCTGCATGAAATCTTGGATGAGTTCGTAACTGGGTCACGTGGGGTCAAAAAGTAGGTCACTAGGTCAAATCTTAGAAAAAGCTTGTGAACACACTAGAGGCCACATTTATAGCCCAATCTTCACCAAACTTGGTCAGAATGTTTGTCTGCATAAAATCTTGGATGAGTTCGTAACTGGGTCACGTGGGGTCAAAAAGTAGGTCACTAGGTCAAATCTTAGAAAAAGCTTGTGAACACACTAGAGGCCACATTTATAGCCCAATCTTCACCAAACTTGGTCAGAATGTTTGTCTGCATGAAATCTTGGATGAGTTCGTAACTGGGTCACGTGGGGTCAAAAAGTAGGTCACTAGGTCAAATCTTAGAAAAAGCTTGTGAACACACTAGAGGCCACATTTATAGCCCAATCTTCACCAAACTTGGTCAGAATGTTTGTCTGCATGAAATCTTGAATGAGTTCGTAACTGGGTCACGTGGGGTCAAAAAGTAGGTCACTAGGTCAAATCTTAGAAAAAGCTTGTGAACACACTAGAGGCCACATTTATAGCCCAGTCTTCACCAAACTTGGTCAGAATGTTTGTCTGCATGAAATCTTGGATGAGTTTGTAACTGGGTCACGTGGGGTCAAAAAGTAGGTCACTAGGTCAAATCTTAGAAAAAGCTTGTGAACACACTAGAGGCCACATTTATAGCCCAATCTTCACCGAACTTGGTCAGAATGTTTGTCTGCATGAAATCTTGGATGAGTTCGTAACTGGGTCACGTGGGGTCAAAAAGTAGGTCACTAGGTCAAACCTTAGAAAAAGCTTGTGAAAACACTTAAGAGGCTACATTGATGGCCCAGTCTTCACCAAACTTGACCATCATGTTTGCCAGTATGAAATCTTACATATGTTTTGAAGTGAGTCATGTGGATTCAGTAGGTTACTTGTTAAAATTCTAGAAAATGTTATCAACCCAGTGGCCACACTAATGGTCCAATCTTCACCAAAGGTTTCTAAAGTAAATAACTCTTTAATTACTTAATGCCAGATTTGAGCCTACATAAAGCCTGTGTCATCAGGTGAGCGATTAAGGGCCATCATGGCCCTCTTGTTGACTAATAATGTTAAGTTTACCGTATTTTGCGGGATATACCCTCAACATCTTTTTTTTGATTGGAGCATGCAGGGTATTATCCAGAGTGGGGAATCTGTTAACAAAATTGAATTAATATACTTCAAATGGGGTTATAATAAGCAAAACACGGTAAGTCATATATGTTTGTAAATCTGAATGTTAATGTATATCATAGCGTATTTTCTTTCTTTTTTTAAATATTCTGTTCTTAAATGATTTGGTTGTTATTTACTGGTTTTGTAGAATTTTGAATATGCTTTCCTTTTTAGCATAGCATTGAATTAAGTAATTTTGCATTTGAGCAAAGTTTAGTCTTGTTACTATGATTTATGCCTGGAAAACTTTTTGTTTTTTGTTGTTTTCTTGATTTTTTATAATTCTTTTCTGCATGTTAACAATTTTCTTAAGTGTAATATATACTCAAGTAGGAAAGTTAGGTCACAAGTAATGTGCTGCATTGTTAGAAATGAATGCATCATTGTTTGCATGTATTTTACATATTTTCTATGTTTTATTACATGCTTCTAAGCATGTGCATGAAGCATGAGTTGTAAACATATGCTTAATATGTATTTACCTAATATTCACACACACACACATGTATTGTGTATGTTTTATATATATATATATATATATGTATTTATTGTTGATGTATTGGTGTTTGATTTAGCCCTACCTTCTTTTTCTTTCCCTTCCTTAGTTCCCTATTCACGTAAGTATGGTGTGTGCTGTGTGATGAGTGGAAGTTTTCCTCGCACATATCATTTTAACCTTTTCGCCAAATCTTATTTTTTACCAGATCAGTATGTAACATCAATTAAGATCGGTTGTTAACAGATCTTACTTTTATAACAGTCATTATGATTGGTTCATCTTAATCATACTTAAACCCTAATCTGGATTGGTCAGGTTGAAAACTACATTATTATAACAGAAACTTTCATTGGTCAGTGTTAGGAAAGGACAAGCATATAATCATAAAGATATTAATATCATCAGAGAGAAAGAAATTTGGAGATTCTAACCATCTAATGAGAGAAAGGGTTTAACTTTGAAAACAAGTTAATGGGGTCCTACCGATATCCACAGTTATCTCCCTTGCGAAGTCAGTTTAGAGTGATTTCCCTTTGGTATTGGGTAGTTCCGTTTGTTGAGAAAAACGACGATCAGATAAAATATCGAGATTTATCCCTGTGTTCTTAAAGGAATTTCAATGTTTGCTCTATATTCAACGTAGGAAACTGATGCAGAACAGCAGTACAGCCAAAGCTAAGAAGGAAATTATGTATGATAGAGTAAAACTGTTAAAGTCGGAACAGTTTCTCAAGAAACTGTATTGGTGGGGTAAAATAAGCTGGTACTTAATCTCGACAGATTGTCCCGTAATACTGGCGTGTTGCGATTAATTTCGCTATTTTAGTTGCCTTTTTCGTCATTGATGAGCTGCAGATAATTTGTGTAAGCTTTTAATGTAAATGTGCTGGAAGTGAAATGGTAATTGGAGCAATTCGACTATAGTAATGCATTTTTATACTAGTCATGATTGAAATTAAATGTGTGGCATATAGGGAGTTGGCAACATATGCAACCTATTTTGGTGTGTGTATTTTTTGCTCCTTTATCCTATTTTCATTAACTCATTGAGCCCTACAGCCAATTAACCAGTCATCCCCTAGAGGCATTTCTCCAGTTACCCTCTACACCTGGTGGGGGTCTTATCTGCCCCTCATGCCTGGTGACACATCTGGTGTGGATTACCGGTCAGTGTAAGATATTGTGGGTGGATGTATACACACGCAATAAACATGTCATTTTGGATATACTCTAAAAGTATATTTTCACATACTTGCAGCACAGAAAGTGCTTTACACAACCGTGTAATTTTTAACACTGTAAGAAAAGAAATACTTCAGAAAAGAAAGAAAATGACTGAAATCCGAAGAACAAGTAAGATTAATAATATCAAAATTAACACAATTTAAATGATTAAAATAAGATATAATTGACCTCATCAAGTTTTCTTATCTTTATAACGTAAATGACACTGCTTTATTTAAAAAAAAATTATATAATGAGTAACTTTAAAACAGTCGTCCGTCTTTGATTGAAAGTTGCGATTTACCGGTAGTTTGAAAAAATAACGCTCTTAAACTTCATATTTGACTGAAAACTTCCGCTATTTCCAAGCGTTAGCTTTTGTCTTTTGATCTTTTGATATTTGCAATTATATTATAATTGGATCTGACATAGGTAATTCCACATATCCGCCGATACATGTGCGTATAAATAGGAATTTTAAAGCTAACAGTAAGGTACATCGCCGTTTTTCTTTGTCTCGACATAATTAATTCATTGTGTTTACATCTGGGTTACATGAAATTCCAATACATATATTTCAGGCCATAAAAACCTTTCATGTGACCACGCTTTTCCCTAATCCACAGCCATTTTCAACATAAAATCGGCGTACTCTCAATATAGTTTACTGTATACAACCGAAACTGGAACTACCCAAAGAAGCGCCACCTCGTTCAAGGGAGGTAAATACGTTGCAAAATCAGGGATAACTCCGTATATCGGTAGGACCCCATTAACAATAGCAACATAAAAAAGTATCTAACATGAGTGTGTAATAATTTTCCTAAAACTTACTTTTCATGACAATTTTTTTTTTAATAAATGCATTTGTTGAAAGATCTTCTTTAAAAGAATTAATGGGCATGACAAAGTCATAATTTAATTCCTAAAGTCCACAATGACACAACCTTTTCAAGTAGAATTGAAATTATCAATCAAAACATATTACAATGTACATCATTTTTCTGTAGTATTTCTATTGTTTTATTAGGATTACATTTGCTTGACAGAGAATTTCTGCATATTGTTTTAATAGTATTCCTTTTAATCTATTTTTATATAGAGGTTTAAATGCATGAGTTTCGTGCATTGTATCTTATGTTAGATTAGTTGCTTTTGAAAAAAAACTATGCTTTAAAAGAACTATTATTTTCACAAATTTTATATTTTCTGACACCAAGCCTTTATTTTCCTACTACTATAAAAACAAACAACTCATAATTTAATTTGACTTTGTCATTACCTATCTCTTCTATAGAAAATTATTGCTTAAATCATTGCTCCATGTAGTCCTTGGCAAACACTTTGTTTCAAATGTTTAAATAGACAAATAAAATTACAGGCTTAGAAGTTGGGTTGTAGATCTGTGAATATTTAATTATAAACTATGTTTTTCTAAGCAAAACTCTGGTCATAAGACTAAACAAAGTTTGCCAGTGGGTAAGAGAACCTTGTGCATTTTTCAACAGGATTTGTCTAAACCTTTCACAGGATGCCATAGCACTAATGTCAGGATTTTATGATAGGGTGCAGGTCCTTGTTACTAAAAATAGATTTTTTGTTTGTTATATAATTTCTTTTAGGACAGAAAAATATTAAGAGATATGTATCAGTAGATACATGTACTTAATGGCAAAAGCAAGATTTGGATTGATTTTAGATATATTGTTTCAAGGTCACAAGTATATTGGTTAAGGTCACCAATATATTGATTCAAGGTCAACAGTAAAACAAATTCCAGGTCACTATTACTTAAAAAGGTTTTATTTGAGTCAGATGGTGGATAATCTTATTTTCACATTATTGAGTATGTTCATGTGTATGCCAGTTTATATTTGTCATTTAATATTGCTATAAATATGCATCTGTTGACATTTATTTTCTTAATATTAACATTTTCAAGTACTGGGTATATGACTCTTTAAATTACATGTGCATCAAAACACTTACTTCTTTATGAAAGCAAATTTTTTTAGATTTTCTTATTCTTTTTTTAGCTAAGCAGACCTTACTTTTTATTTTCCTTGTTTCATGCCTTCAGATTGTTTATATATAAATAAAAGTACATGTGCTGAGTATTTCACAAATATACTCACTTTTTAAATTTTGTAGTCATATTACTTAGTAGTAATTTCAGTACAATTAGCTTTATAAGTGTTTGAAAATGTAATAACATTTTTTCTTGTTGTTTCATCATAGATTTTGCATTTCTCTTAACTATTCATTTAGGGATAATATTTTGACTTTTTATTTCATCTCCACTGGGCCAAATTCTACCAATGGTTACTTTAAAATGTGTAAAGTTAAATATTGCACATGGATTAAGTCATCATGTGTAAATTACTTAGCATTTAGGTTTTAAGTTTTTTAAGAAGACAAGGGTTTTTTGAATCAGAGAACTGCATATATAGTTCTTCATTGACATTTCAAATATAAGATTCTTACCTGAGGTATAACCCATTATTGAAACATTTGAAATGTTTTAGTTCTCTCCATAGTGGGAAGGTACTAGGTGTTTTTATATACCGGTACTTTATATAAGAAATATAATAAAAGCGCCCAACCTTTTTTCATAAATTCTTATCTCAGTCAACAGGGTTCCATATTATGCACATGCTTTAGTCATAAGTGTTTTTGGAAAGTTTAAAGGTGGAAAAATCTGCAGTAACTATACACCAATTACCTACCCACAAGGGACGTAAGAATGTATTTTTAATAGAGTAAATTCCCTTTACTTACTAAACAAGGGAATACTTAATAATTAAATGTGGTTGAATTCACTTTTGGTTTGGTTTTAGAGTTTAGATTTGTTTGTGAATTATTTGTAAACACTGAAATTTTGGAAATAGAGTGAGTTTTAATTAGTACTTATTTACACAATTAATTACTAATACAAAATCATGTATTGGTCATTTAAAGTCATAGGGTTGTCGATGTATAAAGGTAATATACACTGAAGGAAACACTTATATGACCATTAACATAAAAGTATCTTAAGACAAAAAATCAGGCATCTGTGTAAGTTTTTTTTTGTTACATTTATATCATTTTCTTTTTAGAACTAGGGAGTGTCTGAGGCAGTGGTCCACCATACCTGCAATGCTTTAGTTTCCTCTTTTATCTCAAGATGAGCCTTTCTGATACCTTTCTGTCAGGCATCAACAATTTGTTGCTTAAAAATTGTGTACATTTTGAAAGCTGAGAAAACACATATGTACAGTCAAGAGGTCACATACTTTAATATTCATGGGAGATGACCTAAATTTTCTTTCAATGAGAATAAAGGCAATAGTTATACCCAGACCTTGGCTTCATTTTTCTGCAATAGTTAAAAGTTGTTGACCACAACCATGCTTGTGCATTATGTATTAAACCAAAAGCTTTAAGTTGCTAACATACCATAATCTTAATTTGGCCATTTCCTCGTAAGCATATCAAAAAATAAATATAAAAATCCATTTACCTTAACTATTCCTTCTCCATTGCAATCTCAAACAAAATAACACTGAAAGCCTTTGGACAATAGTTTATTTGTGTACCTTTTAAGGCCTCTAACAACTGTTTTCTCCTTCATTATAGAGAGTGCACCAAGCCACGCTTCCTTTATGGAGCGGATGGATCGCCAGTGTCAGGAGGAGCACCTGCAGCGCTGTGAGGTGGAAGAACCCATTGAGACTGATGAACCTGAGGTTGAAAAGGCCATAGAGGTGGATATCTGCAGTCTCCATCGATGCCCCAAGTGTCGGTGTCTGCTGTACGATGAGGAGATCATGGCAGGATGGAACGCTGATGATTCAAACCTGAACACAGTCTGCCAGTTCTGTAACAACAAGACTGTGCCTCATCTGCTGATTTATCTTAAGGTTGGTGGAGATGCTCAACTTTCATCATCCTTAATGTGTTGTCTTTTATCCAAGTATTCTGGGTTTGCATGTCTATATGCATCATAACAAAACCGGAATGTTAATCAAGAGTTAGTTGGCCATACTTAATGACATTTAGTTTTTATTTCTGCTATTATGTGTTAGCTCTTTAATTTGCTTCCTTTCTACTTGCACCGTGTTTTTTTTCTGGTAGCAGAAAAAATGTAGTGCTATTGTGTCTATTCTGTTGATGAGAACAATTAACCTTTGCATATGGCATACAGTACAGAGACAGATTGGTACACATGCTTAAAATTAATAAACAAATAAAATGCTTCTAATATTGCTTGTAGGATCATCGCGGCAAGAAGAAGAGTGCAGATTCTCATGATGAAGCTGATGATGATTTGATAGGGTTGGATGGCCCGAGTGAACATGCCTGCATGGACTCCTCATATGGCAAAGATGCCAGCATTTGTCCATCCAGCAGCTCTGACCATGATTTTATCATTGGTGAAATGGACGATAACAGCTCTGTTAAGAGCTTTGAAGATCCATGGATGCGACGCTCGGCTGTAGAAGAAACATCTAATTCTCCAGACAATCCATCCCCAGAAAGATCGGAGCCTATGACCATGCATGAGGCAGCAAGGCGAGGCATGCATCGGCGGACTGCTAGCGAGTGTTTCACTGCTGCGACAGATATTTATGGTTCCTCTGTTGATTCTATGGAGAGTTTAACATACAGAAATTTACGCTCACCCTTAAGTATATCAATGGACAAAACAGATCCATATACCATAGAAGCTAAGGCTCAACAAACTCCAGAACATAAGAAGGCAGTGTTTGACAGGTATGTGACATGGTATTAGATTAGACTTTGAAAGAAACTTTTATATATAATAAATTATTAGTTTCTTATAATGAAGTTGGTGATTTATACTGAAATCAGGTTTCTGTGATTGATATGTTGTTTTGTTTTGAAATTCATAGCAACAACTCAGTTATGTTCATCATAGCAGCATCTAGCTATTTTGTTGGAGAAAAACAAATGTCTATGTTGCATCAGCAGCCCACTGCAGTTCAACTTGAAGATCTTCCCACATTAGTTCTTTTGCCCCTACTGGGAAACAAACCTACATGGTTAGAGACAAGCTGTCAGAGTTTGTGACTCTTATCACTCAGCCACAGGTGACACCATGATTGATACTAGAAGTTTACAAACATGAAGTGGATTTATAGAGGTCCGCTGGCAGTAGCTTTCAAACACTGTAATGATGAGGTTATATTATTTCGTCTATAAATGTTTAGTGAAGTTTTGTGGTCAACTTGAATTCATATATAATCTTAATCCTACATCTTTCTCATTGACAAAATGCTGACATTAGACATACTGATGCAGACCATTACTACCATGGTAGCTTGAGTGAACTGGATAATCTATTGGTGGAGTTCAAAACAAGAAAAATAGAAAGTTATATAATAAATATTTATAGTGTTAAATATAATAATTAGCAGTTAAACATGCACATTTTCCCCCATTCTATGTAATGCAGCAAAATTCTTCCTTTTTCAAAGGCCTCTGCCCGTCTACATTTTGAGAAAAAAAAACAGGTTGTTGCTTATTGAAGCAACCAGGCTTGGAACCTAATTCATTTCGCTGTTGTTGCAAAAGCACCTTGTGATTGTCTGTGAAAAAAGGTTAAGTCTTGTACGTGTGTTGTTTTCCAGAAGGAACCAGGCACATGAACCTATTTCTGTGCCATACCTGAGTCCTCTGGTGTTGAGAAAGAACCTTGAGACCATCATAGAGAGTGAAGGCAACTCAACATTATCCAGGGATACATTCTTAGATGAGCATCCAATTTTGTTCTGGAACCTGGTATGTTGTAGTATTAATGCTTTGTGGGTTTTATTTATTCCTTGATTTTAGTATGAGGCTTTCTTATCAGAGAAATAATAGTGACATATGGTTTACATTAATGTCACTATTTTTGTTGGATATATTTGTAACCCGGATCTGGTAGCGCAGTCGGTAGATGTCGACTGCATGAACAGGAGGACCCTGGTTCGAACCAGGGCCGCGACATACCAAAGTCATAAAAAATGGAAGTGCTATAGCTCCTTTGATTTTGCTCAACACAACTGGTTGGCCAGGTGTCATGGTAATTTAACTGGGTTTAAGTAAAGATAATAACTAAGTTTCTTTATGAATATGACCCCAGATCTCGTCAATTATTTTTTCTGTTATAGGGCATGTACATGCAATATATTTTTAACAAATTGTAAAATTTTGATTGATGTTTCCATTTTATGATGCTTATGGACTGGTATTTTCCCTGCTTCAGGTGTGGTACTTCAAAAGAATAGGTACTACCAGTCACCTACCTGGTTTCCTGCTCACTGCCAAGTCATACAACAAGGACCCAGAGGTAATGTTATAATTTTTGTTTCTCACAGTTTAGAAACACAAACATGACTCATTGTGCATAAGTGTTTTTTTTGTTTGTTTTTTTATATAATCCCCTATAGAGCAATTGAGATTTAAATGACCTTAATGGTCTTGTCCTTCATTTTGTTGTCATTTTTTAACAGTTCCCAAAATACATAATACTTTTTAATTTTTGTAATAGGAATGAAATTGGGGGAAAATCAATTAAAAAAAATCATTTTACTAAAAGATAAGAAAGATGTCAAAATTGCAGCTTGTATTGTTTGAACTGGGGGCTTTAAGTGCGCGAGGCTAGCACATAACCTCTCAAACATCAAGACAGATCCTACATTCCTGCTATTCATAAATTTCATCTGACTTTATAGGAATACTTCTACAGTCTTCATTGAAAGAAATGTTCAAGAAGTTCCTTTCCTCTGTTACTGATAGAGTAAATTTTGATCGTGGAAAGATATAAAAACTATGTGAAGACTAATGTTAAGGACATTAAAAAGTGCATCAGCAAAACCATTATGATGGTACAAGGTTTTCTTACTATTTCCTTCTTAGAGGTGGGTATCAGTCCAGCTGGCAGTTGTAAGCTTGCAAGACAACTATACCTTTCCAGCTGTATAGGGAGAATCATTCATAAGAGGGTGGAGATCTGTGTTATGTGAAACAATCTTTACATTGAAAATTAACTTTCTACCTACATACATAAAGTCTGAAATACAATCTGTGTGGGGCCTATAAAGGAATCACACCTGTGTTTTGATCTGTTCATTTGTAGATTAAATTTTTTCGCGCAAAGGTGGTCAGATTTTTATTATTGTTTACAGGACTGTTAAGTACCAAGCTTAGTTGTACATATTGTGAGATTAATTTTTTTGACAGACCTGTTTATCCCAGAGTTATGGCCCTTATTATATCAATATATAAACTATGGCAAAGCATTTTCAGGAGGGATTCATCATTGACGATGATTACTCTTGTTTCTTGTATCATTGTTATTTCTTTTAACCAGTTGTACAAGAATGCTGGTTACACTGCTCAGAACATCCATATCCGTGTCAAGTGGGACAACCTGCGGCTGCACCAGGAGACGGGGTTGCCCATGTACACTGCCTGGAACAAGGGCCAGAGCTCGACCACAGTGGACGCCCTGCTCACTGAGTCCCAGCCATTCAACAGGGCGTGAGTACAGTGACATTCACTTTCGCTAGATGGCTTTTAAACTTTTTACAGAATTGCTGAAAACACTGTATGAACTTATATTACTGCTAAAATAAAAAGCTTTCAAATCACTCTTGTTTTTTAGATAATTTGACAAAAACTGATAAAATGTACTTGAATGCTTGTATAATTTTAAGTAAAAGAAAACAAATGCCTTTACGTCCATAATGCGGCACTGTTAAGACTTAACCATGCCCTTTACCCAGATGGATTCATTAGTTACTGATTGCAAAATTGAAATAATTGCTAAAAATTGTGTTAAAATCTTTGTGTGTTTTTTTTTCATTAATTCAACTGGAGTGGTACTCCTACTTATCACTATATAACCAGCTGCTTTGGAGAACAAAATGTATAGTGTTCACTTAAGACCAGTCTGCCCTAAAAATGCATTTGGTGCATAAATAATTTGGGGGCTGGACAAAATCCCTCCAGACGAAATCCCTTCCGGTCATTTTGTTGTGGCTCCTCGCTTAACTCACCAGGGTGTGTTGTGGTATTTAAAGCATATGTCTGTTGATTTCCTCTATTATATTGAGTTCTAACAGAGTATCCACATACTCTGCTGTAAGGAGTAAGGAGAAAATAATTTGCCACTTTTTGATTGGTTGAAATTAGCTGGTTTATACAGCTTCTTTTATTGTTTGTCCCCAGTGTGATGTACCAGATCATCACGCACATTCACTGTAGTGATGTTCTGACGCCCATCAAGATGGTGATGAATGGCAGACGGCGGCTGAGGACAAGACGGAAGCGCTTCCGCAGCATGTACAGAGAGATTCTGTTCCTATCTTTTGTTGCTTGTGGAAGGGAGAACATTGATCCAGGTACAGGTTTTTATTTATACATAACTGGTTTTACATACAAACGCAAGACATCAATTTAATCAATAATGAATCATTTATCATAAAGCGGGGTGGGGATCATGTCAAACAATTAGTCAAATTTCCCAAAAACAAGAGAGTTTGAATGAAAGCTGCTATTACCTTAGTTGTTACATTAATTCATTGAAACTTTACGCAATAAGTTACTTTTTGCTTACCCATAATACTAGTTTCCAGTAGTTTTATTTTTATTTTTCACCATTGAAAACTACTGGGAGTGCCCGTGGTGGTAGAGTCACAGTCTTGAAACTCCACTGACTGCGTAGACTCTCACTCATGTGTGCAAGACCTAATGTGGGAAGGTCTTCCAGCTGACCTGCGGTGTGCCGATGGTTCTACCCTGACATTTGTCTGGGGTCTTCCTCCACCGAATTGGACATCGCCATTAATGATCATAAATGCTTGCTGTAATGTATTCCTGAAAACATTGACCACGTAGAGTTAAAAAGTAATTACTTGCACAATCCTTTCAATGAAAATTGTTGTGGCAATTAAATTAGTTTGATGTATTAATGAGTACAGAACAGATAATTTTGTATGTTGCAGATGCATTTGACCGCGAGTACAGAGGGGCCTTTGTGAAGCTGATAGGGGCTGAACTAAAGAGGCTTCAAAGGGATGACAAACCACGCTCCATGCTTGTGCAGAGTTGTCGTAACGCGTTCGGGAGGTTAGAAGTGTAAATAATGTCCACAAACTTTGTGTGTCTGAAATATATCTTAATTTACCTTAATTCAACAGACGTGTCATATGTTAAGTTTCTGCAGGTATAAATATGTCCTTAAATTAAATTTGTTGAAACTTGTTACCAAGTTTTTTTTAATGATGTGAAGTTGTTAATTTTCTTTTCTTTTCTTGTTAGGTGTTTTACTAGAATCACTTAATTACTTAGACGCTGAAATCAATTTTTAGTTAGTGAAGTTAGTCATGGATAAAAGTATTCTAGGTGCTTTTGGTATTGATCCAGAAAGCGGGAGAAAATTCTTTTGTTTTTAAGATATTCAGATTTTATTAAACTATGACTCAGTAATTCCTTTTTGTAAATATTTTGGTCGGTAATGATCTTGTTTGATTTTTGTCGGTAATAATTCTGTTGATTCTTTTAAGTGGTGTGTCCATAAACACTAAGTATTGATAATAATAAGTATTTTAAAAAGAAGGTTTTTATAGTAATGTAAATTAATCTTCTCATGATGTATCACCCATATTATACTAACTTCCAAGGGGTGCCCATGGCATAGTAGCTGATTTGTAACTCCTGACTGCTTAGCCTCTCACTGCCTGGGTTCGATTCCCAATCGGGGCAAAGGACTTAATGTGAGAAGGTCTTCCAGCTGACTTGCGGTGCGCCCATGGTTCTACCTGGACATGTGTCTGGGGTCTTCTTCCACCAAAAAGCTGGATGTTGCTATAATGATCATAATTGGTTGCTGCAATGTATTTCCAACACAAAACAAACTTTCAAAAAAAAGTTTGTAGCAATACCTATATCAGAGATCCATTAGAGTTTACTTCACAAAAAAGTGTATTTTTTATTAAAATACAACAGTAATTCTTATTGGCCCTTTAGATCTTAGTTGAAGTTGATCATAAATTTCCAAGTATAAAATAACAATATTAGCAGGATATAAATATTATATCCTAGTTTGTGTAAGTATTAATTAGTCTTGTTTACCTTGTACTGATAGTTTGTTTATAAAATTCAAACAGCCATCTCAAAAAAAATGAAATACTTTTGGTAGGATGATGAAGCCAACAAATAAATAAGTTGAAACTAGATGACAAGATATGGTATAAATCATTTGCACCCGTGGCTTCACTGATCATTTCCCCCTCAGTATGGCACCTCACTACCTGGGTAAGAGCCCCAGTCGAGAACTCTCATGTCACAAGATCCACTAGCTGACTTGCTGTGTGTTGTGGGGTTCTACTTACATGTAGATTTTTGTCAGAGGTCCTGCTCTGTATCTAAAAATATCAACTAACAAATAACATGTATAGAACTGCTTATTAAAAGGGAGAAAATGTTTTTTTTACAAGGAATGTACATCTGTTTAACGTATTAACAAATCTGGGGTCCTGCTCACTATCTAAAATTGACAACTAACAAAAAAACTTGTCTATAACTGCTTTTTTTTTTACAGACAGACTTTTTTTACAAGTGATTTGTGCCGTAAGACATTAACAATTTGTCTGATCCAGGGCTTGACATTCTGCTGCTCGTGTCTATGTTCTAGAATGTCTAACACTCATGTTAATGCATATCTGTTTGGTTTTGCCATAATTTACAAATCCATTCAAGCTATTATGATTTCTATTGATAGCTTTATTTTTAAGCTGTTGTTTTTTATTTATATGTTACACTTTGTTACACTACAAAAAAGTTTTTATATATAACATTTATTTTGCATACAGAAAAATTGAAATAATTAGCCTTATTATCAAAATCTTGTAAAAGTTATTATGAGACTTGTGCAATAACTTACTTTTGGACTTTATACCGTCCGTCGGAAAAACTGAAAACCATTCCAATGCTTTGAAAACACATAATTGACAGTAGCAGCTTCAAATGCCTTAAAAACAAATGCTTTATCTGTATTTTCTGCAAGTGTCCTCATGAAATGTATAAATATAAAATGATAATAATTAAGGTGATGAATTAAAAGAGAAAACTATGCTGTATGTAATTCCTTAAATATAGTTAATTGATTGTACACAAGGCAGCAAGATGTGTTGTTTTAAAAACACCCAAACATCCATTACACAGTCTTTTCATTTGTTTTATTGACAGTTGTAATGGTATAAAAGTACATTAAATAATGACACTAAGTCAAATTTACAAGTATGATATGTACAGATATTGTGTTAATGACTTTCTAATGCAAACATGCTGATTTTCTTTAGTGTATTGACTTTAAGAATGCATGTACAAGTACACCAAGTTCATATAAGATTTCTACTTACGTGTCAATAGAACATTATTTATTTTGTGTGTGCTCTCTTTCCACAATAAACAAATTACCGGGTTGCATTTTAGTGTGTTTATTGTGAAATTGAGTAATGCTTTGGATATTTTTATTGTTGTTAAACCTTCAGATATGAAATATATGGCTATATTTTAGTCACATCAGTTGGGTCTGTCTGTGTTTTTTCTGTAGACAAGATTCGTCGGTCCTTTATCTCTACTACATTTGGTTAAAGTTTAATGAAAATGTGCAAAACTCAGTTGTGCATATCATTGGCACGCTTTGTTTAGTTCAGTTATGGTCCTTTGTTATATTTATTGAATACAGCAAAGTGACAAAGCAGCATATGGGAGGGTTTATCATTTTAAATGGTTATTTTAATTTATATTAGATTGCACACAGAATTGGCAAATATAAGCTATTCTACTTTGTTCATCTATTGTACACTTTGTATGAATGAACTTTTTCATATGTGCTTGAACAGTATGTATTAATATGTAATGCAGTGAAAATGTTCAAGTATAATTTACAACTTCTACACAAACTGATAAACTGATAAATACCATTTGTTTTAAGTGAGATTTTGGAATGTGTGTATCTTAAATTTGTCCATACATTGCTAAATATATGCATTGAATATTTTGTTTGATATGCATTGAATATTTTGTTCGATATGCCTTGAATATTTTATTGGATGTACACAATTTCTTTACATGTTAGAAAAGATATCCTGAAAACAAGAGCTGAAACCATACCCACTCCCACCGGGGAGCTTTCTGTTCAGAATATGAACTATTTGTTTTAGATCCACCATCAATACACATTCTTTGTCTCTCTCTGTCTTTGCTGTTGTTCTTTAATCTAATAATTTTAAATCTAATAAGTTATAAGTACTGTTAAATAAAGCATGATTAAGTTGTAAATATAGCAAGTATAACATTCTAAAATGGTGTGATGTGTATAATAATGCAATAAATCTAGTGTAGATCGTTTGGCTGCTTTCTAAATTGTACATATAAATAATGCTGAGTTCTAAATAAAAAAAATGTATATGTATATAATTCTATATTTTATTTATATTCTATTATTCTGGTTAAATTGGTGTTTATTGTCAAGTAGCGTGTACTTTACTAAGTCAAAGTTGCTAAACATACTTGAAAAGGGTGTACATTTATGCATTGTTAATAAATAGAGGCATAGGAAAATATGTGTAAAGGAAACTCAAGTATAAAATGACATTATAAGGGTATTTTCTTGATTTACTTTTTCCAACATGTATTAGCAATGATATATTTACTATGTCTTGATGGTTATGTTTGTCCTACTCAATTGTAAAATATTACATAAATAAAATGTGTTAAATGTGTTTTTATGTTATCACTTTTTTTCTGAAGCTGTGAAGTTGCCAATAGTTACAGCTATACTAGAGAATGCACCTTTGATCTTGTGGTCCAGTATCCTTTGAACACAGTGGTTAGGGTAAGGTTTCTCCAATGCAACCAGAAGAATTATTTTTACCTGAAAAGTTCCTGTGAAATGCTGTTTATTGGTATCCTACGTCCATGTGAAAAATAAGGCATCACATATTTTTAAACAAAGTAAAATACATGACCACTTACAACTGAGACCACATTATCATTTTTGGGTATAAGCTCTGACATCTATGTCTATATTTAGTTGAAAATCCCCATATTTTATAGGTAGATTTGTAAAAAATGCACATTTAAAGTGACAAAATTCATTATTTGTACTGTCTTGCAATGGAGGAAGTGTTATAAAACTATTATAGGAGTCTATGCAGCAATTATGCCCAGTTTCCCCAGAACAGAGTTAAGGTAATGTTACATGTTACAAATTTATGCACATTGTCAAATACCACGTTTACAATACTTTTCTAAAATGAACCATTGTGTTATCTGGAAATGAAGTAAACAAAAGAAGTTACATGGTTCAGATATTTGGCAACAAGATATTGAATAAAACTTGTTAAAATAAACATTAACAGATTCTCTCCGGATATTTTAAAATATATTTCTGACAACAATAAACACAAAAATTCTTACCCATGAAATTTCACATTAAATAAGGAAAAACTAAAAACCATAACAGCTTCAATGAAGCTATGTAATTGGTACAAAACAATTCAAAGCAAGAAGTATACAGGCTCAGTAGACGGACCAAAATAATGGCGTTTGATCCTTCTTTGGGTCCACTTACAACCAAAAATAAACTGATAAGTACATGTATCAGAACACAGACTATATTGAAATCTGTTATGTAAATATTGTACCAGGTGCAATGTAAAATAAGTTGGTACCAAGCCTTACTGAAAGTCAGTAGCCCACTGAACAGTAATGCAACAGGCACCTGGTTTGCATCATATAAAAACTAAGCATATATTTATTTTTGCTTTTACTACATTTTTTACAGCGAAGATCGAGGTCATATAGGGATCATGCAGTGTTTACTTTCTGCACCGAACAACGCAGCGTCAAGAAGTAGTTCATACGCGGATTACTTGGTGTCATAGCTGCAAGAATAATTGTCTTCTAATCATAACTTTTTTGTAACATAAAGGGTGGTGATTTTTGTTATTATTGCAAAGTAAACTGATGTACAAATTAAACTTATGCTAAAAGTTCACATTATTTCAGCGCGGAAGAATATTTACGATAGTAGTAAGAGTGGAAATGGTTGAAGAAAGAACACCTGTTTAAGCAAGAATAATAAAACTCAAAGCATCATAATGCAATCGTCAGCTAATAAAATATCATGGGAACCTCTTTGAAGCTGACTGCAAACAACACAGAAAGCGCTGGAAAAGAGGCAGCCATTCTGACGATTCCAAGCAGGCTCAAAATTGGTATCGCAGCAGTAAATTTTGCCGCAATATATAATGTTGACATTTTGTAAATAACATGTTGTCAATGTGAAAATATTGATGCATTTCACGAAAACAAAAGCAAAGTCTAAGAACAGCTTAAGTGAACAAACACTTTTGCAGCCTGGGTCAGGCCAACATTTTGACACCATGGCATATGTTAAATGAATTGCAATTCCATACCTGCATGTTCTTAACCACTCTACGAAAGTGTAAATATGCATTTGATAATATCAAAATAAAAATAATCATCAACAGAAACCTTTCTGCACCCAAACTTGGTCATTTAATGTATTAGAAAAGGACAATGTATTTTATGTAATTATAATTTAATTGTGAATGCTTATTGATTGTGTTAACTTAATGGAATGTGAAAGAATATGAGAGCAGAAGCCAGAATCTTTAATTCTGTTTGTGATTTCATAAAATAGTTATACAGTAACTATAATGTGATGATGCTAGGAAACGCATAGATCTATGATAATTACATTTATTCAATTTGCAAGATGTTTGAAACATTTTCATTATTTAAATTAATAAAAAGTACATTTTTATCTAGGTCATCATACAGGAAAAACTATTATTATTACAGCTCTGATATGCCTAAATTATCGATTGCTGAACAATAAATAACACAACAATACGAGATCCTTTGTGTTCAGATTACAGGTACAAAAGTACAGTTTTTTAAAAATTATTTTGGTCTGCTTAATAAGTCATTATATCATCAAGTTCAGTAAATAGCTTTATTGCACGACAAAACTGGCTGTTCCAGCCTTTGATTGGCATTTTCCTTCCTTTTTTGCCAGGTTAGCATATTTACAGCTACTTAATTTTAAGTTTAAAATGGAATGTATTGTTTACCTTTTTGAACAAATTCACCAAATATTCCCACCCAAACTATTGGAAGCCCGCTTTTTGGTAGAATGGGGGAGCTGCAGGCGCGTTTCTGCCATTACGCACTTTACGCACGTGCGTAACCTCCGTTCGAAAAATCTAAAATTACCAAAAACACTAAGAAAGTCGATGCCTAACCCGGGTTAGGAATGATATATTTTATTTCCGTAGTTTCTATGTCATTAAATGTTATTACCACACCAATCAAATTGAAAAAGTTTAAAATGATTAAACTTATACACGTCAGGATTTTAGTCGTTCATATTTTGCGTTAAGTTCCTCGCATGTCCGCATTTTACCTGTTATTCATTAGAAAAGAACCGAATATATACAAAAGTATTACTACAAAGGTTATTTCCCTTGTAATTGTGCGTAACTTGAGATACGGCCCAGATACGCGCCTTGGGAGCTGGCTCCTTTTTCATTATTCCTAGATGCCACACTGCAGTTTAACGTGTGTCGGGTACATTTATAAATAATCATAAATTGTGCACCTTTCACATCTCTATCACCCCATATCAAAATGCTACTAAAAGGCAGTGGAACAAGATTGCATGTTATTATGCTATTTTAGACAGAAGTAGCAACTATAGCATAATGTACCAGAACAAACCATACAAAATGCAAATAACTCTATTCGTATATACAACGTTATGTATTGTGTATTTTGAGGCGAATGGGCGGCCTTTATTCATTAACATAGAATTATGGTTTGTTCTGTTCCGAGTGAAATGGGCATATTTGGGAATAGAGAAGACTACTTTTTTGACGAAGTGATCAGGAATGTTTACTTGAACAAAACTCATTTTTAGCATAATTATGTTTGTTACCCCCCAAAACGTCCATAATATAAAGATTGGTTAAATAAAGCAAACGAGGCCATTATAAAAAGGATGAGCAAGATTTCAATCTCTGTCCTGCAGGATTGAAAGTTTAAGTAGCGGCGTCTTAACCGACTGAGCTTACCGGACAGTTCAGCGTGATTTTCCGAAATTCTATTTAACAATGATATAAAAAATGTAAACACAAAAATATATATAAGCTTTATCAAAATGTACACATTTACAAAAACTTACAAACATTTGAAACAAAATGTAATACAGGCACATGATTAAAACTGTTTAGGAATAGTAATAAAATCAATAGAAGTACGAATTTGTAGTCTGCAAATAGAAAAAAAAATTGTAAAAATGTCAGTTTATGTGAGTCACTGTTGTTTTGTTGTTATTTGGTGTGAATTGAAAGAATGTGATGGAAAATCCTATGCAAACCTAAGCTGTTTTGTAGAGATCAGTCACAAGGATTTCAAGGCAAAATTTGATTCTAACATTTTAGAGAAGGAAATTGATCTTGAATCTGTGAATGTCTCAGAAAGCAGCAATCAGCTGCCTTATCTGAGGACAGACCCTGATGATCAAATGTTGTTGCATGATGAACATTCAAATGGTTTAGAGAAAGTTCAATCTTTAGTTGAACCAAATACAGCTGGCTGCACAGATCTGGACAAATGTGCATATAATTCAGAGATTCTAGACTTAAACACGAACACCAGCATACCACCTCCAATCCCAACATTTCTCCAAATTTCAAGTCACCCTGTCAAAAACACAACTATCTCCGCACTTTTATGGCGCTATATACAATGTTCAGAATTTCAGTGTCATCAACAATTAAAATTCATGAGCAAACTGTTTGTTACATCCACAAACACACAAAAACCTCAAATGTAATTCACGTTTCTTAATGCCATGTACATAGCATCTTTAATGAAACACGTCCTTGATATTACATACTACATGTTTAACTTAACACGACCGTGAGATTTTTTTTGTTGTTATTTTCCAACCTGTTTTTTTTTTATCGTAATCAATAAAATTACATCTTTATGTGTAGCGCAAATAAAATAAAAGAAATAACATGTTTATTGTCTTATCTTTTGATGGTAAAATAAAATTATTTCTTACAGCCAAATTGCTCTATGCACGCGCATGAATCCATTAAAAAAACCTGTTGATGGTGGGACAAAAAGAATACGAAGTTAGTGTTGATTGGGATAAATGTTATCATGCACGGCCCGAAAATCAGAAAGCACCCAGCAGAGCCTTGTGCTTTCTGATTTTCTTAGCCTCGCATGATAACATTTATCTATATCAACACTAACCTGGTATTCTCTATATGTCTCATAGTGTGGTGTGCCTGTGGTTCTACCCAGACTTAAGTCTGGGGTCTTTCTCCACCAATAATAAGCTGGACGTCGCCAATATGAACATACTAGTAATAAACAGCAATCTAGAGCTCAGAGATATTTTAATCAAGCATACTAAGCTTACACAAAATAGAGAAGACCGACTTATGATGAAGTTCTCATCCTGACCGGGACTCAAACCCACGCGGTGAGGGGCTGAGGAGTTACAAGTCAGCAACTCTAAACGCTCGGCCAGGGGCAACCCTCTGTATTATTTATTTTTAAGTTACTCAAAATGTTCTATATAGCGCTTTGGTTGGTCTTGCTATCTATAAAATGTTTGTACCAAATTTGGCACAAATTAATCAATGAATATTTGTTTTTTAGAAAAAAAGAAGAAAAAAAGACATTTTCTTAATTTGGAATAAATGATACAGAAATAAATTTGAAATAAAGAATTAGGATGAATATACGGTGATTGGAACCCCAAACCTCTAGTTTCAAAGCCATTTAGGCCTAATTTTAATACTCTTCAATTTGAGACACTGAAGTATGTATTGCTCTATATGCACCTAAATGTAAGAAAACAAAAAATCTCTCAAAAGATTATGTGTTGAAACAAATATTAGAATTATAAACTTCAAATCAACTTATAGGCAAGTATTTCATATGTGAATGTGAACTAAAATTAAAGTTTTTGTGTCTTTGTAAGTGTTTGCTATTCAACATAAAAATAATTTGTGAAAAAGTGTTATCCTATTTTTGTTGTGATGTTAAATGTACCATCTTGTTGCATTCATTTTATAAAAATAATTTTTTAAATAAGACTCAAAATATGTTTAAGATATCAATCTGACGTTCAAATATCAAACATGTATTTTCAAAAGATATTTTACGATTATTTACGATATTTAACATATTTTTAAATAAAAAACTTTTTCTAATTATATCGATAATGAAATATATTGTAATAGGCTTATACTAAAGTCTTTACCATTACAGCAAAGCAAGAATTCTTATTAAAACTCTGTCAATATTATAAAATAAATAACAAATGTATGAATACTACAGACAATAAAGGAAGATATAACAAAACAAATGTATAATGCCACATTTTTGCCACCTAATAATGACTAGTTTTTGAGAAAATTTGATCTTAAAAGGTTTAGAGGTTTTCATAATATGTATCTGGTATCCATAAAAATAATTTATCTAAAAGTCAAATAATAATCATTTTAAGAAACTTTGCATGTAACTGCCATTTCTTTGCTACTCCTCATGCCATTTTTCTATTCACTATGAAAATATATACATGTATTCCATTTTTCATTCCACTCGTGTGTTATATTATGAATCACTGAGTTCCTCAGTGAAACTTGCTTTTGCTCTGTCTATAATGGAAATTTTACAACTGGTCAGCCCGGTGTCATAAATATGTGACTTCGGGTTGTATAATGTATTATTGTTCTATGACAAGTTATCACCATCACGACAACACAATATTTTTTTTCATGTGGAGATGAGCGTATGTACCTGAATATATGATCAAATTCTTAACACCACCAAGTGACAATGTTTGTTTACCGGGTTTATCGTCCCACCAACAGTATTTCAGTAAACTAGAGACAGTGTCCTTTTGAAGCAGATATAGTGCTGCCTTCACCGTGTAAAGCATGTCATGAACACCTGGCATTATACCACACCCTGTCCCATTATCCTGACACCGGGCCAACCAGTCGTGGAACTACCCTTATATTTGCTTGAGCGTTAGTAAGGTTAGTAAGCTATGCACTTACCATTTTTACGATTTTGGTATATCGTGTTCCATGATCAAACCCGGGTCCTCCCGTACCAGGCACCAACGCTCTACCAGGGCCGGTACTAAGTGGCCTTGTGAAAGCCTTTTAATATTTATTAAAACTTGAAAACGTTTTGGAACTCTTCTAGGTATTGTGGCGATACAAAACATCAGCACAACAAAAACACTTAAAACATACATGTTAACTCTCCAGATTTTGGAGGGAACCTCCCTAATTTAAGGTTTAAAATTATTTTTAAATGAGGGGTGTTTTACACATTTTTAAAAATCTCACTACTTGAAAACATATAACTTCCTACTTTGTTTATATGAAAATAACAAATCTTCCGCTTTCAAAGTGAAAATCTTCCACTTTGGCCTCAGAAAAGGTTCACATGGTAAGATTCTATTATCAGTTATCATGATAACTGTATGCACTTTCACATTACCAGATAACTCATGATATGAATGGCATATACAATTTTCAAGAAAAATGATTAATCAAATATTCCGAGAATATTTCACCATACAAATTCTGCCTCTTTTTCATAACTGGCCTCAAATATCAGTTTGAATTAAAACACATTCAAGCATAAATACATACATAAAGTTACTTTTTTGTAAAAGTGTCAATATACAGGACAAGTTTTCGATACCAGGCTGACATTATTTGATAAACAAGTAATTTTATTATATTTCGAGAGGGTCATGCATCCTCAGCTGTAACACAGCACATTGCTCAGGCTTTTCAAAGTCAGGCATTCTTATTTTTTTTCTTGTTCTTCTTCTGTATTGCAGGTGATTGTGTTGCAGGTTGGTATTCATCTCTGTTGGAATCTCTCAGCTGTAAACTCTGATCGATCAAACGTCCCTCACTATTTGCGGTCACAAGATCTCCAAATGGTTTGAGAAGTGATTCAATACCTCCAGGCATTAGCAAGCCAAAACCAGGCCGATCTGACCCAGTCGACACCACTGGCTGCCTCACTCTTTCCAGGTTTATGGTCGTTTGTGGACTTGAAAGGAAATAAAGGAAATGTAGATGACCGTTGTACAGAATGTGTAAATATGTAAAGGTAATCATCATCACTGCAGTCATTATAATTACCATTTTCCACATACAAAACATCATCATTATGTTATGTACAGTAATACATCAGCGTTTAAGGTTACGTTAGTCAGGTTAAGGGTTGTTTACCGTTGTGGTTTTGATGACCTAGCATTTGCGTAACTGCTAGAAGAAAAGGATCATGCTAGAAAGTTCAGTTGTTTATTTTTAACTGGTTTTCGAGAATGTTCTGGGTAAGTGAATGTTCTGGAAATTCTTTGGGTGTATATAAGGGCGTGTTTGCCGAATTAAAGATAAGTTTGGAAGTTTGAATAAAAAGTTTGCTTTAGAGATTGGACATATCGTTTGGAAGTACTTGCAGCTTCCATCTTAAATCTTTCTGTGTTGGAACTTATGTGGACTTACTATATTCTACAGTGATATAAATATGAAAGTGTTAAATTTGGAATTATATTATTTACATTCGTGTTTTTTTTTACTTTTGGATTATTTCAACTGTGCTTATCTACGAGGACATTCTACCAATAACACTTCAGGATTATTCGACGTTGGATTATTTATTGGACTGTTAAAGGGACACCTCCTAAAGGAACAAACTGTAAGCTAATATTTATTTTGCTTTCTGAAATTTTGTCTCATTTATTTGTTGTTGTTTGATTACGCCATAGATTTAATTGTTTATTAAAATAAAACATTATTGTACTAGTTTGTTGCTGGCTTGTTTTTTCTGTTACACCATTTCGTCGTTTAGTAAACGTGCCATTTTATAAATAAACCTATATAGCGCGACGGGTCGTAACAATTATCAACATCATCAACTTTCTTTTTAAGTATCAAACTAAGAAATAATATATTCTAAGCTTATTGTTGGATAAAAATACTTTTGAATGACAAAAATTGAATATTTTCGTGAAGAGATATGGGTGAAAAGTCACAAGACCTGGTAAAAGTCACTACCGGATACCTGGCACATGTCAACCATGAACCCATGATGCTGGTAATGTCATGCTGACATATTGGTTGCTATGGTAATGAAGAGCGTCCTTTTTCTTAAAGTAACTTCAATTAAACTTATTTACAGGAAACACTGCCTTTTTCCCCATTGTCAGTGATTGATGTTAGTTAAAATATTAGAGTAAGATCAGTAAGATGCTGTTTTTAATCTCTGCTGTTGATGACATACTTTTTATCAGACTCAAATGGCATTTTTGTAAACTGTTACATGAATATTAAAATTTTGCATTATGGAATGATGAAAAGGGTTACTGATTTGATTAAAATGTTAAAATTGCAGACAAACGGCTATTTTTCTTGCTTCTACAATATGGGATGAAACATCACTATCCGGACTGAATATTTATATATCCTTGAAAATCCACATTAACTTTTTTGGCAGTCAGAATCAAGGTCTTGGCTCAGCAAATGTTTTAACAGGTTATTAGTTTAAACTTATCAAGCATGCAACCAATAATATCAATAATATATAAAACAAATATTTCAATGGGAGGCTTGAATCTTCTGTATGTCTTTTGTGTATATAGCTATAACTCCTATTGATATTTATGTATTTCATGTATGTAGCTGTAACTTCTGTTGATATTTATGTATTTTATGTATATAGCTGTAACTTCTGCTGATATTTATGTATTTCATGTATGTAGCTGTAACTTCTGCTGATATTTATGTATTTTGTGTAAATAGCTGTAACTTCTGCTGATATTTACGTATTTCATGAATATATCTGTATCTTCTTCTGATATTAATGTATTTCATGTATGTAGCTGTAACTTCTGCTGATATGTATGTATTTTATGTATATAGCTCTAACTCCTGCTAATATTTATGTATTTCATGTATACAGCTCTAACTCCTGCTGATATTTATGTATTTTATGTATATAGCTACAACTCCTGCTGATATTTATGTAATCATGTATACAGCTCTAACTCCTGCTGATATTTATGTATTTTATGTATATAGCTACAACTCCTGCTGATATTTATGTATTTCATGTATACAGCTCTAACTCCTGCTGATATTTATGTATTTTATGTATATAACTACAACTCCTGTTGATATTTAAGTATTTCGTGTAAATAGCTGTAACTCCTGTTGATATTTTTAATATATTGCCTGACGGTAAATGGCTGACCAGTAATTTTTTTATAATTTAGAAAATTTGAATGGGGTGTAAAATATTAACCATTTTCCTAGTTTAATGATACCTGCTGTTAAGACCTTCCTTACATGTATATTAAAACCCCTCTGACATGGTAATGGTTTGTTCATAGTCTACTACTATGCCCATGACTACTCGGCTGACCTAACAGTTTTACCCCCTCGTCATTACGTATATTTATAAACTAATATCAGCAGCCGAGATCAATGGCGCAATGAAGTTGTGTGCATGAAACAAACAACCCTCACAGATACCCATTTATACACCTGGCCAACCTGGGTGGAGAGGAACAATTTAAGGTCAATGTCTTGCTCAAGGAAATAAGAAGCGCCCCAACCAAGGTACGGACTACCGACCCTGTGAGTCCTGCGCTCTACCACTGACCTATCTTGCTCCTTTTAAAGCCATAATGCATCATCCTGTTTAAACAACAATTATATTAAAGGTGGTTTCCGACATTTTGGACCAAATTTCTTTACTCAAATAACCAAATAAGTAAATAATGCCTAAAAAGGGTCCTTCAAAATGCTGTTCATTGATGACCTAGATCTGTGTGAACAGTCAAGCGTAAATATACCACTCGTCATTGCAGACACGTATTTCCTATCCAAGCCACGAGCTATTTTCAAACTAAGATAACCACATGACCGTTTATTTTTGAGACCAGAATCGGGCTTTTTATATTGTGGACAAGAATACACACTCAGAGATTTTTTAATGATGAGTTCTGTCTAACAATTCAGTAAGTGTTCAAAATCATATTTATTAAATTCACCAAAAGCTGTGGCTTGATATTATAATGTGTATTTGATATAGGCAAACTGTCGGATACAACCTTTAAAAATCCTACTGAGGCCAATCTGCACTAAAGCACACCGCCTTTCAAACACTCCTTAAATCAAGACCATGAAACTCATAAACCTGCCTTTTGCAAAACAGTCTTTTGATTTTAACATATTTTTCAGCACATAATGGCTTTTAACATATCATTTAGTTAAACTAGTCTGACATGAGACAGTATTTAACATACAGCTAGGCTCTTATTATTTTATCACATAACCTAGTGCGCAAGCGTGAGGTAACACTCATGTGTTATTTTTGGTAACATAGTTATCATAGAGTGACGGCATTAAGTATGTGTAGTGTATATGCCATTTCCTGCTCACTTAGTTGTCGCCGTTTTATGCATTTTGTTGGACAATTTTAATAAAAAAACAACACATTTTATTCATGTTATAAACGAGTCTGTTCTCTTTTTATGGAAAATGGTCAAGTAAAGAGGGTTTTTTTTGCGCAGATTTTCCCAAACCTAATTACACACGTCAAGGCCGACTGTTAATACTATAAAAAGATGATGCATTGTAAACAAAAGCAGCTGATGTTTTGGTTATGTAATAAACAGAATCTAATATTCGTGTTTATTAGATACTGAAAATATTAAACCCATTATCTAAAATGATACAAAACTTGGCAGAACCTCGTTTCGTATCATTTTATCCAACTCGTTTAATATTTTCAGTATCTAATGAACACTCATATCAGATCCTCTATTTGACTAACTTTCCATACGGTAACCTGATATCAGCAAAACAAATGCTTACCTAGACTCTACTTCATATATTCCATCTTTGCCACATGAATAAAGGCCCCTTGTACCTCCACTCCAGCGAACCTGCAAATAAAAAAATATTATAGAACAATAATTATGCAATGATGTATTTTGTATTTGTATTTTGTGTTTTACAACACACCGACATTTGATAGTTCATACGGCACCGAACACATTGAAGTTTAACGAGAAAAGAGTATAATCAGGTTTAAATAAAGTACATGAGTAGAAATGTAAAAATCTATCAGGCTAAAATAATGTAAATTATAACTGAAAAAACAGGTTAACAGAATAAACAGTTTAAAAAGGGTAATAGAATGGAATGTTCACCCAGGACAAGAAATGTCA
The DNA here is from genome assembly GCA_007844125.1 of Sinonovacula constricta. Classification (NCBI taxonomy): domain Eukaryota; kingdom Metazoa; phylum Mollusca; class Bivalvia; order Cardiida; family Solecurtidae; genus Sinonovacula; species Sinonovacula constricta. The sequence continues at coordinate 35,744,609 of CM017559.1, forward strand.
ACCAAGGCAACAGCTGAGGTTAACATTAACTTGTCATGGGTAAACATTCTATTCTATCACCCTCAGCATAATGTGATATTTATTTTACTATACCAAAGTCACAATCACATCAACCAAAAACATTCTATTCTAATATGGTAAGTAATTTAAAATTTAGAACTAAAATACAAGTGCTGGAATGAATGCAACTGACACATTTTAATTAGCCCCCATTGACACAGACTGTATGTATTATGCTGTTAGCTCCCTTGGGTAGTTGATAGGGAAAAAAACAGCATTCTATTTTTAGCCCCATGCGATAATGTTACTTTGGACATTACTGATTTAAAGTAAATTCAAGTGAGGTATAATAATAAGTCTTGGTATATGCATTTTATGTAGTTTAATTATTTCTTGAAACTGACACAATGTCTGGATGTTGCTTACAACATAATCTTAGTTATAAATTAGACAAGATGAACTGTGTTGATCTGGATTAAAGTTAGGCCAAAGGAGGGGATAAAAGCTATTGTTTTAGACATGCAATGTACTTCTTGTGTCGCACTGTTTTTTACCAACTGCATTGTTTCAGGGGAGTTTGTATGGCTGCAAAAGGGTAGTTTTAAACTGGCTGGGTCTGATTTCATAAGCACACAAATGTGATCATTCAAATTACATTTAGAGCTTTCTGTTCAATTATTCATAGTCATATTATACAACCACACAACTTACCTGTACTTGATTTCCAGTCTGTGCAAACACCACACCGCTCTCCTTGAAGCTTGTATCTCCTTTCCAGTCTTTTCCTTTAAAACAGGCTTTATTATCTGCATGTGCTTGATTTAATAACATGTAATGACTTGTACTAAATCTTTACATCACAGTTTCATATTGATAGATGCCTGGGGCCAAGCATGCACTTTTCACAATTCCTTACCATGTGGGTTCAAGTCCCAGGTGGGAAGAACTTACATATAGCAAGGTCTTTCAGCTGACCTGCAGTGATTCGGCAGTTTAACTCAGATGTTTGTTCAGGACACTTCCTCCTCCAATCAAAGCTGGATGTTGCCTATGTTTGTATGAAAAACACAACAATAGGCCTGCACCAGGCTTAAACCACAGGCATGCCTAATAATAGTGAGGCACTCAGGCACTGCCAATTTAGCTATAGGTGTCCTGTGAACAAACTAAGTTTCATTTACCAGTGAAACTGCAACAGGTCTCTCTCCATTCCACCTGGTTCTACTCTATAAACTAACCATGGTTAAACTTTCATAAAATGGAGGACCATATCGCTCAAAAGGCATGAGACATTTTGATAAAATTAGCAAGGAATATCTGCAATGTTAAAACCGACCAGAAGAAAAGGAACATAGTTTGTATTCTTCTATATGCATTAATATCAAATAAAAAGTGTTTAAACTAGACCAGAATAATTGTGACAATTGTACACAAGCAACATTTGGTCAATCAGTTTCATTTATTTTATTACAAGGCCACCAAGAAACATTTACACCAAATATGAAGGCTCTAGCTCTTCAAGTTTCTGACAAGAAGATTTTCAAACTTTTCCTATATAACTATATATGGAAAATGGCCATGAACATGGCAGTCATGATGATATATCAAAATTCTTTGAACAATCTTGATACAAGGCCACCCAAAAACATGTATACAAAACATGAAGGCTCTAGCTCTTGTAGTTTTTGATAAGCTCAGTTGAGATGGAAACATATTTCTTCAAACCTGGTCTGACGATACATCCAATACGAGGAAAACCATTCTCTGGCTGACGGTACGTATCAATAAGCAGCAGGTCGTATTCATCCAGCCCATAACGATAAACATTTTCATCACATGGTATATCCCAATGTACCCAGACACGGTAATTATCTGTAACATAAATTGTATTTAAGTCTCTGTTTAATGAGATTAAAGTTGCATCGACAGTTTCTGCTAAAAACAATTAAAACATCCGTCTACATTTATGACAGACAAATATTTGAATCTAAAAACCAGTTTAACACATTTTTTTCAGGCGTTGCTGATGATCAGACAGCTTCATATTGAGCTGAAATCGTAAGGACCATTCCATTTCAGAATAACATCTGACAAGTGTTATGCAGTAGATTTGAACAGTACATAATGTAGATGGGGAGAAAATATTAAAGAAATATGTTGGGGGACAGAAGCTATATTTGATAAAGGAAGACCTTTAGATAAAGCAAATGATTAATGCGAAAAAAAAGTTATATTAAAAAATTTCAGAAAGAAAATCTAGATCAATCATTTGTTTAAAAAAATACTATGGTTTCAGATAGATAAGGATTAAATGAACTAAGAAGTGACTTACATGCAGCAAGTTTTTTTGTAAACGTTTATTTCTTACATAGGGAGTGTGAAGTAAGGTGGTGATGTTGATAGATAACATGCAGCTGGTAGTAATAGCAAGTTTGTAATTGATTATTAAAATAAAAGTCTGCTGCAGGAATGGCTCCTTGTCTCATATATGTAAATAGGTACAACAATGTGCATATTAAGAAACAAATCTTGTTTTTAAATGGGTTTTTTAGATGGAAAAAAACTGTAAGAAATAATGGCCATTACATTTTTGTGCTCAGTTTCAAATCTGTTTGCATAAATTGTATTATTAAGGTATTTTAATTTCATATTAACAGCAAAGATATTATTTAAAAAAGAACATTGCTTTGTGTTGATTGTCATGGCTTGGCCATTAGTACTTATTTGTCAAAATATAAAAACTTTCAAGTTTGACATTATTTACACAAAATAAATAAATATTTAGTCAAAGAACACATAGTAATATAAAATACATTTTAATTATAGCATATGTTTTTATCAAATATAAAATAAATACATTGAGTTTATGCAAACTGATTTGAAATTAAGCAAAAGAAAAGAGATGGCCGTTATTTTTCCATTTATCTTAAAAAGAGCCAAATATACTTATATAAGTAAATCATACTGAATCTGTGGTAAACTGTTAATGCTGTAAAGACATAGTGGATTTAAGCGTGTCCAGAAAGCTCAGTGGCCAAGACCAGGGAACAACAACACTTTGGTAAAATAGACGAGGGTTCGAATACCAGATGAGGATTTCTTATATTTGTAAAATGTCTTTTAAACCGTTTTTGCAGTTCAAGTGTTTATGTATGATGTATTATGGTTTATAGTATTATTCTTGTTTTTGTAACATTTTGAAGCAAGATTTTCTAAGTGTTGCTCAGGTTTCTTTCAATTTAACAAGATATTGTTATAAAAATGTAAAAAAAAAATCCTTAAAAAATGGGTTTAAAGACATAATTTCCATACGTTATTGAGCTAAAAACTTCAAATTTCAACACAGAGAAGATAAAAATCCCTTTTATAAGCTTTCTGTGCAAATATCTAACCCATATGGCTGTGATGTAATTCTCTTGATGTTGAATGTCATGTTACTGCATTAAAATAAGCATTACAAAGGTGATCTACCCATCTTGTCTAATATTGACATAATGGTGTCATTGTATTCGATTATTTGGACTATTCAATTACTAAATTTTATAGCTAAGGAATGTTGTTTAAACATGTTCTAGGTAACTCAAGTTCTTATTGTCATCCCTAGTTGCTTTAAAGATTATACAATTTTAGTTTTAGCACTTTTTGTTCCCATAAGGTATAAAACCAACACATTTTTACAAACTGTCAATATTATATTATCGATAAATAATGGATGAATATGTAAGAAAAAACACAGCGTATTGTTTAGTCTAACATCCTTGTCTGCACTTGATGTCGATGTGTACCATGATGCACCTGCTACATGCACAACATGTGCATACCCTATTTCAAAGTTAGTCATGTTGGACAAAACCATATCAATTCGACGCAGCTAAAATTAATTGACTGCCTTCATTTACCATGTGAATCAGCATATGTTTATTTTTTTCTGAGTTTATTGTCTCACCAGAATCAGAAAATGGAGAGACAGAAGAAATGACATACATTCAATGCTTGAAGAATAAATGTTATGTGATGGACTAATACATCAATGGGATTTAATAAATTTATTTTTGAAAACATATACAGTATTTTTAACATGCGCCACTCATAACATTAAATTACCATTTGTCAGAAGGTGACAATTCAATGTATGACCATTATTCCCTTAAAACAAGGTACCCTGAAAATTGTGACTGATACCTTAATTGAATCCGACTTGAGTAATTGACGTAGATGTTTAGTCTAAGGCTAGTCCTTATTACATTTTGAGAAGTTCCCTTTTTTGCTGATAATTTTATTACAAAGTAGGTTTTTATTACAAAACGGTTTGACCATATCATAACAACTACCCCATTTAACAGCCAGCAAAGTCTATGCTAGTTAAGTAACTAATTAGTGTGACACCTAACATCATGCAAATAGTTTACAAATGTAGCCACTTGCGGGTAAAAGATATATACCCGTTGTATGTCCGATAATTGTGCCAGGGCCGTGACAATCCTGGTTATCCCATTTCCAATCAGGCCCTCTCTCAACCCTCGATCCAGTAGGAGGCAAGTTTGGATTTGGGGTTTCATTGAAGCGATTTATTCCTCCTCCTTCTAAGACCTCTTTTAGAGAAAACTTACTCCTCTCAGCTATCAGCTGCATTGCATATGACTGAATGAAATAGATATTTGTAATTATGATACGTAGTAAACAGCTAATTAAAAATCATGCACTTTACACAAATGGGAAGTAGAGTGGTTTTATTATTAAACGGCTTTTGCCATTCATATGCTATAGTGAAAAGCAACTACTGGATATCATGCCTTCCCTTTATTACCTTCAGTGCAATGCAAAAACATTCTTATATTCTATCAACTGAAGTGCGCTGTAAGACAATTTCTCTCCAATCAGCTCCAGTGCCAATCGTTTCATTCCTCTTTTTTCAGCTGAAGTGCAAAGTTATTATTTCCCGAACATATCAGCTGCAGTAGTTAGTGAGATCATTTCTCTTCCCTTTCTGCTGCAGTGGTAAGTGGGGTCATTTCACTCCCTATCACACACAGTGGTAAGTGCGATTATTTATCTCCCCTATCACCTACAATGCTAAGTGAGGTCATTTCTCTCCCCTATCACCTACAGTGCTAAATGATATCATTTCATTCCACTATCACTTGCAGTGCTAAGTAAGACAATTTCTCTCCCCTTGCTGCTGCATTGGTAAGAGAGATCATTTCACTCAAATATTACCCACAATGCTAAGTGAGACCATTTCTCACCCCTACCACCTAGAGTGCTAAGTGAGATCATTTCACTCCCCTATCAGCTGCAGTGCTAAGTGAGATCATTTCTCTCCGCTGTCTGCTGTAGTGGTAAGTGAGATAATTTCTTTTCCCTTTCTGCTGCAGTGGTAAGTAAGGACATTTCACTCACCTATGTGCTGCAGTGGTAAGTGAGATCATTTCACTACCCTATCTGATGCAGTGGTCAGAGATCATTTCATTTAACTATTTGCTGCATTGGAAAGTGAGATCATTTCACTCCCATATCAGCTGCAGTGATAAGTCAGATGATTTCTCTCCCCTATCAGCTGCAGTGGTAAGTGAGATCATTTCACTACCCTATCTGATGCAGTGGTAAGTGAGATCATTTCACTCCCCTATCTGATGCAGTGGTAGGTGAGATCATTTCTCTCCCCTATCAGCTGCAGTGGTAAGTGAGATCATTTCTCTTCCCCATCAGCTGCAGGGGTACGTGAGACCATTTCTTAAGTGAGATAATTTTTCTCCTTTATCTAGTGCAGTGGTAAGTGAGATCATTTCTTTCCCCTATCAGCTGCAGTGGTAAGTGAGATCATTTTTCTTCCCTATCTGCTGCTGTGGTAAGTGACATCATTTCTCTCCCCTATCTGCTGCAATGGTAAGTGAGATCATTTCTCTCCCCTATGAGCTGCAGTGGTAAGTGAGATCATTTCTTTCCCCTATCAGCTGCAGTGGTACGTGAGACCATTTCTCTCATCTATCTGCTGCAATGGTATATAAAATCATTTCTCTCCCCTATCTGCTGCAATGGTAAGTGAGATCATTTCTCTTCCCTATCACCTGCAGGAGTAAGTGAGATCATTTCTTTCCCCTTTCTGCTGCAGCGGTGAGTTCGTTTCTCTCCCCTTTCTGCTGCAATGTTAAGTGAGATCATTTCTCTCCCCTATCTGTTGCAATGGTAAGTGAGATCATTTCTCTTCCCTATCACCTGCAGGGATGAGGTCGTTTCTCTCCCGTATCAGCTGCAATGGTAAGTTAGATCATTTCTCTCCCTTATCTGCTGTAATAGTAAGTTAGATCATTTCACTCCCCTTTCTGCTGCAATGGTAAGTAAGATAATATCTCTCCCCTGTCACCTGCAGTAGTAAGTAAGTAAGGGAATCTTTATGGACATCATGCCTTTCAACATTTTAACAAAAAAAATGCCATTCCCACATCTTACTTTTAAGGAAAATGGACAGCTTGACGATTTTTTCAGACTTACCTTGTCATCATCCTCAATATCGTCCAATAGTAAATTGCCACTTGTCAAGTGAGACTGAAATTAAATTAACATGAGAAAGTGTGATAACAAGAGATACGTGGAACTGATGAATGCTCCCTGCAGGATTATCGGAACACAGGAAAATAAACTATATCTAGTTAAATCAAAATGCTTTAACACAATCTGCCACTTGTTGCTTTGTTTATAGTATGTGGATCTCCAATAGCAAGTTATGCCTCTCATATAAAGTTTTGTTGAATGGAGCAAATGGTTGCAAAAATAGTTTTGGACAAGATTTATTAAGCCATATGTGGAAAGTGACTAAGCTTCTGGTGGTCATGCTTTTTACCAATCAGATTTTTTACATATCTTGATAGAGGACTAGGCAAGAAATATAGATTTAAAGCTTCTGAAAGGAACACTTTTAAAATTTTAGTATATAGCCATCATGGCCTATATAGACATATAGAAAAATGGCAACACCCCTGGCAGCCATGAGTTTTGACAGATAAAAATTAATTGAACAATCTTGATAGAGGGCTATGCAAGGAACCTGTATAGCAAATATCAAGGCTCTAGGTCTAATAGTTTCTGATAAGCAGATTTTCAACGTTTGTAAGTGAAGCTTCCCATAAAGTGTCAGTGAAATTTGAAATGCTTACTAAAATATATCCCAGACACAAATGGTCCTATATCATATTATACAAAACTTAAAAAGAGCATAACTATGGAAAACAAGAGCACTGCAAGGCTGAGCAAAATATGCCCGTCAATATAGCAATTGGAAACAAACTGCTGTCCACTCTTGTGCAATGCAGTATGGCAAAGTTTTGGACTGCAGTCTGGGTTATTGCAAGAAAAACTGAAATGAAAGTATAATAACATTAAAAAAACTTTAATCTGCCAATCTGCTATGCACTGTTGTGCAATGCACTCTGGCATGATTGTGGACTGCAATGTGGATAATTGACAAAAATCAAAGGGTAATACCATCAAATATGGTGACGGTTCTTGTGCACTGCACTCTTTTTTAATAACATCTGTGCACATATGAAGTTTCAAATCAGTAGCTTTGATAATGTAGGAGTATGGTCCTGAGAAAAATGAAGTAGGAACATTTAACTAAGGATAATAACTTCAAAATCATGAGGTGTACAGTGACGGTTCTTATGCACTGCAGTCAGTCTAAATGAGACCTATTTACCTCTGAAGTTTCAAATCAATAGCAACGATAACGCTCTGAACAAGAAAATTAAACAAAATGGCATAACTCCAAAATCATGAAGTACAGGGTTATGGTTCCTGTGCAATGCACTCTATCTCAATAAGACCTATCTATGCATCAATTTTCAAGTCAATAGCTTTGACAATGTAGGAGTTATGCCCCGGAAAAGGAAATTAAACAAAGGGCAATTACTCCAACATCATGACGTGAAGAGTGATGGTTCTTGTGCACTGCAATACGTCTCAATGAGATAAATCCACCTATGAAGTTTCAAGTCAATAGCTCTAATAGTGTTGTTATGCTCCGGACAAACATCTGGACGCCGCCTTGCCCAGGGTGATACAAAAATACGCCAGTCTTCGACGGGCATATAAAAATAATAAAATAACAACATGAAAGCCAGACTTAATAATTAGGGGGAGGGGTGGAGAATAACTAGAAATTGCACAGCATCAGATGGTACTATACTAGTCTTTTATTAGATTTCCTGTGTTTTGTCTATGTTTGATTCAGTTAGGTACGCACAGTTTTTTATCTTTATATTTTCTTTCATATTGTTTTCCTTCAGCAACACCCATTGAACAGACTTGGAGGGAGGACTAATAAAACTACTAGATAGACTAGTGTTACAGATCATTTGCTCTGGACTTCACTTCATTAAAAGCAATATATATTTAATATATATATATTTAAGTTTGTAACTAATTTCTCTTGAAGTGGCAAATGTTTGCTTAGAAAACAGAAAAATGAACAAAGAGAAGCAACTGAAAGACTTAAATGGCAGGACTGTTTGTGCCCCCTGAATATCTTCTAAACACAAGCTATATCTACTCGAATTATATGAAGTGAAATCAGTTTTAAGTGAAAAGGGTTGAAACAAAATAATAAACTCAAAGACAAGAGGACGAGGATGCCTAGGCTACCACCTAACAGACTACCCCACTACCCAACTGCTTAACTGACTGTCAAAATGACAGCTCACCAAATTGCCTACCTAACAACCCACCTGCAGCTCACCTGACAGCCACAACCACGTAACAGCACACCAGACTATCTTCTGACAACCCACCCAGCATCAAACCTGGCTGTTCATCCAAGAGTCCATCTGACAGCCCACCTGAGAGCTTACCATAACTGCCCACTGGACTTCTCAACCAACTGTCCACATGACAGCACACTGGACAGCTCACTCAACTGCTGACCTGAAAGCCCACTGGATAGACCATTGTACTGCTCACCTAAATGCCACCAGACATCTCATCCGACAGCTTACCCAACTCACTACTAGACAGTCCTCCTGCCCATCCGACAACCCAATGGACTGACCACCTGGCAGCTAACCCAACTGTCCATATGACAGCCCATGAGACTGCTCATCCATCTGCCTACCGGACAACACACCTGACAGCCCACCTGACTGCTTACCCAATTGCCCGCCTGAAAGCCCAGTGAACTGCGCAATCAATATGATGATGATGACAATGATGATGATGACAATGATGATTTTAATGAAGATGACAATGATGGCAATAAAGCTGATTCACTTACCACAATCATTGTCCTTCGTGCAAGCATCCTTGCTTCTGAGGGCTTGGCCAGATTAACACCATGTTGTTCAGTAAGCATCTGCAGGAACTCCTTACATAATCAAAAGATGAAAAAACAATTTTAAATACACTTAGTTCAACCCTAAAATACAAAACATATATGTATGCCAAACAATTGTTATATTTGGTTCTAGAGTTGTTGTTGATGACTATCCTGATAAGGAAAAGTTAATGGAAGTCAATAATTATGTGTATTGAAAAAGACCTTAATCATTGCAAAATGTGTAAACTTTAAAACATACATCAAGAAAAGATTGACAGTAACATATTAACAAGTATTTCTATATCAAAAGACATTCCATTTTTTTACAGCTAATGTCAATACTTAACATGTGAATAAAGAGGTATGAATTCTGTTGTATATGGGTTCCTTTTTATAAACTTGTATGTCTACTTTATGCTCTATTTGAGATATTCCCTAACCCCAAAAATGTAACAAGGCAGATCATGTTTTTCTGCATGTTAGTAAGATATGCTTATTTTCTTACTCAAAGATAAAATATAAAACTATTTTCTTATCAAACAGACCAGAAATAAAAGCTTAAATATAAAACAATACAACAAAGGTTATAACAAAAAGAAAAATACTTTTTTTCTAAAGAGAAACAATCAATAATACAACACAGACAACTTCTAAAGAAAAAATAAAATATGAAACACTATTTTTCAGCAAAAAATAAAGAAGAAAAACTGATTATTTTCTAAAACGTATCAAATCTAAAAAATGATTGCATAACAATATTATATTCTTACCATGTCGGCATTTCCTACGGGCACCACTATAATGTCAATTGGAGATCGTTCATACTCCATTATTGTGACACTTATCAAACTTCGAGTCTAGATCAAAAAGCATATATTTTAGACTTTAAGATTTTAAGTTGACAGATACACAATAAAACAGAACAAGAGGGCCATGATGGCCCTTAATCGCTCACTTGAGGACACAGGCTTTTAGTAGGCTCTTATCTGGCATCAAGTAATGAAGAGTTATTTACTTTAGAAATCTATTGTAAAGATTGGACCATTAGTGTGGCCACTGGGATGATAACATTTTCTAGAATTTTACCTAATAACCTACGGAATCCACATAACACTTAAAAACATGTGTAAAGTTTCATACTGGCAAACATTCTGGCAAAGTTTTGTGAAGATTGGCGATGAATGGATTTGTTTACCCTTGTCTTTCACCTATAGGTATATGGTGATCACATTATAACATGAAGATTATAGTAATGGCTTATTGATTTAGTGTTTTGATGTGGGGGTGTGTGGGCTGAAGGTACTATATTAAATGGCTTTGCTTATGTATTCCTAATATGTTATTATTATTTATATCCTTATATATAATAGGTCATTATTTCTGATCGAAATAAGGTTCAGTTACTATGTTATACATTGTGTTATCTTAATCACAGCTTAAAAGTCTATTACAAGATTCTGAAAGATTAAAAAGTTATTATAGAATTGGTGTATTCTATATCACAGCATATCAAACCTATAATGGTCTATCACAAGCTCTGGAAGTTTAAAATTCTATATTAGATATCTTATGTTGTATATCTAACTATCTATAAATCCATGTATTAAAAAAATGCATGTATACTTAATCACAGTTTAGCGCACATAATTATTATCTAACTGGCCTCTATGTGCACTGAACTACGATAAAGTATATACACATTTTTAACATGGTTTCCATAGATAGACAGATATACAACATATATGGGCCCTCAAGGTGGCCTCTAATTGTTTTCACAAGGTTTTTTTGTAAAATTTGACCTAGTGACCTAGTTGTTGACCCCGAGAAATCCAAGATTTCTTGCAGGCAAACATTCTGGCTATGTTAAGTGAAGATTGTGATATAAATGTGGTCTCTAGTGTATTCACAATCCTTTTATGAGATTTGACCTAGTGACATACTTTTTGACACCACATGACCCAATAATATACTCATCCAGGATTTCATGCAGACTTATATTCTGATCAAGTTTGGTGAATACTGGGCTATAAATGTAGTCTCTAGTGTGTTCACAAGCTTTATCTAAGTTTTGACCTAGTGACCTACTTTTTAAGCCCACGTGACCCATTAACGAACTCATCTAAGATTTCGTGCAGGCAAACATTTTGACCAAGTTTGGTGAAGATTGGGATGTAAATGTGTCCTCTAGTGTGTTCACAAGCTTTTTCTAAGATTTGACAAAGTGACCTACTTTTTAACACACGTGACCCACTTATAAACTCATTCAAGATTTCATGCAGGCAAACATTTTGATCAAGTTTGGTGAAGATTGTGCCATAAATGGGGCCTCTAGTGTGTTCACACGTTTTTATTCTTAGATTTGACCTAGTCACCTATTTTTTGACCCCACGTGACCCAATAACAAACTCATCCAAGATTTCATGCAGATAAACATTCTGACCAGATTTGGTGAAGATTGGGCTATAAATGTGGTCTTTAGTACGTTCACAATCTTTTTCTAAGATGTTACCTAGTGACCTACTTTTTGACACCACTTGACCCTATAACAAACTCATCCAAGATTTTTATGCAGACAAACATTCTTACCAAGTTTGACGAAAATTGGACCATAAATGTGGCTTCTAGTGTGTTCACAAGTATTTTGTAAGATTTGACAGTCATCTATTTTTTGACCCCACGTGTCCCAAAAATGAATGCATGTAATATTTCATGCAGACAAACATTCTGACCAAGTAAGATGAAGATTGGCCTATAAAATGTGGCGTCTATTGTGTTCACAAGCTTTTTCTTTTCTAAGATTTTACCTAGTGACCTTCTTTTTTGACCCCACGTAATCAAGTCACGAAATCATCCAAGATTTTATGCAGACAAACGTTCTGACCAAGTTTGGTGAAGATAGGGCTATAAATGTGGTCTCTAGTGTGTTCACAAGTTTTTCGTTTTTCCTATAATTTAACCTTTTGTCCAAGTTTTTGACACCAGGTGACCCAATAATGAACCCATCCAAGATTTCATGCAGACAAACATTCTGACCAAGTTTGATGAAGATTGAATAAAAATGGAAAACGGAAAAGCATGTTGTGCTCAGGAGAGCTAAAATGCAAGATAAAAGAGGGGGAGGGGGATAGACAGTGGATAAATAGATAAGAGGAGAGTAGATAAGAGGAGAGAGAGGAGAGGAAAAATGGAAAGAGAGAAGCGGAGAAAAAGGAAAGAGAGATGAGAAAAAGAAAAGGGAGCGAGAGCACAGAGAGATGAAAGAGAAAGAGAACAGAAAATGGAGATAGAAAGAAGACAAACATTCTGACCAAGTTTGATGAAGATTGAATAAAAATGGAAAACGGAAAAGCATGTTGTGCTCAGGAGAGCTAAAAATGCAAGATAAAGGAGGGGGAGGGGGATAGACAGTGGATAAATAGATAAGAGGAGAGTAGATAAGAGGAGAGAGAGGAGAGGAAAAATGGAAAGAGAGAAGCGGAGAAAAAGGAAAGAGAGATGAGAAAAAGAAAAGGGAGCGAGAGCACAGAGAGATGAAAGAGAAAGAGAACAGAAAATGGAGATAGAAAGAGCAGAGAGAGAGAAGAGAGAGGAGAGAGGAGAGAGAGAGAGAGAGAGAGAGAGAGAGAGAGAGAGAGAGAGAGTAGTTATAGTGTTCTGGCAGCTTTGTTTTTGACGAATGAATTCTTTGTGAACAATCTATAGTTGACCCCAAAGAATTGTGTATACCAATGTATACCAATTATCATGAATTTGTGACGAAAATATTTCTATTGTTGACTAAAAACAAAAAAAATGGCTATGCTTCTGATGGCCATGTTTTTCATAAACTTATAGATGGCTAAAAAATGTAAGAAAACCTTCACAAGGGGTCACCCATTGAAAAGGTATATCAAAATTCAAGACTGTCTCTTTTGCAGTTTCTAACAATAAGAAAGTGATGAAAGATTTAACATCGAGCAATATATGGAAAAATGACGATACACATAGCTGCCATTTGTTAACGGATTCTCTGTTTTGAATATTCTAGACAGAAGGCTTCACAAGGAACCTGTATACCAAACATCAAGGCTCTAGTTCATATATTTTCTGACAAGAAATTTTCAAAGAAATATTACATAGTATCATATGGAAAATGGTCAGGTCCAAGGCTGACTATTTTATTTGAAGGATCAACATTCTTTGAACGACTTTTCACACACCTACCTGCTAAAGCTTATGATGAAGTTTGTTTGCATTTGGGTCAGTGGTGTCAAAGGAGATATCATTTAAAGAAGACGTGTGATGTGTGATAACAGATGCCGGTCATGTTGATTGCAACAGTTCACCATTAACACATATTTAGTTTGGCTTAAAGCTGGAATTATGTTTTTTGTGTACATTGCACTTTTATACTGTATTAGGTACCCATGTTCCAAGTTTGGAGAAAATTAATTTAAAAGTGTTGAATTGTGTTCCAGACAAGAAAGTGAAACAATAATATTGAAGACAAAAAGTGATTCCTAGCAAGAAGTTTCTGATCTTAATCTTAACAATTTGCAATTGTCGGAAAATTCACACTTAGCTGTTGCATTGAAAATAAACCAGAAGCTCAAAAAACAGCAGGTAAGGTATTATCATAAAAACTGTATATACAATCACACAAAAACATCAACATAAATAGTATAAATATTATATATCCCCCAAAATTAAAATGAACAAAAACCTCCTCATCAGCTGATTGGTTGATATAATCTGGACCTTCTTTCAACAGATGCTCTGTGGGCCGACCATCAGTGATTATGATGATCCTTGTTTTAATCAAACTGTTGACGAACACGCATTGAACTGAAACAGATTCAAATGTAAAATCCTGCAAGTTGTTCAGCTGAATTCTTTTTTTTTCAAACTTAATGTCGCTTTTTGTCGTCAATAATTAAATATTAGGCATACAAACAAAATATAAACAAGGCAAACCAAAAATAACTTCAAAACTTGGACAAAACGTAAGGAATCTAGGAAAAGCTTATAGTATTTATATAACATACTATGGTCAGTCTTAAAGTTTGTTTCATAGAATCTGTTTTAAAACATTTTCATTTAAAATTAATAAACCCTATCTGTTTATTCCTTGCTCTCTTTGCAGGAGAGAAAAATGATAGGCTTTAGCTTTCGTTTGATCTGTTTATGCTTGTATATTACCTTGTGCATTATTTTGTGTCAAACAGTCCTAATATCAGGCAGGAAAATGCACCAAGTCATGCAAAAACGTAGAGCATAAGGACATTATCAATACATGCATCTCAGGACTAAAACTAATAGTGAAACAGACCTACAAGAAATGAATGTGCTGCAAGCAATGAAGCGTTTACTGCTTCGGAAAGGTAGTCAAAATATTGAGACACTGCCAACTGGTGACTGGGGATTAACTTTATGTATTCTGTTCTTTGTCTGATTTATTGTCCCTGCCCCCAAAATTCAAAACCTCCACTTTTAGTGAAGCAGACTTAAAGCATAAAGTAAGGAGTTGGCAATCAAAATTGGTGGACTGTCAAAGTCTAGTTCACTCTTGCCCTATGCTGGTTATATCATACTGTGAAAAGCGATGATTATGTGCAATGAAGTGGTTCATTTAATAATGTGTAATTCATTAAGCTACATTTCCTAATCAATTATACATCAAAATGGAACAAGATGCACATGTTAATGTAAACATTTCATTATTTTGTTCTGCTATTAGAGTTTTGTTATTCCGGCTATCAATTTCACATAACATCATAATACTATAAAGAACTACTTTATGTTGCAGTGACATGTCATTAGGTTGATGTTCCGGCGTGCAGCTGTAAGTATTATTTACTGCTCATGCAGTGAATACAACAACAAAGCATTACGAAAAAGCAGAAAAACTAAAGTATCTTTAAAGTGCGATACAGATACTAAAGAAGAATACATCAATGAGAAAGAAATGTTACGGTTGCATTCTACCATCTAAAATCAAGAGTCATTCAAGTGATGTCCTAAAGGCAAAGTCTAAAACCAAGAAAAAGTTAGAAATTCAACATTCAACATTATATTCTAAGATCCATCTCCAATGAGAAAAAAAATATCAGAAATGATTGAAAAGTTAAGCAGATGGTTGTTGGGAATAAACAGGCAAAAACTAATTCTGTAACATGACGGCCATGATGGCACGCATGTGAACTATTTCTAAGGCCATAGTAGGAAACAAAGAAGGATGTTACCTGTTTCCAAGTAGGGAGCTTACTCAAAATATGTTAAATTTTCAAATAATTTTGAACCTAAAAAAGGGAGTCTCCCTCCAAAAGTGTGACAGTTCACATGTTTGTTATGGCCCTATATCACCCACTCACTAAAATTAGCAAGGAATGTTACAAGAGACCAGAATGATTATAACACAAGTACACAAGCAATATATGGACAATCAGTTTCATTTTTTTCCAACATGAACATATAAAGACAATGGCCACGCCCATGGCAGCTATGTTGTTTGAAGGGTCGCAATTCTTTTAACAAAATTTAATACAGGGCCATCGGAAGAAAGTTGTGGCTTCTTACAAGAAGATTTTTAAGGTTTTCCTATAAGGCCATATAGGGAAAGTGGCCATTCCTCTGGCAGCCATGGTTATTTAAGGATTAAAAGTCTTTAAACAATCTTGATAAAGTGCCACCAAAAAGAAAATGTATACCAAACATCAAAGCTCCAGCTCTTGTGATTTCTGAAGGAGATTTTCAAAGTTTTCTTTAACAGCCAGATAGGGAAAATGGCCATGCATGTATTTTGATAAATCCAAATTCTTTTAACAATCTTGACACACGGCCACTCAAGAAACATGAATACCAAATACCAAGACTCTAGCTCATGTTGTTTCTGACATGAATATTTCCAAATTTTACAACATAGCCATATGGAGAAAATAGTCACACCCCTGGTGGTCATGCTTTCTAACGGATTAAAATTCTTTGAACAATCTTCATGCAGGACCACCCAAGGAATATGTGCACTAAATACTAAGGCTCCAGCTCTTGTAGTTTTTGGCAAGAAGATTTTCTAAGTTTTCCTATATACCCAAATATTGAAAAATGGCCACACCCCTGGTCGCCATGTTTTTTACTTATCAAAATTCTTTTAATAATCTTGATACAGATCCAACTAAAGAACATGTATTCCAAATATCAAAGCTCTAGCTCTTGTAGTTTCTGATAAGAAAGTTTTCAAAAGAATTTTCCAAATAGCGATATATGAAAAATGGTCATGCCCCTGGCAGCCAGGTTTTTAGACAGAATGAAGATCTTTAAACAATTTTGATTAAGGGCCACTCGAGAAACATGTGTACTAAATATCAAAGAATTGGCTTTTGTAGATTCTTTGAAGAAGATTTTTAAAGGTTCCCATATATCCCATATAGACAAAATAGACATGCCCCTGGTGGTCATGTTTTTGACGTATCAGATCTTGCGGCTTCTGACAAGAAGACTTTTAGTTGCCAATAAGTGTACAGATTTTGACTAATTTATACACGGTAGGAGCTATACTAGTTGTTTTGCTTCAAACTGCTATAGCAAAAATAGTAAAAAACTGTTGCAGTATTTTTTTTATTCTCACATTATAAAGACAGCACAACCTTTTGACAATAGCATGTTTCAAACATAATCTAGTGATTATTTGTTGTGGTTAAGCAAAGTTTTGCCTTTTAAGCCATGACGGTCCTCTATCGCTCACCTAAGTGCCCTAGACAGAGAGTTATAGAGAGCAAGGAATATCAGCAATTAAGAAAAAATACAACTGTCAGGAAAGTTCATATAGTT
This sequence comes from Sinonovacula constricta, assembly GCA_007844125.1. Lineage (NCBI taxonomy): Eukaryota > Metazoa > Mollusca > Bivalvia > Cardiida > Solecurtidae > Sinonovacula > Sinonovacula constricta. Next base: position 35,761,722 of record CM017559.1, read on the forward strand.
TTACTATACTAGCCATGACCTTGATAGTCCCATTTTCGATGGACCAAAAATATTTTTATTTTTAACCTGCCAACTGAACTTTGGGCCAACTGAACTTTGGGCTCACAGTTTCAGAGGAGATGTGGTTTAAAGAATGTTTACAGACACTGGGCAGTGATCGCACTGACACAAGTATGGTCATATTGGTGACGTCCATCTTTGTATTTGTGGAAGATCTTAATAGAATTAATAAACTTATATAGCGCGACGGGTCGTAACACCAATCATCAACTTGAGGATAGAGGGTGCCCGTGGTCGAGCGGTTAGAGTCAACGAATTGTAACTCCTCAGCCCCTCACTACATGGAATCCAGTCGGGGCGAGAACTTTCATGAGGGGAGGTTTTCCAGCTAACCTGCGGTGCGCCGCTTAAGTCTTAAGTCCAAATTCAACAATTTAATATTTATGTCACTGTAGAATATAGTAAGTCCACGTAAGTTCCAACACAGAAAGATTTAAAATAGAAGCTGCAAGTATTTCCAAATTATATGTCCAATCTCTAAAGCAAACTTTATATTCAAAATTCCTAACTTCCAAACTTAACTTCAATTCGGCAAACACGCCCTTATATATACCCAAAGAGTTTCCAGAACATTCACGTACCCAGAACATTCTAGAAAACCAGTTAAAAATAAACAATTGAACTTTCTAGCATGATCCTTTTCTTCTAGCAGTTACGCGAATGCTACGTCATCAAAACCACAACGGTAAACAACCCTTAACCTGACTAGCGTAACCTTAAACGCTGGTATACTATTGTACATAACAGTTGGTCAAATATGATTGAGGTGTAAAATTTGGCCAAGCTGAATGATGAGAATTGTTTCAAGTTTAATGTTGGATACCCTCGGATCCTGCCTGATGCATGAATCTCTGTTCTTATTATGGCTGTATATGATTATAATTCGATCATGTGTAGTTAGGAGATGTTCTTTTATTTTCTAAATGTCATCACACAAAAAAACAATCATGTACTTGATGCACAAAATCAAGAGACATAAAAATCAAATCTTTAATAAAACATGTAATTAGCAGTGATACATATTTTAATTCAACGGTCATTACTGTCTGACAATATTTCTTGGTGTTATCTTTAACAAACTTACAACAAAAACGCAATCTAGACAGCTTTAAGAAAGTGAAAAGTGTATTTACGTTTGCTGGTGCAAGCTGCTGATATTCCCAAATTCAAACCACCAAGCATTGGACTGGGTCCTCCTAGGATAATCTGTCCTGTAAAGAAAGTTTTTGGTTCATATTTTTATTTCATATATTTTTATTATAATTCTTGGAAGGGACATTGACCATTATAAGGAGATGAAGGCTTATGGTTTTGGGATCAGTGGTGCAAAGGTCAAGGTCAGAGTGATCTTGAAAGTAAGTTTATTCTCCAATAATTATTTTAAGAATGTATGAGCCTCAATGCTTAAACTTAGTCAGGACCGCAGGTCAGTTGGAAAATTACTTTACACAATACCAGACTGCAGTGTAAATAGTACTATGCATTAAATTTTTTAAATTGAAAGAAAACTTTTGAGCACATACTTGTAAGGCAATAACTTTTAGATTGTGAAACAATGCTAAGTGAAATAATAGGCGTTCAGAATTTTTTTTAAAGGTATGTTGGTAAAATATATGAACACTTTTAGGTGACATATAGATTATTTGCAAAGTTTAAAATGTTTCCTACCAAACAGTTCCTTCAGTCTTGCATAGTTGTTTGTCAGATATTGCAGGATTTTCACCTCATGGCCAAACACTACGAGCGCCACATGTTCCTTCTCAGCCATTCGGTCTTTCACTCGCTCCAGCTCTTAAAAAATATTCATCAGTATGTTCAAGTTTAAGAGATCATTTTTTGAACCCTAAAACTGACCACGTGATGTTAGTCCACGAGAAAGACTACTGGCTGCGCATTGCTCCAGGTACTCAGTACCATAGTACTTGTTCTAGCCAGGAAGTGGAAAGTCAAGAGAATTTATATAAGTTGAAAGAACATGGTTCCCAATTAACTATAATAAATAGGTTTAAACTAAGAAATCTTTGAGTTTATGATATAAGAATGTATGTTAATGCTATGTCATATAAAGATTTACTGCGTCTTGGTCACAGTGTTGTGTAGGTATGTTACACACAGACTCACATGATCTGCCTTTATGTGTTTTAAAATAGTTGCATCAATATTGAGATTTTGTCTGTGTATTATGTATACATATACCGGCAAATAATGCATGCCTGGTCTTACCCACCTCACGTGCGTACAGTTTCGCATATATACCATGAAAAGTTATAAAAATATAGTTATTTTAAGAACATGTTTGCCCAACCGCTCCCCGCCCCCACCCCCCCCAAACCCAAGGATGCATCTACAGCGTTAAAAAGTGCAAATTTAACCAATTGTGACCATGCTGCTTTAAGGCATATGCAGCTCTTCATCTACTAACCATAACTGTATGTTACCTTAACCACACCTGCCACTAGTCTGTCAAATAATGTTAGAATGACATTCAAAAATGATGAATATTTTTTATAATTACACAAATATCTAGAAATAACCACATTGCAGATCAGCTTGATGACCTTTTCCTGTGACAGTTGTTTCCCTATTTCTAAACCAGGACATACCTTAGTTTGGAAGAAGAACATGTATTATAGTGCATTTGATAAAATTCTACGTACCATCTAGGTACGTATTGAAAAAGCACGATGCCTGCTGCCATCCACCATTCTCAGCGATGCACTCCGATATGTCTACAATAAACACGGTGTGAGCCCCACCTAGGTCTTTCTGTCTCGGATCTAAGCGGGCTGAAATATTAAAGTTATCTCATTTTTATTCATCAAATCAGTTTTCAACAAAACCTTCAGTCTGTGTTTGGCAAAAGCAGAATGCCATTTTACCACTTGGCACAAAGCTTTGTCAGGAGTCTAACAACCCCATTAGAAGCATGTGCAAATTTATCAGAATATTTTGCATTAAAATTGGTGACATGATTCAAATGTTTAAAATATAAAAAAAAACATCAAATATTTTTGTTAACAAAAATATGGACTCTTAAAATAATTTGAAAAATTACAATAAATTTAAATTGTGTTTGACTGCCATTCAGTAGAACTTCAGTATTTTTCTGTCCTCTAAAAGGTATGTGACAGGCACAGAAAGTGGGAGAATTATGACATACAATAAACAAACTTGAAAGTTGTTTTTGCTATCCACCTGTCAAACCAATTTGGAAAAAATCAAGTTGAAAGGTTATCATCAAATATCATTCTAGATTATAAAAAAAGTTAATACAAGTTTAATTCTGGCCAGTCTAAACGTTATCGGTAATTTTTTCAGGTAACTATAAATTTCTTACCACAATGGCAATAGGCGGTCTATGTTCATTTTTTAAATTTTTGCTCAGAAAAATAAAATGTTTAAGCACCTCTAATTAAGATAAAGGGGAACCAACTGTGTTGCAAAGCGACTCAACCTTTTTTAGCTGTTATAAGTTAAAAACAATCTAGTATATCTCTGAACTGTGCATGTAGAAAAATATGTCAGGTGTATATGTCAGTCTTAAAATGGGCTGACTGACTCAACACTGACTCAAGTATTGAAATAAATATAAAGTGCAATATCATGTGGTAGTATGTGCCATGTTCCTCCACAAAACTGTGGCCAAGTTGCTGTAAGATCCACCCTGCCAATTAGACATATTGACACAATTTAAGAAAATTGAAAAGAAGCCTATTGTGACCAGATGAAATTCGGTGAAACCGGTTTGTCAATGCTTAACAATTCTTCTGGAACATTCCAAAACTTTGCCTTCACACATCTTTTGTGCATTATAAACAATTCAAACCTCCTTGAAAAGTGGGAATTATATATAAACATCTTGGACAATTCTTTTACAAAGATTGCTGGAGTATTCCAATTGAGGTAAGGTAAACAAACAATACAATGTACTGATAAGGGCAATTATAAGGACTTACCTAAGACTTGCTGTTCTATACCCATATTTTCGTAGTGGTTTCTATTGGACAAAAAGGTGCGGGTAGTCTGTTGAATAACTGAAACTTATTGGCAAGACAAGTGTCATAAAAAGGAAAATGTAAGTATAATACAATTGGGCTAGACAACGTTTATATATACTTTCGTATGATTGTGTAATATCGTCTGTCCCGCGAATGGTGTTGCAATCTGCCCTTATCCTACTGGCTCAGACAGGATGAAATTTGTAATTGAAAAACCACAATGTGGAATACAGACCTTGGTATTTTCCTTGTATATGTACTGTATTTGTCATGGAATAATCGTAAGCATACGTGTAAAATAAAAATGTACAATCACCTAGAAAAATTGAAAATGACATCAAATCGTAACCACACACACTGGCCAAAACAAAAGTTAAATAATTGATCTCACTAACCCAATGTCAAACTTGACCTGTCAAACTTGACCTGTATCTTGTGATGTTATGCATTAAAATGTACATTGACCTAGATAAAAGTGATAATGACATCAAATCGTAAGCACACGCACAATGGCCAAACCAAAAGTTAAATCATTGATCTCACTAACCCAATGTCAAACTTGACCTGTCAAACTTGACCTGTATCTTGTGATATTATGCATTAAAATGTACATTGACCTAGATAAAAGTGATAATGACATCAAATCGTAAGCACACGCACACTGGCCAAAACAAAAGTTAAATCATTGACCCCACTAGCTCAATGTCAAACTGGACCTGTCAAACTTGTCCTGTATCTTGTGATGTTATGTATGTGTACCTAAAACTGTTTAAATATGTGAAGCCTTTCATGAATTACTGTTCCAGAAACCTTTTTTCTATTTTTAGTAACAGTGACCTTGATACTGACCTTTCAAAAACAATCCTTACTATAGAATATTCTTTGCATCTATGTACATAACCAATATGTAAGGACTGCATGAAATGTGTTGATGTGTTAAACACATACCATCTCCAGTTTGGGGCCGATGCTCAACTACAGTCGAAGGCTCTGTTCCATCACCAAGTCTGAAATGACAAATTGAATGACCTGAATTTAACAGTTACCAGGTCAATGTAGAGATCTGCAGGCTTGGGTTATGGTATAGACCAAATGTGGGGTCAACAACAATCTAACCAGGTTCACGAAAATACATATCAACTGCAATATAGAGCAAAATAAAAGAGAATGTGACAAACGTTGGTCCTCAGTGGGCAAATAAAATTCCTTTATTCATTATAATAAAAATCTTTAAAGTTGTGTGATTAAGAGAGGATCTGACATGAGTTGTCATTAAAAACATACATTTATTAAACAAGTTCAGGGAAAGTAAATGTAAGTGAGCCTATGGCAAACTTAATGTCATTTTTCATGGATGAGTTTAATAACTGTTTATTTTAAATGAAAACAAGTGTCAGATTCTTTTTATCAAATGATTTTAATCGCCAATATATCATTTTAGTAAAATTTTAACAACAGTACTTGGTGTAATTGTGGTATGATATGATCTGCATTATGATGACATCGATGACGTCATCAATCAAAAAGCTGTTTTACCCTACAGTAATATAACAAAATATGTAATGGGTGTGTTGAATGAAAAACAAGATGAATCATGTGATATATTTTATATCACATAGGCGATGAGGTTAAGGTTATTGGTAGGGATGCAAATGGTTAACCAGTTAATCCATTAGCCTCTTTCCATGTAGATTAACTGGTTACAAAATCTGTAATTCGTTAATTGCTCTGACCTGTTATATACAGGATATGTTAGGTAATGTTCAATTATTTACTATTTAAGAATTTCTCAGAACCACTAGTGATGCCTACACCACTCCCACTCATCCGTACGTTATCTTAGGGTATCAAATCGCAAAATACAATTTACTGTGAAAATTCAGTCCAATGTTGCCACATGCCAGTCACTCCCCTCATTTTCATCTAAACGGCCATTTTCTATACCGGGTTTGCTCATATAGAAAATAATATTATGCAAGAATGTACATTTAGCAAGTAAGATTCATAAAATAATTCATATATGTGATCTTTCTCTGAAGCCAAAGTGGGAGATTTTCTCTTGAAAAGTGGGAGATTTGTTATTTTCATATAAACACAGAAGGAAGATATCTGTTTTCAAGTAGGAAGATTTCTGAAAATGTGTAAAACACCCCTCATTGTCAAAAGTGGGAGAGTTCACATGTATGGAATATATTACAATATATAGAGTAATAATTTGTACATCTTTTGCATTGGATGGCACATTCATCTTCATTATTCATTGTTTAATCAATATTAATGTAACTATTGTAGACCCATTTTGAGTAAAGGTGGCATTTTCATTTACATTCATTTGTGCACTGTTTTTTAATTAAGTCCAATAAATACAATAAGTATCGACTACTATCATTTTACATAAAAATAGCATAACTAAAACGATAGCTTTTAAAGAATAACGAAACTAAATTAGAAGTGCAAATAATATTCACATATGTGAATGGACATATATTATTTTAAGAACCCAAATACAATGGTAATATTCTTCTGGTAAACTAGTCAAACATTTGAAAAGGTTAACCGGTTACTGATTTGTAACCTTTGCCATCTCAAGTTATTTGTTTAGCACATCTCGTGAACAAAGATACAATGTATTATATAACTTACATAATGTTATCTCCGTGAACAATATATGGCATTGAACACAAGATTTAGTAAATATAGACAGATGTATTTTTACCTGTATCCAACTGACATTTGACCTAGCTGCATGGGTTTTACTTGCTGTGATCTCGCCATGGCAGGCTTCAACATGGCGTCCGTCGAGAGTTCTGTCATAGCCAATTTCATTGGAGTGGCAGTATCCTGAAGATTATAAATAAACTTCATAAGTTATTTAACAAGAAAGCATCGTCGGACTTCTGTTCAACAGTGATTTTTGTCTTATGACAGACAAATCGTCCATACAACAGCACAATATCAAGCAGATTTAGAATGCCATTAAACTTAGTGTGTGCAGTCTGGCGTTTGTACGTGATACACAGTAGTATACCATTTCCTTAGACCTGTCTTTAGTTTATTTTCACTGCTAACCACGTGACTGTTATATACTCATAAGACATTTAATCCAGTTTGAATATGTGTTATGTAACAGGTCCCTTTCCTGAGGAAATTATTTTGTTATTTTTTATTGCTTACTGATTTAATAAGGTTTGCCTTAATGTATGGAGTCAAATAATGCATTTTGCTATTACCTGTCCAGCCTGCTTCTTGCCATGAATGTTACATGAAAACATAAAACTGATGGAAAATAATGACTAAAAGACAACAGAAACTTAATATTAATTCCAAACTTACTGTCTGATTTTCGTGTCTTAAAAATTTGCTTAATTTATATGTATACCACACCAAACACTAGAATTTCAACGCGTGAAGGCCCTGCACTTTATCTGTTTGTAGTACAACATGGCATCATCCATAGATTTTCAGGAACGATTATATATACATGTCACTTGCATGCGCAGCAACAATAATCAATGTTATTACTTTTACACTCCTAACACTAATATATTGCAGAGTAACCTATATTATGTCAATATAAGTCAAATAACCATAAACTTGGTGCTGGGTCTGTTTTAAGTAATTTTAGCAGGATTTCCTTTGAACAGCAAAAAAACTAAAATTCGCAAAAGTCAGGTCACTCTTTGATTTTTTCCATAAATAATGAAAATGATAAAATGATTTTTTTTAAAAGCACAAGTAAAACTAAATATATTTTAACCTTTAAAAGAAATAAAATAAAAATGTGTTTATACATTATGAAAGACATACAATTAGCAAATTTCACTTAGGCAAGGAATAAATTACGGTAAATTCTCAGCGCAGACATGTAGCTTTCTTAGCACTTTTTTGGTTCAATAAAAGTTATTATAATTAAAGGAAGTGCTCACGGCCAATGCAAGTCTCTGAGCAGGTTGTATGTGCTGTTCTCTCTGTTGTGGCTGTACACTGGCCACAGCCTTGTCATTGGGAACTGGCGATGTGGCTGTGTTTGCGATAGGAAGGTCAGAAACAGTCTTGGGTTGTACGGTATGAGTTTCAGACAATGAATTGTCGCATGGCATCAAAGCTTTTGTATCTTCTGTAGCTTCCATTGCAACAACAAGCTCAACAGTTTCAATTTTATTTTGACTACGTGTTGACTGTTGCTCGCTTGCTGACTGCTGTTTTTCTAGACTTTCTACTTTCTTTTGAAGGTTTTCAACCATCAAGCAAAGCTTGTTGACAACAGGCTCTGTTTCTTCATCCTTGGCTTCTAGGATTTGTACTCGAGTTGACAGGGCATTGACCTGACATTTTAAAGTGGCAATATCTGAAAACAATGAGAATAAATACATTTAAAGAGTAATGCAAAATTAATGGTTAGTTTAAGACTTTAATTTTTTACTTCTAACATATAAAACTGCTGATTTTGATGAGAAAATGAATAAATTTGAAGTTTAATGGTTGAAAATCAACCTTGAAAACAATAATGATTAGTTGCGTTTTCTATAATTATAATAAATTAGTTAATTTTGTATTACTGTTATTCTTGGTTTATTGAATAATTAAGAGAAGATTAAAATATACATATTCATGTACCCTCAGAATTTTCTTCCTGATTGCGGCAGCTGAAAAAGACAGAAGTAAAACATCAACAGTATACAATTTTGATGGATTTATTTTGTACAGCAGTCTCTTTTAATTCTTTATTGAAGTTTCAGCAAAGTCAGTCTTTTTCAAAAAGTTTGTAAAATTGTATATTGGTTAGTAAAATCAGGAGATAAAAAGAATCTGATACTCGTTATCATTTAATACAAACTTTTATAAAACTCATCCTGTAGAAATGATACTAAGCTCGCCATAGGCTCGCATACTGTGACTTTTCCCGAACTTCTTTAGTAGATTTTTCCATTAAAAGACAACTCATGTCTGATTATCTATAAATATGATCTTTAATATATTTTTGACACTCAGTCATTATGAAAAGAGGACAGATGGATAAACATATGTACAGTCGACCAGACAATATGACAGCTATATGGCATGCCATCCCTCAGGGGTAAACAAATTTAATATCTACCTTTTGGTGTCTTGAGAAGCAGCAGGTTGTGATTCCTTTTTGAGAACAATTTGATTCAGTCGCTTCAGAACAAAACGGTTCACGGATTGTAGTTCTTTCAGAACTGACAATATTGCAGTGGTATCTTTATCCTAATTGAAAACAAATGTTCATAGCTTTATATAATTAATAATCAAATAGACAATAATTTTATGTACACCATTGAGCTATTAAAGCAGACAGACAGACAAGTACTTTTTAACACTCATGTACATACATGTACAAAATGATCTGTACAATTTGTTTTATATATAACCATGTTAAGTTCGGTCAAACAAGTGAAATTTTGGAATAGAGGTGATGTTAATGGAAGTAGGGATATTTTGTTAGTAGGGAGATTTGTTGGGGGTGGGGGTGGATGGGGGACCCCAGGATAATATAGTTTCTAAAGACAAAGGTTACATGATGACATAGCAAATAAAATTGTCGTAGAACAGCTGTTACACATTTTCATTATACAACATATACTGATAAAGAGAAAACAATAATAGATAAGAAAACCTTATAAGTAAAGTATCTCTATTTTTGCTTAAAAATTGATATATAGTGTACGAGTCTTGCAGTAAAAGTAAGATCTTGAGGTGGTAGTTGTTAAAAGTATGAGTAAAAAAATCTGTGATATTCTATGAAATTTGACAAAAGAAGAAACAAAACGATATGCCTATTGGTATTAAATAACAGAAATGGTGATGTTATGCGTTCAACATTATTGAAATTATGTACAGTATTATAATTTGTAGTGTTTTAACATGCTTTTCTTTTTCATAGTAATTCATGTAATTACACTTACACTTATCAATAGAAAAGCATTTTTACTTTACAATATTTATTAAGGATTTTGGCATATACTTATATATTTATGAACCTGTGCAGTAATGATTCTGTTACAAGCAACTATCATATATGTAATGCAGTAAATGATAAATGATCATAAATATTCATGGCTAGTGCATGAATAGGCAGATAGGGATAATGAGGCAATCATGTAATATTAATAGAGAACTTCTTATCATTAATTAAAAACTAAAAGGTTATGTAAATGTTGCTTGTGATTATTTTAAGAGACTTTAATAACCCCGGGCTACCACTGAATTTATAAAATACTAGGCAACGTGGTATATAAATAAAAGGCACATAAGTAGAAGAAGAAGCTCAAACTCACATCTTAGAACAGGTGTTAATTTTAACAGACATATAAACAGATTTCAAAGAAAATAGTAATAATGATAATTAATAGAATCTACTTTGTGAAATTACAGAAGTTTTCTCCCATTATAGTGTGTTGCTTACCGAGACGAAATGTAAGACACACACGGGAGAGGCATAATAACATAAATTGTTAGCAAGTTATCAAACAATCTGTCAAGCGCACCAAATGTATGACAAAAGTTGTAATAAATACATGATGAACAGTACACAAAACTAAGTGAGATAATGATATTCAATTGGCAGTTACAAAGTGTACTAAATACAGCAAGCTTAAAAAAATCTCCCAAAAAATCGTGGAGGTATCTTTCACCGTGTTTAGGGACATTAAATATTTTAGTAGGTGCTTAATGTGGGTGCGCTGTGTTTCGGAAATGCGCGATTATTTTCGACAGGAAAAGGGAAACGTGTTGGAGGAATTCAGGTTGTGCAGTAGACAGGAGGAACAAGGGTTGTGAGTTATAGTACATACTGTGCGAGCCTTGCTGGAATAAATGGAGCCTTTCAGAGTTAAAGAATGAGCACTCTAGGAGGAAGTGTGTTTCAGAGCAGACTGCATTCGTGTAACAAAGTGAACATGTACGGTTTTGAAGTGGGATGCCTTCATATCGTCCTTTTTCAATTGGTAAAGAGTGATTTGCAGTGCGGAATCTAAAGATGGTAAGTGTTTGTTTTTTGTTAAAATATTTGATATAATTTTCCATTCCATGATTTTCTTTAATGCTTAAATAAATTCGACCTTTATTAGAACGTGTTCATTCTTCATGCCAATTTTGTTTAAATTGATCAATAAGTAACTGTTTCACTAGGTTATGTACTCCTTTAAGATTTGCGCTAGCCTGGTGTTTATAGATATCTGCACGCCCTATTTGCTGAAATATTTCTTCAATTTTACTAAGCCATTTATTGTTGCGATTTTCAGACTGAATCATTCTGTATATTGTGGATGATAGTTTGTTCTGTTTAACTTCGACCAGTTTACTCCAATAATTAATCATACGTGTTTTTACTATCAAAGACAATGGATAGTGGCCTAATTCCCCACAAAGAAAGTTAATTGGTGTAGATTTTCTCGCATTAGTTATTTGTCGAAGAAAGGTACAGTGTATTTTCTCAATTAATTTAAAATCTTCAAACCCAAATACTTCAGAGCCATATAAGAGTATAGGGACAACGGTGTGATCAAACAGTTTTAAAGTTAGGTCTATTGGTGAGTCAGAGTTTTGAATCCTTTAAGAGATTTGTAGGCAACTTCGCAGACGTGCTGTCTTGCTTTAAGAAAAGATTCATTAGAAGAGAATGTTACTCCTAGGTAATGGTATTGCTTGACTATTTCAATGTTATTGTTGTCAATGTGAAAGGATAATTGTTTTGTCAGTCTTGCTCCAGAGGTTATTACTTTGGTTTTCTTAATATTTCCTGTCATGTGCCTAGTCCTGTTTAATAACCCTTGTTATCTCCCTTGGTAGAGTTATCGTTCGCTTTTCGTACAACTTCCGGTAGGCAAACAAACAAAACAAGATGACCTCTGAGAACAATGAAATCGGTGATCTGTGCAAATTTTCAAAACTATCAGTGCGTGAAATTAAAGACTTTCTTAGATAAAAAGGGGCGCATGTATCAGAGAATCGTCCGGAACTTATAATACACGCTAGAGGGATAGAAAAGCTTGTTGTATGGACATTAAGTAAAATTAAATTGGACGACGAACAAGACAGCATCAAACGCGAAGGAGAGTTGTTTGTAACGCCCTTTGGAGAGAATCTTTCAATCTTGGCAATCTATGACTATTATCAGCATCTTGAAACCAAAATAAAGTGTAATTAAGTATATTTTCACAACAGTCTATCATAATTATTTCTTTTCTATTACTTTTACCAAGTAAAATGAATATAAACTACTGTATTAGCTGCTGCAGCTGCAACAGTATATTTTATACAACTCTTCAAACTCCAGATAAGAATTATAGTGAATTGAGTAAAAACTCCATAAGACAATAACAATCAAGTAAAGGAATTTTAATGTTTTGTTTATAATAATTGAATAAAACAAAAGTGTGTATTTTTATCCTTTATTTTTGAAACTGCTCGAATAGGGTCTACAGCATTTACATAGTGAAGAGAGTGCGTGGAGCTTTTACTCTGGTTAAATACAGCAACCAAGGGTGCAATTTCATTGTACTACTGATTCGGCCATTGAAGATAACCTTCACCAGTCATTTTTGTAAGAAAACAGATTATCCAATAGGTTACACACAATTATAAAAAAAGTTATTTAAATAAAGTTTTCTGTGTGTATCTGCTACGTCTAGAAGTGAAATATTTTTAGTATTTTGTCTTTTTAAATGACTCAGATACACAGATACGCCCCTTATCTGGAGTCCTGTTCAAACAACAGTGTATGATAAATACATTGTTAAGTTAACAAACTGTTGACACAACTGCAAGTGTTTGTTACTTATAAGTTCCCTCGTATCTATGATTAATTAATCGTAATTAACTTTGTTCTTTAAATGTCGACCAATCAGCGGTCATCTTAAACTGACAATTCTTTCATTAATTGACATGTAATAAGCGGCCAATCAACAAAACCTGGAAGTCAATGTGTGACCGTCAATTGTTTTTATTGCGGTCATGCACTAGAGGTATGACTGTTAATGACCTTTGTGCAAATTCGCTGCTGTTAACGCCACGTGCTGTATACTTGAATAATGCATCGATTATTCTTTTATCTTTCGACATTGTCATAGATTATACATTTTCTGTAAACAATTAAATCTTTGAGACGCTTTGGGGTTTTGATTATGCCGTGAATGATGCATACACAATTCCCCACCCACTTTTGAAACTGTTTTTTTTACGACGATTATGCACGGTATAGGATTCTCCTTGGTGTATTTTCCCTCTAGAAAATGCTGTGAACAAAGTCGATCATTCTTCAGATTGCAAGTGGACATTTGGCTCATTGTTTTAAGTCGACTTATCTACAGTTTTCTCAGTATATCGTCAGTTGGAAAACTGTGAAGGGTGGAGTCCTTCTGTCAACTCTCCCGTGTAATTGCTACACACACAACAATAATATCTCTTTTCTGCCATCGTTGACATTTTTGATTTGCACTTCATCGGAAATGAAATGCGAACCTCCACGCTTAAGAGCGTTCAAGGGAGGCAATTACTCAGGGGAGATAACAGGGGTTATTAAACAGGACTATAGTAAGAGGAAAATAGGTTAAGGCTGTGTTGTAAATCTTGAGGAGAATCAGCTAAAATAATGGTGTCATCGGCATAAAGTAGTACGAGTAGTTTAAGCCAACAGTCCATGTTTCCATGGTCTCCTATTTCTATGCCTGACGAGCCATTTGTAAATAAATAAGTTTGGACGTCGTTTAAGAATATTGAAAACAGTAAAGGCGATAAATTTTCACCGTGCCTAACTCCGATATTACTTACAAAAAAAGCTTGAGAAACGTCCATTAACTGACACACTTGATTTTATATTTTGGTACATATTGTATATAACATTGTAGATTTTACCATTTATGCCATTATTCATGAGTTTAAACTAAAGACCGGATCTCTAAACAGTATCGAACGCTTGGGCAAAATCTATAAAGGCACAGTATTTTTTTTTTCTTTTTTTCATTATTTCAATCAAAGCATGGAGTGTGAATATATGGTCTGTGCGTGAATAATCTTTCCCTAACCCTGCTTGGTTTTCATCTAGTACATTGTTTTCTTCGAGGTAATTGTTTAGTCTATTATTTAGTACAGAGGTGAACAGTTTACCCAGACAACTAAGTATTGTGATTGGTCTATAATTATTGACGTCGTTTTGATAACGTTTATTTTTATAAATTGGTAATATAATACCTTCAAGCCAAGAAGCTGGAATGTAACCTGTATTAAGAACTGAGTTAAAGAGTGCGGTAAAGAGTGGCAAACACTTATCCTGTGTTGCTTTTATGTGTCCATTTAGGTTTTCATCAAAAGGGCTACATGTTTTGCCGTTCTTAAGATTCGAAATACATTTTTTAATTTGATGCTCTGTTATTGTTATAAACATAAAACCAGTTTCATGTATTAAAGGTGGTATCTGACAGTTTGCCTATATCAAATGGTGGAAACAATTATTTATCATAGTATCTGACAGTTTGCCTATATCAAATGCATGAAACAATTATTTACCATGGTATCGGGCAGTTTGCCTATATCAAATGCATGAAACAATGATTTATCATGGTATCAGACAGTTTGCCTATATCAAATGGAGGAAACAATAAATTTATCATGGTATCTGACAGTTTTCCTGTATCAAATGGAGGAAACAATTATTTATCATGGTATCTGACAGTTTGCCTATATCAAATGGATGAAACAATTATTTATCATGGTATCTGACAGTTTGCCTATATCAAATGCATGAAACAATTATTTATCATGGTATCGGGCAGTTTGCCTGTATCAAATGGAGGAAACAATTATTTATCATGGTATCAGACAGTTTGCCTATATCAAATGGAGGAAACACTAAATTTATCATGGTATCTGACAGTTTGCCTATATCAGATGCATGAAACAATTATTTATCATGGTATCTGACAGTTTGCCTATATCAAATGGAGGGACAATTATTTATCATGGTATCAGACAGTTTGCCTGTATCAAATGCATGAAACAATTATTTATCATGGTATCTGACAGTTTGCCTATATCAAATGGAGGAAACAATTATTTATCATGGTATCTGACAGTTTGCCTGTATCAAATGGAGGAAACAATTATTTGTCATGTTATCTGACAGTTTGTCTGCATCAAATGGAGGAAACAATTATTTATCATGGTATCTGACAGTCTGCCTATATCAAATGCATGAAACAATTATTTATCATGGTATCTGACAGTTTGCCTGTATCAAATGGAGGAAACAATTATTTATCATGGTATCAGACAGTTTGCCTATATCAAATGCATGAAACAATTATTTACCATGGTATCTGACAGTTTGCCTATATCAAATGGAGGGACAATTATTTATCATGGTATCTGACAGTTTGCCTATATCAAATGGAGGAAACAATTATTTATCATGGTATCTGACACTTTGCATTATATCAAATGGAGAAAACAAATATTTATCACTGTATTTGACAGTTTGTCTATATCAAATGGAGGAAACAAATATTTATCATGGTATCTGACAGTTTGCCTGTATCAAATGGAGGAAACAATTATTTATCATGGTATCTGACAGTTTGCCTATATCAAATGGAGGAAACAATTATTTACCATGGTATCTGACAGTTTGCCTATATCAAATTCATTAAACAATTATTTATCATGGTATCTGACAGTTTGCCTATATCAAATGCATGAAACGATTATTTATCATGGTATCTGACAGTTTGCCTATATCAAATGGAGAAAACAAATATTCACCATGGTATCTGACAGTTTGCCTGTATCAAATGGAGGAAACAATTATTTATCATGGTATCTGACAGTTTGCCTATATCAAATGGAGGAAACAAATATTTATCATGGTATCTGACAGTTTGCCTATATCAAATGGAGGAAACAATTATTTATCATGGTATCTGACAGTTTTCCTATATCAAATAGAGGAAACAATTATTTACCATGGTATCTGACAGTTTTCCTATATCAAATGGAGAAAACAAATATTTATCATGGTATCTGACAGTTTGCCTGTATCAAATGGAGGAAACAATTATTTATCATGGCATCTGACAGTTTGCCTATATCAAATGGAGGAAACAAATATTTATCATGGTATCTGACAGTTTGCCTGTATCAAATGGAGGAAACCATTATTTATCATGGTATCTTACATTTTGCCTATATCAAATGGAGGAAACAAATATTTATCATGGTATTTGACAGTTTGCCTATATCAAATGGAGGAAACAATTATTTATCATGGTATCTGACAGTTTGCCTATATCAAATGCATGAAACAATTATTTATCATGGTATCTGACAGTTTTCCTGTATCAAATGGAGGAAACAATTATTTATCATGGTATCTGACAGTTTGCCTATATCAAATGGAGGAAACAAATATTTATCATGGTATCTGACAGTTTGCCTATATCAAATGGAGGAAACAATTATTTATCATGGTATCTGACAGTTTGCCTATATCAAATGCATGAAACAATTATTTATCATGGTATCTGACAGTTTGCCTACATCAAATGCATGAAACAATTATTTATCATGGTATCTGACAGTTTGTCTATATCAAATGCATGAAACAATTATTTATCATGGTATCAGACAGTTTGCCTACATCAAATGCATAAAACAATTATTTATCATGGTATCTGACAGTTTGCCTATATAAAATGGAGGAAACAATTATTTATCATGGTATCTGACAGTTTGCCTATATCAAATGGAGCAAACAATTATTTATCATGGTATCTGACAGTTTGCCTATATAAAATGCATGAAACAATTATTTATCATGGTATCTGACAGTTTGTCTATATAAAATGCATGAAACAATTATTTATCATGGTATCTGACAGTTTGCCTATATCAAATGGAGAAAACAAATATTCACCATGGTATCTGACAGTTTGCCTGTATCAAATGGAGGAAACAATTATTTATCATGGTATCTGACAGTTTGCCTATATCAAATGGAGGAAACAAATATTTATCATGGTATCTGACAGTTTGCCTATATCAAATGGAGGAAACAATTATTTATCATGGTATCTGACAGTTTGCCTATATCAAATGCATGAAACAATTATTTATCATGGTATCTGACAGTTTGCCTACATCAAATGCATGAAACAATTATTTATCATGGTATCTGACAGTTTGCCTATATAAAATGGAGGAAACAATTATTTATCATGGTATCTGACAGTTTGCCTATATCAAATGGAGCAAACAATTATTTATCATGGTATCTGACAGTTTGCCTATATAAAATGCATGAAACAATTATTTATCATGGTATCTGACAGTTTGCCTATATCAAATGCATGAAACGATTATTTATCATGGTATCTGACAGTTTGCCTATATCAAATGGAGAAAACAAATATTCACCATGGTATCTGACAGTTTGCCTGTATCAAATGGAGGAAACAATTATTTATCATGGTATCTGACAGTTTGCCTATATCAAATGGAGGAAACAAATATTTATCATGGTATCTGACAGTTTGCCTATATCAAATGGAGCAAACAATTATTTATCATGGTATCTGACAGTTTGCCTATATAAAATGCATGAAACAATTATTTATCATGGTATCTGACAGTTTGTCTATATAAAATGCATGAAACAATTATTTATCATGGTATCTGACAGGTTGCCTATATCAAATGCATGAAACGATTATTTATCATGGTATCTGACAGTTTGCCTATATCAAATGCATGAAACGATTATTTATCATGGTATCTGACAGTTTGCCTACATCAAATGCATGAAACAATTATTTATCATGGTATCTGACAGTTTGCCTATATCAAATGGAGGAAACAATTATTTATCATGGTATCTGACAGTTTGCCTATATCAAATGGAGCAAACAATTATTTATCATGGTATCTGACAGTTTGTCTATATCAAATGCATGAAACAATTATTTATCATGGTATCTGACAGTTTGCCTACATCAAATGCATGAAACAATTATTTATCATGGTATCTGACAGTTTGCCTACATCAAATGCATGAAACAATTATTTACCATGGTATCTGACAGTTTGCCTATATCAAATGGAGCAAACAATTATTTATCATGGTATCTGACAGTTTGTCTATATCAAATGCATGAAACAATTATTTATCATGGTATCAGACAGTTTGCCTACATCAAATGCATAAAACAATTATTTATCATGGTATCTGACAGTTTGCCTACATCAAATGCATGAAACAATTATTTACCATGGTATCTGACAGTTTGCCTATATCAAATGCATGAAACAATTATTTATCATGGTATCTGACAGTTTGCCTATATCAAATGGAGGAAACAATTATTTATCATGGTATCTGACAGTTTGCCTGTATCAAATGCATGAAACAATTATTTATCATGGTATCTGACAGTTTGCCTATATCAAATGCATGAAACAATTATTTATCATGGTATCTGACAGTTTGCCTATATCAAATGCATGAAACAATTATTTATCATGGTATCTGACAGTTTGCCTGTATCAAATGCATGAAACAATTATTTACCATGATATCTGACAGTTTGCCTGTATCAAATGTAGGAAACAATTATTTATCATGGTATCTGACAGTTTGCCTACATCAAATGCATGAAACAATTATTTATCATGGTATCTGACAGTTTGCCTGTATCAAATGCATAAAACTATTATTTACCATGGTATCTGACAGTTTGCCTATATCAAATGCATGAAACAATTATTTACCATGGTATCTGACAGTTTGCCTACATCAAATGCAAGAAACGATTATTTATCATGGTATCTGACAGTTTGCCTACATCAAATGCATTAAACCATTATTTATCACTGTATCTGACAATTTGCCAATATCAAATGCACTAAACCATTATTTATCATGGTATCTGACAGTTTGCCTATATCAAATGCATTAAACCATTATTTATCACTATATCTGACAGTTTGCCTATATCAAATGCATGAAACAATTATTTATCACTATATCTAACAGTTTGCCTATACAAATGCATGAAACAATTATTTATCATGGTATCTGACAGTTTGCCTATATCAAATGCATTAAACCATTATTCATCACTGTATCTGACAGTTTGCCTATATCAAATGCATTAAACAATTATTTATCCCTGTATCTGACAGTTTTCCTATATCAAATGCATGAAACAAATATTTATCATGGTATCTGACAGTTTGCCTATATCAATTGCATTAAACCATTATTTATAATGGTATCTGACATTTTGTCTATATCAATTGCATTAAATCATTATTTATAATGGTATCTGACAGTTTGTCTATATTAACATCATGAAACAATTATTTATCACTGTTTTGGTGTATTTAAGCATAATTTCTCCACAAGCTAATACTTTAGTCTATGTAAAGATGATTTTAAATAACTTCCTATAGCGTCAGACAATAAAAACTGGGGAAAAAGATAAATCTTTCAAATCTGTAAGTAAGCACAATAGTGATCGTGACTTAAATTTGATATCGACTTCAGAGCTTACTACCTGGATGACGATATAATGTAAATGCAAAAGAAAGTTGTCACATTGTTTAAAAATAGCTATCTCTGCAGCTCTGTTTGTTATGACAATTGGGGTGTAATGCATGTTATTTTTTTCCACGGTTTCTGGGAACGTATGCATAATTTCTGCATAAACTTATACTTTAGTCTGTGTATGTGAGACAGTACACATTGTGAAAATAACTCCAAATTATCATTTTTTCTAAATCTATAAATAAGCATAAAAGTGATCTCTGCTTACAAAAATAAAGACGTCAGCACTGACTACCTAAATCACTATATAACATGATCTCAAACGTAAGCTGTCAATTAGTTTTCTTTGTTTAACAATAGCTATCTCTGCAGTGTAACACAGATAGGAAATACCTGTTGGCAATGACAAGTGGGGTTTAATGCTTCACTGTTCACACTGATCTAGAGCATCAATGCACAACATTTTGCAGGACCTTTACAGGTAAAAATGATTTATTTAGTTATTTGAGAAAAAAGCGTTGGTCCAAATTGTCAGATACCACCTTTAAGATTGGATAAATGCCTCACTCTGAATACCAGTGGGGCTATCAATAGTTTGAAATAAAAAATTAAAAGGTCACTTTCTGTACAATGTTATGACAAAGCATGTAACAAACTGTTGATATTGTTTTTGACAACATTTTAGCAACATTTCTATGAAGGATTACACTGATTTATCATGCAAACAATTGACACACTATAGATAGCTTCCACATCATTGAAAATCTCTTATCTTGGCAGCCATCTTTGATGGTAACTTCAAGGTATTTTCATATGAATTGTATAAAGGGTAAATTTTATTTTCTTGTAATATATTCATTTGTGACCCGAAAATTAAAAGCTATACACCATTGGAAAGCTCTTGAAAATCATATTTTTTGATTATTATATTTTTACAATTGATAAATGCACACATAATTAATACACAGAAATAAATAAAAACTGTGGGCTCATACTTAACAGTTTATCATTTTCAGTTGTATTTTTTTAACCTTTAAAACTATCAAAATATAGTTTTGATATTTAAAAATTCTTTATAAAAGCTGTTTAATTTGATATCAAATTCAGTAAAATAGACTGAAAAATAAAAACACAGCGGTGAGTTTAATACAGAACATATTTCCCGATTTCATCCTGCATTAGCTTCTGCCTACAAAGATGGCTGCCTTAAACTGTCTTATCAGTGTCGATGACATCACATGGAATCTATCTATTCCCAAAGCGTATTTTAGTCAATAATTATACTGCATTTGTTTTTATTAAGATGATAAAATTTTCAAAATTTAACAATTACATAGTTGAAAACTAATGAGTTCCAGTTAAGTGTTGCCATACTAAATTCGTGTTTAACTTTTGGGGCAATTAAATGCTTAACTTGTAATTGGTTTTAATCCATTTGTGTATCAACATGCATGTTTGTTAGAGGTTGGCACTTGTACAGCAGGGGAAACATTATAACACCAAAGTTGATTGATTAAAGGAAATTCTATATAGAATACCACTGTTAATGATTGAAATTATGTGAGATAAAAACATTTGCCCAATCTGGGTGTAACAACTGGCCGACAACAAGACATGATGTATAATACAACAATGTAAACATGATACAAGGCAATATAAATGTATATGAATTTCAAAATCTGGTACACATTACAACAAATCCATATAAAAGTATACCCAGAATACATATAATGTATGTAATATATTTACACAGATCATGACATAAAAGGTGAAAAAGAAACATATAGGACAAACTAGTGTACAGATAAATTTGAATGGGTTGGACTAGGGAGTTTAGTTCATGTAAAAATGCTCATAAAAACAGTGTGATGTCTTTCTTACAGCAAACTCTAACAGTACTATCGCTTTAAGCCTGAGCGCAGTGTCCTTTGAAAGTTTTAAGTTATGTTTTACATGTATTAATAGGTACTTTACATATTTATTAGACGCCTAAAATAACTTGTCGTTCTAATGACATTTAATTTACTTAAACAGAGAAAAAAGAAAGAAAACAATGATATAAACTTGCAAACAAGGGGGGAAATGATTCATTTTAAAAACCAACTTACCATGTTTTCACCCATTCTGCATTAGGCTTGTGTTGGTCCTTTTCTAAAATAGAAGACAGACCAACATATACATATGTTAATGTTTCCGTTTTTTGTGCTCATTTAGTCTGTCATTGTACTAGCATTATGGTTTTAATGATGTCTTCTTTAAGACACTTCAATACCATTTTTTACATGTAACATCATTTTTTTCACATTTGATATTTCTTGACATAAAATCTGGTCGAAAAAAGTCACTAATTTCGTCTAATTTTTAGGTTACTGTACAGTGTAAAAATGAAAACGAAAGTAGCCAGATTAGATTCAGTCGACAGAAAGTGCTCTAACGTTATTATCAAAATAAAGTTTCATTCCAAGTGATTTCCTCGAGGACGACCAGAAAAGCAACGGATAAAATTTTGTAACAATAAAACGTCACCTTGTAGAAAATGATTTTCCTCCAAATATTTTCTGGTAATTTCGAAGCATCCAGTTTCTATTTTTAGACTTCCTTGTCATCGTGAGTTTCCCACGTCAAAGAAAATGGAAAAAATTAATTGTGTCGTCTTTGAAAAGTAGAATCACTCTCCAAAATAGTAAGTTCTGTTTATTGTAGCAACTAAATTACCAAACAAAAACCATACCATATGATTTATAAATAAAGAAGATTTAAGTTTACTTCAATAACATTTGATATTTTGTTTAAAAGATGCGTAAGGCATTGATAAACATCCATGGACGTGTACCCGCGCAAATTTAATCTTCATTTTTCAAATACACGACACATGCTACTTGACACATGTTGTTACGTAATAGCTCGGAATGGGATGTCCGTTTTTTTCGATTTGGCAAACTGTTTCTATAGTCCACGTGTGTGCTAGTTCATTTATGGTTCTAAATGATCAGACGTCTCACTGATCATTTTCCCCTCAGTATGGCACCTCACTATCCAGGTAAGAGCCCCAGTCGAGAACTCTCATGTCACGCTGCTTTCTAAATTGAACATATAAATAATGCTGAGTTCTAAATAAAAATATGTATATGTATATAATTCTATATTTTAATTATACTATGTTATTCTGGTTAAATTGGTGTTTATCGTCAAGTAGCATGTACATTAATAGGTCAAAGTTGCTACTCACACTTGAAAAGGGTGTACATTTATGCATTGTTAATAAACAGACGCATAGGAAAATATGTGTAAAGGAAACTAAAGTAGAAAAAGACAATATAAGGGTATTTTATTTTCTTGATTTACTATTCCTTAAATGTATAGGAATGACATATTTACTATGTCTTGATGGTTACGTTTGTCTTAATCAATTGTAAAATATTACACAAATAAAATGTGTTAAATGTATTTTTCGATGACGTCACTACTTTCGTCATAACGTATAGAAAATATCAGCGCATGGACATTTTGTTTTCAAATAGATCGTTTTTCTTTTCATTGCTTGCATTTGAGAAACTCGTCAGGAAGTGCGAGGTTAGAGCTCTGTAAAACCGGTTTAAGCACCCCAGTCGGTCCATATTGCCGACTGACCGTTCCAAGGCGGTAACTGTCGAGTTTGCTCTTTTCCTTAAATGACTCATCACAAATTTGTTCTTACTTTTCGCTTGGCTTGCATGTGAAATACCTTTGTTCTGTGCCTTTTCGGAGTTTGGTATATGTTGCAATACTCATAGGACTTTGTCATATATTCTTATTCAAGATCACAACAATGTTACTTGTGCAGTGTGGCGATCGTAAAAAATCTCCCCGTGCATGTAATCTATGTTGTCATTTAATTCATCCTATAAGGATTGTTACGTGTATTTCCTTTGATGGACATTGAACTTTGGTTCTTCAATTCCATTTTCACATGAACAGGATGCTACAACCATTTATTCATCTCTGGTCATGTTTGTTCTTGATTCAGAAAGTTAATTTTATTTGTGGTCAACCATTTTTGTGTTGTTTTTCAAATCGAAATAATACCATATTCCTTTCCTGAACACTATGTAGACATTATTTTTCGATGACGTCACTACTTTCGTCATAACGTATAGAAAATATCAGCGCATGGACATTTTGTTTTCAAATAGATCGTTTTTCTTTTCATTGCTTGCATTTGAGAAACTCGTCAGGAAGTGCGAGGTTAGAGCTCTGTAAAACCGGTTTAAGCACCCCAGTCGGTCCAAATTGCCGACTGACCGTTCCAAGGCGGTAACTGTCCAGTTTGCTCTTTTCCTTAAATGACTCATCACAAATTTGTTCTTACTTTTCGCTTGGCTTGCATGTGAAATACCTTTGTTCTGTGCCTTTTCGGAGTTTGGTATATGTTGCAATATTCATAGGACTTTGTCATATATTCTTATTCATGATCACAACAATGTTACTTGTGCAGTGTGGCGGTCGTTAAAAATCTTCCCGTGCATGTAATCTATGTTGTCATTTAATTCATCCTATAAGGATTGTTACGTGTATTTCCTTTGATGGACATTGAACTTTGGTTCTTCAATTCCATTTTCACATGAACAGGATGCTACAACCATTTATTCATCTCTGGTCATGTTTGTTCATGATTCAGAAAGTTAATTTTATTTGTGGTCAACCATTTTTGTGTTGTTTTTCAAATCGAAATAATACCATATTCCTTTCCTGAACACTATGTAGACATTATTTTTCGATGACGTCACTACTTTCGTCATAACGTATAGAAAATATCAGCGCATGGACATTTTGTTTTCAAATAGATCGTTTTTCTTTTCATTGCTTGCATTTGAGAAACTCGTCAGGAAGTGCGAGGTTAGAGCTCTGTAAAACCGGTTTAAGCACCCCAGTCGGTCCATATTGCCGACTGACCGTTCCAAGGCGGTAACTGTCCAGTTTGCTCTTTTCCTTAAATGACTCATCACAAATTTGTTCTTACTTTTCGCTTGGCTTGCATGTGAAATACCTTTGTTCTGTGCCTTTTCGGAGTTTGGTATATGTTGCAATACTCATAGGACTTTGTCATATATTCTTATTTATGTTATCACTTTTTTCTGAAGCTGTGAAGTTGCCAATAGTTACAGCTACACTAGAGAATGCACCTTGATTTTGTGGTCCAGAATCCTTGGAACAGAGAGGTTAGGGTGAGGTTTCTCCAGTGCAACCATCAGAATTATTGTTACCTGAAAAGATCCTGTGAAATGCTGTTTACTGGTATCCTTCGTCCATGTAAAAAATAAGGCATCACATATTAATTGTCATTACAAAATGTATTTCCCATCCGAACCATGCAGCATAGTTAGCTATTTTTAAACAAAGTAAAATACATGACCTTTTACAATTGAGACCACATTATTATTTTCTGGTATAAGCTCTGACATCTATGTCTATTTTAGTAAAAATCCCTATTGTGTTTATTGATGGATTTGTAAAGAATCCATATTTAAAGCGACTAAATTCATTATTTGTACTGTCTTGCAATGGAGGAAGTGTTATAAAACTATAATAGGAGTCTATGCAGCAATTATGCCCAAATTCTCCAGAACAAAGTTAGAGTAATGTTACACGTTATAAATTAAGGCGCGTTGTAGGATATCACCTTTAAAAACCTTTTCTAAAATAAATCATTGTGTTATCTGGAAATGAAGTAAACAAAAGAAGTTACAAGGTTCGGATATATGGCAACAAGATATTGAATAAAACTTGATTAAACGAACATTAACAGATTCTTTCCATCTGGTTAAAATATACTTCTAACAACAATAAACACAAAAATTCTTACCCATGAAATTTCACATTAATTAAGGAAAAAACTAAAAACCATAACAGATTCTATGAAGCCATGTAATTGGTACAAAACAATTCAAAGTAAGAAGTATACAGGCTCAGTAGACGGACCTAAATAATGGCGTTTGATCCTTCTTTGGGTCCACTTATAACCAAAAATAAACTGATAAGTACATGTATCAGAACATAGACTATATTGAAATCTGTTATGTAAATATTGTACCAGGTGCAATGTAAAATAAGTTGGTACCAAGCCTTACTGAAAGTCAGTAGCCCTATGAACAGCAATGCAAAAGGCACCTGGATTACATCATACAAAAAAAAAGCATTCATTTATTTTTGCTTCTATTACATATTTTACGGCGAAGATCGAGGGCATATAGGGATCATGATGTGTTTACTTTTTGCACCGAATAACGCAGCGTCAAGAAGTAGTTCATACGCGGAATAATTCGTGTCATAGCTGCAAGAATAATTGTTTTTCTAATTATAACCTTTTTGCAAAATAAAGGATGTTGATTGTTGGTTTTATTGCAAAGTAAACTGATGTACACATAAAACTAAAAAGTTCACATTATTTCAACGCGGAAGAATATTTATAATATTTAGTGATAGTGGAAATGGTTGAAGAATGAACATGGGTTCAAGCAGCAATAATAAAACTCAAAGCACTATAATGCAATCGTCCGCTTATAAAATATCAAGGGAACCTCTTTTAAGCTGACTGCAAACAACAAAGAAAGCGCTGGAAAAGAGGCAGCCATTCTGACGATTCCAAGCAGGCTCAAAATGTAAAATATTCTGATTGCTTTTGTTTACAAAAAGGGTAAATGGCCAAATGTGTCTGACCTAGTTGTCAATTTAGGATGGTCCTCATTGGTACCGCAGCAGTAAATTTTGTCGCAATATATAATGTTGACATTTTGTAAATAACATGTTAACAATGAGAAAATATTGAGGCATCTTACGAAAACAGAAGCTAAGTCTAAGAACAGGTTAAGCGAACAAACACTTATGCAGCCAAAAAATTTGGGTCAGGCCCACATATTGACAACATGGCATATGTTAAATGAATTGCCATTCCATACCTGCATGTTTTGTACCACTCCATGAAAGTGTAAACATGCATTTGATAATATCAAAATAATAAAGATCATCAACTGAAACCTTTCTGCACCAAAACTTGGTCATTAAATGTAACAGAAAAGCACAATGTATTTATGTTATGTAATTATAATTTAATTCTGCATGCCTATTGATTTGTGTTAACTTAATGGAATGTGAAAGAATATGAGAGCAGAAGCCAGAATCTTAAATTCTGTTTGTGATTTCAGAAAACAGTTATACAGTAACTATAATGTGATGATTCTAGGAAACGCATAGATCTATAATTATTACATTTATTCAATTTGCAAGATGTTTGAAATAATTTTCATTATTTAAAATAATCATAAGTACGTTTTTATCTAGGACTTGGGTCAACATACATGAAATATAATTATTATTATTACTGCTTTGCTGTCTGTACTTTCTCTGTAAACATGCCCAAATTATCGATCGCAGAACAAAAATAACATACAACGAGAGCCTTACTGTTCAGATTACAGGTACAAAAAATAGGAGTTTTATTCAATTATTTAGGTCTGCTTCAATAGTCATTATATAATTAAGTTCAGTAAATAGCTCTATTGCACGACACCAATAGCTGTTTCAGCCTTTGATTCGTATTTTCCTTCCTTTTTGCCAGGTAAGCATATTTACAGTTAGTTAGTTGTCTAGTTCTATGCTTTAATGGACATTTGCACAAGATAGTGGCAAAATTTTACTTATGGTAATAAATTATTAATAATGTTTTAGAATGGCCTGAATTAAACTCATCTGAAGTAAAATTAATCATCTGTATAATCGTGAAGCTTCAGGCCACTTTAAAATGGAATGTATTGTTTACCTTTTTAAACAAATTTTTCCATCCAAACTATTTGAAGCCCGCTTTTTGGTAGAATGGGAAAGCTGGCTCCTTTTTCATTATTCCTAGATGCCACACTGCAGTTTAACGTGTGTCGGGTACATTTATAAATAATCATAAATTGTGCACCTTCCACATCTCTTACACCTCATATCAAAATGCTACTAAAAGGCAGTGGAACAAGATTGCATGTTATTATGCTATTTTAAACAGAAGTAGCCATTATAGCCTAATGTTTTGGGAAACGTTTACATCTAAAATTTTCATATGTCTAAGCTTGCATTTGACTTTTCTCGTTTTCCAAATATGGCATTTTCAATAAAGAGGATTCCCAGGTAAAAAATGTCCAAAAAAAAAGGCAATCGAAAGGTATTTATATCACGTGATATCTATATGTACATGTCAGTAACCACACAAAAAATGTTAATAAAACAAATATTTGTTACCAAATCAGGAACATTTTTAAAAATATTAAGCAAAACTTATTTGTAAATGATCATTTCAACCACAAGCCATTTAAAACAATTAGGACACTGTCTACCAGAGTTGCATATACTATGTATGATTTGATGAAAATACATAAAAATATCACCTATTGTCATATACTCATCTCAAAAGTGGCTGACCTTTTCATTTTAACTGCTTTACTTACTAAAATAATACATGAAAATCATACATATACCAGTACAAACTATACAAAATGCACTACTCTATTCATATAAACAACGTTATGAATTGTGTATTTTGAGGCTAATAGCGTCCTTTATTTATTAACATTAAATTATGGTTTGTTTCCTTCCAAGTGGCATGGGCATAGTAGGGCGTAGAGAAAAACTACAAAACTTTCAATGTTTCCATAAACCTCAGAATAAGTAATTGTCAGAAAAATCTTATATCTCATAGTGTGGTGTGCCTGTGGTTCTACCCAGACTTAAGTCTGGAGTCTTAGTCCAACAATAACAAGCTGGACGTCGCCAATTTGAACATAACTATGTTGGTGCCATGCCAAACATAAAAATACAGCAGTCTAGAGCTCAGAGATAGTAAAACCTGTATTAAAAGACCACCATCGGGACAGGGCAAAAGTGGTCTCTTAAGACAGGTGGTCTCTTAATGCAGCATGGTTACTTTTTGTGAGAACCACACTTGAAATTTACAGATTGTGTTGTATAAAGCAAGGAGTAGAGAAAGCAATAACATCAATATATTTTATTAGTTTAACAGAACAGTTAGGCATGTAAAGGTCAACTAATGTCTATAAAAATAAATAAATCAGCACATAAATACATGTATGTTATCAAATACTATGTTTGTGCATTTTGTATTGTGTACATTCCTCCTGGATTTTCACAGTCAGTTTGTATTTTGTGCTAAATCCTCTGTCGTCTTGTAATAAAATTAGTATGTAATTAAAGTATATACACTACAATTTACATGTTATCAAATTGCAAACAACAGTTCTAAAATCATCACTTAGCACTGAAATAATTATGAATGGTAGTTTGTTTCACAGATGATGTCATTTGTATGTCAATTAGAATGTGACACTGGCACTTGACGTCCGGTCGCATCCAAAAACCAACGATAACCTAAGTCGTTCAGCGAGTCATTTTGAGTTGAACGTTTAACTCGTTTCACTTTCGAATTTCCATGTTCATATTCGTCCATTATTTCACGTTTTTGTTTTGCAATGTTCTGAATCTGCTATTTTCCGACACCAAGCTCAGATGCAACAGTACGACAACTTTTCCCACTGTTCAAAAGTTTGACAACTTGGACACGATCGTCTATTGTAAGGCACGTTCGTTTAGACATGTTGATGCGTAATGCAACAAAGAACAACTGTTCAGATAGATATTCCATTACATTACTGTATCCAATTGCAGTTTGCGCTTTATAATTGTATATTTTAAGTTTTTAGCAAATCAAATTATCGTAATTCATACAAACATAACTTTGATTTACTTTTAAAGAAACCGAAGTCGGAACATGATCAATAAGTGTCAATACGAGCGGTAATAGTTGCCACTCGATTAGGTGTGAATCGAGCGCGGGCTTGATGTGTACATCGACCCAGTGACATTACGTAATTTCCCAGTTTGACACGGCCGATTGCAGTGATTAGCATAGAAGAGCAAACGTGTAAATTAATTGCTTATTGTGTGGTCGTAACTAATGTATGAGTGGATTAACGCGGTCGCCTATTAGGGTATAATTAAAGCATGTTTGACATGTTTATGTGCGGTCGCTGGACGCAGATCAAAGGTGGGCGCTTATTACATTACAATTACAAAACAAGTATGATCGGGCGGCTTTGAAGTGGTCGCATAGAGCAGGTGGTCGCCGGTTAGGGGTGGTCGTATGGACAGGTTTGACTGTATTTAATCAAGCATACTCAGCTAAAACAAAATTAGGAAGACCGGCTAACGATGAAGTTCTCACCCCGACCGGGACTCAAACCTACGCAGTGAGGGGCTGAGGAGTTACAAGGCAGCAACTCTAACCGCTCTGCCAAGGGCATCCCTTTGTATTATTTATTTTAAAGTTGCCCAAAATGTTCTATATAGTGCTTTGGTTGGTCCCGCTATCTATAAAATGTTTGTACCAAATTTAGCACAAATTATACAATGAATATTTGTTTTTTAGAAAAAAATTAAAAGACACTTTCTAAATCTGCAATAAATGATACAGAAATAATTTTCAAATAAAGAATCAGGATGAATATACGGTGATTGGAACCCCAAATCTCCAGTTTCAAAGCCATTTAGGCCTAATTTTGATACTCTTCAGTTGGAGACACTGAAGTATGTATTGCTCTTTGTGCACCTAAATGTAAGAAGCCACAAAATCTCTCAAAAGACTATGTGTTGAAACAAATAATAGAAAAATAAACTTCAAATCAACTTATGGGCAGGTATTTCAAATGTGCATATGTGAATGTGAGCTAAATTATATGTTTTTGTGTCTTTGTAAGAGTTTTCTATTTAACATAAAAATAATCTGTGAAAAGATTTTAGCCTATTTGAGTTGTGATTTTTAATGTGCCAGCTTACTGCATTCATGCTATAAACATAATTATTTAAATAAGACTTAAATATTTTGAAGATATCATTTTGAGATTCAAATATCAAACATGTATTTTCAAAAGATATGTAACGTTGCAAAAAAACGACTTTTTCTAATTATATCTATAACGAAA
Source organism: Sinonovacula constricta (assembly GCA_007844125.1). Taxonomy (NCBI): domain Eukaryota; kingdom Metazoa; phylum Mollusca; class Bivalvia; order Cardiida; family Solecurtidae; genus Sinonovacula; species Sinonovacula constricta. The sequence goes on from CM017559.1 coordinate 35,792,348, forward strand.
TATATCGTAATAGGCTTATACTTATGTCTCTACCATTACAGCAAAACAAGAATTCTTATTTATGCCAAGTCAATAATTTAAAATAAACAACAAATACTACAGACAATAAAGGAACATGTAAAAAACAACGGTATGATGCCAAATTTTTGCCACCTGATAATTAACAGTTTTCGAGAAAATTTGACCCAGTTTTCTTAAAAGGTTTTGATTTTTTATAATATATATCTGCTATCCATAACAAATAATTTATCTTAAAGTCAAATAATAATCATAACAGGAAACTTTGCATGTAACTGCTATTTCTTTGATACCTCTTATACCAGTTTTCTATTAACTATGAAATTATATACATGTATTCCACTTTTTATATTCCACTCGTGTGTAACATCATAAATCACTGAGTTCCTCATTTAAAGTATTCTTTTGTGGAAGGTCATGGTTTTAAACACAATACCAGACTTATCACAGCCATTATAACTGATATTAGAACACTTTAACTTGCTTTTGCTCTGTCTATAATGGAAATTCTACAACTGGTTAGCCCGGTGTCATGAAAATGTGACTTAGAGTTGATCATTTATTATTGTTCCATGACAAGTTTTCACCATAACGACAACACTATATTTTTCACGAAGACCAGCGTATGTATCTAAATACATAATCAAATTGTCTATGCCCGTAAGTGACAATGTTTGTTTGTTTGTCGGGTTTATTGTCCCACGAATAGTATTTCAGTTATCTGGAGACAGTGTCCACTTGAAGCAGACATAGTGCTGCCTTTACTGTGTAAAGCATGCCATGCACAACTAGCATGATACAATACCCTGTCACATTATCCTGACACCAGGCCAACTAGTCGTGGAACTACCCTTATATTTGCTTGAGCGTTAGCAAAGGAGCTATGCAACTACCATTTTTACGACTTTGGTGTGTTTCGGCCTGGGATTGAATCCGGAGACTCCCATACCTGGCGACAACTCTCTTCCGACTGTGCTACCAGGTCCGGTACCAAGTGACATTGTAAAAGCCTTTTAATTATTATGAAAACTTGGAAACGTTTTTATGGAACTGTTCTAGGTATCGTGAAAACTATGACAACATGTATGTGGTGACAATACAAAACAACAGCACATCAAACATCAACTTAAACATACATGTGAACTCTACAGATTTTGGAGGGAGACTCCCTAATTTAAGGTTCAAAATTATTTGAAAATGTGGGGTGCTTTACATATTTTTAAAAATCTCCCTACTTTGAAACAGATAACTGCCTACTTTGTTTTATGAAAATAACAAATCTCTTTTAAAGTAAAAATCTTCCACTTTGGCCTCAGAAAACGTTCACATGTTAAGATTCTATTATCAGTTATTATGATAACTGTATGCACTTTCACATTACCAGATAACTCATGATATGAATGGCATATACAATTTTCAATAAAAATGATAATTAGTTATTCCAAGAGTATTTCACCATACAAATTCTCCCTCTTTTTCATAGTCATAGTAGTAGCCTCAAAAATCAGTTTTCAAAGTCAGGCATTCTTATTTTTTTTCTTGTTCTTCTTCTGTATTGCAGGTGATTGTGTTGCAGGTTGGTATTCATCTCTGTTGGAATCTCTCAGCTGTAAACTCTGATCGATCAAACGTCCCTCACTATTTGCGGCCGCAAGATCTTCTAATTGTTTGATGATAAGTGATTCAAAGTCCTCAGAGCCTTCAGGCATTGTCAAGCCCAAACCAGGCCGATCTGACCCAGTCGACATCACTGGCCGCCTCACTCTTTCCAGGGTTACAGTCCTTTGTGGACTTGAAAGGAAATAAAGGAAATGTAGATGACAGTTTTTGTACAGGATGTGTAAATATGTAATGGTAATCATTCATCACTGCAGTCATTATAATTACCATTTTCTACATACAAAACATCATCATTATCAACATCATCAACTTTCTTTTTTTTAGTATCAAACTAAGAAATAATATTTTCTAAGCTTTTTGATGGATAAAAATACTTTTGAATAACCATTATTGAATATGTTCGTGAAGAGATATTGGTAAAAAGTCACAATACCTGGTAAAAGTCACTACCGGATACCTGGCACATGTCAACCATGAACCCATAATGCTGCTAATGTCATGCTGACATATTGGTCGCTATGGTAATGATGAGCTTCCTTTTTCTTAAAGTAACTTCAATTAAACTTATTTACAGGAAACACTGCCTTTTTCCCCATTGTCAGTGATTGATGTTAGTTAAAATATTAGAGTAAGATCAGTAAGATGCTGTTTTTAATCTCTGATGTTGATGAAACACTTTTTAACAGACTCCAATGGCATTTTGTAAACTGTTACATGAATATTAAAATTTTGCATTATGGAATGATGAAAAGGGTTACTGATTTGATTAAAATGTTAAAATTGCAGGCAAACGGCTTTTTTCCTGCTTCTACAATATGGGATAAAACATCACTATCCGGACTGAATATTTATATATCATTGAAAATCCACATTAACATTTTTGGCATTCAGGATCAAGGTCTTTGCTCAGCAAATGTTTTAAAAGGTTATAGGTTTAAACTTATCAAGCATGCAACCAATAATATCAATATTACATAAAACAAATATTTCAATGGAAGTCTAGAATCTTCTGTATGTCTATTGTGTATATAGCTACAACTCCTGCTGATATTAATGTATTTCATGAATATAGCTGTATCTTCTGCTGATATTTATGTATTTCATGAATATAGCTGTATTTTCTGCTGATATAAATGTATTTCATATATATAGCTACAACTTCTGCTGATATTTATGTATTTTATGTAAATAGCTACAACTCCTGCTGATATTTATGTATTTCATGTATATAGCTACAACTTCTGCTGACATTTATGTATTTTATGTATATAGCTACAACTCGTGCTGATATTTATGTATTTCATGTATATAGCTGTAACTTCTGCTGATATTTATGTATTTTATGTATATAGCTACAACTCCTGCTGATATTTATGTATTTCATGTATACAGCTCTAACTCCTGGTGATATTTATGTATTTCGTGTAAATAGCTGTAACTCCTGTTGATATTTTTAATACATTGCCGGACTGTCAATGGCTGACCTGTAATTTTCTTATAATTTAGGAAATTTGAATGGGTTGAAAAAAAGAGACCACTTTTCTAGTTTAATGATTCCTGCTGTAAATACCTTCCTTACATGTATATTAAAACACCTCTGCCATGGTAATGGTTGGTTCATAGTCTACTACTATGCCCATGACTACTCGGCTGACTTCACAGTTTTACCCCCTCGTCATTATGTATATTTGTAAATCAAATATCAGAAGCCGAGACCAATGACACAAGGAAGTTGTGTGCATGAGACAAACAACCCTCACAGATACCCATTTATACACCTGGCCAACCTGGGTGGAGAGGAACAATTTAAAGTAAATGTCTTGCTCAAGGAAATAAGAAGCGGCCCAACCAAGGTTCGAACCACCGACCCTGTGAGTCCTGCGCTCTACCACAAACCTATCCTGCTCCTTTTAAAGCCATAATGCATCATCCTGTTTAAACAACAATTATATTAAAGGTGGTTTCCGACAGTTTGGACCAAATTTCTTTACTCAAATAACCAAAAAAGTAAATATTGCCTAAAAGGGGTTCTTTAAAATGCTGTTCATTGATGACCTGGATCTGTGTGAACAGTCAAGCGTAATATACCACTCGTCATTGCAGACACGTATTTCCTATCCAAGCCATGCTGCAGAGCTATTTTTAAACTTAGCCACATGACCGTTTACTTTTGAGGCCACAATCGGGCTTTTTTTAAAGTTGACAAGAATACACACTCAGAGATTTTTTAGTGATTAGTTCTGTCTAACAATTCAGTCAGTGTTCAAAATTGTATTTATTAAGACTTAAGTAAGGGTTTATATAAAAATGTATGACCAAATTCCCAAAAGCAGTGGCTTGATATTATAATGTGTATTTGATATAGGCAAACTGTCGGATACAACCTTTAAAAATCCTACTAAGGCCAATCTGCACTAAAACACACAAGACCATGAAACTCATAAACCTGCCTTTTGCAAAACAAAAAACCTATTTTTCAGCACATAATGGCTTGTAACATATCATTTAGTTAAACTAGTCTGACATGAGGCAGTATTTAACATACAGCTAGGGTTTTCTTATTTTATCACAGAACCTTGTGCGCAAGCGTGAGGTAACACTCATGTGTTATTTTTGATGATATAGTTATTATAGAGTGGGGGCATAAAGTATGTAGTGTATATGCCATTTCCTGATTAGTTGTCGCCGTTTTATGCATTTTGTTGGACAATTTTAATAAAAACAACACATTTTATTCATGCTATAAACGAATCTGTAATCTTTTCATGGAAAATGGTCAAAAGAGTGAAACTTTTTTGCGCAGATTTTCCCAAACCTAATTACACACGTCAAGGCCGACTGTTAATACTATAAAAAGATGATTCATTGTATTTCAGTATCTAATGAACACTCATATCAGATCAATTATTTGAGTAATTTTCCATAAAGTCATCTGGTTTCAGCAAAACAAATGCTTACCTAGGCTCTACTTCATATATTCCATCTTTGTCACATGAATAAAGGCCCCTTGTACCTCCACTCCAGCGAACCTGCAAATAAAAAAATATTAGAGAATAATAATTATGCAATGATGTATTTTGTATTTGTTTTTTGTGTTTTACAACACACCGACATTTGATAAGTCATACGGCACCGAACGCAATGAAGTTTAACGAGAAAAGAGTATAATCAGGTTTAAATAAAGTACATGGTTAGAAATGTAAAATCTATCAGGCTAAAATAATGTAAATTATAACTGAAAAAACAGGTTAACAGAATAAACAGTTTAAAAAGGGTGATAAAATGGAATGTTCACCCAAGACAAGAAATGTCAACCAAGGCAACAGCTCAGGTTGACATTAATTTGTCAAGGGTAAACATTCCATTCTATCACCCTCAGTAGGATGTGATATTTATTTTACTATACCAAAGTCACAATCACAGCAACCAAAACATTCTATTCTAATATGGTAAGTAACTTAAAATTTAGAACTAAAATACAAGTGCTAGAATGAATGCAACTGACACATTTTAATAAGCACTCATTGAGACAGACTGTATATATTATGCCGTTAGCTGCCTTGGGTAGTTGATAGGAAAAAACAGCATTCTATTTTAGCCCCATGCAATAATGTTACATTGGACATTACTGATTTAAAGTAAATTCAAGTGAGGTATAATAATAAGTCCTGGTATATGCATTTTATGTCGTCTAATTATTTCTTAAAACTGACACAATGTCTGGATGTAGCTTACAACATAACCTTAGTCATGAATTAGACTAGATGAACTGGATTAAGGTTAGGCCAAAGGAGAGGATAAAAGCTATTGTTTTAGACATGCAATGTACTTCTTGTGTCGCACTGTTTTTTACCAACTGCATTGTTTCAGGGGAGTTTGTATGGCTGCAAAAGGGTAGTTATAACACTGGCTGGGTCTGATTTCATAAGCACACAAATATGATCATTCAAATTACATTTGGAGCATTCTGTTCAATAATTCATAGTCATATTATATAACCACACAACTTACCTGTACTTGATTCCCAGTCTGTGCAAACACCACACCGCTCTCCTTGAAGCTTGTATCTCCTTTCCAGTCTTTTCCTTTAAAACAGGATTATCTGCATGTACTTGATTTAATAACATGTAATGATTTGTACTAAATTTTTCATCACAGTTTCATATTGATAGATGCCTGGGGCCAAGCATGCACTTTTCACAATTCCTTACCATGTGGGTTCAAGTCGCAGGTGGGAAGAACTTACATATAGCAAGGTCTTTCAGCTGACCTGCAGTGATTCGCCAGTTTAACTCAGATGTTTGTTCAGGACACTTACTCCTCCTATCAAAGCTGGATGTTGCCTATTTTTGTATGAAAAGCACAACCATAGGCCTGCACCAGGCTTAAACCACAGACATGCCTAATAATAGTGAGGCACTCAGGCACTGCCAATTCAGCTATAGGTGTCCTGTGAACAAACTAATTGTTCATTTACCAGTGAAACTGCACAGGCTCTCCCTCCATTCCAACCGGTTCTACTGTATAAACTAACCATGATTAAACGTTCATAAAAAAAAGGACCATATCGGTCAAAAGGCCGATGAATAATTTTGATAAAATTAGCCAGGAATATCTGCATTGTTAAAACAGACCAGAAGAAAAGGAACATAGTTTGTATTTTTCTATTTGCATTGATATCAAATAAAAAGTGTTTAAACTAGACCAGAATAATTGTGACAATTGTACACAAGCAACATTCGGTCAATCAGTTTCATTTATTTTATTATAAGGCCATCAAGAAACATTTACACCAAATATGAAGGCTCTAGCTCTTCCAGTTTCTGACAAGAAGATTTTCAAACTTTTCCTATATAACTATTTATGGAAAATGGCCATGATCATGGCAGCCATGATGATAGATCAAAATTCTTTAAACAATCTTGATACAAGGCCAACCAAAAACATGTATACAAAATATCAAGGCCCTAGCTCTTGTAGTTTTTGCTAAGCTCAGTTTAGATGGAAACATATTTCTTCAAACCTGGTCTGACGATACATCCAATACGAGGAAAACCATTCTCTGGCTGACGGTACGTATCGATAAGCAACAGGTCGTATCCATCCAACCCATAATGATAAACATTTTCATTACATGGCACATCCCAATGTACCCAGACCATATCTGTAACATAAATTGCAGTTAAGTCTCTGTTTAATGAATTTTAAGTTGCATCACCAGTTTCTGCTAAAAACAATTAAAACATCCATCTACATGTATAACAGACAAATCAAACAAATATTTTCATCCACAAAACAGCAAAACACTTTTTTCGGGCATTGCTGTTAATCAGACAGCTTCATATTGAGCTGAAATCGTAAGGACCATTCCATTTCACAGTAACAGCTGACAAGTGTTATGCAGTAGATTTGAACAGTACATAATGTAAGGGGGGAGAAAATATTAAAGAAATATGTTGGGGGACAGAAACTATATTTGATTAAGGAAGACCTTTAGAAGATAAAGCAAATGATCAATGCGAATAATTTTTATTAAAACAATTTAAAAAGAAAATCTAGATCAATCATTTGTTTAAAAAAAAAGACCATGGTTCAGACTGATAAGGACTGAATAAACAAAGAAGTGACTTACATGCAGCAAGTTTTCAACAAATGTTTATTTTCTAACACAGGGAGTGTGAATGAAAGGTGGTGATGTTAATGGATAACATGCAGAGCTGGTAGTAATAGCAAGTTTGTAATTGATTATTAAAATAAAAGTCTGCTGCAGGAATGACTCCTTGTCTCATATATGTAAATAGTTACAACAATGTGCAATGTATTTAGAAACAAATCTTGTTTGTAAATGTCTCTTTTTAGATGAAATAAAACTGGAAAAAATAATGGCCATTACATTTTTCTGCTCAGTTTCAAATCTGTTTGCATAAATTGTATTATTAAGGTATTTTTATTTCATATTAACAGCAAAGATATTATTTAAAAAAAAGAACATTGCTTTCTGTTGATTGTCATGGCTTGGCCATTAGTACTTTTTTGTCAAAAATGTAAAACTTTCAAGTTTGACATTTTTCACATCAAATAAATAATTATTTAGTCAAGAAAGACATGATAATATAAAATACATTTTAATAATAACATATGTTTTATCGTATATAAAATAAGCACAACCAAATCATTGAGTTTATGCAAACTGATTTGAAACTAAGCAAAAGAAAAGAGATGGCCGTTATTTTTCCATTTATCTTAAAAAGAGCAAAATATACTTATATAAGTAAATCATACTGTATCTGTCGTAAATTGTTAATGCTGTAAAGACATAGTGGACTTAAGCGTGTCCAGAAAGCTCAGTGGCCAAGATCAGGGAACAATAACACTTTGGTAAAACAGCCGAGGGTTCCAATACCAGGTGAGGATTTCTTATATTAGTAAAATGTCTTATAAACCGTTTTTGCAGTTAAAGTGTTTATGTATGATGTATTATGGTTTATAGTCTTATTCTTGTTTTTGTAACATTTGGAAGCAAGATTTTCTAAGTGTTGCTCAGATTTTTTTCAATTTAACAAGATTTTGTTAAAAAAATGTAAAAACAAACTTACAAAATAGGTTTAAAGACATAATTTCCATACGTTATTGAGCTAAAAACTTGTTATATTCAGTATAACAAAAAAAATAACACAGAGAGGAAAAATCCCTTTTGTAAGCTTTCTGTGCAAATTTCTAACCCATATGGTTGCGATGTAATTCTCTTGATGTTAAATGTCATGTTACTGCATTAAAATAAGCATTACAAAGGTGATCTACCCATCTTATCTAATATTGACATAATGGTGTCATTGTATTTGATTATTTGGACTATTCAATTACTAAATTTTATAGCTAAGGACTGTTGTTTAAACATGTTCTAGGTATAACTCAAGTTCTTATTGTCATCCCTAGTTGCTTTAAAGATTATACAATTTTAGTTTAAGCACTTTTTGTTCCCATAAGGTCAAAAAACACATTTTTACAAACTGTCAATATTATATTATCGATAAATAATGGATAAATACGTAAGAAAAAACACAGCCTATTCTTTAGTCTAACATCCTTGTCTGCACTTGATGTCGATGTGTACATTGATGCACCTGCTACATGCACAACATGTGCATACCTATTACAAAGTTAGCCATGTTGGACAAAACCATATCAATTCGACGCAGCTAAAATTAATTGACTGCCTCAATTTACCATGTGAATCAGAATATGTTTATTTTTACTGGGTTTATTGTCTCACCAGAATCAGAATATAGAGACAGAAGAAATGACATACATGCAATGCTTGAAGAATCAATGTTATGTGATGGACTAATACATCAATGGGATTTAATGAATTTATTTTTGAAAACATATACAGTATTTGTAACATGCGCCACTCATAACATTAAATTACCATTTGTCAGAAGGTGACAATTCAATGTATGACCATTGTTCCCTAAAAGCAAGGTACCCTGAAAATTGTAACTGATACCTTAATTGAATCCGACTTGAGTAATTGACGTAGATGTTTAGTCTAAGGCTAGTCCTTATTACATTTTGAGAAGTTCCCTTTTTGCTTATAATTTATTATAAAGTAGGTTTTTATTACAAAACGGTTTGACCATATCATAACAACTACCCCATTTTATCAGCAAGCAAAGTCTACGCTAGTTAAGTAACTAATTAGTGTGACAAGTGACAAAATGCAAATAGGTTACAAATGTAGCCAGTTGTGGGGTAAAAGAAATATACCCATTTCATGTCCAATAACTGTGCCAGGGCCGTGACAATCCTGGTTATCCCATCTCCAATCAGGCCCTCTCTCAACCCTCGATCCAGTAGGAGGCAAGTTTGGATTTGGGGTTTCATGGAAGCGATTTCTTCCTCCTCTGTCTAAGACCCCTTTACTCCTCTCAGCTATCAGCTGCATTGCATATGGCTGAAGGTAAAAGATATTTGTAATAATGATACATAGTTAACAACTTATTAAAAAAATTGCACTTTAAACAAATGGGAAATAGAGTGGTTTTAATATTTAACGGCTTTTGCCATTCATATGCTATAGTGAAAATCAACTATTGGATATCATGCCTTCCCTTTATTACCTGCAGTGCAAAGCAAAAATATTATTATATTCTATCAACTAAAGTGCGCTGTAAGACAATTTCTCTCCAATCAGCTCCAAAGCCAATCGTTTCATTCCTCAGTTTTCAACTGAAGTGCAAGGTTTAGTATTTCCCGAACATATCAGTTGCAGTGGTTAGTGAAATAATTTCAATTCCCTATCACCAACTGTGGTAAGAGAGATTATTTCTCTCCCCTATCACCAATTGTGGAAAGTGAGTTTATTTCTCTGCCCTATCACACGCAGTGGTAAGGGAGATTAGTTCACTCCCCTATCAGCTGCAGTGGTAAGTGCGATTATTTCTCTCCCCTATCACATACAATGCTAAGTGAGGTCATTTCTCTCCCCTATCACCTACAGTGCTAAATGAGATCATTTCGCCCCACTATCAGCTGCAGTGCTAAGTAAGATAATTTCTCTCCCATATCAACTACAATGCTAAGTGAGGTCATTTCGCTCCACTATCACCTGCAGTGCTAAGTAAGATAATTTCTCTCCCCTTGCTGCTGCAGTGGTAAGAGAGATCATTTCTCTCAAATATTACCGACAATGCTAAGTGAGACCATTTCTCACCCCTATCACCTAGAGTGCTAAGTAAGATCATTTCCCTCCACGATCTGCTGTAGTGGTAAGTGAGATCATTTCACTCCCCTTTCTGCTGCAGTGGTAAGTTAGATCATTTCACTCCAGTATCTGCTGCAGTGGTAAGTTAGATCATTTCCCTCCACGATCTGCTGTAGTGGTAAGTGAGATCATTTCACTCCCCTTTCTGCTGCAGTGGTAAGTTAGATCATTTCACTACCCTATCAGCTACAGTGGTAAGTAAGATCATTTCACTCCCCTATCTGCTGCAGTGGTAAGTAAGATCAATTCCCCCCTATCTTCTGCAGAGGTGAGATCATTTCTCTACCCTATCTGCTGCGGTGGTAAGTGATATCATTTCACTCCAGTATCTGCTGCAGTGGTAAGTTAGATCATTTCCCTCCACGATCTGCTGTAGTGGTAAGTGAGATCATTTCACTCCCCTTTCTGCTGCAGTGGTAAGTTAGATCATTTCACTACCCTATCAGCTACAGTGGTAAGTAAGATCATTTCACTCCCCTATCTGCTGCAGTGGTAAGTAAGATCAATTCCCCCCTATCTTCTGCAGAGGTGAGATCATTTCTCTACCCTATCTGCTGCGGTGGTAAGTGATATCATTTCTCTCCCCTATCTGCTGCAGTGGTAAGTGAGATCATTTCTCCCCCCTATCTTCTGCAGTGGTAAGAGAGATCATTTCCCCCCCCCCCCCCACTCCCCCTATCTTCTGCAGTGGTAAGTAAGGTCATTTCGCTCCCCTATCTGCTGAAGTGGTAAGTAAGATCATTTCTCTCCCCTATCTGCTGAAGTGGTAAGTAAGATCATTTCACTCCCTTATCTGCTGCAGTGGTAAGATCAATTCTCTCCCCTATCTGATGCAGTGGTAAGTGAGATCAATTCTCTCCCCTATCTGCTGCAGTGGTAAGTAAGGTCATTTCACTCCCCTATCTGCTGCAGTGGTAAGTGAGATCATTTCTCTCCCCTATCTGCTGCAGTGGTAAGTGAGATCATTTCTCTCCCCTATCTGCTGCAGTGGTAAGTGAGATCATTTCCCTCACCTATCTGATGCAGTGGTGAGATCATTTCACCCCCCTATCTGCTGCAGTGGTAAGTAAGATAATTTCAGTCCCCTATCTGCTGCAGTGGTAAGTAAGATCATTTCTCTACCCTATCTGCTGCAGTGGTAAGTGAGATCATTTCTCCCCCCCGACCTTCTGCAGTGGTAAGTGAGATCATTTCTCTCCCCTATCTGCTGAAGTGGTAAGTAAGATCATTTCTCTCCCTTATCTGCTGTAATGGTAAATTATATCATTTCACTCCCCTTTGTGCTGCAATGGTAAGTGAGATTATTTTTCTCCCCTGTCACCTGCAGTGGTTAGTAAATAAGGGAATCTTTATGGATATCATGCCTTTCAACATTTTAAAAAAATGCCATTCCCACATCTTACTTTTAAAAAAAATGGACAGCTTTACAATTTTTTCAGACTTACCTTGTCATCATCCTCAATATCGTCTAATAGTAAAAAGCCACTTGTCAAGTGAGACTAAAAGAAAAACAACATGAGAAAGTGTGAAAACAAGAGATACGTGGAACTGATGGATGCTTCCTGCAGTATTATCAGAACACATAAAAATAAACTATATGTAGTAAAATTAAAGTGCTTTAACACAATCTGCCGCTTGTTGCTTTGTTTATAATATGTGGTTCTTCACTACCGAGTTATGCCTCTTATATATAGTTTTGTTGAACCGAGCAAATGGTTGCTTAGAAAGTTTTGGGCAAGAAGATTTACAAAGTTTCACTATAAAGCCATATGTGGAAAGTGACTAAGCTTCTGGTGGTCATGCTTTTTACCAATCATTTTTTACTTATCTTGATAGAGGACTAGGCAAGAAACTTGTATAGATCTTTAAGCTTCTGAAAGGAACACTTTCAAAGTTTTAGTATATAGCCATTATGGCCTGTATAGACATATAGGAAAATGGCAACAACCGTGGCAGCCATGAGTTTTGACAGAAAAAAAAATTGAACAATCTCGATAGAGGGCTATGCGAGGAACCTGTATAGCAAATATCAAGGCTCTAGGTCAAATAGTTTCTGTTAAGCAAATTTTCAACGTTTGTTGGTGAAGCTTCCCATAAAGTGTCAGTGTAATTTGAAATGCTTACTAAAATATTGCCCAGACACAAACGGTCCTATATCATATTATACAAAAATTAAAAAGAGCATAACTACGACAAACAAGAGCACTGCAAGGCAGAGCAAAATATGTCCGTCAATAGAGCAATTTGAAACAAATTGCTGTGCACTCTTGTGCAATGCAGTATGGCAAGGTTTTGAACTACACTCTGGGTTATTGCAAGAAAAACTGAAATGAAAGTATAATAACATTAAAAAAAAAATCTGCCAAACGGCTGTGCACTGTTGTGCAATGCACTCTGGCATGATTATGGACTTCAATCTGGATAATTGAAAAGAAATCAAAGGGGAATACCATCAAATATGTTGACGGTTCTTGTGCACTGTACTTTGTTTCAATAACATCTGTGCACCTATGAAGTTTCAAATCAATAGCTTTGATAATGTAGGAGTATGGTCCTGAGAAACATAAAGTAGGACCATTTAACTAAGGGTTATAACTTCAAAATCATGACGTGTACAGTGACGGTTCTTATGCACTGCAGGCAGTCTAAATGAGATCTATTCACATGTGAAGTTTCAAATCAATAGCAATGATAACGCTCTGGACAAGAAAATTAAACAAAATGGCATAACTCCAAAATCATGAAGTACAGGGTTACAGTTCCTGTGCAGTGCACTCCATCTCAATAAGACCTATCTATGTATCAATTTTCAAGTCAATTGCTTTGACAATGTAGGAGTTATGCTCCGGACAAGAAAATTAAACAAAGGGCAATAACTCCAACATCACGACGTGAAGAATGATGGTTCTTGTGCACTGCACTTCGTCTCAATGAGATCTTTCCACGTATGAAGTTTCCAGTCAATAGCTCTGATAGTGTTGTTACGCTCTGGACAAAAACATCTGGACGCCGCCTTGCCCAAGGTGATCCAAAAATACGCCAGTCTTCGACGGGCATATAAGAATCATAACATAACAACATGAAAGCCAGATTGAATAATTAGGGGCAGGGTGGAGAATAACTAAAAATTGCACAGCATCAGATGGTACTATACTAGTCTTTTCCTAGATTTCCTGTGTTTTGTCTATGTTTGATTCAATTAGGTACACAGTTTTTTATCTTTATATTTTCTTTCATATTGTTTTTCTTCAGCAACACCCATTTGACAGACCTGGAGGGAGGACTAATAAAACTACTAGATAGACTAATGTTATCGTTCTTTTGCTCTGGACTTCATTTCATAAAAAGCAATATATATTTCAAGTTTGAAACTAATTTCTTTAGAAGTGGCAAATGTTTGCTTAGAAAAAAAATGAACAAAGAGAAGCAACTGAAAGACTTAAATGGCAGGACTGTTTGTGCCCCCTGCCTATCTTCTAAAGACAAGCTATATATATTCCTATTATATGAAGTGAAATCAGTTTAAAGTGGCAAAGCTTGAAACAAAATAATAAACTCTAAGACAAGAGGAGGAGGGTGCCTAGCCTACCACCCAACACTACCCCACTACCATCTATCTGACCACCAACCCAACTGCTCAACTGACTGTCAAAGTGACAGCTCACCAAAGGGCCTAACTAACAACTCACCAGCAGCTCACCTGACAACCACAACCACCTAACAGAACACCTAACAGAACACCAGACTACCTTTTGACAACTAACCCAGCATCTTAGCTGACTGTTTATCGATGATCCCATCTAAAAAGCCCACCTGAGAGCTCACCATAACTGCCCACTGGACTTCTCAACAAACTGTCCACATGACAGCACACTAGACTGCTCATCCACCTGCCTACCGGACAACACACCTGACAGCCCACATAACTGCTTACCCAATTGCCCACCTGAAAGCCCAGTAGACTGCGCAATCAATATGATGATGATGACAAATATGTTTTAAATGAAGATGGTAATAAAGCTGATTCACTTACCACAATCATTGTCCTTCGTGCAAGCATCCTTGCTTCTAAGGGCATGGCCAGATTAACACTATCTATTTTATTAAGCATCTCCAGGAACTCCTAACATAATCAAAAGATGAAAAAACAGTTTTAAATACACTTAGTTCAATCCTAAAATACAAAGCATAGATGTATGACAAACAATTGTTATATTTGGTTCTAGAATTGCTGTTGATGACCATATTGATAAGGAAAAGTTAATGGAAGTCAATAATGTATGTGTACTAAAAAGACCTTAATCATTGCAAAATGTGTAAACTTTAAAATATACGTCAACAAAAAGAGTGACATTAACAAGTATTTTTATATCAAAAGACATTCCAAATCATTACAGCTAATGTTAATATTTAACATGTGAATAAAGAGGTATGAATTTTGTTACATGTATATATTTGTTCTTTTTTATAAACTTGTATGTCTATTTTAAGCTCTATTTGAGATATTCCCTACCCCCAAAAATGTAATAAGGCAGATCATGTTTTTCTGCATGTTAGCAAGATATGCTTATTTTCTTATTTGAATTATATCAAAAGACATTCCAAATCATTACAGCTAATGTTAATATTTAACATGTGAATAAAGAGGTATGAATTTTGTTACATGTATATATTTGTTCTTTTTTATAAACTTGTATGTCTATTTTAAGCTCTATTTGAGATATTCCCTACCCCCAAAAATGTAATAAGGCAGATCATGTTTTTCTGCATGTTAGCAAGATATGCTTATTTTCTTACTCAAAGATAAACTATAAAGCTATTTTCTTATCAAACAGACCAGAAATGAAAGCTAAAATATAAAACAATACAACAATCCTTTTTTTATAAAGGAGAAACAATCAATAAAACAACACAAACTACTTCTAATAAAAAAATAAAATATGAAACACTATTTTTCAGCAAAAAATAAAGAAGAAAACCTGATTATTTTCTAAACGTATCAAATCTAAAAATGATTGAATAACAATATTATATTCTTACCATGTCGGCATTTCCTACGGGCACCACTATAACGTCAATTGGAGATCGTTCATACCCCATTATTGTGATACTCATCAAAGTTCGAGTCTAGATTGAAAAGCATATATTCTAGACTTTGAGATTTTTAGTTGACAGAAACACAATAAAAGAGAACAAGAGGGCCATGATAGTCCTTAATCGCTCACCTGAGGACACAGGCCTTTAGTAGGCTCATATCTGGCGTCAAGTAATGAAGAGTTATTTACTTCAGAAATCTATTGTAATGATTAGATAATTAGTTGAGCCACTGGGTTGATAACTAGAATTCTACCTAGTAACCTACTGAATCCACATGATACTTCAAAACCTGTGTTAGATTTCATACTGGCAAACATTCTGGCCAA
This sequence comes from Sinonovacula constricta, assembly GCA_007844125.1. Lineage (NCBI taxonomy): Eukaryota > Metazoa > Mollusca > Bivalvia > Cardiida > Solecurtidae > Sinonovacula > Sinonovacula constricta. The sequence continues at coordinate 35,808,173 of CM017559.1, forward strand.
GTTTGGTGAAGATTGGCGATGAATAGATTTGTTTACCCATGCCTTTCACCTATAAGTATATGGTGATCACATTATAACATGAAGATTACAGTAATGGCTTATTGATTTAGTGTTTTGATGTCTGGGGGTGTGGGGTGAAGGTCCTTATATTTTTTGGCTTTGCTTATGTATTCTTAATATGTTATTATTATTATTATTATCCTTATATAAAAAGGTCACTATTTCTGAACATGGTAATCTCAAAAGCTATGTTATACATTGTGTGATCTATATCACAGCTTAAAAGTCTATTACAAGATTCTGGAAGATTAAAAATTTATAATAAAATTGTTGCATTCTATGTCACAGCTTATCAAACCTATTATGTTCTATTACAAGCTCAAGAAGTTTAAAATTCTATATTAGATATCTTATGTTGTTTATCTAGCTATCTATAAAACCCATGTTTTAAAAAAAACGCATGTATACTTTATCACAGTTTAGCGCACATAATTATTATCTAACTGCCTGCTATGTGCACTAAACTATGATGAAGTTTACACACATTTTGTTAACATGGGTTTCATAGATACTTAAATATACAACATATATGGGTCAGTAAGGTGGCCTCTAATTGTTTTCACAAGGTTTTTCTAAAATTTGACCTTGTGACCTAGTTGTTGACCCCACGTGACATTGTTACAAACTCAAGATTTCTTGCAGGCAAATATTCTGATCAAGTATGGTGAATATTGGGCTTTAAATGTGGCCTCTAGTGTGTTCACAAGTTTTATCTAAGTTTTGACCTAGTGACCTACTTTTTAAGCCCACAAGACTTATTAACGAACTCATCCAAGATTTCGCGCAAACATTTTGACCAAGTTTGATGAAGATTGTAAATGTGGTCTTTAGTGTGTTCACAAGCTTTTTCTAAGATTTGACAAAGTGACCTACTTTTTAACCCACGTGACCCACTTATTAACTCATTCAAGATTTCATGCAGGCAAACATTTTGATCAAGTTTGGTGAATATTGTGCCATAAGTTGGGCCTCTAGTGTGCTCACAAGTTTTTTTCTTAGATTTGACCTATTCACCTATTTTTTGACCCCACGTGACACAATAACTAACTCACCCAATATTTCATGCAGACAAACATTCTGACCTGGCTTGGTGAAGATTGGGCTATAAATGTGGTCTCTAGTATGTTCATAATCTTTTTCTAAGATGTTTTCTAGTGACCTACTTTTGACCCCACGTGACCCAATAACATACCCATCCAAGAATTTTATGCAGACAAATATTCTTACCAAGTCTGACGAAGATTGGGCCATAAATGTTGCCTCTAATGTGCTCACAAGTATTTTCTAAGATTTGACCGTCACCTTCCTTTTGACCCCACATGTCAAAATAATAAATGCATCTCAGATTTCATGCAGACAAACCTTCTGACCAAGTAAGATGAAGATTGGCCTATAAATGTGGCCTCTATTGTGTTCACAAGCTTTTTCTTCTAAGATTTTACCTAGTGTCCTTCTTTTTTGACCCACGTGATCAAGTTACAAACTAATCCAAGATTTCATGCACACAAACATTCTGACCAAGCTTGGTGAAGATTGGGCTATAAATGTGGTCTCTAGTGTGTTCACAAGTGTATCGTTTTTCCTATAATTTAACCTTTTGTCCTAGTTTTTGACATCAGGTGACCCTATAATGAACTCATTGAAAATTTCATGCAGACAAACATTTTATCCAAGTTTGATGAAGATTGGATAAAAATGGACGACAGACAAGCATGTTGTGCTCAGGTGAGCTAAAAATGCAAGATAAGAGAGGAGGAGGGTGATAGAGAGTGGATAAATAGATAAGAGGAGATGAGACAAGAGGAGAGAGAGGAGAGAAAAAATGGAAAGAGAGAAGCGCAGAAAAGGGAAAGAGAGATGGGAAACAGAAAAGGGAGAGAGAGCAAAGAGAGATGAAAGAGAAAGAGAACAGAAAATGGAGATAGAAAGAGCAGAGAGAGAGGATAGAGAGGAGAGAGAAAGGGAGAGAGAGAAAGAGAGAGAGAAGTTATAGTTTTCTGGCAGCTTTGTTTTTGACGAATGAATTCTTTGTGAACAATCTATAGTTGACCCCAAATAACATGTATGCCAATTATCATGATTTTCTGACGAAAATAGTTTTAATGTTAACTAAAAACCCCAAAAATTGCTATGCTTCTGATGGCCATGTTTTTTTTAAACTTATAGATGGATAAAAATGTGAGAAAACCTTCACAAAGGGTCACCCATTGAACAGGTATATCAAAATTCAAGACTGTTTCTTTTGCATTTTCTAATAATAAGAAAGTTTTAAAAGATTTAACATCCATCGAGCAATATATGGAAAAATGACGATACACATGGCTGCCATTTGTTAACAGATTCTCTGTTTTGAATATTCTGACAGAAGGCTTCACAAGGAACCTGTATAACAAACAATCAGGCTCTAGTTCATATATTTTCTGACAAGACATTTTCGTAGAATTATTACATAGTACCATATGGAAAATGGTCAGGTCCAAGGCTGACTATTTTATTTGAGGGATCAACATTCTTTGAACGACTCCTCACACACCTACCTGCTAATGCGTATGATGAAGTTTGTTTGCATTTGGGTCAGTGGTGTCAGAGTGGATATCATTTAAAGAAGACGTGTGATGTGTGATAACAGATGTCGGTCATGTTGATTACAACAGGTCACCAATAATACATATTTAGTTTGGCTAAAAGCTGGAATTATGTTTTTGTGTACATTGCACTTTTGTACTGTATAATGTACCCATGTTCCAAGTTTGAAGAAATTTCATTTAAAAGTGTTGGATTGTATTCCAGGCAAGAAAGTGAAACAATAATATTGCAGACAAAAAGTGATTCCTAGCAAAAAGGTTCTAATCTTAATTTTAACGATTAATTAATTTTAGCAAATGTCGGATAAATTCATACTTTGCTGTTGTATTGAAGTTAAACCAGAAGCTCAAAAAACAGCAGGTAAGGTATTATCATAAAAACTGGATATACAATCACAAAAAAACATCAACATAAATAGTATAAATGTTATATATCCCCCAAAAATTAAAATTAACAAAAACCTCTTCATCAGCTGATTGGTGGATATAATCTGGACCTTCTTTCAACAGATGTTCTGTGGGCCGACCATCAGTGATTATGATGATCCTTGTTTTAATCATAAAATTGTTGACCAACACGCGGTGAACTGAAACAGATTCAAATGTAAATTCCAGCAAGTTGTTCAGCTGAATTCTTTTTTTTTCAAAAACTTAATGTCGCTTTTTGTTGTCAACAATTAAATATTAGGCATACAAACAAAATATAAACAATGCAAACCCCAAAAAAAACTCACAACTTAGACAAAACATAAGGAATCTAGGAAAAGATGATAGTATTTATATTACATACTATGGTCAGTCTTAAAGTTTACTGCATAGAATCTGTTTTAAAACATTTTTATTTAAATTAATAAACCCTATCTGTTTATTCCTTGCTCTCTTTGCAGGAGATAAAAATGATAGACTTTAGCTTTCGTTTTTATCTCTTTATGCTTGTATATTACCTTGTGCATTTTTTTGTGTAAAACAGTCCTAATTTCAGGCAAGAAAATGCACCAAGTCATGCAAAAACGTAGAGCATAATGACATTATCAATACATGTATCTCAGGACTAAAACTAATAGTGAAACAGACCTACAAGAAATGAAAGTGCTGCAAGCAATGAAGCGTTTACTGCTTCGGAAAGGTAGTCAAAATATTGAGACACTGCCAACTGGTGACTGGGGATTAATAGTATACATTGTGTTCTTTGTCTGATTTATGGTCCCTGCCCCCAAAATTCAAAACCTCCACTTCTAGTGAAGCAGACTTAAAGCATAAAGTTAGGAGTTGACAATCAAAATTGGTGGACTGTCAAAGTGTACTTCACTCTTGCCCTATGCTGGTTATATCATACTGTGAAAAGCGATGTGCACTGAAGTGGTTAATTTATTAGTTTGTCATTCATTAAGCTATATCTCCTAATCACTTAAACATCAAGATAATATCAGCTGCACATGTTAATGTAAACATTTCATTATTTTGTTCTGTTATTTGAGTTATGTTATTCTGGCTATCATTTCACATAATGACATGATACTATTAAGAACTACTTTCTTGTTGCATTGAGATGTTATTAGGTTGGTGACTTCCTGTGTGCAGCTGTAAGTATGAATTTACTGCTCATGCAGTGAATACAATAACAAAGCATTACGAAAATGCAGGAAAACTAAAGTATCTTTAAAGTGTCAAAAAGATACTACGGAAGAATACATCAATGAGAAAGAAAATGTTACGGTTGCATTCTGCCATACAAAATCAACAGTCATTCATTAGATGTCCTTAAGCCAAAATCAAAATCCAAGAAAAGGTTAGAAATTCAACATTCAAAATTATATCCTAAGATCCATTTGAAAGTACCCCTAAAAAGTTAACATTTGCACAAGAGAAAAAATATCAGAAATGATCGAAAAGCTTAGCAAATGGTTGTTGGGAAAAAACAGGCAATAACTGATTCTGTAACATGACGGCCATGATGGCACGCATGTAAACTATTTCGAAGGCCAAAGTAGGAGATTTTCATATAAACAAAGAAGGTTCTTATCTGTTTCCGAGTAGGGAGATTACTGAAAATGTGTAAAACAATCCTCATTTTCAAATAACATTGAGCCTAAAAAGAGGGAGTCTTCCCCCAAAAGCGTGAGAGTTTACATGTATGTGATGGCCCTATAGCACTCACCTATAAAATTAGCAAGAAATGTTACAACAGACCAGAATGATGAAAACACATGCAAACAAGCAACATATGGACAATCAGTTTAATCTTTTAACTACATGGCCATATATAGACAATGGCCACGCCCCTGGGAGCCTTGTTTTGAAGGGTTGCAATTCTTTGAACAATCTCAATACAGGGCCATCCGAAAAAATATGTGACTTCTTACAAAAAGATTTTCAAGCCTTTCCTATTAAGCCATATAGGAAAAATGACCATTCCTCTGGCAGCCATAGTTCTTTATGGATCAAAATTCTTTAAACAATTTTGATACAGTGCCACCAAAAAATGTGTATACCAAATATCAAAGCTCTGGCTCTTGTAATTTCTGAAGGAGATTTGTAAAGTTTTCTTTAATAGCCAGATAGGGAAAATGGCCATGCATGTATTTTGACAAATCAAAATTCTTTTAACAATCTTGACACAGGGCCACTCAAGAAACAGGAATACCACGACTCTAGCTCTTGTGGTTTCTGACATGAATATTTTCAAAATTGTACAATAGAGCCATATTTAGAAAATGGTAACTGCCCTGGTGGTCATGTTTTCTAACGGATTAAAAATCTTTGAACACTGTTAATAGAGGGCCATCAAGGAATATGTGTACTAAATATTAAGGCTCCAACTCTTGTAGTTTTTGGCAAGAAGATTTTCCTTTTTTTATTGAGTGACCTTTTCTTATTTACCTATTCTAAGTTTTCCTATATACCCAAATATTGAAAAATGGCCACTACCCTGGCGGCCATGTATTTTTACTTATCAAAATTCTTTTCATAATCTAGATAAAGAGCCAACCAAAGTACACGTATACCAAATATCAAAGCTCTAGCTCTCTAGAATAAAGATCTTTTTAACAGTTTTGATTTAGGGCTGCTCAAGAAACAAGTGTACTAATTATCATAGAAATGGCTCTTGTAGATTCTTTGAAGAAGATTTTCAAAGTTTCCCATATATCCCATTTAGACAAAATAGGCATGCCCCTGATGGTCATGTTTTGACGCATCAGATCTTGTGGTTTCTGACAAGAAGACTTTTAGTTGCCAATAAGTGTACATATTTTGACTAATTTATACACGGTAGTAGCTATACTAGTTGTTTTGCTTCAAACTGCTATAACAAAATTAGTAAGAAACTGTGGCATTACTTTTTTATTCTCACATTATATAGACAAAACGTTCTCGCCCAGACTGGGACTCGATTCCATGTGGTAAGGGGCTGAGGAGTAACAATTCGTTGACTCTAACAACTTGACCACGGGCACCCTCTATCCTCAAGTTTATAATTGGTCAAATATGATTGAGGTGTTAAGTTTGGCCAATCAGAATGATGGGAATTGTTTCAAGTTTAATGCTGGAAACCCTAGGATCATCAGTGTAATCTGCCTAAATCTCTCTTCTTATTATGGTTGTATATGATTTATAATTCGATCATGTGTAGTTATGAGATGTTCTACAAGATTTTAGATGTCTTCAACGAAAATGCCATCTTGACAGCTTTAAGAAAGGGAAAAGTTTATTTACTTTTGCTGGTGCAAGCTGCTGACATTGCCAATTTCCAACCACCAAGCATTGGACTGGGTCCCCCTAGGATAATCTGTCCTGTAAAAAAGTTTTTGGTATATATTTTTATTTTATATATTTTTATTATAATTCTTGGAAGGGACATTGACCATTATGAGGAGATGAAGGCTTATGGTTTTGGGATCAGTCGAGCAAAGGTCAAGGTAAGAGTGATCTTGAAAGAAAGTTTATTCTCCAATCATAATCTATGTATAATGTATGAGCCTCAATCCTTAACCTTAGTCAGGGCATTGATCATGATGAATAGTTTAACTCTATTGACTTTCGGGGTTATTAGCACAAAAGTCAAGGTCAACCTCGAACATGAGTTTTTGTTTTGGGGTCATCAGGAGAAATGAGGCAACAAAGATGGCATATTTGTTTTACATTTGCATTTCGTTTTTAACTTTTGCTTTTTACGTCAGACTGCCATAGTTAGAATGATTCTTCTACATGTTCTTAGACGACCTGATTTTTTATTATTTTATTTTTGAAATACATCGCAGCGACCAATTATGATCATTATAGCAACGTCCAGCTATTTTGGTGGAGGAAGACTCCAAACAAATGCGGGGTAGAACCACCAGCGCACCGCAGGTCAGTTGAAAAACTACTTTTTACACAATACCAGACTGCAGTGTAAATAGTACTATGCATTAAATCATTTAAATTGAAAGAATACTTTTGAGCACATACTTGTAACGGCAATAACTTTTAGATTGTGAAACAATGCTAAGTGTAATAATAGGTGTTCAGAATTTTTTAAAAAGGGTATTTTGGTTAATTAAATTATCATTTTTAGGTGGCATATAGATTATTTGCAAAGTTTAAAATGTTTACTACCAAACAGTTCCTTCAGTCTTGCATAGTTGTTTGTCAGATTTTGCAGGATTTTCACCTCATGGCCAAACACTACGAGCGCCACATGTTCCTCCTCAGCCATTCGGTCTTTCACTCTCTCCAGCTCTTAAAAAAACATCAGTATGTTCAAGTTTAAATGATCATTTTTAACCTTAAAACTGACCACGTGATGTTAGTCCATGAGAAAGACTATTGACTGCAGTACCATAATACTGGTTCTACCCAGGAAGTGGAAGGTCAAGATGATTTAATATAAGTTGAAGGAACTTGGTTCCCTAATGACTCTAAATAAATAGGTTAAAACCAAGAAATCTTTAAGTTTATGATATTGGAATATATGTTAATGCTATGCCATATAAAGATTTACTTAAAGCGTCTGGGTCACACTGTTGTGTATGTATGTTATACGTCGACTCACATGATCTGCCTCTACGTTTTTTAAAATAGTTGCATCATTATTGAGACTATGTCTGTGTATTATGCAAATAATGCATGCCTGGTCTTAACCAACTCACGTGCGTACAGTTGCTTCCCAAAAACTTCGCACCCACCTTTTTCCAGTCTGTATACAGTCTTCATTTACTAGTATTACTTATGTTAAAGCATATAACTTCAGTTAAGTTGACATTGTGTTAATTTTTAATATTTATGTCCATCATATACCATGAAAAGTTTTTAAAATATAGTTATTTTAAGTACCCCCCCCCCCCCCAAACTGACACACAAAAGCCCAGGACGTATCTACAGCGTTAAAAAGTGCAAATTTGACCAATTGTGCCCATGTTGCTTTAAGGCATATGCAGCTCTTCATCTACTAACCATAACTGTATGTTACCTTAACCACACCTACTAGACTGTCAACTAAAGTTAGAATGACATTCAAAAATGATTAATTATTTATATAATTACACAAATATCTAGATATAACCACATCGCAGATCAGCTTGATGACCTTTTCTTGTGACAGTTTTTCCCTATTTCTAAGCCAGGAAAAACCTTATTTTGGAAAAAAGAACATGTATAAATAGTTCATTTGATAAAATTCTACGTACCATCTAGGTACGTATTGAAAAAGCCCGATGCCTGCTCCCATCCACCATTCTCCGCGATGCTCTCCGATATGTCTACAATAAACACGGTATGGGCCCCACCTAGGGCTTTCTGTCTCGGATCTAACTGGGCTGAAATATTAAAATAATCTCATTTTTATTCATCAGATCACCTAAGATCATCTGGTCTGAAATCTTTAAAATAGTCTCATTTCTTTTCAACAAAACATTCAGTCTGTGTTTGGCAAAAGCAGAATGTCATTTTTCCACTTGGCACCAAGCTTTTCAGTGAGTCTAACAACCTCCTAAAAAGCATGTGCAAATTTATGAGATTATTTTGCATTTAAATTGGTGACATTATTCAAATGTTTAAAATTAAAAAAAAAAACATCAAATAATTTTGTTAACAAAGATATGGATTCTTAAAATAAATTAATTTAAAAAAGTATAGTATAATAAATTTAAATATTGTTTGACTGCCATTCTGTCCTCTAAAAGGCATGTGACAGGCACAGAAAAGTGGAGAATTATGACCTACAACAAACAAACTTAAAATTTGTTTTTGCTGACCATCTGTCAAACCAATTTGTAAAAAATCAAGTTGAAAGGTTATCATCAAATATCATTCTAGATTATAAAAAAGTTTATACAAGTTTAATTATGGCAACTCTAAACGTTAACGGTAATTTTTTCAGGTAACTATAAATTTGTTACCAACATGGCCACAGGTGGTCTGTGTTCATTTTTTAATTTTTGCTCAGAAAAATTGATTGTTTAATCACATCTTATTAAGACTGAAAATTACCTTTGGTAACTTGACTATTATGTAAATATGTTGATTTTCAACATTGTATCATCTAAATATAACGGGAATCAAAAGTGTTGCAAAGCCTCTCAACCTTTTTTTTTAGCTGTTATAAAATCTAGTATATCTCTGATCTGTGCATGCAGAAAAATATGTCAGGTGTATATGTCAGTCTTAAAATGGGCTGACTGACTCAACACTGACTCAAGTATTAAAATAAATATAAAGTGCAATATCATGTGGTAGTATGTGCCATGTTCCTCCACAAAACTGTGGTCAAGTTGCTGTAAGATCCACTCTGCCAATTAGACATGTTGACAAAATTTAAGAAAATTGAAAAGAAGCCTATTGTAACCAGGTGAAATTCGGTGAAACCGGTTTGTCAATGCTTAACAATTCTTCTAGAACATTTCAAAACTTTGCCTTCACACATCTTTTGTGCATTGTAAACAATTCAAACTTGCTTGAAAAATAACCTAGTGGGAATTATATATAAACATCTTGGACAATTCTTTTACAAAGATGGCTGGAGTATTCCAATTGAGGTAAGGTAAACAAACAATACAATGTACTGATAAGGGCAATTATAAGGACTTACCTAAGATTTTTTGTTCTATACCCATATTTTCGTAGTGGTTACTATTGGAAAAAAAGGTGCGGGTAGTCTGCCGAATAACTGAAACTAATCAGCAAGACAAGTGTCATAAAAAGGAAAGTAGTTTTAATATAATGGAGTACATGATTATATATGTGAAGTAATAAAAGCAATTGCTTATTTTCAGGTATAATTCTTCAGCAAAAGGCAGAGAAGAAAATCTCTAGGATTGTCCAACTGTTTGTCATGATGCCAATTATATACAGCCACCATTTACATAAAACCTCATACTGTATAAAACAGCACACAGTATGAAGATACAAAATATCCCGAACATATTTAAGACCAAAGGTCAAGGTCAGACCGCAGGGTCAAATGTTAACTGAGATGCGGGGGTATATATAAGGTCATTTAAACTGCTGATTTTACCGATTTTCTCTGTTGTATCTGTTGTTTATGTTGTTTTGGTGTTTGTTTTGCATAAGTATCTGTGTCCGCATGTTTTGTTTTGATGTACTTATTTGAGGTCATTATGGAGACTTACAGTTTTGTATGCTTACATACGTACTGAACATGTGTACAAGGCATGGGACCTAACACGTATGAATTACCTTACCATCCACACTCCACAATCTTAATATGACATACCTATGAATGTACAACTTTCTTATTGGTCAATTGCTGGATCATACTTCTATCAATAAAAAGAGAGGTGCCCGTGGCCAGAAAGTTCGACCAGCATATACATAAATATGCCCTGCTACATTCTGTAGGCACTAAGACTTTTGTTGCATTTGCTTGTGTGTTGGGGGGGGGGGGGGGCAGACAATGTAATCCTCAACCGTCACCATGTGGGTTCGAGTTATGGTCAGGGCGAGAACTTTCTCATGGGGAGGTTTTCCAGCTGCTTCCTGCAGTGTGTCAGTGATTCTACCGAGGCATAAGCCTGGGGTCTTCCTCCACGGCTAATTGGCTAGATGATGTATAAATGTGCTGGTACAATTTAACAAAAAATAAACAAAACAACAAAATACAACATACCTATGAATTAAAACCTTTTTGATCAAATAGTCAATAATACAATGATCAGAAGGTATACACTGATTGCACTGAGAGACATCCAGACTATCAACATTTACAAGAACCAAATCAACAACCCTATCTGTTCCCTGTACAAAAATCTTTATTATATTCATTAAAACATTCTTTGAACCAAGTGACAATTTGTTCATATTTTAAAATACTTGTAATATTTCAAATAATTACAAGAAAGAGCCAGGATGTGAGACATCCAATGTGCTGTAGACAGCATGCGCTTAAACAATCCTGGTAACTAAACACTCTCCTAACTTTTTGATTAATTGCATAAACATTTGACAGTGACGAACTCTGATGGGAAGTAGAGTATTTGCAACATTGTTTGTTTTCCTTCTTCTTTGCTACATCTGTATTTACAAGCTGCATTGCTAACTTTGATATACTCGGTTTCTTTTGTTAAACAATACTTCGCCAAACAGCTGCGAATTCCTATAAATGACAGCTACTTTTATAATTGCAAGCTACACTTTATTATTGCAAGCTATAATTTTAAAAAACTGAATACTCAGTTCTTTTCTCTGAAAAAGGCCTAACAGAAGAGCTGCGATTTCCTGTTTTTGCCTGCTACACTATTGTCCCCATAAAAATGCATTCCATAAGAGGCACCGCTCTTAAAGCTCTCAAGAGCTGTATGTAGGTATAATACAATTGGGCTAGACAGATAAATACGTTTATATCAATACTTTCGTATGGTTGTGTAATATCGTCTGTCCCGCGAATGGTGTTACAATCTGCCCTTTATCCTACTGGCTATGTCACAATTTCTGACAGGATGAAATTTGTAATTGAAAAACCACAATGTGGAATACAGACCTTGGTATTTTCCTTGTATATGTACTGTATTTGCCATGGAATTATCGTAAGCATATGTGTAAAATAAAAATGTACAATCACCTAGACAATTTGATAATGACATCAAATCGTTACCGCACGCACACTGGCCAAACCGAAAGGTAAATCATCGACCCCACTAACCCAATGTCAAACTTGACCTGTCAAACTTGACCTGTATCTTGTGATGTTATGCATTAAAAATGTACAATGACCTAGAAAAATTGATAATGACATCAATTCGTTACCACACGCACACTGGCCAAAAACAAAAGATAAATCATTGACCCCACTGGCGCAATGTCAAACTTGACCTGTCAAACTTGACCTGTATCTTGTGATGTTATGCATGTGTACCTAAAACTGTTTAAATACGTGAAGCCTTTCATGAGTTATTGTTCCTGAAACCATTTTTTTTTATTTTTTAGTAACAGTGACCCTGATATTGACCTTTCAAAAACAATCCTTACTATAGAATATTCTTTGCATCTATGTATATAACCAATATGTAATGACAGCATGAATTGCGTTGATGTGTAAAACACATACCATCTCCAGTTTGGGGCCGATGCTCAACTACAGTCGAAGGCTCTGTTCCATCACCAAGTCTGAAATGACAAATTGAATGACCTGAATGAAACAGTTACCAGGTCAATGTAGAGATCTGCAGGCTTGGGTTATGGTATAGACCAAATGTGGGGTCAACAACAATCTAACCAGGTTCACGAAAATACATATCAACTGCAATATAGAGCAAAATAAAAGAGAATGAGACAAACGTGGGTCCTCAGTGGGCAAATGCAATTCCTTTATTCATTACAATAAAAATATTAAAAGTTGTGTGATTAAGAGAGGATCTGACATGAGTTGTCATTAAAAACATGCATTTATTAAACAAGTTCAGGGAAAGTTATTGTAAGTGAGCCTATGGCAAACATACTGTCATTTTCCGGGATGAGTTTAATAAATGTTTATATTAAATGAAAAATTAAATTAAATAAAATTGTGGTATGATATGGTAGGGATTGCCAATGGTTAACCAGTTAATCCATTAACCTCTTCCCATGTAGATTAACTGGTTACAAAATCTGTAATTAGTTAATTGCTCTGACCTGTTATATACGGGATGTGTTAGGTAATGTTCAATTATTTACTATTTAAGAATTATTTCTCAGAACCACTAGAGATGCCTATACCACTCCCACTTATCCGTACGTTATCTCAGGGTATCAAATCGCAAAATACAATTTACTGTGAAAATTCAGACCAATGTTGCCACATGCCAGTCACACCCCTCATTTTCATCTAAACGGCCATTTTCTATATCGGGTTTGCTCATATAGAAAAAAACAAGAATGTACATTCAGCAAGTAAGGTTCATAAAATAATCCATACATGTGATTTTTCTCTAAAGCCAAAGTGGGAGATTTTCTCTTGAAAAGTGGGAGATTTGTTATTTTCATATAAACACAGAAGGAAGATATCTGTTTTCAAGTAGGCAGATTTCTGAAAATGTGTAAAACACCCCTCATTGTCAAAAGTGAGAGAGTTCATATGTATGCAATATAGTATATTACAATATATAGAGTAATAATTTGTTCATCTTTTGCATTGGAAGACACATACATCTTCATTATTCATTGTTTCATAAATATTAATTAACTATTGTAGACCCATTTTAGTTAAAGGTGGCATTTTTATTTACATTCATTTGTGCACTGTTTCTTAATAAAGTCCTATAAATACAATAAATATCGACTACTATCATTTTACATAAAAATAGCATAAGGGAGTAAAACGATAGCTTTTAAAGAATAACAAAACTAAATTGGAAGTGCAAATAATGTTCACATAAGTGAATGGACATATCTCATTTTAAGACCCAAAATACAATGGTAATATTCTTCTGGTTAACAAGTTATTTGTTTAGCACATCTCGTGAACAAAGATACAATGTATTATATACCTTACATAATATTATCTCCATGAACAGTATATGGCATTGAACACAAGATTTAGTAAATATTGTTCGAGACGGATGTATTTTTACCTGTATCCGACTGACATTTGACCTAGCTGCATGGGTTTTACTTGCTGTGATCTCGCCATTACAGGCTTCAACATGGCGTCCGTCGAGAGTTCTGTCATAGCCAATTTCATTGGAGTGGCAGTATCCTGAAGATTATAAATAAACTATTTAGTTATTTAACAAGAAAGCATTGATACGAAGCATCAAAGGTTGCCGTCGGACTACTGTTCAACAGTGGTTTTTGTCTTATGACAATTCGTCCATACAACCGCACAACCTTGTTATCAAGCAGATTTAGAATGCCATTAAACTTAGTGTGTGCAGTCTGACGTTTGTACGTGATACACAGTAGTATACCATTTTCTTAGACTTGTCTATAGTTTATTTGCACTACTAACCAGGTGACTGTTATATACTCATAAGACATTAAATCCAGTTTTAATGTTTGTTATGTAACAGGTCCCTTTCCTGGGGAAATTATTTTGTTATTTTTTATTGCTTACTGATTTAATAAGGTTTGCCTTAAGGTATGGAGTCAAATAATGCATTTTCCTTTTACCTGTCCAGCCTGCTTCTTGCCATGAATGTTACATGAAAACATAAAACTGATGGAAAATAATGACTAAAAGACAACAGAAACTTAATATTAATTCCAAACTTAATGTCTGATTTTCGTGTCTTAAAAGTTTGCTCAATTTATATGTATGCCACATCAAACACTGGAATTTCAAGGCAAGAAAGCCCTGCACTTTATCTGTCAATATAAGTCAAATAACCATAAACTTGGTGCTGGGTCTGTTTTAAGTAACTGTAGCAGGATTTCCTTTGAACAGTAAAAAACTAAAATTCGCAAAAGTCAGGTCACTCTCTGATTTTTTTCCATAAATAATGAAAATGATAAAATGATTTTTTTTAAAAAAGCCCAGGTAAAACTAAATATATTTTAACCTTTAAAAGAAATAAAATAAAAATGTGTTTATACATTATGAAAGACATACAATTAGCGAATTTCACTTAGGCAAGGAAAAATTGCGGTAAATTCTCAGCGCAGACATGTAGCCTTCTTAGCATAATAGTTTATAATTAAAGGAAGTGCATACAGCAAATGCAAGTCTCTGAGCAGGCTGCATGTGTTGTTCTCTCTGTTGTGGCTGTACACTGGCCACAGCCTTGTCATGGGGAACTGGCGATGTGGCTGTGTTTGCGATAGGAAGGTCAGAAACGGTCTTGGGTTGTAGGGTATGAGTTTCAGACAATGACTTGTCACATGGCACCACAGCCTTTGTATCTCCTGTAACTTCCATTGCAACAACAGGCTCAACAGTTTCAATTTCATTTTGACAACGTGTTGACTGTTGCTCACTTGCTGACTGCTGTTTTTCTAGACTTTCTACTTTCTTTTGAAGGTTTTCAACCATCAAACAAAGCTTATTGACAACAGGCTCTGTTTCTTCATCCTTTGCTTCTAGGATTTGTACTCGAGCTGACAGGGCATTGACCTGACATTTCAAAGAGGCAATTTCTGAAAACAATGTGAATAAATACATTTAAAGAGTTAAGCAAAATTAATGTTTAGTTTAAGATTTTACTTTTTTACTTCTAATATATAAAACTGCTGATTTTGATGAGAAAATGAATAAATTTGAAGTTTAATGGTTGAAAAATCAACCTTGAAAGCAATAATGATTAGTTGTGTTTTCTATAATTATAATAAATAAATTAAATTTGTATTACTGTTATTCTTGGTTTATTGAATAACTAAGAGAAGATTAAAATATACATATTCATGTACCCTCAGAATTTTCTTCCTGATAGCAGCAGCTGAAAAAGACAGAAGTAAAACTTCAAAGATATACAATTTTGATGGATTTATTTTGTACAACCGTCTCTTTAAACTCTTTATTGAAGTTTCAGCAAAGTCAGTCTTTTTCAAAATATAAAACAATAATGAACTGTTCTTGTTTTTTTTAATGAGCATCAAGAGTCCTTCATTGCTGTTTGATATTGTTAAAAATGCAGACTGGGCTAAAATGTACATTAAGAGTTTAACAAGACCAGTATAAAAACTTGTACTTGAAGTTTATGGAAAATTGAAAATTTCATTTCATTTACAACCACACTAGCCTTCAAAATATAGATAGGAAGGACTAACTGAAATATACACATGATGTAGTTCATAAAAATATTAAGTTGTCGAGCGGAGAACACTGACAAATGGCAAAGTTATGGCTGAAATTCAAATATAAAGCGTTAGACCATTTATAAGGACTGACTTTTATCACATGACTCCCCTTGTTTTGTCCATGCAATACACCCATTACATATTTTGTTGTATAACACTAGTGACACATGTGTAATAAAGCTTTTTGATTGATGACTTCATCGATGTCATTAAAATAGAGATCGTCTCATACCACTATTTTACCTAGTTCTAAAATTTTGTAAAAATGCATATTGGTTAGAAAAATCAGGAGATTAAAAGAATCTGATACTCGTTATCATTTAATACAAACCTTTCTAAAACTCATCCTGTAGAAATGATACTAAGCTCGCCATAGGCTCGCATACTATGACTTTTTCTGAACTTGTTTAATAAATGTTTGCATAAAAAACAACTAATGTCTGATTCTCTATAAATATGATTTTTAATATATTTTTGACACTTAGTAATTATGAAAAGAGGACAGATGGATAAACATATGTACAATCGACCAGACAATGTGACAGCTATATGGTATGCCATCCCTCAGGGGCATACAAATTTAATATCTACCTTTTGGTGTCTTGCGAAGCAGCAGGTTGTGGTTCCTTTTTGAGAACAATTTGATTCAGTCGCTTCAGAACAAAACGGTTCACTGATTGTAGTTCTTTCAGAACTGACAATAATGCAGTGGTATCTTTATCCTAATTGAAAACAAATGTTCATAGTTTTATATAACTAATAATCAAAAAGACAAAAAAGTATTACAGCATTGAGCTATTTAGACGTAAAACCAGTTTCATGTATTAAAGGTGATATCTGACAGTTTGCCTAAATCAAATGGAGGAAACAATTGTTTATCATGGTTTCTGGAAGTTTGCCTATATCAAATGCATTAAACCATTATTTATCATGGTATCTGACAGTTTGCCTATATCAAATGGAGGAAACAATTATTTATCATGGTATCTGAGAGTTTGCCTATATCAAATCCATGAAACAATTATTTATCATGGTATCTGACAGTTTGCCTATATCAAATGCATTAAACCATTATTTATCACTGTATCTGACAGTTTGCCTATATCAAATGTATTAAACCATTATTTATCATGGTATCTGAGAGTTTGCCTATATCAAATGCATTAAACCATTATTTATCACTGTATCTGACAGTTTGCCTATATCAAATGCATGAAACAATTATTTATCATGGTATCTGACAGTTTGCCTATATCAAATGCATTAAACCATTATTTATCATGGTATCTGACAGTTTGCCTATATCAAATGCATTAAACCATTATTTATCACTGTATCTGACAGTTTGCCTATATCAAGTGCAATAAACCATTATTTATCATGGTATCTGACAGTTTGCCTATATCAAATGAATTAAACCATTATTTATCATGGTATCTGACAGTTGGCCTATATCAAAAGCATGAAACATTTATTTATCACTGTTTTGGTGTATTTAGGCATAATTTCTCCACAAGCTAATACTTTAGTCTATGTAAAGATGATTTTAAATAACTTCCTATATTGTTAGACAATAAAAACTGGGGAAAAAGATAAATCTTTCAAATCTGTAAGTCAGCACAATAGTGATCTTGACTTAAATTAGACATCGACTTCAGAGCTTACTACCTGGATGACGATATAATGTGAATGCAAAAGAAAGTTGTCACATTGTTTAAAATAGCTATCTCTGCAGCTCTGTTTGTAATGACGATTGGGGTGTAATGCATGTTATTTTTTTTCCACAGTTTCTGGGAACGTATGCATAATTTCTGCATAAACTTATACTTTAGTCTGTGTATGTGAGACAATACACAATGTGAAAATAACTCCAAATTATCATTTTTTCTAAATCTATAAATAAGCATAAAAGTGATCTTTGCTAAAAATAAATACCGACATCAGCGCTGACTACATAAATGACTATATAACATGATCTCAAACGTAGGTTGTCAATTGGTTTTCTTTGTTTAACAATAACTATCTCTGCAGTGTAACACAGATAGGAAATACCTGTTGGCAATGACAAGTGGGGTTTTATGCTTCACTGTTCACACTGATCTAGAGCATCAATGAACAACATTTTGCAGGACCTTTACAGGTAAAAATGACTTATTTAGTTATTTGAGAAAAAAGCGTTTGTCCAAATTGTCCAATACCACCTTTAAGACTGGATAAATGCTTCACTCTGAATACCAGTTGGGCTATCTATAGTTTGAAATAAAAAATTAAAAGGTCACTTTCTGTACAATGTTATGACAAAGCATGTAACAAACTGTTGATATTGTTTTTGACAACATTTTAGCAAAATTTCTATGAAGGATTACACTGATTTATCATCCATATTTACATGCAAACAATTGACACACTATAGATAGCTTCCACATCAGTGAAAATCCCTTATCTTGGCAGCAATCTTTGATGGAAACTGTAAGGGATTTTCATATGAATTGTTTAAAGGGTAAATTTTACTTTCTTGTAATATCTTCATTTGTGGTCCGAAAATTAAAAGCTATACACCATTGGATAGCTCTTGAAATTCATATTTTTAGAATACAATAATTTTACAATTGATAAATGCACACAGAATAACTACACAGAAATAAATAAAACTATTGGCTCATACTTAAAACAAAATAGTGTATCATTTTTGGTTGTATTTCCTTAATCTTTTAAACTATCAAAATATAGTTTTTATATTTAAAATTCTTTATAAAAGCTGTTTAATTTGATATCAAATTCAGTAAAATAGACTGAAAAATAAAAACACAGGGGTAAGTTTAATACACCACATATTTCCCGATTTCATCCTGCATTAGCTTCTGCCTACAAAGATAGCTGCCTTAAACTGTCTTATCAGTGTCGATGACAACACATAGAAACTATCTATTACCGAAGCCTATTTTTAGTCAATAATTATCTTGCATTTGTTTTTATTAAGATAATAAAACTTGCAAAATTTGACAATTACATAGTTGAAAACTAATGAGTTCCAGTTAAGTGTTGCCATACAAAGTTCGTGTTTAACTTTTGGGGGCAATTAAATGCTTAATTTGTAATTAGTTTTAATGCATTTGTGTATCAACACTCATGTTTGTGCGGGGTTGGCACTTGTACAACAGGGGAAACATTATAACCCCAAAGTTGATTGATTAAAGGAAATTCTATATAGAATACCATTGTTAATGATTGAAATTATGAGAGATAAAAACATTTCCCCAATCTGGGTGTAACAACTGGCCGACAACAAGACATGATGTATAACACAACTATGTAAACATGATACAAGACAATATAAATGTTTATGAATTTGAAAATCTGGTTCACATTACAACAACTCCATATCAAAAGTATACATAGAATACATATAATGTATGTAATATACTTACACAGATCACGACATAAAAGGTGAAAAAAAAACATATTGGACAAACCAGTGTACAGATAAATTTGAATGGGTTGGACTAGGGAGTTTAGTTCATGTAAAAATGCTCATAAAACAGCATGTCTTTCTTACAGCAAACTCTAACAGTACTATCGCTTTAAGCCTGAGAGCAGTGCCTTTTGAAAGTTTGAAGTTATGTTTTACATGTCTTAATTGGTACTTTACATATTTATTAGACGCCTAAAATAACTTGTCATTCTAATGACATTTAATTTACTTAAACAGAAAAAAAGAAAGAAAACAATGATATAAATTTGCAAACAAGGGGGAAATATGATTCATTTTAAAAACCAACTTACCATGTTTTCACCCATTCTGCATTAGGCCTGTGTTTGTCCTTTTCTAAAATAGAAGACAGACCAACATATACATATGTTAATGTTTCCGTTTTTGTGATCTATTAGTCTGTCATTTAACTAGCATTATGGTTTTAATGATGTCTTCTTTAAGACACTTCAATACCATTTTTCACATGTAACGTCATTTTTTCACATTTAATATTTCTTGACATGAAATCTGGTCGAAAAAAGTCACTAATTTCGTCTAATTTTTAGATTACTGTACAGTGTAAAAATAAAAACGAAAGTAGCCAGATTAGATTCAGTCGACAGAGAGTGCTCTAACGTTATTATCAAAATAAAGTTTCATTCCAAGTGATTTTCTCGAGGACGACCAGAAAAGCAACAGATAAAATATTGTAACAATAAAACGTCACTTTGTAGAAAATGAATTTCCTCCAAATAGTTTCTGGTAATTTCGAAGCATCGTTGGGATCAAGGAAAATCCAGTTTCTATTTTTAGACTTTCTTGTCATCGTGAGTTTCCCACGTCATAGAAAATGGAAAAATTAAATTGTGTGTCGTCTTTGAAAAGTAGAATCACTCTCCAAAATAGTGAGTTATGTTTATTGTAGAAACTAAATTACCATACAAAAACCATACTATACCATTTATAAATAAAGAAGATTTCAGTTTACTTCAGTAACATATTATATTTGCTATAAAAGATGCGTAAGGCATCGATAAACATCCACGGACGTGTACCCGCGCAAATTTAATCTTCATTCTTCAAATACACGACACATGCTACTTGACACATGTTGTTACGTAATAGCTCGGGATGGGATGTCCGCTTTTTTTGATTTGGCAAACTTTTTCTATAGTCCATGTGTGTGCTAGTTCATTTATGGTTATAAATGATCAGACGCCTCACTGATCATTTTCGCCTCAGTATGGCACCTCACTATCCAGGTAAGAGCCTCAGTCGAGAACTCTCATGTCACAAGATCCACTAGCTGACTTGATGTGTGTTGGGGGTCTACTTACATGTAGATTTTTGTCGGAGGTCCTGCACTGTATCTAAAAATATCAACTAACAAATAACTATAATAGAACAGCTAATTAAAAGGGAGACAGGTTGTTTTACAAGTAATAACTAATATGGTGTCCACATGGGGTTAGACAACTAACAAAAACTAGTATAGAACACCCTTTTTAGAGAGAGACAACTTTTTGTACAAGTGATGTGTGCAGAAAGACCTTAACAATTCGTCTGATCCAGAGCTGGACATTCTGCTGCACGTGTCTATGTTCTAGAATGGCTAACACTCATCTTAATGCATACTGTTCAGTTTTGCCATAATTTACAAACCCAATCAAGCTATTATAAATTATATTAATAGCTTTATTTTTATGTTGTTATTTTTTTTTGTTTATATGTTACACTACAAACAAAAGTTTTTTATGTGTAACATTTATTTTGCATATAAAAAAATGAAATAATTAGTCTTTTTATCAAAATCTTTTAAAAGTCATTATGAGACTTGTACAAAAACTTGTTTTTGG
This sequence comes from Sinonovacula constricta, assembly GCA_007844125.1. Taxonomy (NCBI): domain Eukaryota; kingdom Metazoa; phylum Mollusca; class Bivalvia; order Cardiida; family Solecurtidae; genus Sinonovacula; species Sinonovacula constricta. The sequence goes on from CM017559.1 coordinate 35,829,349, forward strand.
CTTTTTATCGTCCGTCTGAAAAACATTCCACTGCTTAAAAAACACATATTTAACATAAGCAGCTTCAAATGCCTTAAAAATGGTTTATCTGAATTTTCTGCGAGTGTCCTCATGAAATGTATAAATATAAAACGATAATAATTAAGGTGATGAATAAAAATAGAAAACTATACTATGTATGTAATTTCTTAAATATAGTTCTTACTGATAATATCTTACTGATAATGTGTCCTTAAGTTGGTATCTTAATGATAATGTGTCCTAAAATTGATATCTTAATGTTTTTTAAATAAATATACTATGTATAACATTCTAAAATGGTGTGATGTGTAGAATAATGCAATAAATCTAGAGTAGATTATTTGGCTGCTTTCTTAATTGTACTTATAAATAATGCTGAGTTCTAAATGAAAAAATGTATATGTATATAATTCAATATTTTATTTATATTCTATTATTCTGGTTAAATTGGTGTTTATTGTCAAGTAGTGTGTACTTTACTAAGTCAAAGTTGCTAAACAGACTTAAAAAGGGTGTACATTTATGCATTTTTAATAAACAGATGCATAGGAAAATATGTGTATAGGAAACTCAAGTATAAAATGACATTATAAGGGTATTTTCTTGATTTACTATTTCCAACATGTATAAGAAATGACATATTTACTATGTCTTGAAGGTTATGTTTGTCCGACTCACTTGTAAAATATTACATAAATAAAATATGTTAAATTTGTTTTTATGTTATCACTTTTTTCTGAAGCTGTGAAGTTGCCAATAGTTACAGGTACAAAAGAGAATGCACCTTTGATCTTGTGGTCCAGTATCCTTTAGTAACACAGTAACACAGAGGTTAGGATGAGGCTAGGATGAGGTTTCTCTAATGCAGCCAGAAGAATAATTGTTACCTGAAAAGATACTGTGAAATGCTGTTTATTAGTATCCTACGTCCATGTTAAAAATAAGGCATCACATATTTTTAAACAAAGTAAAATACATGGCCACTTACAACTGAGACCACATTATCATTTTTGGGTATAACCTCTGACATCTATGTCTATATTTAGTTGAAAATCACCATTGTGTTTATTCGTAGAAAAATGCACATTTAAAGTGACTAAATTCATTATTTGTACTGTCTTGCAATGGGGGAAGTGTTATAAAACTATAATAGGAGTATATGCAGCAATTATGCCTATATTCTCCAGAACAGGGTAAGGGTTATGTTACACGTTAAAAATGTATGCACATTGTCGGATACCACCTTTAAAATACTTTTCTAAAATGAACCATTGTGTCATTTGGAAAATGACGTAAACTAAAGAAGTTACAAGATTCAGATATATGGCAACAAGATATGAATAAAACTTGATAAAATAAACATTAACAGATTCTTTCCAAATATTTTAAAATATACTTCTGACAACAATAATTAATGTGAAATTTAATGGGTAAGAATTTTTATGTTTATTGAATAAACATAAAAATTCTTAACCATTAAATTTCACATTAATTAAGGAAAAAACTTAAAACCATAACAGCTTCCATGTAGCCATTTAATTGGTACAAAACAATTCAAAGCAAGAAGCATATGGGCTCAGCAGACGGACCAAAATAATGGCGTTTGATCCTTCTTTGGGTCCACTTATAACCCAAACAAACTGATAAGTACATGTATCAGAACACAGACTATATTGAAATCTGTTATGTAAATATTGTACCAGGTGCAATGTAAAATAAGTAGGTACCAAGCGTAACTGACAGTCAGTAGCCAGTTGCATCATATAAAAATTATTTAATTTTGCTTTTATTACATTTTTTACAGCGAAGATCGAGGTCATATAGGGATCATGCAGTGTTTATTTTCTGCACCGAACAACGCAGCGTCAAGAAGTAGTTTATACGCGGATTACTTGGTGTCATAGCTGCAAGAATAATTGTCTTCTAATCATAACCTTTTTGTAACATAAAGGGTGGTGATTGTTGTTATTATTGCAAAGTAAACTGATGGACAAATTAAACTTATGCTAAAAGTTCACATTATTTCAGCGCGGAAGAAGATTTACGAAAGTAGTAAGAGTGGAAATGGTTGAAGAAAGAACACAGGTTCAAGCAAGAATAATAAAACTCAAAGCATCATAATGCAATAGTCAGCTTATAAAATATCATGGGAACCTCTTTGAAGCTGACTGCAAACAACACAGAAAGCACTGGAAAAGAGGCAGCTTTCCAAGCATTCCAAGCAGGCTCAAAATTGGTACTGCAGCAATAAATTTTGCCGCAATATATAATGTTGACATTTTGTAAATAAAATGTTGTCAATGTGAAAATATTGATGCATTTCACGAAAACAAAAGCACAGTCTAAGAACACTAACAAACACTTTTGCAGCATGGGTCAGGCCAACATTTTGACACCATGGCATATGTTAAATGAATTGCAATTCCATACCTGCATGTTCTGTACCACTCCACGAAAGTGTAAATATGCATTTGATAATATCAAAATAAAAATGATCATCAACAGAAACCTTTCTGCACCAAAACTTTGTCATTTAATGAATACGAAAAGGACAATGTATTTTTATGTTAAGTTAATTGTGAATGCTTATTGATTGTGTTAACTTAATGGAATGTGAAAGAATATGAGAGCGGAAGCCAGAATCTTTAATTCTGTTTGTGATTTCATAAAACAGTTATACAGTAACTATAATGTGATGATGCTAGGAAACGCATAGATCTATGATAATTACATTTATTCAATTTGCAAGATGTTTGAAACATTTTTATTATTCAAAATAATAAAAAGTATATTTTTATCTAGGACTTGGGTCATCATACTTGAAAAAGTCTTATTATTATTACAACTCTGCTGTCTGTCCTTTCTCTGTAAACATGCCTAAATTATCGATTGCTGAACAAAAAATAACACAAAAAACGAGATCCTTAGTGTTAAGATTACAGGTACAAAAGTACAGGGTTTTTTAATTATTTTAGTCTGCTTGATTAGTCATTATATCAAGTTCAGTAAATAGCTTTATTGCACGACAAAACTGGCTGTTTCAGCCTTTGATGGGTTTTTTCCTTCCTTTTTTGCCAGGTTAGCATATTTACAGCAACTTAATTGTCTAGTTCTTTGCTTAAATGGATATTTGTACAAGATAGTGGCAAAATTTTACTCATGGTAATAAATTATTAATAATGTTTTAGAATGGCCTGAATTAAACTCATTTGAAGTAAAATTAATCATCTGTATAATCGTGAAGCTTCAGGCCACTTTAAAATGGAATATTTTGTTTACCTTTTTGAATAAATTCACATAATTTTCCCATTCAAACCATTTCCCATTGTAGAATGGGGGAGCTGTTTTTTGTCTCTTTTTGTCATTATTCCTAGATGCCACACTGCAGTTTAACGTGTGTCGGGTACATTTATAAGTAATCATAAATTGTGCACCTTCTACATCTCTAACACTCCATATCAAAATGCTACTGAAAGGCAGTGGAACAAGATTGCATGTTATTATGCTATTTTAAACAGAAGTAGCCATTATAGCCTAATGTTTTGGGAAACGTGTACATCTTAAACTTGCATATGTCTAAGCTCACATTTGACTTTTCTCGTTTTCCAAATATGGCATTTTGAATACAGAGGATTCCCAGTTAAAAAATGTCAGAAAAAAAGCAAATGGAAGGTATTTATATCAGGTGATACCTATATGTTGATGTAAGTTAGACAAAAATGTTAATAAAACAAATATTTGTTTCCAGATCAGTAACATCATTTTTTTAAAAATTAAGCAAAACATTTTTGCGAATGATCATTTCAACCACAAGCCATTTAAAACAATCAAGCCACTGTCTACCAGAGTTGCATATACTATGTATGATGTGATAAAATACATAAAAATATCACCTATTGTTACATACTTATCTCAAAAGTGGCTGACCTTCTCATTTTAACTGCTGTACTTACTAAAATAATACATGAAAATCATACATATACCAGTACAAACCATACCAAATACAAATAACTCTGTTCATATATACAACGTTATGTATTTTGTATTTTGAGGCGAATGGGCGGCCTTTATTCATAAACATAGAATTATGTTTTGTTCTTTTCCAAGTGGAATGGGCATAGTTGGGAATAGAGAAGACTACTTTTTTGACAAAATGATCAGGAATGTTTACGTGAACAAAACTCATTAATCGCATAATTATGTTTGTTATCACCCCAAAAATGTCCATAATATAAAGATTGTTTAAATAAAGCAAACCAGGACATTATAAAAAAAGGGTGAGCGAGGTTTCAATCTCTGTCCTGCATGATTGAAAGTTTAAGTAGCGGCGTCTTAACCGAATGAGCTTACCGGACAGTTCTGCGTGATTTTCCGAAGTTCTATTTAACAATGATATAAAAAAGTAAACACACACACACACACACACACACACACACACACACACACACACACACACACATATATATATATATAAATATATATTTACAATTCAAAAACTTACAAAAATCAATACAGGCACATGATAAAAACTGTTTAGGAATAGTAATAAAATCAATAAAAGTACGAATTTGTAGTCTGCAAATATAAAAACTGTCAAAATGTCAGCTTATGTGAGTCTCTGTTGTTTTGATGTTATTTGGTGTGAATTGAAAGAATGTGATGAAAAATCGTATGAAAACCTAAGCTGGGTTGTAGAGATGAGTCACGAGGATTTCAAGGCAAAATTTGATCCTAACATTTTTGAGAAGGAACTTGATCTTGAAACATTTGAATGTCTCAAAAAGCAGCAATCAGCTGCCTAATAAGGACAGACCCTGATGATCAAATGTTGTTGCATGATGAACATTCAAATGGTTTAGAGAAAGTTCAATCTTTAGTTGAACCAAATACAGCTGGCTGCACAGATCTGGACAAATGTGCTAATAATTCAGAGATTCAAGACTTAAACACGAACACCAGCACACCACCTCCAATCCCAACATTCTCCAAATTTCACAAGTCACCCTGTCATAAACACAACTATCTTCCCCCTTTTTTGGCGCTATATTCAATGTTCAGAATTTCATTGTCATCAACAATTAAAATCCATGAGCAAACTGTTTGATACAAACACAAACACAAACCTCGAATGTAATTCACGTTTCTTAATGTCATGTGCATCTTTAATGTTACACACAACATGTTTAACTTAACACGACGGTGAGATTTTTGTTGTTGTTATTTTCCAACCAGTTTTTTTTAATTATCGTAATCAATGTAATCAATAAAATTACATTCTTATGTATAGCGCAAATAAAAGAAAAAAAATAACATGTTTATTGTCTTATTTTTAATAGTAAAATAGAACTATTTCTTGCAGCCAAATTGCTCTATGCACGCGCATGAATCCATTTGGAAAAAAACTGTTGATGGTGGGACAAAATGTACGAGGTTAGTGTTGATAGGGATAAATGTTATCATGCACGGCCCGAAAATCAAAAAGCACCCAGCAGAGCCTCGTGCTTTCTGATTTTCTTAGCCTCGCATGATAACATTTATCTATATCAACACTAACCTGGTAATCCCTATATATCTCATAGTGTGGTGTGCCTGTGGTTCTACCCCGACTTAAGTCTGGGGTCTTTCTCCAACAATAACAAGCTGGACGTCGCCAATATGAACATAATTATGTTGGTGATATTCCAAACATAAAAATACAGCAATCTAGAGATCAGATATTATTAATCAAGCATACTAAGAAGACCGGCTTACGATGAAGCTCTCACCCTGACCGGGACTCAAACCCACGCGGTGAGGGGCTGAGGAGTTACAAGTCAGCAGCTCTAAGCGCTCGGCCAGGGGCACCCCTCTGTATTATTTTTTTTAAAGTTACCCAAAATGTTCTGTATTGCGCTTTGGTTGGTCTTGCTATCTATAAAATGTTTGTACCAAATTTAGCACAAATTACACAATGATTTTTTGTTTTTTAGAAAAAAGAAGAAAAAAGACACTTTCTTTAACTGGAATAAATGATACAGAAATACATTTGAAATAAAGAATTAGGATGAATATACGGTGATTGGAACCCCAAACCTCCAGTTTCAAAGCCATTTAGGCCTAGTTTTGATACTCTTCAATTTGAGACACTGAAGTATGTATTGCTCTATATGCACCTAAATATAAGAAGCAAAAAATATCTCAAAAGATTATGTGTTGAAACAAATAATAGAATAATAAAATTCAAATCAACTTATAGGCAAGTATTTCATATGTACATAAGTGAACTAAAATTAGAGTTTTTTTTGTCTTTGTAAGTGTTTGCTATTCAACATAAAAATAATTTGTGAAAAAGTTTTATCCTATTTTTGTTGTGATGTTTAATGTACCATCTTGCTGCATTCATTTTATAAAAATAATTATTTAAATAAGACTCAAAATATGTTTAAGATATCAATCTGACATTCAAATATCAAACATGTATTTTCAAAAGATATTTTACGATTATTTACGATATTTAAGATATTTAAAAAAAACACACACACAAAAAAACTTTTTTCTAATTATATCTATAATGAAATATATCGTAATAGGCTTATACTAAAATCTTTACTATTACAGCAAATCAAGAAGTCTTATTAATATTCTGTCAATAATATAAAATAAATAACAAATGTATGGATACTACAGACAATAAAGGAACATATAACAAAACAAATGTATGATGCCACATTTTTGCCACCTAATAATGACTAGTTTTTGAGAAAATTTGATTCAATTTTCTTAAAAGGTTTAGAGGTTTTTTCAAAATATCTATCTGGTAAATAATTTATCTTAAAGTCAAAAAATAATCATTTTAAGAAACTTTGCATGTAACTGCCATTTCTTTGCTACTCCTCATGCCATTTTTCTATTCACTATGAAAATATATACATGTATTCCATTTTTCATTCCACTCGTGTGTTATATCATGAATCACTGAGTTCCTCAGTGAAACTTGCTTTTGCTCTGTATATTATGGAAATTTTACAACTGGTCAGCCCGGTGTCATAAAAATGTGACTTCGGGTTGTATAATGTATTATTGTTCTATGACAAGTTATCACCATCACGACAACACTATATTTTTTCACGTGGAGATGAGCGTATGTACCTGAATATATGATCAAATTCTTAACACCACTAAGTGACAATGTTTGTTTATCGGGTTTATCGTCCCACCAACAGTATTTCAGTAATCTGGAGTCAGTGTCCTTTTGAAGCAGATATAGTGCTGCCTTCACTGTGTAGAGCATGTCATGAACACCTGGCATTATACCACACCCAGTCACATTATCCTGACACCGGGCCAACCAGTCGTGGAACTACCCTTATATTTGCTTGAGCGTTAGTAAGGGAGCTATGCACTTACCATTTTTACGATTTTGGTATATCGTGTTCCGGGATCAAACCCGGTTCCTCCCGTATCAGGCACCAACGCTCTACCAGGGCCGGTACTAAGTGGCCTTGTGAAAGCCTTTTAATATTTATTAAAACTTGGAAACGTTTTTTGAGGGAACTCTTCTAGGTATTGTGGCGATACAAAACATCAGCACAACAAAAATCCACGTAAACATACATGTTAACTCTCCAGATTTTAGAGGGAGCCTCCCTAATTTAAGGTTCAAAATTATTTTTAAATGAGGGTTTTTTACACATTTTTAAAAATCTCCCTACTTGGAAACATATAACTTCCTACTTTGTTTATATGAAAATAACAAATCTCCCGCTTTCAAAGTGAAAATCTTCCACTTTGGCCTCAGAACACGTTCACATGGTAAGATTTTATTATCAGTTATCATGATAACCGTATGCACTTTCACATTACCAGATAACTCATGATATGAATGGCATATACAATTTTCAAGAAAAATGATTAATTAATTATTCCGAGAATATTTCACCATACAAATTCTGCCTCTTTTTCATAACTGGCCTCAAAGATCAGTTTGAATTAAAACACATTCAAGCATAAATACATACATTAAGTTACTTTTTTGTAAAAGTGTCAATATACAGGACAAGGTTTCGATACCAGGCTGACATTATTTGATAAACAAGTAATTTTATTATATTTCGGGAGGGTCATGCATCCTCAGCTGTAACACAGCACATTTCTCAGGTTTTTCAGAGTCAGGCATTCTTATTTTTTTTCTTGTTCTTCTTCTGTATTGCAGGTGATTGTGTTGCAGGTTGGTATTCATCTCTGTTGGAATCTCTCAGCTGTAAACTGTGATCGATCAAACGTCCCTCACTATTTGCGGTCACAAGATCTCCAAATGGTTTGACAAGTGATTCAATACCTCCAGGCATTAGCAAGCCCAAACCAGGCCGATCTGACCCAGTCGACACCACTGGCTGCCTCACTCTTTCCAGGTTTATGGTCGTTTGTGGACTTGAAAGGAAATAAAGGAAATGTAGATGACAGTTTTTGTACAGAATGTGTAAATATGTAAAGGTAACCATCATCACTGCAGTCATTATATTTACCATTTTCCACATACAAAACATCATCATTATGTTATGTACAGTAATACATTAGCGTTTAAGGTTATGCTAGTCAGGTTAAGAGTTGTTTACCGTTGTGGTTTTGATGACCTAGCATTTGCGTAACTGCTAGAAGAAAAGGATCATGCTAGAAAGTTCAGTTGTTAATTTTTAACTGGTTAACTTAATGTTCTGGGTACGTGAATGTTCTGGAAATTCTTTGGGTATATATAAGGGCGCGTTTGCCGAATTAAAGATAAGTTTGGAAGTTTGAAAAAAAAATTGCTTTAGAGATTGGTCATATCGTTTGGAAATACTTGCAGCTTCCATCTTAAATCTTTCTGTGTTGGAACTTACGTGGACTTACTATATTCTACAGTGATATAAATATGAAAGTGTGAAATTTGGAATTATATTATTTACATTCGTGTTTTGTTTTACCTTTGGATTATTTCAACTGTGCTTATCTACGAGGACATTCTACCAATAACACTTCAGGATTATTCGACGTTGGATTGTTTATTGGACTGTAAAAGGGACACCTCCTAAAGGGACAAACTGTAAGCTAATATTTATTTTGCTTTCTGAAATTTTGTCTCATTTATTTGTTGTTGTTTAATTACGCCATAGATTTAATTGTTTATTAAAATAAAACATTATTGTACTAGTTTGTTGCTGGCTTGTTCTTTCTGTTACACCATTTCGTCGTTTAGTAAAAGTGCCATTTTATAAATAAACCTATATAGCGCGACGGGTGTAACAATTATCAACATCATCAACTTTCTTTTTAAGTATCAAACTAAGAAATAATATTTTCTAATCTTATTGTTGGATAAAAATACTTTTGAATAACCAAAATTGAATATTTTCGTGAAGAGATATGGGTGAAAAGTCACAAGACCTGGTAAAAGTCACTACCGGATACCTGGCACATGTCAACCATGAACCCATGATGCTGCTAATGTCATGCTGACATATTGGTTGCTATGGTAATGAAGAGCGTTCTTTTTCCTTAAGTAACTTCAATTAAACTTAATTTACAGGAAATACTGCCTTTTCCCCCATTGTCAGTGATTGATGTTAGTTAAAATATTAGAGTAAGATCAGTAAGATGCTTTCTTTAATATCTGCTGTTGATGACATAGTTTTTAACAGACTCAAATGACATTTTGTGAACTGTTACACGAATAATATTAATTTGCATTAGGGAATAATACAAAGGGTTACTAATTTGATTAAAATGTTAAAATGGCAGACAAACAGCTATTTTCCTGCTTCTACAATATGGGATGAAACATCACTATCCGGACTGAATATTTATATTTAACATTGAAAATCTACATTAACATTTTTGGCAGTCAGAATCAAGGTCTTGGCTCAGCAAATGTTGAAACGGATTATTTGTTTAAACTTATCAAACATGCAACCAATAATATCAATAATATATAAAACAAATATTTCAATGGAAGTCTTTAATCTTCTGTATGTCTTTTGTGTATATAGCTATAACTTCTGTTGATATTTATGTATTTCATGTATGTAGCTGTAACTTCTGCTGATATTAATGTATTTCATGTATATAGCTGTAACTACTGTTGATATTTTTAATATATTGCCTGACGGTCAATAGCTGACCTGTAATTTTCTTATTTATTTAGGAAATTTGAATGGGGTGTAAAATAAAGACCACTTTTCTAGTTTAATGATACCTGCTGTTAAGACCTTCCTTATATGTAGATTAAAACCCCTCTGACATGGTAATGGTTTGTTCAAAGTCTACTACTATGCCCATGACTACTCGGCTGACTTCACAGTTTTACCCCCTCGTCATTGCGTATATTTGTAAATCAAATATCAAAAGCCGAGACCAATGGCGCAAGGAAGTTGTGTGCATGAGACAAACAACCCTCACAGATACCCATTTATACACCTGGCCAACCTGGGTGGAGAGGAACAATGTAAGGTAAATGTCTTGCTCAATGAAATAAGAAGCGGCCCAACCAAGGTTTGAACCACCGACCCTGTGAGTCCTGCGCTCTACCACTGGACAATCCTGCTCCTTTCAAGGCCATAAAGCATCATTCTGTTTTAACTACAATTATATTAAAGGTGGTTTCCGACAGTTTGGACCAAATATTTTTGTCAAATAACCAAATAAGTAATTATTGCCTAAAAAGGGTCCTTCAAAATGCTGTTCATTGATGTCATAGATCTGTGTGAACAGTCCAGCATAAAATACTACTCGACATTGCAGACCCGTATTTCCTATCCAAGCCACGCTGCAGAGATAGCTATTTATAAACTAAGAAAACCACATGACCGCTTACTTTTGAGACCACAATCGGGCTTTTTATACAATTGACAAGAAAACACACTCAGAGATTTTTTTAGTGATTAGTTCTGTCTAGCAATTCAGTAAGTGTTCAAAATCGTATTTATTAAGACTTAAGGAAGGGTTTATATAAAAATGTATGACCAAATTCCCAAAAGCAGTGGCTTGATATTATAATGTGTATTTGATATAGGCAAACTGTCGAATACAACCTTTAAAAATCCTACTGAGGCCAATCTGCACTAAAGCACACCGCCTTTCAAACACTTCATAAATCAAGACCATGAAACTCATAAACCTGCCTTTTGCAAAACAGTCTTGATTTTTACCTATATTTCAGCACATAATGGCTTTTAACATATCATTTAGTTAAACTAGTCTGACATGAGACAGTATTTAACATACAGCTAGGGTTTTCCTATTTTATCACATAACCTAGTGCGCAAGCGTAAGGTAACACTCATGTGTTATTTTTGGTAACATACTAGTTAGTTATTGTAGAGTGACGTCATTAAGTATGTGTAGTGTATATGTCATTTCCTGATCACTTAGTTGTCGCCGTTTTATGCATTTTGTTGGACAATTTAATTTCAATTAAAAAAAAAACAACACACTTTAGTCATGTTATAAACGAATCTGTTCTCTTTTTATGGAAAATGGTCAAGTAAAGAGTTGAACATTTTTGTGCACAGATTTTCCCAAACCGAATTACACACGTCAAGGCCGACTTTTAATACTATATAAAGATGATGCATTGTAAACAAAAACAGCTGATGTTTTGGTTATGTGAGAAACAGACTCTAATATTCGTGTTCATTAGATACTGAAAATATTAAACCTATTGTCTAAAATAATAATCAGTAACCTGATTTCAGCAAAACAAATGCTTACCTAGACTCTACTTCATATATTCCATCTTTGCCACATGAATAAAGGCCCCTTGTACCTCCACTCCAGCGAACCTGCAAATGAAAAAAATATTATAGAACAATAATTATGCAATGATGTATTTTGTATTTGTATTTTGTGTTTTACAACACACCGACATTTGATAAGTCATACGGCACAGAACACATTGAAGTTTAACGAGAAAATAGTATAATCAGGTTTAAATAAAGTACATGAGTAGAAATGTAAAAATCTATCAGGCTAAAATAATGTAAATTATAACTGAAAAAACAGGTTAACAGAATAAACAGTTTAAAAAGGGTGATAGAATGGAATGTTCACCCAGGACAAGAAATGTCAACCAAGGCAACAGCTGAGGTTGACATTAACTTGTCATGGGTAAACATTCCATTCTATCACCCTCAGCATAATGTGATATTTATTTTATTACACCAAATGTCACAATCACATCAACCAAAACATTTTATTCTAATATAATATGGTAACTAAAATACAAGTGCTAGAATGAATGCAACTGACACATTTTAATTAGCACCCATTGACACAGACTGTATGTATTATGCTGTTAGCTCCCTTGGGTAGTTGATAGGGAAAAAACAGCATTCTATTTTTAGCCCCATGCGATAATGTTACTTTGGACATTACTGATTTAAAGTAAATTCAAGTGAGGTATAATAATAAGTCTTGGTATATGCATTTTATGTAGTTTAATTATTTCTTGAAACTGACACAATGTCTGGATGTTGCTTACAACATAATCTTAGTTATAAATTAGACAAGATGAACTGTGTTGATCTGGATTAAAGTTAGGCCAAAGGAGGGGATAAAAACTATTGTTTTAGACATGCAATGTACTTCTTGTGTCGCACTGTTTTTTACCAACTGCATTGTTTCTGGGGAGTTTGTATGGCTGCAAAAGGGTAGTTTTAAACTGGCTGGGTCGGATTTCATAAGCACACAAATATGATCATTCAAATTACATTTAGAGCTTTCTGTTCAATTATTCATAGTCATATTATACAACCACACAACTTACCTGTACTTGATTTCCAGTCTGTGCAAACACCACACCGCTCTCCTTGAAGCTTGTATCTCCTTTCCAGTCTTTTCCTTTAAAACAGGCTTTATTATCTGCATGTGCTTGATTTAATAACATGTAATGACTTGTACTAAATCTTTACATCACAGTTTCATATTGATAGATGCCTGGGGCCAAGCATGCACTTTTCACAATTCCTTACCATGTGGGTTCAAGTCCCAGGTGGGAAGAACTTACATATAGCAAGGTCTTTCAGCTGACCTGCAGTGATTCGCCAGTTTAACTCAGATGTTTGTTCAGGACACTTCCTCCTCCAATCAAAGCTGGATGTTGCCTATGTTTGTATGAAAAACACAACAATAGGCCTGCACCAGGCTTAAACCACAGGCATGCCTAATAATAGTGAGGCACTCAGGCACTGCCAATTTAGCTATAGGTGTCCTGTGAACAAACTAAGTTTCATTTACCAGTGAAACTGCAACAGGTCTCTCTCCATTCCACCTGGTTCTACTCTATAAACTAACCATGGTTAAACTTTCATAAAATGGAGGACCATATCGCTCAAAAGGCATGAGACATTTTGATAAAATTAGCAAGGAATATCTGCAATGTTAAAACCGACCAGAAGAAAAGGAACATAGTTTGTATTCTTCTATGTGCATTAATATCAAATAAAAAGTGTTTAAACTAGACCAGAATAATTGTGACAATTGTACACAAGCAACATTTGGTCAATCAGTTTCATTTATTTTATTACAAGGCCACCAAGAAACATTTACACCAAATATGAAGGCTCTAGCTCTTCAAGTTTCTGACAAGAAGATTTTCAAACTTTTCCTGTATAACTATATATGGAAAATGGCCATGATCATGGCAGTCATGATGATATATCAAAATTCTTTGAACAATCTTGATACAAGGCCACCCAAAAACATGTATACAAAACATGAAGGCTCTAGCTCTTGTAGTTTTTGATAAGCTCAGTTGAGATGGAAACATATTTCTTCAAACCTGGTCTGACGATACATCCAATACGAGGAAAACCATTCTCTGGCTGACGGTACGTATCAATAAGCAGCAGATCGTATTCATCCAGCCCATAACGATAAACATTTTCATCACATGGTATATCCCAATGTACCCAGACACTGTAATTATCTGTAACATAAATTGTATTTAAGTCTCTGTTTAATGAGATTAAAGTTGCATCGACAGTTTCTGCTAAAAACAATTAAAACATCCGTCTACATTTATGACAGACAAATATTTGAATCTAAAAATCAGTTTAACACATTTTTTTCAGGCGTTGCTGATGATCAGACAGCTTCATATTGAGCTGAAATCGTAAGGACCATTCCATTTCAGAATAACATCTGACAAGTGTTATGCAGTAGATTTGAACAGTACATAATGTAGATGGGGAGAAAATATTAAAGAAATATGTTGGGGGACAGAAGCTATATTTGATAAAGGAAGACCTTTAGATAAAGCAAATGATTAATGCGAAAAAAAAAATTATACTAAAAAATTTCAGAAAGAAAATCTACATCAATCATTTGTTTAAAAAAATACTATGGTTTCAGATAGATAAGGATTAAATGAACTAAGAAGTGACTTACATGCAGCAAGTTTTTTGTAAATGTTTATTGTCTAACATAGGGAGTGTGAAGTAAGGTGGTGATGTTGATAGATAACATGCAGCTGGTAGTAATAGCAAGTTTGTAATTGATTATTAAAATAAAAGTCTGCTGCAGGAATGGCTCCTTGTCTCATATATGTAAATAAGTACAACAATGTGCATATTAAGAAACAAATCTTGTTTTTAAATGGGTTTTTTAGATGGAAAAAAACTGTAAGAAATAATGGCCATTACATTTTTGTGCTCAGTTTCAAATCTGTTTGCATAAATTGTATTATTAAGGTATTTTAATTTCATATTAACAGCAAAGATATTATTTAAAAAAGAACATTGCTTTGTGTTGATTGTCATGGCTTGGCCATTAGTACTTATTTGTCAAAATATAAAAACTTTCAAGTTTGACATTATTTACACAAAATAAATAAATATTTAGTCAAAGAACACATAGTAATATAAAATACATTTTAATTATAGCATATGTTTTTATCAAATATAAAATAAATACATTGAGTTTATGCAAACTGATTTGAAATTAAGCAAAAGAAAAGAGATGGCCGTTATTTTTCCATTTATCTTAAAAAGAGCCAAATATACTTATATAAGTAAATCATACTGAATCTGTGGTAAATTGTTAATGCTGTAAAGACATAGTGGATTTAAGCGTGTCCAGAAAGCTCAGTGGCCAAGATCAGGGAACAACAACACTTTGGTAAAATAGACGAGGGTTCGAATACCAGATGAGGATTTCTTATATTAGTAAAATGTCTTTTAAACCGTTTTTGCAGTTCAAGTGTTTATGTATGATGTATTATGGTTTATAGTATTATTCTTGTTTTTGTAACATTTTGAAGCAAGATTTTCTAAGTGTTGCTCAGGTTTCTTTCAATTTAACAAGATATTGTTATAAAAATGTAAAAAAAAAAATCCTTAAAAAATGGGTTTAAAGACATAATTTCCATACGTTATTGAGCTAAAAACTTGTTATATTCAGTATAACAAAAATTTCAACACAGAGAAGAAAAAAATCCCTTTTATAAGCTTTCTGTGCAAATATCTTACCCATATGGCTGTGATGTAATTCTCTTGATGTTGAATGTCATGTTACTGCATTAAAATAAGCATTACAAAGGTGATCTACCCATCTTGTCTAATATTGACATAATGGTGTCATTGTATTCGATTATTTGGACTATTCAATTACTAAATTTTATAGCTAAGGAATGTTGTTTAAACATGTTCTAGGTAACTCAAGTTCTTATTGTCATCCCTAGTTGCTTTAAAGATTATACAATTTTAGTTTTAGCACTTTTTGTTCCCATAAGGTATAAAACCAACACATTTTTACAAACTGTCAATATTATATTATCGATAAATAATGGATGAATATGTAAGAAAAAACACAGCGTATTGTTTAGTCTAACATCCTTGTCTGCACTTGATGTCGATGTGTACCATGATGCACCTGCTACATGCACAACATGTGCATACCCTATTTCAAAGTTAGTAATGTTGGACAAAACCATATCAATTCGACGCAGCTAAAATTAATTGACTGCCTCAATTTACCATGTGAATCAGAATATGTTTATTTTTTCTGAGTTTATTGTCTCACCAGAATCAGAAAATGGAGAGACAGAAGAAATGACATACATGCAATGCTTGAAGAATCAATGTTATGTGATGGACTAATACATCAATGGGATTTAATGAATTTATTTTTGAAAACATATACAGTATTTGTAACATGCGCCACTCATAACATTAAATTACCATTTGTCAGAAGGTGACAATTCAATGTATGACCATTATTCCCTTAAAACAAGGTACCCTGAAAATTGTGACTGATACCTTAATTGAATCCGACTTGAGTAATTGACGTAAATGTATAGTCTAAGGCTAGTCCTTATTACATTTTGAGAAGTTCCCTTTTTTGCTGATAATTTTATTACAAAGTAGGTTTTTATTACAAAACGGTTTGACCATATCATAACAACTACCCCATTTAACAGCCAGCAAAGTCTTTGCTAGTTAAGTAACTAATTAGTGTGACACCTAACATCATGCAAAGAGTTTACAAATGTAGCCACTTGCGGGTAAAAGATATATACCCGTTTTATGTCCGATAATTGTGCCAGGGCCGTGACAATCCTGGTTATCCCATTTCCAATCAGGCCCTCTCTCAACCCTTGATCCAGTAGGAGGCAAGTTTGGATTTGGGGTTTCATTGAAGCGATTTATTCCTCCTCCTTCTAAGACCTCTTTTAGAGAAAACTTACTCCTCTCAGCTATCAGCTGCATTGCATATGACTGAATGAAATAGATATTTGTAATTATGATACGTAGTAAACAGCTAATAAAAAAATCATGCACTTTACACAAATGGGAAGTAGAGTGGTTTTATTATTAAACGGCTTTTGCCATTCATATGCTATAGTGAAAAGCAACTACTGGATATCATGCCTTCCCTTTATTACCTTCAGTGCAATGCAAAAACATTCTTATATTCTATCAACTGAAGTGAGCTGTAAGACAATTTCTCTCCAATCAGCTCCAATGCCAATCGTTTCATTCCTCTTTTTTCAGCTGAAGTGCAAGGTTATTATTTCCCGAATAAATCAGCTGCAGTGGTTAGTGAGATCATTTCTCTTCCCTTTCTGCTGCAGTGGTAAGTGGGGTCATTTCACTCCCTATCACACACAGTGGTAAGTGCGATTATTTATCTCCCCTATCACCTACAATGCTAAGTGAGGTCATTTCTCTCCCCTATCACCTACAGTGCTAAATGATATCATTTCATTCCACTATCACTTGCAGTGCTAAGTAAGACAATTTCTCTCCCCTTGCTGCTGCATTGGTAAGAGAGATCATTTCACTCAAATATTACCCACAATGCTAAGTGAGACCATTTCTCACCCCTACCACCTAGAGTGCTAAGTGAGATCATTTCACTCCCCTATCAGCTGCAGTGCTAAGTGAGATCATTTCTCTCCGCTGTCTGCTGTAGTGGTAAGTGAGATAATTTCTTTTCCCTTTCTGCTGCAGTGGTAAGTAAGGACATTTCACTCACCTATGTGCTGCAGTGGTAAGTGAGATCATTTCACTACCCTATCTGATGCAGTGGTCAGAGATCATTTCATTTAACTATTTGCTGCATTGGAAAGTGAGATCATTTCACTCCCATATCAGCTGCAGTGATAAGTCAGATGATTTCTCTCCCCTATCAGCTGCAGTGGTAAGTGAGATCATTTCACTACCCTATCTGATGCAGTGGTAAGTGAGATCATTTCACTCCCCTATCTGATGCAGTGGTAGGTGAGATCATTTCTCTCCCCTATCAGCTGCAGTGGTAAGTGAGATCATTTCTATTCCCTATAAGCTGCAGGGGTACGTGAGACCATTTCTTAAGTGAGATAATTTTTCTCCTTTATCTAGTGCAGTGGTAAGTGAGATCATTTCTTTCCCCTATCAGCTGCAGTGGTAAGTGAGATCATTTTTCTTCCCTATCTGCTGCTGTGGTAAGTGACATCATTTCTCTCCCCTATCTGCTGCAATGGTAAGTGAGATCATTTCTCTCCCCTATGAGCTGCAGTGGTAAGTGAGATCATTTCTTTCCCCTATCAGCTGCAGTGGTACGTGAGACCATTTCTCTCATCTATCTGCTGCAATGGTATATAAAATCATTTCTCTCCCCTATCTGCTGCAATGGTAAGTGAGATCATTTCTCTTCCCTATCACCTGCAGGAGTAAGTGAGATCCTTTCTTTCCCCTTTCTGCTGCAGCGGTGAGTTCGTTTCTCTCCCCTTTCTGCTGCAATGTTAAGTGAGATCATTTCTCTCCCCTATCTGTTGCAATGGTAAGTGAGATCATTTCTCTTCCCTATCACCTGCAGGGATGAGGTCGTTTCTCTCCCGTATCAGCTGCAATGGTAAGTTAGATCATTTCTCTCCCTTATCTGCTGTAATAGTAAGTTAGATCATTTCACTCCCCTTTCTGCTGCAATGGTAAGTAAGATAATATCTCTCCCCTGTCACCTGCAGTAGTAAGTAAGTAAGGGAATCTTTATGGATATCATGCCTTTCAACATTTTAACAAAAAAATGCCATTCCCACATCTTACTTTTAAGAAAAATGGACAGCTTGACGATTTTTTCAGACTTACCTTGTCATCATCCTCAATATCGTCCAATAGTAAATTGCCACTTGTCAAGTGAGACTGAAATTAAATTAACATGAGAAAGTGTGATAACAAGAGATACGTGGAACTGATGAATGCTCCCTGCAGGATTATCGGAACACAGGAAAATAAACTATATCTAGTTAAATCAAAATGCTTTAACACAATCTGCCACTTGTTGCTTTGTTTATAGTATGTGGATCTCCAATAGCAAGTTATGCCTCTCATATAAAGTTTTGTTGAATGGAGCAAATGGTTGCAAAAATAGTTTTGGACAAGATTCATTAAGCCATATGTGGAAAGTGACTAAGCTTCTGGTGGTCATGCTTTTTACCAATCAGATTTTTTACATATCTTGATAGAGGACTAGGCAAGAAATATAGATTTAAAGCTTCTGAAAGGAACACTTTTAAAGTTTTAGTATATAGCCATCATGGCCTATATAGACATATAGAAAAATGGCAACACCCCTGGCAGCCATGAGTTTTGACAGATAAAAATTAATTGAACAATCTTGATAGAGGGCTATGCAAGGAACCTGTATAGCAAATATCAAGGCTCTAGGTCTAATAGTTTCTGATAAGCAGATTTTCAACGTTTGTAAGTGAAGCTTCCCATAAAGTGTCAGTGAAATTTGAAATGCTTACTAAAATATATCCCAGACACAAATGGTCCTATATCATATTATACAAAACTTAAAAAGAGCATAACTATGGAAAACAAGAGCACTGCAAGGCTGAGCAAAATATGCCCGTAAATATAGCAATTGGAAACAAACTGCTGTCCACTCTTGTGCAATGCAGTATGGCAAAGTTTTGGACTGCACTCTGGGTTATTGCAAGAAAAACTGAAATGAAAGTATAATAACATTAAAAAAACTTTAATCTGCCAATCTGCTATGCACTGTTGTGCAATGCACTCTGGCATGATTGTGGACTGCAATGTGGATAATTGACAAAAAATCAAAGGGTAATACCATCAAATATGGTGACGGTTCTTGTGCACTGCACTCTATTTTAATAACATCTGTGCACATATGAAGTTTCAAATCAATAGCTTTGATAATGTAGGAGTATGGTCCTGAGAAAAATGAAATAGGAACATTTAACTAAGGATAATAACTTCAAAATCATGAGGTGTACAGTGACGGTTCTTATACACTGCAGTCAGTCTAAATGAGACCTATTTACCTCTGAAGTTTCAAATCAATAGCAACGATAACGCTCTCAACAAGAAAATTAAACAAAATGGCATAACTCCAAAATCATGAAGTACAGGGTTATGGTTCCTGTGCAATGCACTCTATCTCAATAAGACCTATCTATGCATCAATTTTCAAGTCAATAGCTTTGACAATGTAGGAGTTATGCCCCGGAAAAGAAAATTAAACAAAGGGCAATTACTCCAACATCAGGACGTGAAGAGTGATGGTTCTTGTGCACTGCAATACGTCTCAATGAGATAAATCCACCTATGAAGTTTCAAGTCAATAGCTCTGATAGTGTTGTTATGCTCCGGACAAACATCTGGACGCCGCCTTGCCCAGGGTGATACAAAAATACGCCAGTCTTCGACGGGCATATAAAAATAATAAAATAACAACATGAAAGCCAGACTTAATAATTAGGGGGAGGGGTGGAGAATAACTAGAAATTGCACAGCATCAGATGGTACTATACTAGTCTTTTATTAGATTTCCTGTGTTTTGTCTATGTTTGATTCAGTTAGGTACGCACAGGTTTTTATCTTTATATTTTCTTTCATATTGTTTTCCTTCAGCAACACCCATTGAACAGACCTGGAGGGAGGACTAATAAAACTACTAGATAGACAAGTGTTATAGATCTTTTGCTCTGGACTTCACTTCATTAAAAGCAATATATATTTGAAGTTTAAAACTAATTTCTCTTGAAGTGGCAAATGTTTGCTTAGAAAACAGAAAAATGAACAAAGAGAAGCAACTGAAAGACTTAAATGACAGGACTGTTTGTGCCCCCTGAATATCTTCTAAACACAAGCTATATCTACTCCAATTATATGAAGTGAAATTAGTTTTAAGTGAAAAAGGTTGAAACAAAATAATAAACTCAAAGACAAGAGGACGAGGATGCCTAGGCTACCACCTAACAGACTACCCCACTACCCAACTGCTTAACTGACTGTCACCAAACTGCCTACCTAACAACCCACCAGCAGCTCACCTGACAGCCACAACCACGTAACAGCACACCAGACTATCTTCTGACAACCCACCCAGCATCAAACCTGGCTGTTCATCCAAGAGCCCATCTGACAGCCCACCTGAGAGCTTACCATAACTGCCCACTGGACTTCTCAACCAACTGTCCACATGACAGCACACTGGACAGCTCACTCAACTGCTGACCTGAAAGCCCACTGGATAGACCATTGTACTGCTTACCTAAATGCCACCAGACATCTCATCCGACAGCTTACCCAACTCACCACTAGACAGTCCTCCTGCCCATCCGACAACCCAATGGACTGACCACCTGGCAGCTAACCCAACTGTCCATATGACAGCCCATGAGACTGCTCATCCATCTGCCTACCGGACAACACACCTGACAGCCCACCTGACTGCTTACCCAATTGCCCGCCTGAAAGCCCAGTGAACTGCGCAATCAATATGATGATGATGACAATGATGATGATGACAATGATGATTTTAATGAAGATGACAATGATGGCAATAAAGCTGATTCACTTACCACAATCATTGTCCTTCGTGCAAGCATCCTTGCTTCTAAGGGCATGGCCAGATTAACACCATGTTGTTCAGTAAGCATCTGCAGGAACTCCTTACATAATCAAAAGATGAAAAAACAATTTTAAATACACTTAGTTCAACCCTAAAATACAAAACATAGATGTATGCCAAACAATTGTTATATTTGGTTCTAGAGTTGTTGTTGATGACTATCCTGATAAGGAAAAGTTAATGGAAGTCAATAATTTGTGTATTGAAAAAGACCTTAATCATTGCAAAATGTGAAAACTTTAAAACATACATCAAGAAAAGATTGACAGTAACATATTAACAAGTATTTCTATATCAAAAGACATTCCAAATTTTTACAGCTAATGTCAATACTTAACATGTGAATAAAGAGGTATGAATTCTGTTGTATATGGGTTCCTTTTTATAAACTTGTATGTCTACTTTATGCTCTATTTGAGATATTCCCTAACCCCAAAAATGTAACAAGGCAGATCATGTTTTTCTGCATGTTAGTAAGATATGCTTATTTTCTTACTCAAAGATAAAATATAAAACTATTTTCTTATCAAACAGACCAGAAATGAAAGCTTAAATATAAAACAATACAACAAAGGTTATAACAAAAAGAAAAATACTTTTTTTCTAAAGAGAAACAATCAATAATACAACACAGACAACTTCTAAAGAAAAAATAAAATATGAAACACTATTTTTCAGCAAAAAATAAAGAAGAAAAACTGATTATTTTCTAAAACGTATCAAATCTAAAAAAATGATTGCATAACAATATTATATTCTTACCATGTCGGCATTTCCTACGGGCACCACTATAACGTCAATTGGAGATCGTTCATACCTCATTATTGTGACACTTATCAAACTTCGAGTCTAGATTAAAAAGCATATATTTTAGACTTTAAGATTTTAAGTTGACAGATACACAATAAAACAGAACAAGAGGGCCATGATGGCCCTTAATCGCTCACTTGAGGGCACAGGCTTTTAGTAGGCTCTTATCTGGCATCAAGTAATGAAGAGTTATTTACTTTAGAAATATATTGTAAAGATTGGACCATTAGTGTGGCCACTGGGATGATAACATTTTCTAGAATTTTACCTAATAACCTACGGAATCCACATAACACTTAAAAACATGTGTAAAGTTTCATACTGGCAAACATTCTGGCAAAGTTTTGTGAAGATTGGCGATGAATGGATTTGTTTACCCTTGTCTTTCACCTATAGGTATATGGTGATCACATTATAACATGAAGATTATAGTAATGGCTTATTGATTTAGTGTTTTGATGTGGGGGTGTGGGGGCTGTAGGTCCTTATATTAAATGGCTTTGCTTATGTATTCCTAATATGCTATTATTATTTATATCCTTATATATAATAGGTCATTATTTCTGATCGAAATAAGGTTCAGTTACTATGTTATACATTGTGTTATCTTAATCACAGCTTAAAAGTCTATTACAAGATTCTGAAAGATTAAAAAGTTATTATAGAATAGGTGTATTCTATATCACAGCATATCAAACCTATAATGGTCTATCACAAGCTCTGGAAGTTTAAAATTCTATATTAGATATCTTATGTTGTATATCTAACTATCTATAAATCCATGTATTAAAAAAATGCATGTATACTTAATCACAGTTTAGCGCACATAATTATTATCTAACTGGCCTCTATGTGCACTGAACTACGATAAAGTATATACACATTTTTAACATGGTTTCCATAGATAGACAGATATACAACATATATGGGCCCTCAAGGTGGCCTCTAATTGTTTTCACAAGGTTTTTTTCTAAAATTTGACCTAGTGTCCTAGTTGTTGACCCCGAGAAATCCAAGATTTCTTGCAGGCAAACATTCTGGCTATGTTAAGTGAAGATTGGGATATAAATGTGGTCTCTAGTGTATTCACAAGCCTTTTATGAGATTTGACCTAGTGACATACTTTTTGACACCACATGACCCAATAATATACTCATCCAGGATTTCATGCAGACTTATATTCTGATCAAGTTTGGTGAATACTGGGCTATAAATGTGGTCTCTAGTGTGTTCACAAGCTTTATCTAAGTTTTGACCTAGTGACCTACTTTTTAAGCCCACGTGACCCATTAACGAACTCATCTAAGATTTTATGCAGGCAAACATTTTGACCAAGCTTTTTCTAAGATTTGACAAAGTGACCTACTTTTTAACACACGTGACCCACTTATAAACTCATTCAAGATTTCATGCAGGCAAACATTTTGATCAAGTTTGGTGAAGATTGTGCCATAAATGGGGCCTCTAGTGTGTTCACACGTTTTTATTATTAGATTTGACCTAGTCACCTATTTTTTGACCCCACGTGATCCAAAAACAAACTCATCCAAGATTTCATGCAGATAAACATTCTGACCAGATTTGGTGAAGATTGGGCTATAAATGTGGTCTTTAGTACGTTCACAATCTTTTTCTAAGATGTTACCTAGTGACCTACTTTTTAACACCACGTGACCCTATAACAAACTCATCCAAGATTTTTATGCAGACAAACATTCTTACCAAGTTTGACGAAAATTGGACCATGAATGTGGCTTCTAGTGTGTTCACAAGTATTTTGTAAGATTTGACAGTCATCTACTTTTTGACCCCACGTGTCCCAAAAATGAATGCATGTAATATTTCATGCAGACAAACATTCTGACCAAGTAAGATGAAGATTGGCCTATAAAATGTGGCGTCTATTGTGTTCACAAGCTTTTTCTTTTAAGATTTTACCTAGTGACCTTCTTTTTTGACCCCACGTAATCAAGTCACGGAATCATCCAAGATTTTATGCAGACAAACGTTCTGACCAAGTTTGGTGAAGATAGGGCTATAAATGTGGTCTCTAGTGTGTTCACAAGTTTTTCGTTTTTCCTATAATTTAACCTTTTGTCCAAGTTTTTGACACCAGGTGACCCAATAATGAACCCATCCAAGATTTCATGCAGACAAACATTCTGACCAAGTTTCATGAAGTTTGAATAAAAATGGAAAACGGAAAAGCATGTTGTGCTCAGGAGAGCTAAAAATGCAAGATAAAAGAGGGGGAGGGGGATAGACAGTGGATAAATAGATAAGAGGAGGGTAGACAAGAGGAGAGAGAGGGGAGGAAAAATGGAAAGAGAGAAGCGGAGAAAAAGGAAAGAGAGACGAGAAAAAGAAAAGGGAGCGAGAGCACAGAGAGATGAAAGAGAAAGAGAACAGAAAATGGAGATAGAAAGAGCAGAGAGAGAGAAGAGACAGGAGAGACAGGAGAGAGAGAGAGAGAGAGAGAGAGAGAGAGAAAGAGAGAGAGAGAGAGAGAGAGAGAGAGAGAGAGAGAGAGAGAGAGAGTAGTTATAGTGTTCTGGCAGCTTTGTTTTGACGAATGAATTCTTTGTGAACAATCTATAGTTGACCCCAAAGAATTGTGTATACCAATGTATACCAATTATCATGAATTTGTGACGAAAATATTTCTATTGTTGACTAAAAGCAAAAAAATCATGGCTATGCTTCTGATGGTCATGTTTTTCATAAACTTATAGATGGCTAAAAAATGTAAGAAAACCTTCACAAAGGGTCACCCATTGAAAAGGTATATCAAAATTCAAGACTGTCTCTTTTGCAGTTTCTAATAATAAGAAAGTGATGAAAGATTTAACATCGAGCAATATATAGAAAAATGACGATACACATAGCTGCCATTTGTTAACAGATTCTCTGTTTTGAATATTCTAGACAGAAGGCTTCACAAGGAACCTGTATACCAAACATCAAGGCTCTAGTTCATATATTTTCTGACAAGAAATTTTCAAAGAATTATTACATAGTACCATATGGAAAATGGTCAGGTCCAAGGCTGCCTATTTTTTGAAGGATCAACATTCTTTGAACGACTTTTCACACACCTACCTGCTAAAGCTTATGATGAAGTTTGTTTGCATTTGGGTCAATGGTGTCAGAGGAGATATCATTTAAAGAAGACGTGTGATGTGTGATAACAGATGTCGGTCATGTTGATTACAACAGTTCACCAATAATACATATTTAGTTTGGCTTAAAGCTGGAATTATGTTTTTTGTGTACATTGCACTTTTATACTGTATAAGGTACCCATGTTCCAAGTTTGGAGAAAATTAATTTAAAAGTGTTGAATTGTGTTCCAGACAAGAAAGTGAAACAATAATACTGAAGACAAAAAGTGATTCCTAGCAAGAAGTTTCTGATCTTAATCTTAACAATTTGCAATTGTCGGAAAATTCACACTTAGCTGTTGCATTGAAAATAAACCAGAAGCTCAAAAAACAGCAGGTAAGGTATTATCATAAAAACTGTATATACAATCACAAAAAACATCAACATAAATAGTATAAATATTATATATCCCCCAAAATTAAAATGAACAAAAACCTCCTCATCAGCTGATTGGTTGATATAATCTGGACCTTCTTTCAACAGATGCTCTGTGGGCCGACCATCAGTGATTATGATGATCCTTGTTTTAATAAAAAAACTGTTGACGAACACGCAGTGAGCTGAAACAGATTCAAATGTAAAATCCTGCAAGTTGTTCAGCTGAATTCTTTTTTTTTTAAACTTAATGTCGCTTTTTGTCGTCAATAATTAAATATTAGGCATACAAACAAAATATAAACAAGGCAAACCAAAATTAACTTCAAAACTTGGACAAAACGTAAGGAATCTAGGAAAAGCTTATAGTATTTATATAACATACTATGGTCAGTCTTAAAGTTTGTTTCATAGAATCTGTTTTAAAACATTTTCATTTAAATTAATAAACCCTATCTGTTTATTCCTTGCTCTCTTTGCAGGAGAGAAAAATGATAGGCTTTAGCTTTCGTTTGATCTGTTTATGCTTGTATATTACCTTGTGCATTATTTTGTGTCAAACAGTCCTAATATCAGGCAGGAAATTGCACCAAGTCATGCAAAAACGTAGAGCATAAGGACATTATCAATACATGCATCTCAGGACTAAAACTAATAGTGAAACAGACCTACAAGAAATGAATGTGCTGCAAGCAATGAAGCGTTTACTGCTTCGGAAAGGTAGTCAAAATATTGAGACACTGCCAACTGGTGACTGGGGATTAACTTTATGTATTCGGTTCTTTGTCTGATTTATTGTCCCTGCCCCCAAAATTCAAAACCTCCACTTTTAGTGAAGCAGACTTAAAGCATAAAGTAAGGAGTTGGCAATCAAAATTGGTGGACTGTCAAAGTCTAGTTCACTCTTGCCCTATGCTGGTTATATCATACTGTGAAAAGCAATGATTATGTGCAATGAAGTGGTTCATTTAATAATGTGTAATTCATTAAGCTACATTTCCTAATCAATTATACATCAAGATGGAACAAGATGCACATGTTAATGTAAACATTTCATTATTTTGTTCTGCTATTAGAGTTTTGTTATTCCGGCTATCAATTTCACATAACATCATAATACTATAAAGAACTACTTTATGTTGCAGTGACATGTCATTAGGTTGGTGACTTCCGGCGTGCAGCTGTAAGTATTATTTACTGCTCATGCAGTGAATACAACAACAAAGCATTACGAAAAAGCAGAAAAACTAAAGTATCTTTAAAGTGCGATACAGATACTAAAGAAGAATACATCAATGAGAAAGAAATGTTACGGTTGCATTCTGCCATCTAAAATCAAGAGTCATTCAAGTAATGTCCTAAAGGCAAAGTCTAAAACCAAGAAAAAGTTAGAAATTCAACATTCAACATTATATTCTAAGACCCATCTCCAATGAGAAAAAATATCAGAAATGATTGAAAAGTTAAGCAGATGGTTGTTGGGAATAAACAGGCAAAAACTGATTCTGTAACATGACGGCCATGATGGCACGCATGTGAACTATTTCTAAGGCCATAGTAGGAAACAAAGAAGGATGTTACCTGTTTCCAAGTAGGGAGCTTACTCAAAATGTGTTAAATTTTCAAATAATTTTGAACCTAAAAAAGGGAGTCTCCCTCCAAAAGTGTGACAGTTCACATGTTTGTTATGGCCCTATATCACCCACTCACTAAAATTAGCAAGGAATGTTACAAGAGACCAGAATGATTATAACACAAGTACACAAGCAATATATGGACAATCAGTTTCATTTTTTTCCAACATGAACATATAAAGACAATGGTCACGCCCATGGCAGCTATGTTGCTTGAAGGGTCGCAATTCTTTTAACAAAATTTAATACAGGGCCATCGGAAGAAAGTTGTGGCTTCTTACAAGAAGATTTTCAAGGTTTTCCTATAAGGCCATATAGGGAAAGTGGCCATTCCTCTGGCAGCCATGGTTATTTAAGGATCAAAAGTCTTTAAACAATCTTGATAAAGTGCCACCAAAAAAAATTGTATACCAAACATCAAAGCTCCAGCTCTTGTGATTTCTGAAGGAGATTTTCAAAGTTTTCTTTAACAGCCAGATAGGGAAAATGGCCATGTATGTATTTTGATAAATCCAAATTCTTTTAACAATCTTGACACAGGGCCACTCAAGAAACATGAATACCAAATACCAAGACTCTAGCTCATGTTGTTTCTGACATGAATATTTCCAAATTTTACAACATAGCCATATGGAGAAAATAGTCACACCCCTGGTGGTCATGCTTTCTAACGGATTAAAATTCTTTGAACAATCTTCATGCAGGGCCACCCAAGGAATATGTGCACTAAATACTGAGGCTCCAGCTCTTGTAGTTTTTGACAAGAAGATTTTCTAAGTTTTCCTATATACCCAAATATTGAAAAATGGCCACACCCCTGGTCGCCATGTTTTTTACTTATCAAAATTCTTTTAATAATCTTGATACAGAGCCAACTAAAGAACATGCTCTAGCTCTTGTAGTTTCTGATAATAAAGTTTTCAAAAGAATTTTCCAAATAGCGATATATGAAAAATGGTCATGCCCCTGGCAGCCAGGTTTTTGGACAGAATAAAGATCTTTAAACAATTTTAATAAGGGCCACTCGAGAAACATGTGTACTAAATATCAAAGAATTGGCTTTTGTAGATTCTTTGAAGAAGATTTTTAAAGGTTCCCATATATCCCATATAGACAAAATAGACATGCCCCTGGTGGTCATGTTTTTGACGTATCAGATCTTGCGGCTTCTGACAAGAAGACTTTTAGTTGCCAATAAGTGTACAGATTTTGACTAATTTATACACGGTAGGAGCTATACTAGTTGTTTTGCTTCAAACTGCTATAACAAAAATAGTAAAAAACTGTTGCAGTATTTTTTTATTCTCACATTATAAAGACAGCACAACCTTTTGACAATAGCATGTTTCAAACATAATCTAGTGATTATTTGTTGTGGTTAAGCAAAGTTTTGCCTTTTAAGCCATGACAGTTTTCTATCGCTCACCTAAGTGCCCTAGACAGAGAGTTATAGAGAGCAAGGAATATCAGCAATTAAGGAAAATACAACTGTCAGGAAAGTTCATATAGTTTTACTATACTAGCCATGACCTTGATAGTCCAATTTTCGATGGACCAAAAATATTTTTATTTTCAACCTGCCAACTGAACTTTGGGCCAACTGAACTTTGGGCTCACAGTTTCAGAGGAGATGTGGTTTAAAGAATGTTTACAGACACTGGGCAGTGATCGCACTGACACAAGTATGGTCATATTGGTGACGTCCATCTTTTTATTTGTGGAAGATCTTAATACAATTAATAAACTTATATAGCGCGACGGGTCGTAACACCAATCATCACCTTGAGGATAGAGGGTGCCCGTGGTCGAGCGGTTAGAGTCAACGAATTGTAACTCCTCAGCCCCTCACTACATGGTTTTCCAGCTTACCTGCGGTGCGCCGCTTAAGTCTTAAGTCCAAATTCAACACTTTAATATTTATGTCACTGTAGAATATAGTAAGTCCACGTAAGTTCCAACACAGAAAGATTTAAAATAGAAGCTGCAAGTATTTCCAAATTATATGTCCAATTTTTAAAGCAAACTTTATATTCAAAATTCCTAACTTCCAAACTTAACTTCAATTCGGCAAACACGCCCGCCCTTATATATACCCAAAGAGTTTCCAGAACATTCACGTACCCAGAACTTTCTCGAAAACCAGTTAAAAATAAACAATTGAACTTTCTAGCATGATCCTTTTCTTCTAGCAGTTACGCGAATGCTACGTCATCAAAGCCACAACGGTAAACAACCCTTAACCTGACTAGCGTAACCTTAAACGCTGGTGTACTATTGTACATAACAATTGGTCAAATATGATTGAGGTGTAAAATGTGGCCAAGCTGAATGATGAGAATTGTTTCAAGTTTAATGTTGGATACCCTTGGATCCTGCCTGATGCATGAATCTCTGTTCTTATTATGGCTGTATATGATTATAATTCGATCATGTGTAGTTAGGAGATGTTCTTTTATTTTCTACATGTCATCACAAAAAAAACAATCATGTACTTGATGCACAAAATCAAGAGACATAAAAATCAAATCTTTAATAAAACATGTAATTAGCAGTGATACATATTTTAATTAAACGGTCATTCCTGTCTGACAATATTTCTTGGTGTTATCTTTAACAAACTTACAACAAAACCGCAATCTAGACAGCTTTAAGAAAGTGAAAAGTTTATTTACGTTTGCTGGTGCAAGCTGCTGATATTCCCAAATTCAAACCACCAAGCATTGGACTGGGTCCTCCTAGGATAATCTGTCCTGTAAAGAAAGTTTTTGGTTCATATTTTTATTTCATATATTTTATTATAATTCTTGGAAGGGCCATTGACCATTATAAGGAGATGAAGGCTTATGGTTTTGGGATCAGTGGTGCAAAGGTCAAGGTCAGAGTGATCTTGAAAGTAAGTTTATTCTCCAATAATTATTTTAAGAATGTATGAGCCTCAATGCTTAAACTTAGTCAGGACCGCAGGTCAGTTGGAAAATTACTTTACACAATACCAGACTGCAGTGTAAATAGTACTATGCATTAATTTTTTTAAATTGAAAGAAAACTTTTGAGCACATACTTGTAAGGCAATAACTTTTAGATTGTGAAACAATGCTTAGTGAAATAATAGGCGTTCAGAATTTTTTTTTTAAAGGTATGTTGGTTAAATATATGAACACTTTTAGGTGACATATAGATTATTTGCAAAGTTTAAAATGTTTCCTACCAAACAGTTCCTTCAGTCTTGCATAGTTGTTTGTCAGATATTGCAGGATTTTCACCTCATGGCCAAACACTACGAGCGCCACATGTTCCTTCTCAGCCATTCGGTCTTTCACTCGCTCCAGCTCTTAAAAAATATTCATCAGTATGTACAAGTTTAAGGGATCATTTTTTGAACCCTAAAACTGACCACGTTATGTTAGTCCACGAGAAAGACTACTGGCTGCGCATTGCTCCAGGTACTCAGTACCATAGTACTTGTTCTAGCCAGGAAGTGGAAAGTCAAGAGAATTTAATATAAGTTGAAAGAACATGGTTCCCAATTAACTATAAATAAACAGGTTTAAACTAAGAAATCTTTGAGTTTATGATATAAGAATGTATGTTAATGCTATGTCATATAAAGATTTACTGCGTCTTGGTCACAGTGTTGTGTAGGTATGTTACACACAGACTCACATGATCTGCCTTTATGTGTTTTAAAATAGTTGCAACAATATTGAGATTTTGTCTGTGTATTATGTATACATATACCGGCAAATAATGCATGCCTGGTCTTACCCACCTCACGTGCGTACAGTTTCGCACATATACCATGAAAAGTTATAAAAATATAGTTATTTTAAGAACATGTTTACCCAACCGCTCCCCGCCCCCACCCCCCAAACCCAAGGATGCATCTACAGCGTTAAAAAGTGCAAATTTAACCAATTGTGACCATGCTGCTTTAAGGCATATGCAGCTCTTCATCTACTAACCATAACTGTGTTACCTTAACCACACCTGCCACTAGTCTGTCAAATAATGTTAGAATGACATTCAAAAATGATGAATAATTTTTATAATTACACAAATATCTAGAAATAACCACATTGCAGATCAGCTTGATGACCTTTTCCTGTGACAGTTGTTTCCCTATTTCTAAACCAGGACATACCTTAGTTTGGAAGAAGAACATGTATTATAGTGCATTTGATAAAATTCTACGTACCATCTAGGTACGTATTGAAAAAGCACGATGCCTGCTGCCATCCACCATTCTCAGCGATGCTCTCCGATATGTCTACAATAAACACGGTGTGAGCCCCACCTAGGTCTTTCTGTCTCGGATCTAAGCGGGCTGAAATATTAAAGTTATTTCATTTTTATTCATCAAATCAGCTTAGATCAACTGGAAATATTTAAAATAATCTCAATCCTTTTCAACAAAACCTTCAGTCTGTGTTTGGCAAAAGCAGAATGCCATTTTTCCACTTGGCACAAAGCTTTGTCAGGAGTCTAACAACCCCCTTAGAAGCATGTGCAAATTTATCAGAATATTTTGCATTAAAATTGGTGACTCAAATGTTTAAAATATAAAATAAACATCAAATATTTTTGTTAACAAAAATATGGACTCTTAAAATAATTTGGAAAATTACAATAAATTTTAATTGTGTTTGACTGCCATACAGTAGAACTTCAGTATTTTTTCTGTCCTCTAAAAGGTATGTGACAGGCACAGAAAGTGGGAGAATTATGACATACAACAAACAAACTTGAAAGTTGTTTTTGCTATCCACATGTCAAACCAATTTGGAAAAAATCAAGTTGAAAGGTTATCATCAAATATCATTCTAGATTATAAAAAAAGTTAATACAAGTTTAATTCTGGCCAGTCTAAACGTTATCGGTATTTTTTTCAGGTAACTATAAATTTCTTACCACAATGGCAATAGGCGGTCTATGTTCATTTTTTAAATTTTTGCTCAGAAAAATAAAATGTTTAAGCACCTCTAATTAAGATAAAGGGGAATCAACTGTGTTGCAAAGCGTCTCAACCTTTTTTAGCTGTTATAAGTTAAAAACAATCTAGTATATCTCTGAACTGTGCATGTAGAAAAATATGTCAGGTGTATATGTCAGTCTTAAAATGGGCTGACTGACTCAACACTGACTCAAGTATTGAAATAAATATAAAGTGCAATATCATGTGGTAGTATGTGCCATGTTCCTCCACAAAAATGTGGCCAAGTTGCTGTAAGATCCACCATGCCAATTAGACATATTGACACAATTTAAGAAAATTGAAAAGAAGCCTATTGTGACCAGATGAAATTCGGTGAAACCGGTTTGTCAATGCTTAACAATTCTTCTGGAACATTCCAAAACTTTGCCTTCACACATCTTTTGTGCATTATAAACAATTCAAACCTCCTTGAAAAGTGGGAATTATATATAAACATCTTGGACAATTCTTTTACAAAGATTGCTGGAGTATTCCAATTGAGGTAAGGTAAACAAACAATACAATGTACTGATAAGGGCAATTATAAGGACTTACCTAAGACTTGCTGTTCTATACCCATATTTTCGTAGTGGTTTCTATTGGACAAAAAGGTGCGGGTAGTCTGTTGAATAACTGAAACTTATTGGCAAGACAAGTGTCATAAAAAGGAAAATGTAAGTATAATACAATTGGGCTAGACAACGTTTATATATACTTTCGTATGATTGTGTAATATCGTCTGTCCCGCGAATGGTGTTGCAATCTGCCCTTATCCTACTGGCTATGTCACAATTTCTGACAGGATGAAATTTGTAATTGAAAAACCACAATGTGGAATACAGACCTTGGTATTTTCCTTGTATATGTACTGTATTTGTCATGGAATAATCGTAAGCATACGTGTAAAAAAAAAATGTACAATCACCTAGAAAAATTGAAAATGACATCAAATCGTAACCACACACACACTGGCCAAAACAAAAGTTAAATAATTGACCCCACTAGCCCAATGTCAAACTTGACCTGTCAAAATTGACCTGTATCTTGTAATGTTATGCATTAAAATGTACATTGACCTAGAAAAAGTGATAATGACATCAATTCGTTACCACACGCACAATGGCCAAAACAAAAGTTAAATCATTGATCTCACTAACCCAATGTCAAACTTGACCTGTCAAACTTGACCTGTATCTTATGATGTTATGCATTAAAATGTACATTGACCTAGAAAAAGTGATAATGACATCAAATCGTAACCACACGCACACTGGCCAAAACAAAAGTTAAATCATTGACCCCACTAGCCCAATGTCAAACTGGACCTGTCAAACTTGTCCTGTATCTGGTGATGTTATGTATGTGTACCTAAAACTGTTTAAAAATGTGAAGCCTTTCATGAATTACTGTTCCAGAAACCTTTTTTCTATTTTTAGTAACAGTGACCTTGATACTGACCTTTCAAAAACAATCCTTACTATAGAATATTCTTTGCATCTATGTATATAACCAATATGTAATGACAGCATGAAATGTGTTGATGTGTTAAACACATACCATCTCCAGTTTGGGGCCGATGCTCAACTACAGTCGAAGGCTCTGTTCCATCACCAAGTCTGAAATGACAAATTGAATGACCTGAATTAAACAGTTACCAGGTCAATGTAGAGATCTGCAGGCTTGGGTTATGGTATTGACCAAATATTAGGTCAACAACAATCTAACCAGGTTCACAAAAGTACATGTCAACTGCAATATAGAGCAAAATAAAAGAGAATGTGACAAACGTTGGTCCTCAGTGGGCAAATAAAATTCCTTTATTCATTATAATAAAAATCTTTAAAGTTGTGTGATTAAGAGAGGATCTGACATGAGTTGTCGTTAAAAGCATACATTTATTAAACAAGTTCAGGGAAAGTAATTGTAAGTGAGCCTATGGCAAACTTAATGTCATTTTTCATGGATGAGTTTAATAACTGTTTATATTAAATGAAAACAAGTGTCAGATTCTTTTTATCAAATGATTTTAATCGCCAATATATCATTTTAGGAAAATTTTAACAACAGTACTTGGTGTAATTGTGGTATGATATGATCTGCATTATGATGACATCGATGACGTCATCAATCAAAAAGCTGTTTAACCCTACAGTAATATAACAAAATATGTAATGGGTGTGTTGAATGAAAAACAAGATGAATCATGTGATATATTTTATATCACATAGGCGATGAGGTTAAGGTTATTGGTAGGGATGCCAATGGTTAACCAGTTAATCCATTAGCCTCTTCCCATGTAGATTAACTGGTTACAAAATCTGTAATTCGTTAATTGCTCTGACCTGTTATATACAGGATATGTTAGGTAATGTTCAATTATTTACTTTTTAAGAATTTCTCAGAACCACTAGTGATGCCTACACCACTCCCACTCATCCGTACGTTATCTTAGGGTATCAAATCGCAAAATACAATTTACTGTGAAAATTCAGTCCAATGTTGCCACATGCCAGTCACTCCCCTCATTTTCATCTAAACGGCCATTTTCTATACCGGGTTTGCTCATATAGAAAATAACATTATGCAAGAATGTACATTCAGCAAGTAAGATTCATAAAATAATTCATATATGTGATCTTTCTCTGAAGCCAAAGTGGGAGATTTTCTCTTGAAAAGTGGGAGATTTGTTATTTTCATATAAACACAGAAGGAAGATATCTGTTTTCAAGTAGGGAGATTTCTGAAAATGTGTAAAACACCCCTCATTTTCAAAAGTGGGAGAGTTCACATGCATGGAATATATTACAATATATATAGAGTAATAATGTGTACATCTTTTGCATTGGATGGCACACTCATCTTCATTATTCATTGTTTAATCAATATTAATGTAACTATTGTAGACCCATTTTGAGTAAAGGTGGCATTTTCATTTACATTCATTTGTGCACTGTTTCTTAATTAAGTCCAATAAATACAATGAGTATCGACTACTATCATTTTACATAAAAATAGCATAACTAAAACGATAGCTTTTAAAGAATAACAAAACTAAATTAGAAGTGCAAATAATATTCACATATGTGAATGGACATATATTATTTTAAGAACCCAAATACAATGGTAATATTCTTCTGGTAAACTAGTCAAACATTTGAAAAGGTTAACCGGTTACTGATTTGTAACCTTTGCCATCTCAAGTTATTTGTTTAGCACATCTCGTGAACAAAGATACAATGTATTATATACCTTACATAATGTTATCTCCGTGAACAGTATATGGCATTGAAAACAAGATTTAATAAATATAGACAGATGTATTTTTACCTGTATCCAACTGACATTTGACCTAGCTGCATGGGTTTTACTTGCTGTGATCTCGCCATGGCAGGCTTCAACATGGCGTCCGTCGAGAGCTCTGTCATAGCCAATTTCATTGGAGTGGCAGTATCCTGAAGATTATAAATAAACTTCATAAGTTATTTAACAAGAAAGCATTGATGCGAAGCATCAAAGGTTGTCGTCGGACTTCTGTTCAACAGTGATTTTTGTCTTATGACAGACAAATCGTCCATACAACAGCACAATATCAAGCAGATTTCGAATGCCATTTAACTTAGTGTGTGCAGTCTGACGTTTGTACGTGATACACAGTAGTATACCATTTTCTTAGACCTGTCTTTAGTTTATTTTCACTGCTAACCACGTGACTGTTATATACTCATAAGACATTTAATCCAGTTTGAATATTTGTTATGTAACAGGTCCCTTTCCTGAGGAAATTATTTTGTTATTTTTTATTGCTTACTGATTTAATAAGGTTTGCCTTAATGTATGGAGTCAAATAATGCATTTTCCTATTACCTGTCCAGCCTGCTTCTTGCCATGAATGTTACATGAAAACATAAAACTGGTGGAAGATAATGACTAAAAGACAACAGAAACTTAATATTATTCCAAACTTAATGTCTGATTTTCGTGTCTTAAAAATTTGCTTAATGTATATGTATACGGCATCAAAAACTGGAATTTCAACGCAAGAAAGCCCTGCACTTTATCTGTTTGTAGTACAACATGGCATCATCCACAGATTTTCAGGAACTATTATATAAACATGTCACTTGCATGCGCAGCAACAATAATCAATGTTATTACTTTTACACTCCCATCACTATTATACTGCAAAGTAACCTATATTATGTCAATATAAGTCAAATAACCATAAACTTGGTGCTGGGTCTGTTTTAAGTAATTTTAGCAGGATTTCCTTTGAACAGTAAAACACTAAAATTCGCAAAAGTCAGGTCACTCTTTGATTTTTTCCATAAATAATGAAAATGATAAAATCATTTTTTTTAAAAAGCACAAGTAAAACTAAATATATTTTAACCTTTAAAAGAAATAAAATAAAAATGTGTTTATACATTATGAAAGACATACAATTAGCAAATTTCACTTAGGCAAGGAATAAATTACGGTAAATTCTCAGCGCAGACATGTAGCTTTCTTAGCACTTTTTTGGTTCAATAAAAGTTATTATAATTAAAGGAAGTGCTCACGGCCAATGCAAGTCTCTGAGCAGGTTGTATGTGCTGTTCTCTCTGTTGTGGCTGTACACTGGCCACAGCTTTGTCATTGGGAACTGGCGATGTGGCTGTGTTTGCGATAGGAAGGTCAGAAACAGTCTTGGGTTGTATGGTATGTGTTTCAGACAATGACTTGTCACATGGCATCACAGCCTTTGTATCTTCTGTAGCTTCCATTGCAACAACAAGCTCAACAGTTTCAATTTTATTTTGAATACGTGTTGACTGTTGCTCGATTGCTGACTGCTGTTTTTCTATACTTCCTACTTTCTTTTGAAGGTTTTCAACCATCAAGCAAAGCTTATTGACAACAGGCTCTGTTTCTTCATCCTTTG
Organism: Sinonovacula constricta; assembly: GCA_007844125.1. Lineage (NCBI taxonomy): Eukaryota > Metazoa > Mollusca > Bivalvia > Cardiida > Solecurtidae > Sinonovacula > Sinonovacula constricta. The sequence goes on from CM017559.1 coordinate 35,866,619, forward strand.
CTTCTAAGATTTGTACTCGAGTTGACAGGGCATTGACCTGACATTTTAAAGTGGCAATTTCTGAAAACAATGAGAATAAATACATTTAAAGAGTAATGCAAAATTAATGTTTAGTTTAAGATTTTAATTTTTTACTTCTAATATATAAAACTGCTGATTTTGATGAGAAAATGAATAAATTTGAAGTTTAATGGTTGAAAAATCAACCTCGAAAACAATAATGATTAGTTGCGTTTTCTATAATTATAATAAATTAGTAAATTTTGTATTACTGTTATTCTTGGTTTATTGAATAATTAAGAGAAGATTAAAATATACATATTCATGTACCCTCAGAATTTTCTTCCTGATTGCAGCAGCTGAAAAAGACAGAAGTAAAACATCAACAGTATACAATTTTGATGGATTTATTTTGTACAGCAGTTTCTTTTAATTCTTTATTGATGTTTCAGCAAAGTCAGTCTTTTTCAAAATATAAAACAGTGATGAACTGTTCTTGTTTGTTTTAAAAGAGCATCAAGAGTCCGTCATTGCTGTTAGATATTGTTAAAAATGCAGACTGGGCCAAAATGTCTATAAAAAGTTTAACAAGACCTGTATAAAAGCTTCTACTTGTAGTTTAAGGAAAATTTCATTTTATTAACAACCACACTAGCCGTCAAAATATATAGATAGGAAAGACTGACTTAAATATACACATGATGTAGTTCATAGAAATATAAAGTTGTCGAGCGGAAAACACTGACAAATGTCAAAGATATGGCCGAAACTTAAATATATAGCATTAGACTATGAGTAACCATTTATAAGGATTGACTTTTATCACATGACTCCCCTTGTTTTGTCCATAAAATACGCCCATTACATATGTTCTTATATTACACTAGTGACACTTGTGTAATATAGCTTTTTGATGGATGACTTCATTGATGTCATCAAAATAGAGATCGTTTCATACCACTATTTTACCTAATACTGATAATAAAAGTTGGTAAAATTGTATATTGGTTAGTAAAATCAGGAGATAAAAAGAATCTGATACTCGTTATCATTTAATACAAACTTTTATAAAACTCGTCCTGGAAAAATGATACTAAGCTCGCCATAGGCTCGCATACTGTGACTTTTCCCGAACTTCTTTAGTAGATTTTTCCATTAAAAGACATCTCATGTCTGATTATCTATAAATATGATCTTTAATATATTTTTGACACTCGGTCATTATGAAAAGAGGACAGATGGATAAACATATGTACAGTCGACCAGACAATATGACAGCTATATGGCATGCCATCCTTCAAGGGTAAACAAATTTAATATCTACCTTTTGGTGTCTTGCGAAACAGCAGGTTGTGATTCCTTTTTGAGAACAATTTGATTCAGTCGCTTCAGAACAAAACGGTTCACGGATTGTAGTTCTTTCAGAACTGACAATATTGCAGTGGTATCTTTATCCTAATTGAAAACAAATGTTCATAGTTTTATATAATTAATAATCAAATAGACAATAATTTTATGTACACCATTGAGCTATTTAGGCAGACAGACAGACAAATACTTTTTAACACTCATGTACATACATGTACAAAATGAGGATCTGTACAATTTGTTTTATATATAACTATGTTAAGTTCGGTCAAACAAGTGAAATTTTGGAATAGAGGTGATGTTAATGGAAGTAGGGATATTTTGTTAGTAGGGAGGTTTGTTGGGGGGTGGGGGTGAATGGGGGACAAAGAGGATAATATAGTTTCTAAATACAAAGGTTACATGATGACATAGCAAATAAAATTGTCGTAGAACAGCTGTTACACATTTTCATTATACAACATATACTGATAAAGAGAAAACAATAATAGATAAGAAAACCTTACAAGTAAAGTAACTCTATTTTTGCTTAAAAATTGATAAATATTGTACGAGTCTTGCAGTAAAAGTAATATCTTGAGGTAGTAGTTGTTAAAAGTATGAGTAAAAAAATCTGTGATATTCTATGAAATTTGACAAATGAAGAAACAAAACGATATGCCTATTGGTATTAAATAACAGAAATGATGATGTTATGCGTTAAACATGATTGAAATTATGTACAGTATATAATTTGTAGTGTTTTAACATGCTTTTCTTTTTCATAGTAATTCATGTAATTACACTTACACTTATCAATAGAAAAGCATTTTTACTTTACAATATTTATTAAGGATTTTGGCATATACTTATATATTTATGAACCTGTGCAGTAATGATTCTGTTACAAGCAACTATCATATATGTAATGCAGTAAATGATAAATGATCATAAATATTCATGGCTAGTGCATGAATGGGCAGATAGGGATAATGAGGCAATCATGTATTATTAATAGAGAACTTCTTATCATTAATTAAAAACTAAAAGGTTATGTAAATGTTGCTTGTGATTATTTTAAGAGACTTTAATAACCCCGGCTACCACTGAATTTATAAAATACTAGGCAACGTGGTTTATAAATAAAAGGCACATAAGTAGAAGAAGCTCAAACTCACATCTTAGAACAGGTGTTAATTTTAACAGACATATAAACAGATTTCAAAGGAAAATAGTAATAATGATAATTAATAGAATCTACTTTGTGAGATTACAGAAGTTTTCTCCCATTATAGTGTGTTGCTTACCGAGACGAAATGTAAGACACACACGGGAGGGGCATAATAACATAAATTGTTAGCAAGTTATCAAACAATCTGTCAAGCGCACCAAATGTATGACAAAAGTTGTAATAAATACATGATGAACAGTACACAAAACTAAGTGAGATAATGATATTCAATTGGCAGTTACAAAGTGTACTAAATACAGCAAGCTTAAAAAAAAACCAAAAAATCGTGGAAGTATCTTTCACCGTGTTTAGGGACATTAAATATTTTAGTAGGTTTAATGTGTGTGCGCTGTGTTTCGGAAATGCGCCATCATTTTTTACAGGAAAAGGGAAACGTGTTGGAGGAATTCAGGTTGTGCAGTAGACAGGAGGAACAAGGGTTGTGAGTTATAGTACATACTGTGCGAGCCTTGCTGGAATAAATGGAGCATTTCAGAGTTAAAGAATGAGCACTCTAGGAGGAAGTGTGTTTCAGAGCAGACTGCATTCGTGTAACAAAGTGAGCATGTAAGGTTTTGAAGTGGGATGCCTTCATATCGTCCTTTTTCAATTGGTAAGTGATTTGCAGTGCGGAATCTAAAGATGGAGAGTGTTTGTTTTTTGTTAAAATATTTGATATAATTTTCCATTCCATGATTTTCTTTAATGCTTAAATATATTCGACCTTTATTAGAACGTGTTAATTCTTCATGCCAATTTTGTTTAAATTGATCAATAAGTAACTGTTTCATTAGGTTATGTACTCCTTTAAGATTTGCGCTAGCCTGGTGGTTATAGATATTTGGACGCCCTATTTGCTGAAATATTTCTTCAATTTTACTAAGCCATTTATTGTTGCGCTTTTCAGATTGAATTATTCTGTATATTGTGGATGATAGTTTGTTCTGTTTTCCTTCGACCGGTTTACTCCAATAATTAATCATACGTGTTTTTACTATCAAAGACAATGGATAGTGGCCTAATTCCCCATAAAGAAAGTTAATTGGTGTAGATTTCCTCGCATTAGTTATTTGTGGAAGAAAGGTACAGTGTATTTTCTCAATTAATTTAAAATCTTCAAACCCAAATACTTCAGAGCCATATAAGAGTATAGGGACAACGTAGTGATCAAACAGTTTTAAAGTTAGGTCTATTGGTAAGTCAGAGTTTTGAATCCTTGTGTATATAAGATTAAGAGATTTGTAGGCAACTTCGCAGACGTGCTGTCTTGCTTTAAGAAAAGATCCATTAGAAGAGAATGTTACTCCTAGGTAATGGTATTGCTTGACTATTTCAATGTTATTGTTGTCAATGTGGAAGGATAATTGTTGTGTCAGTCTTGCTCCAAAGATTATTACTTTGGTTTTCTTAATATTTCCTGTCATGTTCCTAGTCCTGTTTAATAACCCTTGTTATGTCCCTTGGTAGAGTTATCGTTCGTTTTTCGTACAACTTCCGGTAGGCAAACAAACTAAACAAGATGGCCTCTGAGAACAATGAAATCGGTGATCTGTGCAAATTTTCAAAACTATCAGTGTGTGAACTTAAAGACTTTCTTAGATAAAGAGGGGCGCATGTATCAGAGAATCGTCCGGAACTTATAATACACGCTAGAGGGATAGAAAAGCTTGTTGTATGGACAAAATTAAATTGGACGACGAACAAGACAGCATCAAACGCGAAGGAGAGTTGTTTATAACGCCCTTTGGAGAGAATCTTTCAATCTTGGCAATCTAGGACTATTATCAGCATCTTGAAACCAAAATTAAGTGTAATTAAGTATATTTTCACATCAGTCTATCATAATTATTTTCTTTTCTATTACTTTTACCAAGTAAAATGAATATCAACTACTGTATTAGCTGCTGCAGCTGCAATAGTATATTTTCTACAACTCTTCAAACTCCAGATAAGAATTATATTGAATTGAGTAGAAACTCCATAAGACAATAACAATCAAGTAAAGGAATTTTAATATTTTGTTTAAAATAATTGAATAAAACAAAATTGTGTATTTTTATCCTTTATTTTTGAAACTGCTCGAATAGGGTCTACAGAATTTACATAGTGAAGAGAGTGCGTTGAGCTTTTACTCTGGTTAAATACAGCAACCAAGGGTGCAATTTTATTTTACTACTGATTCGGCCATTGAAGATAACCTTTACCAGTCATTTTTGTAAGAAAATAGATTATCCAATAGGTTACACACAATTATAAAAAAGTTATTTAAATAAAATTTTCTTGGTGTATCTGCTACGTCTAGAAGTGAAATATTTTTAGTATTTTGTCTTTTTAAATGACTCAGATACACAGATACGCCCCTTATCTGGAGTCCTGTTCAAACAACAGTGTATGATAAATACATTGTTAATTTAACAAACTGTTGACACAACTGCAAGTGTTTGTTACTTATAAGTTCCCTCGTATCTATGATTGACTAAAATTAATCGTAATTAACTTTGTTCTTTAAATGTCGATCAATCAGCGGTCATCTTAAACTGACAATTCTTTCCTTAATTGACATGTAATAAGCGGCCACTCAACAAAACCTGGAAGTCAATGTGTGACTGTCAATTGTTTTTATTGCGGTCATGCACTAGAGGTATGACTGTTAATGACCTTTGTGCAAATTCGCTGCTGTTAACGTCACGTGCTGGTCTTTTTTTTTCGATTTGCTCGCGTAACCTATTAATCGCAGCCATTGTTTATACTTGAATAATGCATCGATTATTCTTTTATGTTTCGACATTGTCATAGATTATACATTTTCTGTAAACAATTAAATCTTTGAGACGCTTTGGAGTTTTGATTATGCCGTGAATGATGCATACACAATTCCCCACCCACTTTTGAAACTGTTTTCTACGACGATTCTGCACGGTATAGTATTCTGTTTGGTGTATTTTCCCTCTAGAAAATGCTCTGAACAAAGTCGATCATTCTTCAGATTGCAAGGGGAAATTTGGCTCATTGTTTTAAGTCGACTTAACTACAGTTTTCTCAGTTTATCGTCAGTTGGAAAACTGTGAAGGGTGGCGTCCTTCTGTCAACTCTCCCCTGTAATTGCTACACACACAACAATAATATCTCTTTTTTCAGTCGAGTTTAACACCTTTTCTGCCATCGTTGACATTTTTGATTTGCTCTCCATCGGAAATGAAATGCGAACCTCCACGCTAACGAGCGTTTAAGGGAGGCAATTACTCAGGGGAGCTAACAGGGGTTATTGAACAGGACTATAGTAAGAGGAAAATAGGTTAAGGCTATGTTTTAAATCTTGAGGAGAATCAGCTAAAATAATGGTGTCATCGGCATAAAGTAGTACGAGTAGTTTAAGCCACCAGTCCATGTTTCCATGGTCTCCTATTTCTATGCCTGACGAGCCATTTGTAAATAAATAAGTTTGGACGTCGTTTAAGAATATTGAAAACAGTAAAGGCGATAGATTTTCACCTTGCCTAACTCCGATATTACTTACAAAAAAGCTTGAGAAACGTCCATTAACTGACACACACGATTTTATATTTTGGTACATATTGTATATAACATTGTAGATTTTACCATTTATGCCATTATTCATGAGTTTAAACCAAAGACCGGATCTCCAAACAGTATCGAACGCTTGGGCAAAAACTATAAAGGCACAGTATATTTTTTTTTTTCTTTTTTCATTATTTCAATCAAAGCATGGAGTGTGAATATATGGTCTGTGCGTGAATAATCTTTCCCAAAGCCTGCTTGGTTTTCATCTAGTACATTGTTTTCTTCGAGGAAATTGTTTAGTCTATTATTTAGTACAGAGGTGAACAGTTTACCCTGACAACTAAGTATTGTGATAGGTCTATAAATATTGACGTCGTTTTGATAACCTTTATTTTTATAAATTGGTAATATAATACCTTCAATCCAAGAAGCTGGAATGTAACCTGTATTAAGAACTGAGTTAAAGAGTGCAGTAAAGAGTGGCAAACACTTATCCTGTGTTGCTTTTATGTGTTCATTTAGGATTTCATCAAAAGGGCTACATGCTTTGCCATTCTTAAGATTCGAAAAACATTTTTTTTAATTTCATGCTCTGTTATTGTTTTAGGCATAAAATCAGTTTCATGTATTAAAGGTGGTATCTGACAGTTTGCCTATATCAAATGGAGGAAACAATTATTTATCATGGTATATGACAGTTTGCCTATATCAAATGCATGAAACAATTATTTATCATCGTATCTGACAGTTAGCCTATATCAAATGCATGAAACAATTATTTATCAGGGTATCTGACAGTTTGCCTATATCAAAAACATGAAACAATTATTTATCAGAGTATCTGACAGTTTGCCTATATCAAATGCATGAAACAATTATTTATCAGGGTATCTGACAGTTTGCCTATATCAAATGCATGAAACAATTATTTATCATGGTATCTGACAGTTTGCCTATATCAAATGGAGGAAACAATTATTTATCATGGTATCTGACAGTCTGCCTGTATCAAATGCATGAAACAAAAATTTATCACTGTATCTGACAGTTTCCCTATATCAAATGCATGAAACAATTATTTATTATGGTATCTGACAGTTTGCCTATATCAAATGCATGAAACAATTATTTATCATGGTATCTGACAGTTTGCCTATATCAAATGGAGGAAACAATTATTTATCATGGTATCTGACAGTCTGCCTGTATCAAATGGAGGAAACAATTATTTATCATGGTATCTGACAGTCTGCCTATATCAAATGCATGAAACAAAAATTTATCACTGTATCTGACAGTTTCCCTATATCAAATGCATGAAACAATTATTTATCATGGTATCTGACAGTTTGCCTGTATCAAATGGAGGAAACAATCATTTATCACTGTTTTGAGGAATTTAGGCGTAATTTCTCCATAAGCTAATACTTTAGTCTATGTAAAGATGATTTTAAATAACTTCTTATACTGTTAGACAATAAAAACTGGGAAAAAAGATAAATCTTTCAAATAAGTAAGCACAAAAGTGATCTTGACTAAAATTAGATATCGAATTCAGAGCTTACTACCTGGAGGACCATATAATGTGAATGCAAAAGAAAGTTGTCACATGGTTTTCTTAGTTTAAAAATAGCTATCTCTGCAGCTCTGTTTGTAATGACAATTGGGGTGTAATGCTTCACCTATACCAAATGCATGTTACAATATTTTTCCACTGTTTCTGGAAATTTATGTATAATTTCTGCATAAACTTATACTTTAGTCTGTGTATGTGAGACAGTAGACATTGCTAAACTCCAAATTATCATCTTTTTCTAAATTTATAAATAAGCATAAAAGTGATCTCTGCTTACAAAAATAAAGACGTCAGCACTGACTACCTAAATCACTATATAACATGATCTCAAACGTAAGCTGTCAATTGGTTTTCTTTGTTTAAAAATAGCTATCTCTGCAGTGTAACGCAGATAGGAAATACCTGTTGGCAATGACAAGTGGGGTTTAATGCTTCACTGTTCACACTGATCTAGGGCATCAATGAACAGTATTTTGCAGGACCTTTACAGGTAAAAATGACTTATTTAGTTAGTTGAGAAAAAAAGTGTTGGTCCAAATTGTCAGATACCACCTTTAAGATTGGATAAATGCATCACTCTGAATACTAGTGGGGATATCTATAGTTTGAAATAAAAAATTAAAAGGTCACTTTCTGTAAACTGTTATGAAAAAGCATGTAACAAACTGTTGATATTGTTTTTTGACAACATTTTTAGCAACAGAAGGATTACTGATACATCATGGATATTAACATGTAAACAATTAACACATTATTCCTATAGCCTATTTTAAGACAATAATTTTCCTGCATTTGTTTCTATTAAGATGATAAAATTGTCAAAATTTGACAATTACATAGTTGAAAACTAATGAGTTCCAGTTAAGTGTTGCCATACTAAATTCGTGTTTAACCTTTTGGAGAATTAAATGCTTAACTTGTAATTGGTTTTAATGCATTTGTGTATCAACATTCATGTTTGTGCGGGATTGGCACTTGTACAGCAGGGGAAACATTATAACACCAAAGTTGATTGATTAAAGGAAATTCTATATAGAATACCATTGTTAATGATTGAAATTATGTGAGATAAAAACATTTGCCCAATCTGGGTGTAACAACTGGCCGACAATAAAACATGATGTATAATACAAAAATGTAAAAATGAAACAAGGCAATATAAATGTATATGAATTTGAAAATCTGGTACACATTACAACAACTCCATTATTAAAAGTATACACATAATACATATAATGTATGTAATATATTTACACAGATCATGACATAAAGGTGAAAAAGAAACATATTGGACAAATCAGTGTACAGCTAAATTTGAATGGGTTGGACTAGGGAGTTTAGTTCAAGTAAAAATGCTCATAAAAAAAATATTATGTCTTTCCTTACAGCAAACTCTAACAGTACTATCGCTTTAAGGATAGCCTGAGCGCAGTGTCCTTTGAAAGTTTGAAGTTATGTTTTACAGGTCTTAATTGGTACTTTACATTTTTATTAGACGCCTAAAATAACTTCTCATTCTAATGACATTTAATTTACTTCAAAAGAGAAAAGGAGAAAGAAAACAATGATATAAATTTGCAAACAAGGAGGGAAAATTGATTCATTTTAAAAACCAACTTACCATGTTTTCACCCATTATGCATTATGTTTGTGTTGGTCCTTTTCTAAAATAGAAGACAGATCAACATATACATATGTTAATGTTTGTCATTGTACTAGCATTATGGTTTCAATAATGTTTTCTTCAAAACACTTCAATACCATTTTTCACATGTCACGTCATTATTTTTTTCACATTTAATAGTTCTTGACATGAAATCTGATCGAAAAAAGTCACTAATTGCGTCTAATTCTTTAGATTACAGTGTAAAAATAAAAACGAAAGTAGACAGACTACATTCAGTCGATAGAAAGTGCTCTAACGTTATTAACATTACAAAGTTTCATTCAAAGTGATTTTATCGATGACAACTAGAACAGCAATGGATATAATTTTGTAACAATAAAAAGTCACTTCGTAGAAAATGATTTTCCTCCGAATTGTTTCTGGTGATTTCGAAGCATCGTCGGGATCAAGGAAAAATCCAGTTTCTATTTTTAGACTCCCTTTTCATCGTGAGATTCCCACGTCATAGAAAATGGGAAAATTAAATTGTGTGTCGTCTTTGAAAAGTAGAATCACTCTCCAAAATAGTGAGTTATATTTATTGTAGCAACTAAATAACCATACAAAAACCATACCATACCATTTATAAATAAAGAAGATTTAAGTTTACTTCAATAACATTTGATATTTGTTGCGTTAGGTATCGATAAACATCCATGGCCGTGTACCCGCGCAAATTTAATCTTCATTCTTCAAATACAGGACACATGCTACTTGACACATGTTGTTACGTAATAGCAAGAGATGGAATGTCCGCTTTCTTTCGATTTGGCAAATCTTGTGTATAGTCCAGGTGTGTGCTAGTTCATCTATAGTTCTAAATGATCAGACGCCTTATAAAGTTTCAGAGGGTTGTCCTTGATGGTGAAATATCCTCAAGTTGTGATGTACTGTCTGGAGTTCCTCAGGGGTCAGTCTTGGGTCCCTGCCTCTTTCTTATATACATAAATGACATGCCCATTAATATAGTCAGTAATATCCGTCTCTTCGCTGATGATACCTTAGCTTATCTTACCATTACTTCATCAGAAGATTGCCAAGTACTGCAGACCGATTTGGACAAACTCCAAGCATGGAAAGAAGAATGGTTGATGTCTTTTAATCCCGAAAAATGTGAAGTCTTAGGAGTCACAAACAGGAAGAAACCTATCATCTTCCCTTACAAACTTCATAGTGAAATACTTCAGTCATCCACATTTGCCAAATACCTTGGAGTAACCATCTCCCCAACCATTTCTTGGTCTAAACACATTAACACTCTTGCTACTAAAGCTAACAACACTCTTAAATTTATCAAAAGAAATATTCAAACTGACATCCCAAAACTCAAGGAAGTAGCATACAAAACATATGTCCGCCCATGTTTGGAGTATTGCGCCTCCGTCAGGGACCCCTGGCAAAAGAAATACATTAACCAGATTGAAATGGTACAACATCGCGCAGTAAGATTTATACTGAATGACTACAAATATACCAGTAGTATTACTAACCTTCTAAGAAAGATCAACTTACCAACCCTAGAAACGCGCTTGTATGTTCTACAAGATCAAACACAACCTTGTAAGGATACCATTCCCACACTATATACACCATACACAGAGGCACAGATATAGTATCCCCTTCTCCAGGATTGATGGACACAGGCATTTGTTCTTTCCACGCACAGCAAAGATCTGGAACAGTCTACCACCAGACATTGCTCAGGCGGACAGCCTGGCCTTATTCAAGGCCAAGCTGTACAGCCACTGCTTCTAACCAGAGTGCTACAAATGATCATCATCCACCATTATCACCTCATCCATCACCCCCCATCATATCATTTGTTCTTCATCATTCAATGAACATCCATCATTCATCTTTTATTGTAGCACCCTGGGCAAAGCAACTTGCCTGCAAACCACACCAGACTTCTGTAATTTAATATCTATGACATTTTTATAACTGTGCAGGTACAGAAACCAACCCAAACACCTATGAAAATTACCTCCCCAAAACATTATAATTTATATTACTCTTAAAGTTTCTGACAGCGCACTCCACATAATACTCTGTATAGAGGGTTTGGAGTATATGGCAGATAAAGTTACATAGTTAAAACAGAAATGCGTGTTGTGTCAGTGGTTCTACACAGAATTTGTATCAAGTGCCACTTCTGTCACCACTGATGTAATGTGAAGTGGCTTTAAGACTGCAGCTAGAATATGGGTCTAAAGTTTGCTAGAATATGGGTCTATAGTTTGGTCATCCCATACACAGTGTAACATCAACAAAGTTGCAATGATTCAGTGGAGAGCAGCCTGTTGGGTCAAAGGTCAATACAGGCTGACCAGCAGGCCCCACCTTTCCCAACTTTTTTGACGAGGGCGCTACTTTTCCCTACTTTTTTTAAAAAACACAGCCCTAAAATCACTACTTTTTTGTATGTCATGCTGTCAAATTGGAAAAAGAACATTTTAAACAAGTCTTTTTGGTCATGATTTTCAACAAAGTCATAACATCTGTTTGCTTTTACATTAGTATATTTAAGGTTGTATCATTGATGGAGGCCCACAGATCAATTTGTGGACTGTACATTGTTCTTGTGTGAATGAGGTGGATAGATGGTCAACAGTAGACATTCTGTAAAGTTCATCAAAGCACAAGAACAATAGCCTGAAGTACTTTGGTCTTTTTTTTGCTGTTCAGTGAGTGGTGTTCTTTACCTGATTTTTTAGAGCATTGTAAGAAAATTGCCCAACTATCCCTACTTTTCAGCTGCAATATTCCTACTTTTTAAAGAAATTAAGCCCTACTGTTGCCCTACTTTTTCACGGAAGGTGGTCAGCCTGTCAATATTCCCCTTATGACAGTGTGACGACTATCCTTGATGACCTAAAATGGCAGACATTAGAAACTAGGAGAACGTCAGCTAGATTATGTAGGTTTTTCAAAATTGTTTATGGTTTTGTAACAATACCTGCCCCACCCTACCTTGAACAGCCATTGAGAAGAACCAGGCATATGCATCCCATAACATACAGACAGGTTCGCACCAATACAAATACTTTTAAATATTCTTTTTTTTCCCCAGACCGTCATATTATGGAACAAACTACCATCCATCATCGCTCTTCAGCATTCAGACAGGCCATGAACAACGTAAACATTGCCCAGATGGCAAAACACTGTTTTTATCCTGCTTTTAAGTCTTTTAACAATTTCACCCCAATTTTCTTTGAAGTCTTCTTGTCATTTTAAAACTTTTATCCTTGCACTGACGCACACCTGCTAGTAGTACCTGAAAGGGGAGTTGAGCAGTATAAATAGATAGTAAGCCATGTTCGAACCAGTGACCTCCTGCTCTGGACTCAGGTACATGGCTTCAAAGGGGTCAATTGATTTTACAGAGAACCCTGTGGTGAGGGTAAAGGCTAGAAACATGTGGTTCTGTCCACGTGATGCCTGGCTCCAAAAGCTAAAAAAGTGGAAGAGTTTTGTAAATTTGCTTCCTTGAGCTGTCTGCCCAGGTAGCTCGCTTGGTAGAGTGTCTTATTCTGAAGCCGGCGTGTGTGAGTTCAAACCTTGTCCTTTATAAAAAGGCTTGGTTTACAACACAGCTTAAGAGAGCATATTCACTATATACATTTGCTTTGTGGATTCTAATCTCACCCAGACGTGTAAATTCGTCAAATTTCAGTTGTGTTACTATGTAATTGGAAATGAACATGTATGTTGTACATGCTCATATATGTTCATTGTTAACCCTTTCCATTTCATGTTATATAAAATAAGTACTTTAAGATTTTCAATGGTACAAATTTTGTAAATTTTGTAATTTGTAGTTAGTTAACAGAAACTTATTATGTTGAAGAATTTAAAGTGACATTGTATATTCAGAGAAAATCCAAAAATCGCTTAAATATCCAAACAAAATATTGAGTTTTGTTGGTTGTTGTGTTGTTGTTGTTGTTTTTTCAGAAAAAAGGGTATGGGCCTTTGAGAAGGGGGAAATTTTGTGATGTTTTATTAAAAAAGAATGAAAATGTTCATGTTTAACCTATCATTTGTTATCAGACATCTCTCTTTTTTTCTCATTTTTTAATTCCTTAAGATCACTCAAGCTACAAATGTGGTCACTCCGCATCAATGCATATTATGTTTACATTTTTGCAATGAAATATTGAATTTTATTACAGGAGAATTTTTATATAAGGGGAATATCTAGGCTTATTTTCCGAGGGGAAGGGGCCTTTAAATGGTGCCTTCTGTATAAGGTAAAAAAATCTGTATTGTTACATGAAAAGATCTCGCCAATTTCTGCTTATTGATGTCCTACATCTAAGTGCAGTTTGAGACATAACATATTGATGTCCTACATCTGAGTGCAGTTTGAGACATAACATATTGATGTCCTACATCTGAGTGCAGTTTGAGACATAACATTGATGTCCTACATCTGAGTGCAGTTTGAGACATAACATATTGATGTCCTACATCTGAGTGCAGTTTGAGACATAACATATTGATGTCCTACATCTGAGTGCAGTTTGAGACATAACATATTGATGTCCTACATCTGAGTGCAGTTTGAGACATAACATATTGATGTCCTACATCTGAGTGCAGTTTGAGACATAACATATTGATGTCCTACATCTGAGTGCAGTTTGAGACATAACATTGATGTCCTACATCTGAGTGCAGTTTGAGACATAACATATTGATGTCCTACATCTGAGTGCAGTTTGAGACATAACATATTGATGTCCTACATCTGAGTGCAGTTTGAGACATAACATATTGATGTCCTACATCTGAGTGCAGTTTGAGACATAACATATTGATGTCCTACATCTGAGTGCAGTTTGAGACATAACATATTGATGACCTACATCTGAGTGCAGTTTGAGACATAACATATTGATGTCCTACATCTGAGTGCAGTTTGAGACATAACATATTGATGTCCTACATCTGAGTGCAGTTTGAAACATAACATTGATGTCCTACATCTGAGTGCAGTTTGAGACATTACATATTGATGTCCTACATTTGAGTGCAGTTTGAGACATAACATATTGATGTCCTACATCTGAGTGCAGTTTGAGACATAACATATTGATGTCCTACATCTGAGTGCAGTTTGAGACATAACATATTGATGTCCTACATCTGAGTGCAGTTTGAGACATAACATATTGATGTCCTACATCTGAGTGCAGTTTGAGAGACAACATATTGATGTCCTACATCTGAGTGCAGTTTGAGACATTACAGTCCACTTGTCATTACAAACATGTATTTCCTATCTGAGCCATGTGGCACAATTTGCTATTTTTAAACTAAGAAATCCATGTGACCACTTACTTAGACCCAGCAATTTTTTTAGAACTTTTTTTTCGGAAACCATAAATTTAGCGATTACCAGTAGTTTTTGACTAAACTGCCTTAAAAAGTGCAGACTATTGTAAATATTTCAGAAAGAACAAAAAAAATTGAAATGGTCATACATTTATCCAGCGAAGGCAGAGGACTCCTTAACTCATTTCATTGTGTCTCGTACATTCTAGCTGTGCACATCAAGGCGAGACTGACTTTAAATGCCATGTTGCTGCAAAATTGCATACCTGTGCATGCATTTTTATCGAAGTGCTGCAATTAAAAATTTCAGCATTTGTTATAAGACTTCTGTAAAAGTTTATTGCTTGTATGACAGATTTTAACTTCAAATTAAAATTCAATGCTGATAGCATCATATTAAAATTGTTTCATTTTAAAAATCAAAACAGACATTTTACTGCTGCGAGTTTATAATCAAAACACACTATATTTTCAGTGTCTGGGGGCTTTACTGGAATTTTGTCTCAAGCTTAGTTGTTAGTAACCTTTGACAGCTCTGTTACAGGTCTGGAGTTATGGCACAGAATGGACTTCACATTGCTGAAGGTATTTCAACAGTATGACTTACATGTCAATAATACTATAAATGGCAGTGTTTTGGTTAAATTGCAAGTCAAAGGAACAAATAGAAGAATGGTTTTACCCAGGCATGTGTATGGAGCCTTTTGTCAGCAAATAGCTAACAGTCGCTAAAATAACCATAATTGAGTGTCTTTTTATTATTTCAGCATTGTTAGCGGTCTTCATGATAAATAGCTGATCATCATGGATTCTAAGGAGCTGGAGGTAGACCCATAGAAACATGATTGTATTGGAACATTTATTTTGTGGCGGATGCCAACAGTTATCAACCATTTGACATACATGTACTCTAATTTAATCACAATGGAATTTGCCGAGGCCATTGATACATGATAGAAACATTGAAGTTGTATCAGAATATTATATTTCTATACATTGTGAACTCTTCAAGTGAATTTATCACCATGGAAACTGAGGCTACGGAAGGAGAAGGGATGGTGAAGAGGATGTTGCTGAATGATAACAAGGCTGGGATGGAGGGCTTGGATAAGGAACGCATCAACCAGGTCATTCATGAAGCTTCTAAAGGTATTGGCAACATTCAAATAAATGACTGAGACTTAATCCGCAGAGATTATCCATCCACCAAGCAAGAGATTGTTTTTTATTTTGTAGGGTATATAATGAAAATTAATAAAGTTATGTAAAACTTAAAAAAATATAATAAAAGTAAATAATCCAATATCTGACTCTTACAACTGCAAACCTGAACCTTTTCTAATTTTTTCTCCTAGCCAATTTTTTAAGCACTTGAAAGGTGTGCCTGTGGCCAAGTACATAGAATTGGCCATTTGTTATTCTATGGCCTTTTAACACATGGGTCTGTGTCCCAGTTGGGCTTTGATATAGGGAGGTCTTCCAGCCGGCCTGCTGCGCGCAGGTGGTTCTACCCATTTACTTGTCTGGGATCTTCCTCCACAATTACAGCTTTTCATCCCTATATTTACCCTAATTGTTCCACTGCACTATATATCAACTAAGCATATGGCTTAATTTAAATAAGAAATATGCCATCATCCTGATTCTCTTTGGCAGCACATCTCTTGTCTAAATCGATCTTGTCTTTGTGTAAGGACACCATGCTGTCCTCGGATGAAGTTTCATCAAAAGTCATTGGACAGTTCAGGGCTTTTTTTTCTCTTAAGTAGGAGCCATTTATCAATGCCTTCCCCTCAGATAATTTCTTTAAAATCATGCAGTTTTCCCCCAAAAGTAACTACATCAGGTTTTTTCATTCCTCTTTAAGGAAAAAATCACACTATGTTCCCCAAAATTATAGTGCATGAGCCCCTTCCCCTGGCAGTGTAAATAAGCCTTGCATTTTTAAAATCATAATACTGCTAAATAATATTAAAGCATGTTTTAATTTGGATTGTCAGACTTGATAAAAAATTTAGTTACAGTAAATCTAAGGACATACATGAATAACCTTCAAAACCATACACAGTTCTATACATGATGTTTAGGTTAGCTTATATCGTAGAACTTAACCTATATCCTAAACATAAGCTAGGACCAGTTTACCCCTCTTACAACTGTCTGTTTTTACTTATTTTTATTTTTGAGATACATTGCAGTGGCACAATTTGGGTTATTATATAAAGACTTGCAAATATATTTAGGAAATAGATTTTAAGTTTGCATGATCTAATGCCCAATGTATCACGGTTTCGAGTTTAGATGCATATTAATTTAATTATGAAGGCCATAGGCCTGGGTGATAAAATTTACGCATCCGAACTAGAAACCGTGATATATTGGGTGTTAGATTATGCAAACTTAAAATCTATTTCCATTGTAACACGTTATATTAGAAATCTTTTATTTAAAAGGGACATAAATGCAAACAACAATGCGAACTACAATTTACGCAATGTTGTTAGGTTGTGTTCCTTGGCTGTTTTAATTCATCCCACATATTTCCTGTTGTTTTTTTTTTGTTGTTTTTTAATATCAACAACCGATGAAATTGCATATTGTCAAATATGTCAGCTTGGTCTGCAATACGAAAATGGGTAGGGTAGGGAAAGTAAAAGGAACAGCTATTATACTGCAGTAAAATAGTTCCGCTTAATGCCGTGATATATCGTTTATTTTATCACGGCAGACTGCTTCTTTGTTTAAAGATGTTAAAAATTGATATTGTTAGAATGATTTTTTTATTGCAAAATAGAAACTCATGTTTTATAACAATTTATTATCAATACAAAGAATAATAATAATAAGTATAAGATTGATTCAAATGTTCCATTATAAACCATGATAGGATCCAAATTCTATGAGAATGAAAGACTGAAAGAAGAACAGATGAAGAGAAGAATTGAAGAGCAGAAGAGAAAAGTGATGTCAATATCTGAAGAGGAACTTCAGCATGGCGTTGTCAAAGTATGTACATCTTTATCCCCGTGTGTGTCTGTCTGACAGTGTATTGTGCAAAAGAAGTTAGTCAACTTGTTTTATGTAAGTGTTTAGTAATTGCTTAAATAAGCTAAAGATATAGCTTTCCCATTAATAATTTTTCAGTCAAGTAAACGTTTAATAAAGTTAATAGATTTTAGGTTTGCTTGACGTATTGCATTATAATTCATAATAATTTGTTCAGCTGCTTTTTAACTAATCACTTGGGCCTAGAATACATGTGCTGAACTTAAACATGAGAGCCAAATACAGTGTAAACTATACAGGAATTATAACTATAACAAACAGTGGAACACTTGGATTTATGAACAAAGATTGCAGAGATGTACACTTATCATATATACTTTCCTATTCTCTCCACCAACTATGTTTTCTGTATTTCTCATCTGCTTCTGTCAAGGCGGATGAGCTTCTGGAAGTTTTAGAGAAACAGCGAGACCTCAGCCGGACTATCGTTCATATTGACATGGATGCCTTCTATGCTGCCGTGGAGATGAGAGACAAACCGGAGCTCAGAGAGAAACCTATGGCTGTAGGTGGAAATGCAATGCTGGTATGTAGGATTTGATATTAAACTTAACAATGAGACATTAATGGGGGAGGGGGGGATCTTATTTGCTGTTAAATGACCTGGCCTTAGAATAATATGATTGACTTTTAATGGGATATAGTTTCAAAAATATAAGTATCATAGTTTGTGGAGATTCAATGCTGGCGCTTACAATGGCAGATTTGATGTTTTATTACACTGAAAACAGGAGCATTAATATATAAAAAACTTTTTAGTTGCTGTTAAGTGGCCTAGCTTTAGAATAAAATTATTGACTTTTAATGGGATATAACTATTCAGAGATATACCTATCATAGTTGGTGGAAATACTAAGCCATTGGGTGGGTTCGAGTCCCCTTCCAGGCAAAGGACTTAATGTAGGGGGGTCTTCTAGCTCACTTTTGGTGCACCAGTGGTTCTGACCAGACAAATTTTCAGGGGTCTTCCTCCACCAAATGGCTGGATGTTGCTATAATTATTGTAAATGGTCTCTGCAGTGTATTTCAAAAACAAAGCAAGACAGATATGTATATGGTATATTATACATTTAGTCTAAGCCAAGACATGAAGATGTGAAATTGATAACGGTTTGTAGCTCTGTTTTCGTAAGAACAGAAAATGAACCTATTGATGTTGTTCAACCTCTTCTTGTTACCATTCATTTCTCAAAACTCACTAAGATATTCACTATAAATTTGGCATTCTTCTTAGCCTGTCCATCTGTAATACTTTTCTGTCTGGTCCATATCTTCTTAACCATTGTAAGATTTTTTCTAAACTTTGTTTAAATCTAAACTTATTAAGACAATGTGCTAAGAACATGTCCCAACTATGCTGGCTCCAGATTTAGGTCACATGGTCAAAATTCAATGAACCTTGGATAATTTTTCCGACGCCATTATCCCTGGAAGGATCTTTAAACTTAAAAATCCCAGTGTGCATAACCCGTATCTCCATCATACCAGCTCAAAGTCCATGTCAGATGATCAAGGTCACAAAGGTCATTAGTTTGATCCTTTGAATTCTTGTTAGCACTGTATCTCATTCACATCTGGAAGGATTTTCATTGTACTGTAGTATACTGTAGTATCACAATAGGAGGAACCCAAATCCTAACAATTCCAACTCAAGGTCAAGGTCACAATTAAAGGTCAATGTTTGAACCTTGGATTTATTTATTTGGGGATTTAGCTTTTAGACTGCCTTGTTTATTCTTCATCTTAGCTAGAATAGGCAAAGAATAACTAAGACTAAATTAAAAAATTTAATCATAATTTCATTTCATTTTCTGGCTTACTACCCTATTATTAAATAAAATAAATAAATTAAATAAAATAAACACTAAGGTGCTTTTTGCCTAATGACATAGTCCTTGTATGTTTATGTTGTAAAGTTAGTGTTATCCTTTTCTTTCTTCTGACAAAATATTGTCATATGTGACATAAATGCACTGTTTGCATTTATCAGCTCCAGCAAAGGTAGAGGGATAGTTTTGTCATTGTTTGGTCTTTCCATTCTTTTATCTTTCTATCCATCCATTTTTTAATCCATCTGCCTATTTTGAGACATTTCTCTGAAAGTAGCCAGTTAATCTGTATGTAAACACAATGTTATATAACAATTCTACAAATCAATTTTCACCCAGGAAAACATTTGAACAATAAGTGACATAAGCAGTGTTCTAGAATGTGACCGTTTCAATTTATATTGAGATGGAAGACTCTTCTGTAACGGTTGTAATTTATCAAATGTGCATGTAATATTACATTGTCTTTACATGGATATATGTCTATTGTTATAACTTGTATGATATCTCTTTATTTCAGTCAACATCAAACTACCACGCAAGGAAGTTCGGTGTCCGTGCAGCCATGCCTGGCTTCATTGCCAAGAAACTGTGTCCAGACCTTGTTATAGTTCCTCTCAACTTTGACAAATACACCGCAGTTAGCAGGCAAGTGCGGGAAATATTTGCAGACTATGATCCAAATTTCTGTCCCATGTCACTCGATGAAGCATATCTTGACATAACGGATCATTTGACATGCAGAGCTCACTTGCCTGTGGCCAAGAGGTCCTATTTATGTAGAGACAGTAACATTACAGACTTTTCCAATTGTTGTGGCTGTGATCTAAATGAAGTGATACGCAGGTATGGGTTCAATGAAATTGAACAAGTGGATGGGAATAGTTTAAATCTTTCAACATTCTTTTCAAAATTAGTAGCAAACAGTGATGATTTAGTGGAAAATAGAAAGACTGAAAAGGTCATTGATAGTCAGAAAATAACAGAAGACATACATGATAATGACCAAAAAGAAATGGATAATACACATTTTTTGCAAAAAGATGGAAATGCAAGGGAAGTAACTTCAGCATGCCCTCAATGTCACAAAGAGTTTCCTCCCTTTACTTTGAAAACCTTTGGATTAAGTGACCTGGACGCAGTAAATGAACTGAGGACCCGAATTGAGCAGAAGACCCAGTTAACTGCAAGTGCTGGAATTGCTCCTAATATGATGCTTTCTAAAGTCTGCTCGGACAAAAATAAACCAAATGGACAATACAAAATTCCAGCCTCAAAGCTTCATGTTATGGAATTCATACGAGATCTTCCAACACGGAAAATCAGTGGAATAGGAAAAGTTAGCGAGGCCATGTTAAATGCAGTGAATGTGTATACTTGCACAGACTTGTATGAAAAACGGGGACTTCTCTATCATCTGTATTCGTCCATTTCCTTCAACTACTTTATGCGGATTTGTCTGGGAATTGGTTCTACTGCCGTTGAAAGAGATTCTGAGAGGAAGAGTATTAGTACAGAGAGAACATTTTCTGAGATCAACAAACCAGCAGAACTGTACCAGAAATGTGAAGAACTCAGTGAATGTCTAGCAGCAGATATGAAGGAAGAACAACTCAAGGTAAGGAGGCCTAGGATTTCAGGGCTTCATTTTATAAGTGGAATCTGACAGTAAAATCAAATAAATTATTGTTTAAAAAGATTTTGCCAAATGATGTTTGTTAATGTCCTATCTCTTTGTGAAAAGTGAAGCATAATACACCACTTGTCATCATAAACATGTATTTTTATCTGTGTCATGCTGCACATTTAGCTTTATTTTGATACCTGTGAAAAGACCCCACAAAATACTGTTTGTTGACATTCAACATCTATGCAAAAAGTCAAGCATTACACCCAATCATCTTTACAATCATTTATTTCCTATCAGAGCATTATTGTAAATTTAGCAATTTTTAAACTTGGCAAAACATGTGATTACTTGTAAGATCTTATTTTATTAACATCCTTGTAATAATTTCTGATGTTGATATCTCTATTTAGCACAAATCAACATCATGCTTACTTATAGTTTTTGAATGATGATCATTTAGAGTGATTTTTATTCATAATTTTTACTAACTGTTGAGGTAGTGTTAAAAATCATCTTTGTTTTTATGTAGACTAAAGTATGAGTTTATACAGAAATCATGGCCAAATTCCCCAAAACAGGGATAAAATTTTATTTCATGTACTGGATTTCGGCAAACTGTTCAGATACCACCTTTGAGGAGGGGAGATGAGGTGTCCACCAAACTGAAACTGGGAATTATTTTTGTGATTAAATTAAGTTTATATGGTCTGTCAGGTCTATCAGTTGGAAATAAATATATCAAGGCCATTCTTTAGATTGTTACATTTCAACTCTGGTCTCCTTCCATGTACATGTATAGTAATTGGTTGATTTTAGTGTGTAGAACCAAGTAATACAAAGTTTAGTGACATGTGTTTCTGATCTATGACGAAACAGATGCTTTAGAACTCTTATTTTTATAATTACATGTGTATGCACTGGTCTTGCTCTGTTGTCTTGCTCTTAACCTAAAAGTAATTATTGAAGAAACAAGAAATCAATTGACAAATTATTTAATGCACATTAACCATGAGCTTGAAAGGTTTTTTAATAATCATTTACAGAATCAGAATCTCCATTATTTGCCTAAAACTACTTGCAAAGGTTACAATATTTCTAGAGACTCAGCAGCCAGTAATGAAGATCCTTATCAGACAGTTCACAGTAGGGAGCTGGCTGATCTAGGTCTGTACTATTTGCCTGATTCTTTGGTAAATATGATGATGGAGAAGGGTTAACAAAATATTCATGTCTTAAAAGACACACAAGCAACAAAGTAAGATTTTTTTGCTAGATTAGGACTTTAAAATGCTATTTTTCCATGGAAATGCTACCAAATAATAGCTTTAGAATTGGTTAAAAATTCCTGTAAAGGTGTAATCAAAAGTGTTTTTCTTCTAAACAATACATGGTGCCTATTTTTTTTATTGAGTTATATATTGTAAAAATATATTTGTTCTATCTTTGTAGGGAAAAACTGTGTCCATTAAGATCAAGACAGTGAAGTTTGAGGTGAGAACCAGAGCCCAGACACTACGGGAACATACCAACAACAAGGAGACGATTTGTAGGGCTGCACGTGACCTTTTGCGAACAGAGATCCAGCTCTGTGCACCGTATCCTCTAAGGCTTAGACTCATGGGTAAGACACAGGTAGAGACCGAACTTGGTAGCGCAATCGGTAGAGCGTCAGCTCCAGATACGGGAGGCCTGGCTTCTATCCCGGGCTGTGACATACCATAGTCATTAAAATAGTAGTGGTATAGCTCCCATGCTAATGCTCAAGCAAATATAAGGGTAGTCCCAATGACTGGGTGGCCCTGTGTCAGGATAATGTGACTGGGTGTGGTATCATGTCAGACATTCACAGCATGCTATTCACAGTGCAGACAGCACTATATCTGCTTCAAGCAGCCACTGCTGTAAATAACTGAAATACTGTTGGTGGGTTGATAAACCCAATAAACAAACATACAGGTAGATTTCTTTGATGTAGTTATTAACATATCATGATAGACAATATATCATGTGTTCCAGTTGTTTGTGTAGTTATTTGTTAAGCAGCCTACACAACTGAAATCTCTCTTTTTTTCTTTTTATAGTACACATGCACAAAACAATAGTAATGTTTCTCTTTCAGCATTTCCAACCAAGTGATTCTGTCGACTGGGCATAAAATGAATATGTAAAGTGTAAGACTATGACTTATGTAAAATATAAGACCGTAAAATATCAGACAAAATGTAAAATATAAGACTGTAAAATACAAGACAATATGACAATTTATGTAAAAATAAGTATGACTTATGTAAAAAAAAAAAAAAAAAAAAAGACAATACGACTTATGTAAAAATAAGACAATATGACTTATGTAAATATAAGACAATATGACTTAAGTAACATATAATACAATATGACTATATATAAAATATAAGACAATATGACTTATGTAAATATAAGACTATATGGCTATATATAAACTTTTAGAAAATATGACTTATGAAAAATAAAAGACTGTAAAATATAAGACAATTTAAATTATGTAAATATATAAGATTATGTAAAATACAAGACAATATGACTTATGTAAATATAAGACAATATGACTATATATAAACTATAAGAAAATATGACTTATGAAAAATATAAGACTGTAAAATATAAGACAATTTAAATTATGTAAATATATAAGATTATGTAAAATACAAGACAATATGACTTATGTAAATATAAGACAATATGACTATATATAAACTATAAGAAAATATGACTTATGAAAAATATAAGACTGTAAAATATAAGACAATTTGAATTATGTAAAAATATAAGATTATGTAAAATACAAGACAATATGACTTATGTAAATATAAGACAGTATGACTTATGTAAAAATATAAGACAATATGACTTATGTAAATATAAGACAGTATGACTTATGTAAATATAAGACAATATGACTTATGTAAATATAAGACAATATGACTATATATATATATATAATATAAGACGATAAGGACAAAATGGCACTTGTATCCCTAGATAGCAATATTCAGCATCTCTTTTTAACCTTTCTTATTCCAGGTGTGAGGATGTCAAGCCTTCTTCATGAGAATCAATGTAAAAGACAGAACACAATTATTGGGGCTTTCCAGAGAGCCTCGGAGAAAGCAGGTGCCAGAACATTCACCAACACCTTAGCTGTCACAAAACCAAGTGATAGACATGATGTCCTTCTGGATAGTGAGATTTGTGATCATAGTAACGATCAGGCAGCTCTTGAAGCGGGAACGACTGCTACATCAGATGGAGTAGTTGGAAAGATTGAAGTGTCTGAGATTGACAACCAATCAAGGACTAAAGTTGATACATCTGATGAATGTAAACTAGATCCTGAACAGCTGCCAAGTAAAAATGGAATACGCAATCTCCAGGAAAGTGCTTGTTTAAATGATAAAGCAGAGAAACTTTGTGATTCTGTAGCAAAGCCATGTGATTCAACAACAGAAAATATCAAGTCACATGATAGGATAGATACCAGACAGAACAGAAGTGGGTTGGTTCGAACACCACTCAGTCATAAAAACAGGAAGAGACTTAACACCAAAAACAAAAAGTTAATTGTATATGACTGTCCCATTTGTGGGCAGCAAATCAGTTGTGTAAGTCTTGCCGAGTTTAATGAGCATGTAGATCAATGTCTTGAGGCACCATTTGGAACTGATAATACCGCAGCAGTTATAGCTGAACTTCCTGTGATTGGTGATGGCATTGATTTACCCAACAGTGTGCCAAACTGTAGTTCACTCTGTGCCATGAACAATAAGTCAAAAACTTTGTCTGATGCTTTAAAGGAAGACCATGAAAAAGATGATGCATCAGATGGTATCTCTGACAAGGTCCTTGAATTAACCAATGAGAAATATGACAGTGTTCTGGGTGCTCCTATGGATAAACATGACAATGTTCTGGGTGCTCCTATGGATAAATCTGACAGTGTTCTGGGTACAACAAAGTGTGATTCTTACAAAAATGTGTGTGTAGAGGAGTCAGAATGTAATAAAGTAATCAGTGCAATAATAGATGAACCAGGTGAAGTTTGTGAAGCAACCATTGATGCATCTAACCATGCTACAGCCAGATATGAATGTCACAATCTTTTCTATATACCTGAGAAAGAATCTTCTAATTCTCTGGCTGCGTCTTTGAAGAACAATGATAATGATCTTGCTATATGTGAAGCAGATGTGAATGATAAAGATGGGACATGGCAAGGTTATAACATGAAAAGTAAGCAAGTGGATGTAAGCAGTGTGTCTATGATGGGAAACCATTTTTCCAGGCCTTCTGTAAATGGTTGTGAAACTGGCAAAGTCATAAAAGAACGAGCGAATGGATTTTTATCAATTCAGATTGTTGATTCTGCAAATGATAAATGTGTCAACGTTTTGAGATCTTCAACTGTGGGAAGTAAATTTAAGCCTATGAATGAAAAATTGGGCATTGGTGTGCCATCAAAAAATCAAAGTGAAGCAAAAAGGGAGTTCTTAAATGTGCACCATGAACTCAAGGGTACATCAGAAAAACTTGGCTACACCATACAAAGTTGCAATTCTGGCAAATCTTCAAACAAGATAGCAACAAGTGAAGATCAAGCAGACAAAGGTTATGACAAGAAAGAAAAATTGACACATGATGATGTGTCAGCAATTCTTACTGTTGATGACTTTCCACTGATTGCTTGTTGCGTGAAGTCAAGTGGAGATTTACATGATGGAAATGACCACTTAGTTCCTAAGTACACTAGCAGTGATGTTAACCACAATAAGATTGGTGGTGGTAGTGTTGCTGCAGATAATATAGAAAAGGTTAATACAAATCCAGTTAACCCCATTATTCCTGCTTATGAGCCCTTGGATTATGAGATTGATTCAGAAACATTGGACGTAATGTCAGGAACTGTTGAAGAAGAGGATGAGTCATTACTTGTCTGCCCTATATGTAATGTAGAGCAACGTGCTGCTGATCTGAACGAGTTCAACTCCCATGTTGACATGTGCCTTAGCCGTGGAACTATAAAGGAGATCCTAAGAGAGCAGAGAGTAGCAGAGAACTTTTCGTTGAAGAGGTAAGTAAAATTGAAACTCTTCATAGAAGAGTGAGCAGAGAGTGGCAGAGAACTCTTCATTGAAGAGGTATGTAAAATTGCAACTCTTCATAGAAGAGTGAGCAGAGAGTGGCAGAGAACTCTTTATTGAAAAGGTAAGTAAAATTGCAACTCTTCATAGAAGAGTGAGCAGAGAGTGGCAGAGAACTCTTCATTGAAGAGGTATGTAAAATTGCAACTCTTCAGAGAAGAGTAAGCAGAGAGTAACAGAGAACTCTTCATTGAAGAGCTAGGTAAAATTGCAATTCTTCAGAGAAGAGAACCAAAGAGGCTTTTGTTTTCAGTCAGAAAAAAATGTAATGGACTGGAATGTTGTTTTGGTGACTTATTAACCGTTTTTTTTATTTTTGCAAATGTGATGTTTATCTTGGTTTACAATTGAATTACATTTCAAGTGAGACATAAACACACAATCATGTTTATCTACCCCGAAAATGGCAGCTACAATTCGGGCTGTTCCCTAAGCAGACATTAAAAACACTGAAGAAAATCAAAACATTTTAGAATTTTTCTACGGAAAGAACTATAATGATTTACCTTGATAGTGGCATTACAATGATCTGTATAATATTATGATCTTCAAAACGAGGATTTTTATTTATGACATTCTCTATTTAACAATATCTTTATAAAACAATTACTTTACATTTTCAGATCCTGTACATTTGGCCCATCCCCTTCCAGCTCACAGAGTGCCAAACGGAGGAAGACTGCTGTCCCAAGCAAGAAACCTCTGTGCCGTAGCATAGCCTCCTTCTTCCAGGAGAAATAATTTACGATAATAGTGCATTGTACTTACATTATTATTTTGTTATCGGTGTGCAGAATATTTTAGTAGCATTGAAGAAAGTGTGTTATTTGATGTATCCATTGTATGTCTGAATTATTGTACAACACATGCTTGTTATCAATACACCTTTTTTATTATTTGGGAAGGCAAAACACATCTTCATGATTGGATGCATTAGAAGTGCATCTCATATACAAGAAATAAGGCTTTATGCCTGTCTTGAGCTCAATTCTTGAATTATTTTGTTATATTGTTACTTGTTTCTATTATACACTGTGCATAAGTTTATTGAGTGTAGTCTTTTTTATATCTTCTATTGATCGAAACTGCATACATGTACATGTATTTTGTAACACATGTAATTGTATGTTTTGGGGCATTATTTGCAGAGTATACTAGAAGTAAGTATAAGTCAAATACTTTAAATAAACAGCTTGTCAGTTTTCTTTACCTACCCAACCCACCATTTTTAAAGGCAGTGCATTGTATGTGTTTGTAATTATGGACCGACAGTTTCAATGGCCTTTTCCTGGTTTGATTACATTATAATGTTTGCATAAGTAACCTCCACAAAACTTTATTAAAACTAGCTTTGATATATTTTAAAATTAAAAGTTACAAAAGGCGACTAATAAACGACAATGAAAATTGGATAAAAACAGTATCGGTGATTGATTGTTTGTAGCATATTTACGTATATAATTACTATATATGGGAAAAATCAATTTTAAAGGTTTATAAAATCTAGGATCAATTCTTAGATCAGTCATAAACATTGTAATGATTGCCTGAGTAGCTTGCACCGACTTTTCGCACTGTATACATGCGACAATCTAAGTCCAGGCCAGTTAAAATAAAGTATATCATACCAAGTAGCAAAATAGTGTTGTACTAAGGCATTTTGTTGAACGTAAGTACATTTTTTAATGAAATCAAAAAGACAAACCTTTGCATCATAAATGCAGATTTATTTCACTTCTGATGCATTAAAAAATTAACATCTGAAAAGAGCACTTTGTAATGTCATGTAAAAAGGTGTGTTTTTGCTGTCACAGAAACAAAATGATGACCCTTTTGAAAAAGAATCGGCTTTTTAACTTGATTTGGAGGTATATCATTTCAAGCTCAGTAATTATCTTATAGTGAGACACATGAATAGATTTGCTGACGTTTTTGACTGAAGGTTGATAATAATAAATCAAATTGGCGGCAACTGAAAACAAAATATGCTCATAGAAATTTTACTCTATTGCTTTTTGGTTTATCCCATATTCTGATTATGTATACAAATAAGTGGAATCTACTGTATTTCCACATACCCTAAACCTTAAGATGATCTTGATAATTTTTGTAAAGCAGTTATTGGCGTTTATTACATTTGCTGCATTACTTTGGACGATGGCTTATCATTTCTGATAAAAATAAAAAAATCAGAGCTCATAAAATGAGCTACACACATTGTCCTTCCGATTAAAATAAAAATTGAGTTTATTGCTGGAATTGTCTTTAGAAATACATATAACAAATTTTGCAGATTGAATTCTAGCTTCTGCAAGATTAACCATTGTTGTGAAGGTTCACAACACTGTTCGTCTTTTATAAATTAGTTTGATAAAATGCATTTAATGCAAAAGTGTATAATAAGAGAATCAAGGACAATTAAATGAACATGAACATTGTATTTCGAAGTCGTTAGAATAAAATAGCCTACATAGAGTTTACATACTTTAAGTTTACAAGCAAAGTTAAAGTGATACAACTGATTTCAGTGATAAAAGCAACCCTACTGGACTTGGAAAAAAACACACTACCCTTTTGAAAATTGTTTAAAAAGTTGCAAAAATGTATGTAACATTCAAATTTTTTTTATTGATATATTAAAAGATTTTTTTTCCAATTATGCAAATTAAAATGATAACATATTCAAACATGTTTTGAACATATGAAAGAACTTATCTTAAACAAACATTCAGAAAGACAGCATAGTGTATATTCAAAATTCTACCTCAGATAATAAATAGCAGGTTATATTGTATGAGTGGAGGGTTTAAGTTTGAAATGAATACCAAGCTGCATTTTAAATTTGTTAATTTTATAAACAATATTGATAGAAGCAAGCAACAAATAATTGTTCAAGCACTGCTTGACATAACTAAGACTTAAGTTTATAAAGAACCAATAAAAACATTAATTTTAATCTTTTTGGTCATGGATGTCTCATTAAAGGTCCTACTCAATAGCTGGGCCTTAAATAGAAATCTACGCAAAAATTCCACAAATTTTCAAAGATGACCATAAACATACATGTGAACTCTCCCACTTTTGGAGGGAGACTCACACTTTTAAGGTTCAAAATTATTTGAAAATGAGGGGTGTTTTACACAATTTCAGAATTATCCCTATTTCGAAACAATCACTTCCTTCTTTGATTATATGAAAATAACAAATGTCACACTTTGCAAGTGAACATCTTCTAGATTGGCCTCAGAAAACATTCACATGTATGCATAGAGCATTTATATTTGGATGCTTAGAGGATTTTATAAGGAAACTTAGAGGATTATCTAAGGGTGATAACTTATATAATGGAGATAAAATGATTATATAAGGGCAATTAGTGGAGTATATAAAAATACTTAGAGGATTATATAAGGGTGATAACTTATGTAAGGGAGATAAAATGATTATATAAGGTCAATTAGTGGAGTATATAAGGATACTTAGAGGATTATCTAAGGGTGATAACTTATGTAAGGGAGATAAAATGATTATATAAGGTCAATTAGTGGAGTATATAAGGATACTTAGAGGATTATCTAAGGGTGATAACTTATGTAAGGGAGATAAAATGATTATATAAGGTCAATTAGTGGAGTATATAAGGATACTTAGAGGATTATATAAGGGTGATAACTTATATAAGGGAGATAAAAGGATTCTATAAGGGGTGGTTACACTAAATACCGACCGGAAATAGAATGTGTGGCATGGACTTTTTCTCTTTAGTAACAGTCTGTTGCTATGTTTTGGCAATAATTTCCTATTTAGAAGATAATCTCAGCCATTTGGTTCAAAAGGAAGCTGAAACTTAGTAGAATTAAAAGAAAAGCAAAAGTCTTCAACCCCTTTGCACATTAATGGACTTATCCACTTTTACAGGGAGTACATATTTCATTGAAATTTGGCAGTTACCGACTGGCAATTTGGCTGTATGCGCAGTCTATGAAGCTAAACCTTCTTACAAGTTGGAAAAGTTGCCTTATTTCTGGCTCTTTCTGATAGACAATAAATAGCTAGTTTCACCTATATATGGTTATGGGGTCCATCATAACTTGGTCATGGTGCAATTTGATTCCATTTTTTCGCGATTCACTATAGAATATAGAACAAACTTATTTAGTGGCGTCTAACCTGGGATAAAAAGGGTGATAACTTATTTAATGTAGATGAGGGATTATACAAGGGTAATTATCCCCTATAAGGATGCTAAGAGGATTAGGTAAAGCGATCAGACTATTATAGATACATAGAATTTTATTCATATAATGGGCCAGAGGCCGATGGATACACAGCCCTATTTATAAACACACATAATTATCAATGGTATTGTGGTTTATCAATCTTTCAATCTTATTACACATAGGTGTAATCCTAGAGTAGTTATTTGAAATAGGTTTTTAACTTATGATACAGTTAGGAAAGCCATATGTAGTGGTAAGTGTATAACCAGTGCATATAAACAAAATAAATGTGCATGTAAAAAAAATAGAACATAGCAAGGTTATTAAAAATGTTGATGTTGTCCTTTGTTCAAAGGCTTTAAAAACATAGGCAGCCAGTTTTAAATTCACTTGTTTACTTGTACTAGTTTCAAGGTATTTGTATTTATCCAAAAGTATGGATTTATTTAAATGTTGTTGGTTGTTGTTGATGTTGTTGTTTTTTACTTATGTATGTTATGGACATTTTGAATAAAAATGGAATTTGATTTCTAATTTATGACAATGTTTATATTTTCTTTCCTTGATTGGTACTCTTGGTGGTTTTTGCCATGCCGTGTTTTTATGTTAAGGCTATGTGAGGACCCTTTGAGTTTAGTCAATGCGACTTTGTATTTCAGTATTGATAGTGTATCTAGATACATTTCAAAATTAAAATCAGCAAACAATTTATATGCAGATGTCTTTATGGAATTATTAATTTCCACATGGCACTGTTGAATGTCGCAATGTTTTATTCTTTGTTTAAAGACATTTATAAAATAATTGACATTTATTACTCCTTGATATATCCACACTGAAAGAAAACCATAAGTTTCAAGTATAATTTTACATATGACGACCAAGATACTCTGTTTGGCACTATTTTCATGTCATGTAATATCACAAGAAGGATATGTTTGATTATTTTTTGTCTTCACTCTGTATTTTTAACAAATATTTCGTTCTTTTCACTCGTCTAATTTGTCTGAGATGCATTCTACCCAACTTTTCTTATACACGTGAATTCTACATTTGGCTTTAACGCCAAGCATTTGTATAAGAAAAAGCAAATATACACGTTCAATCTTCTTTGCAACGTTGTACACCCCGATTTCGACGCCATAATTTATTAACAGGATAACATTCGATTACATGAGACAGTCACGGCGTACCATACACTTTTATACCAGGGAAGTTAGATGGATACGATGTACGTATATAATATGTTTTCATAGCCTAACCGGACAGCGCATTGTAAGCGTGCGTTAATGTGTCATCTGATGCTAATACGATTCCAAGATAATTAAACGCGTTTTTTAATTTCACAGGGTTCTTTATTGTAAA
The DNA here is from genome assembly GCA_007844125.1 of Sinonovacula constricta. Classification (NCBI taxonomy): domain Eukaryota; kingdom Metazoa; phylum Mollusca; class Bivalvia; order Cardiida; family Solecurtidae; genus Sinonovacula; species Sinonovacula constricta. The sequence goes on from CM017559.1 coordinate 35,898,585, forward strand.
ATTATGTTAAGGTTCGTATTCGATAGTTTGTATCGAAAATTTTAGTCATTTTTACATGACAAGGTCCTGCAAAATGCTGTTCATTGGTGCCCTAGATCTATGTGATCAGCAAAGCAGAAATCCACACATGTCATTGCAAACAGGTCTTTCCTATCTGAGCCACGCTGCAGATAGCTATTTTTAAACTATGAAAACCACGTGAAATCGTGTTATATCGTCATCCGGGTAGTCCGTTCTGACGTTGATATCTATTTTTAGCAGAGGTCACTGCTTACTTATAGATTAAGACACGATGAACACTTAGGGTTATTTTTTCACAATTTGTGTTGTCTAGCAATAAAGGATGTATTCAAAATCGTCCTTACTTGGAATTAAGTATAACTTCATGAAGAAATTGAGTGAGAAAATAGTGTTACATGCAGTTGATATAGGCAAACTGTAGGATACCACATTCAAAGCCAAGTTGTTACATATTCGTCCAACTTTTTAAAAAAAAAAAACAGCAACACATGACCAAACTTTTACATATTTCAGCTGTTCCAAATGAGATTTAAGCAAGAGTAATTGCTTTATCAAGTTTAGTATCTGAAAACTGGAACTCATTTTAAAACTATCGCTAAATAAACGGCATAATATACTCATCAGATTGAAAAAAATACCGGGGGACCGGGGTTGTTCAACGCCTTAAAATATTCACAAAAATCTTATGAGTCTTACTTGTTCTTTATACGATTTTCGGAAGACATTCCTTTTTGTAAACTGTTCGTGCGTTTATCATGTTTATCCTATTGCTTCATCTTTGTTTGTTTGTTTTTGTTTTCTGTTTATATCGAGTAATGCATTAAATTTGCTCTTTCGTCTTTTCAAGAAATATGAAATCAATCGTGTTTTTTCTTTTCTCTTGTTGGTTGATGTGATCTTTGATGGAGAATGTGGATGGTAATATCATTCACAGCTTGGTAAAAACATGAAATATTTGCTTGTATCTCTGTTTGACACAAAAACGCCAACACATAAAACTGCCAACCTTTGTACACCCCCATTAATTGCAAAGAGTATTTACAAAATCGCCCTTCTTGTCATTCAATTTTACCTTAAAGAAATTTTTATTTCCACAATTTTGATTTCCGTCATATAGATCTATATCATTTTGACATGCTAATTTACCAACTGAAAAATTATAACACAGTGGCGAAACAGAATGTTGGATTCATCTACACAAAATATTTTAAACTCTCTCAACAAGTCATTTTCACACATCACATAATCAATGTTCTACAATACAACCATTAGTTTTAACGCATATAAATTTACCGATGCCTCTATCCGCACACTCTCTTATTTCCAATTCGCATACCGCTTTGTTTAAAAAAATCCAATATAATTTCGATTTACTCTGGTTATAACAGCATCACATGTTTACTTTTTATCATCTCTAAAGACTGAAAATCAAAAACGAAAAACAAGCAGTTTTACAGGTGGTAGGCTTTCCGATAGTTTGGACCAGATTCTTTTCTCTCAAAGAATTCAATAAATTGTTGGGCCTGAAAATATCTCGCAAAATAGGGATTATTGATGCACGACATCTATGTGAAAAGAGAAGCATAACACATTACTCGTTATTACAAATATGTATATATTTCCTATCTAAGCCACGCTGCGCAGTTAGCTATTTTTAAACTAAGAAGACTACATGACCCGTAACTTTATATAATCATTCATAAATAATCAGCTCTCACGTCGATGTCTATTTTTAGCAGAAATCACAATCATGCTTATTTGTACTTTAATGTTCATGTAGAGTGATTTATTTCACGATTTCGACTTACAGTGTTTAAAATCTTTTATTAAAGTCTTTTATTAGACTTAGGTTTGACTTTTTGCAGAAATGAGCCCCCAGTTACCCAAATCAAGGTCTACGTATATCTGATGAAGACAAATTATCGGATACCACCTTTAAATACTGACAATGTCATTTTAAAAAAATATCACTGCAGTCAAATGGGGCCGATTTGGTTCGGTTTATCGAAAGATGATTTTAGCTAGGTGCGCAACCCCGACTGTTACTATGTGGTATTTACAATATGGCGGCCGACTGATCAAAATGTTTGTCGATATATTTTTACAATAATCAGAGAAAAACAAAAATGGGTGCCGGATCAAGTAACGTGCAGAAGATTAAAATAGAAAACACAGGAAGCAGTCGGGCAGAGTATGTTAATGCAAACGAGGCATTTTCCTTTTCTTATCCGAAAGTTTGCAGTTTTCGCGGACCAAAGAATCGAACTGAAAAGAAACGGAACAAAGTGGATTAGCTCAATATGAAGCGTACCCTGCAATCTAAGATCGTACAGATTATTGTTAGCGGTTAAGAGATCAGGATAGCTCTGTCAGTTCTTTTATTATTAAATTTCTATTATATAATGTGTTTATTTTATAAAACATTAGGAGATGTAGGTCTGAACTTAGAGGTGTCTCTTGTTTATTAAAGAAATAAGGTCCATGTTAATTACTATTTTGCAAAAGTGTTCTCTCTTTAACTTAGCAAGGCATTTTTCTTTCCATGATAAAATATTAAGAATAAATAAATTACATAACATTTCAGTTTTAACTTAATGTGAACTTAGTAAATATCAACTTGCTTTGTTGGTAAAAAAAAGAAAGATAGTTATTCATAATGTTCTTGTTCAAGGTGACATAATGTTGTTGAAGGTTGTCGGACGTAATGTACCATTACCGTAATGTACCAGGACTTAATGTACCATTTTTGGATCGAATGTACCATATATAGAATATATAGGGAATTATTGTTAACGTTTATATATATTGTTTTTAGTTCAAATAAAGTTAAAACATGTTGTAAATTTGTGTATATGATATTTAATGTGTATGTATTGAAATTTTAATGAGTTTTATTTAAATAAAATGCACAAATACCTGTGTTTGTTCTTTAAAGTAAGTGGTTATAAACCTATATTTTCGTAATTTAATCCAGTCACAAATGTGTTTTGTATTTAATTAAATTAAGATTGGAATGGATAACAATTTAATGTATAAGATTATTGTCCCACACATCTCCAAGTGATGTGTTTAAACATTCATTGTGATTGTTTGTTTTTTAGTTATTCACACATTAATTTAAACTGTGAATGTTTTAGCACAATTGTGTAATTAAGGGTATTTAAAGTTTCAAATGGTCATGATTAAAGTATTAAAGATGTGAAAGTATGCCATTGACTGTGTGACATTGACTGATATCGGGATATATATATTTAAATGAGGATGTGTTGAATTGTTTTTAATTATTTTTTACTATTAAAGTTTATTGATAAATTCTTTACTTAAGTAAAACAATAACCATAATTCCTATATAAACTGTAGATGGTACATTCGATCCAAAAATGGTACATTAAGTCCTGGTACATTATGGTAATGGTACATTAAGACCACCACCCGTTGTTGAAAATATCTTTCTTTTTTGTATATTTATGCCGGCCTTGACAATGATTTTTTTTCAACATAGTTGGTTTTGTAATGCTTTGAGTCACTATCTTTAATTTTTTGCATTAATATTTAATTCATAAATTCATGAAGGTTTTACTTTACAGATTGGATAAGAAAACACCAAAGAAAGCTCCACAGACAGAAAATGTTAGTGAAATTGAAAAGGTAATTAAGTGTGATGGAACAATTGATTTTAATACCATCTCAATTTTAAAATTATATTTTTTCTTATAGCACTAGTGAAATATTATGACCAAGTTCTTGATAATACTGACAGCATGAAGTAGTTGATTCTTAAATGTGAAGTCTTTAAAAAATGCAGGAAGTAATTAAATTGTTTTAAATGGCAGACTTTATTTTGAGGTTCAAACATGATTGGAGGAGGAAAAAACCCTCAATATCCTGACTGGTTAAATGCATGTATAATTGTATATCAAAAAAGAAGCTGTTAATGTTATTTTTCATAAATCTATGAACTCATGGAAAGAAATTTATTGTCTTATACATTAAAAACTCACTATATCAGAGGTAAATAGAACAATGACAATCATTTTAACGTCAGGTTCAGTTATGGAAGTTAGTTATGAAAGACTTTGGGTTCACTCCCAAGCTGTGACCTACAAAAGTTGCTAAAAATGGTAGTTTTATAACTCTTGCTAATACACAATAAAATATAAGTGAAGTCCCGGGACTGGTTGGGGCGATATCTGGTTAATATGACAAGGTATGGTACTAGACCAGGTGTTTGTGGAATGCTTAACTTAATAAAGGCAGCACAATATCATCATTAAAAGGACACCATTTCATGATAACTTAAAAATTGATAATGGGGCGATAAACCTAAAATGTGACTATAAACCTAAAAAAATCTGATGAGCTAAAAAGCCACAGTAAAACACAATATCCCTGAATGTTCGTATATTAAATGGTCAGATGAAATATATTTTTAATGCATATAAGTGTACAAATTATTATTATTAGTTGTACAATTTTTATTATAAGTTCTACACAAATTGTACATTATCTATTTATTATCTTGTATTATATTTTATAGCCAATTAAATCCGATGACCAGGAAAGTCCCAGCAAGTCCGAGGATGCTGAAATGGAAGCCATCACCAAGCAGCTATGTGAGAGTGAGAGTCTTCGGCTGGATCTAGAGGATCGGATTCAATACCTTGAGGAGCAGTTGGCCAAGCAGGATGCTGACAAATTGACCAATCAGGAGAAACCCTGCGATGAGACACTGCATGCAAAAGATCAGTATATAGCAAATCTAGAGAAAGAGAAGAAGGAGCTAGAAATGGAAAACAAGAAAATAGTGAGTGTCCAATAGTTTATTTCAACCTGGTGGAATCACATGTTGCCAAGATTTGCTAAACAATAAACTAAGTTTACTTTTGGTTTACAGTATTTGATACAACTATAGCCTCAGAAAAATGACATTCTCATATTAAATCCATTCTAAATCCATATTTTTTTCTCTTAACTGGAACTGGTAACCCAAGTTGGTAAGGAAAAATAAGTTAGACACAGAAAAAAAGTGTCCGCCAAGTAAATCTAATAAATAAATCTTTCCCCACTCTGGTTCTGTATATAATACTCAAGTAATTTTATGCTTATGTAACCTCTAGAACAATGGGAGGTAAACCCCAAAAACAGTTGTGTTTGGTTGATGTATTTTTTTTATAAAAAAATTAACAAATTTGCCTGAAAGTAATAAAACCAATATTTAACATCGAGTATATATTATTACGTACAATCGATAATACATTTAAGTACAAAAATACATGAAATAGAGAAAATACCTCCTAATTCAATGCAAATTACAATCGATTACTTCAAGTAAATATATAAGTAGAAACATACCAGTCCAGCTCATAAATGTTGTAAAAGATTCAGTGTGTTTATATATTGCATGATCAATGATGATTATTCCAGTGAGGGATTTATTGCAGAATGAATGGGAGAGAGGAAAACGGTAAAAAGAAAGGCAGGAAATCTGTTGTTAATAAAAACAAACAACTCACACACCCGACAAACCGGTTTAAAACCATCTCACTCACTAACCATGACGTTTTTACGGTACTTGTATACAGGATGCCACAGGGTAGAACGATGTACACAGACAACATGAAACATGCGGACAAAATATGACAGTAACACACAAACTGGTTACACTTAAAGCTGGAAAAGACTAGAAAGAAGATACATCTGCATGTTTAAAATAAAACAATTATAATATATTTTTCTATGTCTTGTAATAGTTGATAAAAATTCAGGACAGTTGAATACAGATTAGGCAAATATATGAAACCACTTGAGAGTGAATTGTATAAATTGGGTCTGCTTACGATTTGTAAGATAATTAGTTTTCTTGAATTTAATGCCAGCAAATATTGACATTTATATAAGGTCTCCTACAGTAATGATGACATAAAGAAAATAGTCATAATCACTTGTTTCAAGTGCAGTTTCAAGTGCAGTTTTATTCCTTTTTATTAAAAGTAAAATTTTTCAGTATACCAGAAATTAAAAACCTATTGAATGTGCCATTTTGCCAATAAACTTGATCTATATGCACTAATGTTTTGGTAGTTTTTAATATATGTTGCTTTATACGGTCATATTTTAACATGGTTTCAGTTACAATTGTATTCAAGTTTATTTAATATAATTAATTACATTTGTATGTTGTTTGTTATTAAGATCAAGTGGGGATGCGCTCAGTAAATTGGTAAATTGATTTTTCCCTCCACTTTTGTCCCCAAAGTGATCTATATACAAGTGCGCACTTTAAATAAGTAATTATGGTAAACAAGTTATTTTTTTATTTTTTATTTCAGAAAATTCGACACAAGAAGAAGGTAAAGCAGCTGTCCTCCCAGATGTTGGAGTACAAACAGGAGACTAAGTTTCAGATGATGGAGATGAAAGAAGACCTGGAGAAACTGAAAGAAGAGAACTCTAGATTAAAAGGTAGGAAAATATTTATAATGAAATCACGTGTAGAGATGTATATGTAGAGAAATATGTTGTTTGTTTTTTTAAATTTTATAGCTTTTAGCTAAGTGAAGTTATGGTAACTTATTTATTGAGCAAGTAATGAATTGTTGTTCATCATTGGATAAAATATACACTTTCAGACATTGTAAATATCTTGAATTTATTTACAGGAGAATTTCAGAATATTGTAGTTATTTGTTGACTTGACAAACCTTGTATACAAGTTGAGATAAAGCCACAGTTAAGAAAGTCTATGTTTGGGTCTATGCCATGAAATTGCCCTCAGATACACCACTAGGACAATACTTTCAGTTGTCTCTTGTCCCGCATCAATATAAACAGTAAAATTAAAGAGCAAAAATCTGTTATTTTCAGTAAAGTTAGTAAATTCTATTTTTTGTTTGTTTAAAAAGGAACATTTCTCAAATAAAGGTGGAAATTAAGGATATTTCTTATTAAAGTTTATGAAAATAGATGTGCACAAGGTAGATAACCTAGACATATAATTAAAATTATGGAGATCCGCAACTTGTAATTTTAAAAAAGGTCAATTTTAGTTCATTGATGAGTAACTGTATTAATAACTTTAATCTCATTTTTTACACCATTGATTTGAAAACCTGCTGCTGCGTATACAAGAATGTATCTATGCCATTTGACAAGTCTTAGCTTGCTCGCCAAATACTGAAAGCTGATAGGCGAGGGTAAATAAACCATTTTGACGGAAGTCTTGGCTAAGGACTGAATTAACCACTACCTGCTCCTGTGTCTGATTTCCTGCTGTTTAGCTCTCCCAGGCCAGTGCCCAAGATGATATATCTGACTAGCTCTCCCATGACAGTGCCGATGTTGTATTATCTGACTAGCTGTCCCAGGACAGTGCCGATGTTGTATTATCTGACTAGCTCTCCCAGGACAGTGCCGATGTTGTTTTATCTGACTAGCAGTCCCAGGACAGTGCCGATGCTGTATTATCTGACTAGCTGTCCCAGGACAGTGCCGATGTTGTATTATCTGACTAGCTCTCCCAGGACAGTGCCTATGTTGTATTATCTGACTAGCTGTCCCAGGACAGTGCCGATGTTGTATTATCTGACTAGCTGTCCCAGGACAGTGCCGATGTTGTATTATCTGACTAGCTGTCCCAGGACAGTGCCGATGTTGTATTATCTGACTAGCTCTCCCAGGACAGTGCCGATGTTGTATTATCTGACTAGCTGTCTCAGGGCAGTACCGATGTTGTTTTATCTGACTACCTATTCCAGGGCAGTACCGATGTTGTAATATCTGACTAGCTGTCCCAGGACAGTACCTATGTTGTATTATCTGACTAGCTGTCCCAGGACAGTACCTATGTTGTATTATCTGACTAGCTGTCCCAGGACAGTACCGATGTTGTATTATCTGACTAGCTGTCCCAGGACAGTACCTATGTTGTATTATCTGACTAGCTGTCCCAGGGCAGTACCGATGTTGTATTATCTGACTAGCTGTCCCAGGACAGTACCGATGTTGTATTATCTGACTAGCTGTCCCAGGACAGTACCTATGTTGTATTATCTGACTAGCTGTCCCAGGACAGTACCGATGTTGTATTATCTGACTAGCTGTCCAAGGACAGTACCTATGTTGTATTATCTGACTAGCTGTCCCAGGGCAGTACCGATGTTGTATTATCTGACTAGCTGTCCCAGGACAGTACCGATGTTGTATTATCTGACTAGCTGTCCCAGAGCAGTACCTATGTTGTATTATCTGACTAGCTGTCCCAGGACAGTACCTATGTTGTATTATCTGACTACCTATCCCAGGGCAGTACCGATGTTGTATTATCTGACTAGCTGTCCCAGGACAGTACCTATGTTGTATTATCTGACTAGCTGTCCCAGAGCAGTACCGATGTTGTATTATCTGACTAGCTCTCCCAGGACAGTGCCCAAGTTATATTATCTGACTACCTCTTCCAGTATCTGACTAGCTCTCCCAGGACAGTAACGATGTTGTATTATCTAACTATCTCTCCCAGTATCTGACTAGCTCTCCCATGATCTGACTAGCTCTCCCCGGACAGTGCCCAAGTTATATTATCTGACTACCTCTCCCAGTATCTGACTAGCTCTCCTTGGACAGTAACGATGTTGTATTATCTGACTACCTCTCTCAGTATATGACTAGCTTTCCCAGGACAAAAACGATGTATAATCTGACTACCTCTGCCGGGGCAGTACCCAAGTTGAATTATCTGACTAGCTCTCCCAGTGCATTACAAATGTTGTATTATCTGACTAAACAATCAGTGGTAGAAACCACTTTATAGTTTCAGACACTTTTTTCCAGTTGTGTGTTGTTGTTTTTTAATTGTTATGTATAGTAAATACCAGACTGTTTTACAGCCACCCATGAATAAAACAGAAGGGTTATTTTTGTTTTATTTAAACACATAGTTCAGCATGTTGTTTCTTGCAAGTTTCATTACAGTTAATTAACAAGTAATTATCTCTATGATATTCACTATATTTTACAGCCAACCCAGGCAGCCAGAAGTCCGAGACTATATCAGTAACAGATGATGGACCAAAACTTCCAGGAGGGGAGAAAATGAAACTTATCCTTGACCTCTCAGAACAGGTCACCGAACAAAGTGATAAGATTTCAAAACTTGAAAGAAAGCTCAATGAAAAAGATAATGTAATTGATGAACTTAGGAGGAAGTTAAAAAACAGTGCTGGCTACATACCAGCTGTGCAAGAACAGCAGTCAAACACACAGAAAAAAGATCACGGTGAACAAAAGTCTAATGGTATTGGAAGTGTGATTCAAAATGGCGGATTTGGTCAAACAAAACAAATCACAGTGCAGAGTAAAGATCCTATAAAACCATCTGTGGTCACTAATCATCAAAATCAGAGTAGTGTATCTGGAATCAGTTCAAACATAAGTGGACAGAGTTCTTTGTTTGTACTACCAGAAGAGGATGAGAGTGAAGCAGAGTCGGAGAATATGACAAAATTGTCTTCCTTTTTGCAAGGTGTGAAAGCCGACAAGACAAAGAAACAAAGTCATCTTGATTCACCAACTGAAGAAACCTTAGTGAAAGAAATAAGTGAATTGGAGGACGAGCGAGCTGATTCGAGGACAGGTAGAGATTCAGGGCTGGGATCAGCTGGGAAGGTAGAGCAGAGACAAGCAAGAGCACGATGGATGAGTGACTGGTCATCCCTGGAAAATGGATCTGGTCTTTCAGACTCGGACCACGACTATGAATCCAGCAGCTACCAACACAGCAAAATATCTAGTGCCCCTCCAAAGCTTCAAAATAGTGGCCGCAATCCACGCTTGAAGAAGAAATCAAGCAGTCTCAAGAATAGGGCTGCTCAAAAGGAGAACGATAAACCACCTAAACCATCCAAGGCATTCGCAGAAGGAGAACGCGAGGAGATTGATAGATTGCTGAGGATGTTGCCCCCTGTGATTACACCCGTAGATGTGTCAGGGTAAACAAATTAAAAATTTATGACAGTTTTGGAGTGTTTAGTGGTAGCTGTGTAGAAGACTATGCAAAAGACGATGTGATAGATTTCAGGGTGAAGTGGTAATGTTGCAAAACAGTGCTGAAAAACAGTCATTATTGGAGAGATTGAGTTTTAGGAATTAAGAATGTGGAATGAAATTGCCCAAAATCTCATGGTTCAGAAGTTTATGGCTTCTTTACCAAATGGATTTCAACAGACTGATGAGTTGTTATTTAAATTATAAGGAAATGGAAAGATTTTTTTTAATTGTTATGTACAAAAGATGAGTTAGCAGAACTAAATCAGTTGTTATACATTTTAAATATACATTGTTAATGATTTTATCTCAAGGCCATGAATACAGAGGTTAAGTTCAGTTTTGCTTATTTTTTTTACAAAAAAATCAAACTTAATCATTCCATTTAAAAAATAATAAAGTGTTGGTAAATTTCATTTAGACCAACATTCTGTATGCAATAGTTTTTTTTATTGTTTTGGTTGCATTTCTCTAGATGTTATTCAGAGAAATTTTTGTTCACTGTTACTTTTGCCAGAATTAAATCATGGAATCAGTATTACATCAGTATTACATCAGTTAGTTGTGTGCTAATTTTCTTTTCTTCTTTGCCAGGTGCTTTCATTTCCACTCTTTTCAAGATATATGTTTTCCTGAAATTATATATGTTCAGTGTTGTGTGAATGAACATTTTTGTACAACCAACCTGTATTTAACTTAATGTAAAGAGCATCATGATGTCATTACTTTCTTGTTCATTAAAAACATTATTTTATTATTTTTATACACTCCTGTCACGAGTGCAATGCAGTTATTTGGTGACTTAACATTCTTTTGATTCAAAATAAGTCAATTTTTAAACTGTCAGCATTAAAAGATATAATTTTTCTCACTACCACTTAGGTTCAGCCCAGAATTTTGTTTTGTTGAATGGTTAACTTAATTAAAATAAGTAGCTCGTTGTATTATTAAAGGTGGTATCCAACAGTTTGGACAGTTTTTGTCTATTCACACAACCAAATAATTTATTATTACCACAAAAGATCCCACAAAATACTGTAAATTGATGCCCCACATCTAAGTGAAAAGTCAAGCATAACACTTTACTGCCATTGCAATCATGTACTCCGTATATGTGCCATGCTGCACAGTTATCCATTTTAAAACCTAAAAAACATGACCACTCACATTTAAGATCACATTGTATCATTTATCGGCTAATCTACTCTGACATTAATATCTATTTTAAGCGGAAATCTCAATCCTGCTTTTTTATAGATTTGGAAAGAACAAGCAGTTAAAGCGAGTATTTCACGATTAATCTAACGATTGGGGAAGTGTTAAAAATGTGTTTTCTTAAAATAAGGTACAAGTTTATGGAAACATAATGACCATTTTCTCCCAAAACAGAGCAAGATATTGTCACATGTATTGAACAAAGGCAAACTGTCGAGAAAGCAACTTTATCGAGTTAATTGGAGACAATCAAAGTACATGTTTTCAAACAATCACATTCGTGTAAGATGTCCTTGCTTTGGACACCCCTTTGGAAACAACTTCTTGAGTTTATAAAGCTGTCCATTATATGAACAGTTACTGTCATATTAAACTGTGTACAACGAATTTAACTTACTTGAAAGTTTGATATATTAAATCTTAAGCCACACAAAAATTGTTAAATGCCTTTTTATGTGTTTTTTTGTTCTGTTTTATTTTCTTTCAAATGTAGTTATGTAATTTGTAAAAAAGTGTATCTAAGCTGTTACTTTTGATGTAAAATACATATATCTCATGTGTGTTACCTCAGAGAATACTTTGCATGTTAAACATTCTCCTTTTTACCAACAAGTGTTACAGAAATGAAGGATCTCAACATTTTTAAATTGCTGATTTACATCTTTCCATGGAAAAACCATGTGAAGCATAATCAGGTGAAGTGTTGTCCGTCCAAGTTAATCAAAATACATGTTTATGAAAACCAAAATAAACTTTTTATTAAGTGAAGGATGAACTAGTAAGGTTTATATGCTATGTCTATGAGTTGTTCTCCTCGGCCCCTCACCTTGTGGGTTCGAGGCCCAATTGGGTTAGAAATTACATGTCGGGAAGCCTGTGAACTGACCTGCAGTGCGCCGGTGGTTCTATCCAGTCATATTATCTAGGGTCTTCCTGCACCAGAAATTAGTCAGTAGAACCATAATGGTGTCGGTGTGATGTAACGAAAACCCAAAACCCAGATTTTCGCATAATTTGTTTTATATTTCTATATTTTTTTTTAAAAACTAATTGTTACTTTTCTGTTTGTAAAAGTTTGGCATTTTTTGTTTTCATTTTTTGTTTTCATCAATCTATTTGTTATATGAACACCATAATTTATTGTTAGCTAAAGTGTATGTACAATGAAAAACTTCTGCCATCACATTCTGTAAACCATTTATATATTTTTTTTAAATAAACTGTATATTAAGAAAATTATCCGAAAGGGATTTTATATTGTTTAATTCCAGTCTAATTTCATTGGTTCCTTTTTTTTAAAATAATATTTGTTTATTACTTGAAAATTGCTGTGATTATTGCTTATTTGGAGTTCCTTTAAAAATAAAAATAATTATTATACATATATAATATAATATAATTTGATTGTTAGTTTATTTCTTTATTTTTATTTATTAAAAAACTTGTTTAAAACAAGTGTTGTGGAGGTGTTATGTATCACTTTACCTTGTAGAGTGACAAAAATCTGTCACCAACTAACTGGCTGTTTTGTACAGATGTTATATATTTTAGAAGCTGCATTTGATGGAAATGTAGTATTATAAATTTAGAAAGAATAAAAAATAAGATCTAAATAATCAAAGAAATGTTTTTATCATTAGTAAAATAAACAAAATATATGTTCATATGCTTCTTGAAATTGTTTTTCAAACAAACGTTAAAATATGGAAAACAAATCTGGTAATAACATCACAGAGAAATAAGAATTGTTGACTTATTTGTTCCACTCACTTTTATTCCTATAACTGTTTGTTGTTTTATCATTTCACCAAAAGTATTTCAGTTATCTGGTGACAGTGTCCACTTGAAGCAGATATAGTGCTGCCTTCACTGTGTATAGCATGCTGTGAACACCTAGCATTATCCTGACTCGGGGCCAACTAGTTGTGGAACTACACTTAAATTTGCTTCAGCGTTAGCTAGGAAGCTATACTACTACCATTTTCTATGACTTCTGTATGTCGCTGCCTGGGACCTGGAGCTAACGCTTGGCCAATTTACACTACCAGGTCCAGTCTCTTACAATTGTTGTAAGAAAAGTGGACCAAAAGATAGCAAACTATAAATATTAAAAGGGTAAAGAAAATACAAAGACTTATTCCACAAATTACAATCTATATCTTTATTTTTCATCAATACCAGTAGCTTCGTTCTTTTCTTTTCTCATATTTCAGATTCATGGCCTTGCATATATCTTCCTCGAACGTAGACATCTTAGGGGTGAAAGTAACAGCTTCAAGGTCAGCTAGTGCAGTGTCCTTGTCTGATCCTGCGTAATTGGAAAAAATAATCTTCGTTCAGTCATTGTATTTGCTGTGGACACAGTCAATTATTTGAGGTCTTCCACAACGTTAAAACCCATTAAAGGCTACCTGATCTTAAGTGTTGCTGCATCTTAAAAATTAGAAAAAAGCTACGATCTCAAGAACATATCTATAAAACATGGATTTCACATTTGTTTTGTTTAAAATATCCCAAGGTAGAGTCATAAATCCCCCAATTAAATGTGGACAGTAACCCAAATAAAAAAAATGACCTGCATTTTTTTTTAGAGTAACAGTAACCCAAATAAAAAAAATGTCCTGTATTTTTTTTAAAGTAAATTAAGGATGAAATATGTCAAGTCCTTCAATAATAAATGATTAAAAAATAAACATTTCAATTGAAATTTGGAATGAAAGGCAATAACTCCAATGATAGTAATCGAACCCAAACTTGACATGTTTATTAATATCATACACCTATACATACCAAGTGACCAAAACCATGGAGTCTCTTCAAAGAAAGTGATAGATAAGTTGTTTTGTTTTGTTTTGGAGGGGGGAGCAAGTCTTTTGGCGGGAGGTGAGGTAACACAAACTTTTTGTACAAATAATATCATTGTATCCCATAATAGATGAATACTAGCAGAAGAGTTTACTTCAATAGCAGGTTATACTCACCTTTGTATCCTCGTATGTCTACACTGTCCTCCCAGGTGTTGATGTGTCTCAGGGGTATAGGGATAACCCGACCTGTCCTCACACTCACCCTCACCTTCTCTCCTGTGTCTGTGTACCGCCATTCTATATCCACAGGTTTGCTGGAAGTTATTGAAAAACAGTTATCTGTCAAAGTTCTGAATAATTTCAATCCCTTAATTTGCTATATTTATTTACATCGCATATATACCTTATGTACTGTAGACTAAACCTAAGATATTTTATAATATCAAAATACATGTGCAACAAGATATATTTCTTTAGACTAACAGCATGCTGATCATACTGCAGCCAGAGTTGGCTAATCTGATTAGCAGTTACAACTTTATGATACCTAGACAGAAGTGTTGAGTCAAGCTAGCCAACACTTGCAGGAAGTTGTCTAATCATGATTAATTAATAATACCTGGCGTGCGTTCAGTAGAAGCGAATGTTTGCTACTGTTCGCTAACAGATTTTGAAGGTAGTGAGCGAAGAAAATGAATCGTACAATAACACCGTTAGCGGCAAACATCGTTACCAGCTAACGTTCGTACACCAAGAGAGTAGTGCAGAACTAAGCTAGCCAACACTTACAGGAAGCTAACTTAATCTGAAGTAACATGAATACATGTATGTATATAGTGTTGGTTGTGTTTTTGTGGCTTTTGATGCCATTTTTTGTTGTTATTTGCTTATAATGTTGGCCTGTTGGTATAAACTGATAAACACTAGATCTTATGATTTAAATTTTTTATAAAACTTGAAATCTTAAAGATTCAGCAGTATGTCTTATGACCTTTGTGTGTAGCTGTTAGCAAAACACAAGAGCTGTCAGTAGACAGTCGGCTCTACTTCTGTAGATCTTCACAAAAAGGTTAACTAATGGTGACCACAATGAGAGGATCATAACAAGTGGAGCATAAAAAACTATGAACAAGGATAGATTATTTCCAGATGTAACTGCTTTACTTGACTGAGCCTCTGTCTTGTTAAGTTTGTGTGTAATTTTAGTCCAAAACTAAAACTTAAAGGTGTAACAAATACAGCATACATAGAGTTCACCTTCAATACTTGGGATATGAATACAAAAATGTTTTGGGTTATTGTCTTTATAACAATATAATACCAACATATCAATGGAGTGAATAATAGAGTTACATAATGCAGATTTAAACAGGAGCTCACCATAAACAGCACGCTCCACTTTTCTCTGTGCTGGATATTGTTCTTAACCTTTACAGAAACTAAGAAAAATCTAAGTCAGAAAAAGGCAAAACTGTGCCAAATGGAATTTTTGGATAACCTGCCTTTTACATGAGTTCCACCTTTGATAATTATAATACCTGTTTGAAATGATGAAAAGGGGGTTTCCTGCCCTTCTGGAAATGGCTTTTGCTTGTGAGCAAGGATGCCAAATAAAAAGCTAGTATCTTTAACTACTTTTGAGAAATGGTTTACCAACCCCAACACTGATGCCATCAAGATGGTCATGACAAAAGCTTCACGTTTTTTCTTCGACAAATGGAACTAATACAAATTTTATCTATTCATACATCTATTCATACATTTCAAATACCAAATTTCCCATTTATAGGGTCTTTTAAAAAAGAACATCAGAATTCTGGTATAAAAAACTGTGAGTCTGAGATCACTGTCAAGTATCTGCTCAGTTTTAAGTTAATGTAAATAATCTCAGGTTCAAGCATCGAGTTCTATAACTCTAGCCCTGAAGCAATAATTACAAGAGGTCTATTTCACTGTCCAATGAACATATTTCCCGAGTATAATTAAGAAGTCTTTGCCGTAAAGCAGTATCAGTAACATGGAACAAATTGCAGCAGACAATTTGATTATTCCAATAACTCAGCCAGTAATAACAGAGCAAAGGCAGACAAATCGCATATACAGGTGACATTTATACAGCTGTCCTTGCTAAGGATCTGAATTTCATCTAATAAGGATTGGTTCAAGGTTGTTGTCATTTGATGTGACTGGAGTAAAAATTCCAAATGCTCAGAGTAAGAAAACACAGTGACTGCAGCACTTTGACAGCATTTTAGAAAGAACTTTGATGTGCATGAAACTAATAACTTGTTTAAAGCTGTCCAATTGTGCTGCATTAATCACTTTTATATGTTGTGTTGTATTTTTGTTCAATAAATGTATGTTTCTTGGGATTAACATCCCACTTCCAGTTTGTGTTCATAGAATCTGAAGTTGCCGATAATACCACATAATTCCCACACCTAGTCACATTAAGGACTGTGCCATATCAGCTGTTCTAAGCAACCAGAAGATTGTAACTCATTTAGTCCTTTAAAAGACCAGAGCATTTTATGGCTCTGAATCGGGTAGACGCTTAAAGAAACGATGTATAAATGATGTATATCAATGTGACATCATTGCCAGTACTTACATTGCCCAGTCAAGAGTGGCTAAAATACTTTTTATTTCAGTAGACAAAGCTTTTAAACAATGTGTCCAACAGTGCTTTAAAATGAAGGTTTCAATTAAGCTCTGCTACAACAAGATAGCTGTTAGTAACAGAAACTAAGGTGCATCCTTACAGTTACATGATCTGGAATTCTTTCTTATCATAAAACACAAACAGAAGTATTCCACTTTTGAGACCAATAATGCTACAATGGCCTTTACAGCTAGTCAGTTCAATAATTAGACCCTAATAGTCATCATTTCGTTCACTGGTCTGTTAACAATTATCCTTAATAACAGAGTTGGCCAAACATGGCCTTGTACATGTAATATGTACTGCTATATATCCTTTAGTTTCATGTCATTATATTATACCACTGCTTTTAAAAATGATTCTATAAAAATATTAAGCACAAAATGGTCAGGCCTTGGCAAGTAGTGCAGTTTTTTGTTTTAGTTTTTGAAATATAGCACAGCGACCAATTATGATCATTAAAGTGACATCCAGCTATTTTGGTGGAGGAAGATCCCAAACAAATGTCTGGTTAGAACCACTGGCACACCGCAGGTCAGCTGGGAGACCCTCCCACATTAAGTCCTTCACCCCGATAGGAACTCGAACTCATGCAGTGAGAGACTAAGCTGTCAGAGGAGTTACAAGTTGGGGACTCTACATCTAGCCATGGATGCCCCACTAGTGCAGAACAAAGTTCAAACAACATGATAATTTGCTTAGAAAAATGATAATTTGCTTAGAAAACTAACAAATGAGTAACTGACTAAGACAGAAGGATGGACAACACAGTCCTTATCATTATGTGACCCATCAGGTATATCAAATTTTCTAAACAATCAACTAATGCAGCAGGTTCAAGGAAACTCAGTTACAGACAGGCAAATTAAAAACGACTTTAAATGTCTATGTTGAAAGATTTTAGACAAACGTTCCTGAAATTCAATTCCTTGAGCAATTTCAAACAAGAATAATAAAACGATTGTGAACTAAATGGCCAGAATTACATCTAGATCTGACCTGCTACTGTTATACACTGTCATAAAAATCTGCACTATATCTTTGTTATGTGCTTACATGTTAGGATTTGTTTTGCTTTTGAAATGCATGGCAGCAACCAGTTATGATTATTATAGCGATATCCAGCATTTTGGTGGCGGAAGACCCCAGACATGCCTGAATAGAACCACTGGCACAACAGGTCGTACAGATTAACAGAAGGGATCAAGACACATTTGCCAGAGACATAGAAAACCTGCAGTGCAACGCTTATATATGGAATGCTCACTGAAATTTGCGCATGGGGAAAGTCTGTTTTGCAGACTTTCATTACACTAAATAAAATAAAGTACGGGTCACAATTTGGTACAATGACTTCTATTTTTTATTTTATTTTTTATTTTTTTAATTAAGTTTAACAAGAGGGCCATGATGGCCCTTAATCGCTCACCTGATGACACAGGCTTTACGTAGGCTCAAATCTGGCATTAAGAAATTTAGAGTTATTTACTTTAGAAATCTTTGGTGAAGATTGGACCATTAGTGTGGCCACTGGGTTGATAACATTTTCTAGAATTTTACCAAGTAATCTACTGAATCCACATGACTCACTTCAAAACATATGTAAGATTTCATACTGGCAAACATGATGGTCAAGTTTGGTGAAGATTGGGCCATCAATGTAGCCTCTTAAGTGTTTTCACAAGCTTTTTCTAAAATTTGACCTAGTGACCTACTTTATGACCCCATGAGACCCAATAACGAACTTATCCAAGATTTCATGTAGACAAACATTCTGACCAAGTTTGATGAAGATTGGCCTATAAATAGGGCCTCTAGTGTGTTCACAAGCTTTTTCTAAGATTTGACCTTGTGACCTACTTTTTGACCCCACGTGACCCAGTTACGAACTCATCCGAGATTTCATGTAAACAAACATTCTGACCAAGTTTGGTGAAGATTGGGCTATAAATGTGGCCTCTAGTGTGGTCAAAAGCTTTTTCTAAGATGTGACCTAGTGACCTACTTTTTGACCCCACGAGACCCAGTTACGAACTCATCCAAGATTTCATGTAGACAAACATTCTGACCAAGTTTGGTGAAGATTGGGCCATAAATATGGCCCTTCAGTGTGTTCACAAGTTTTTTCTAAGTTTCGACCTAGTGACCTACTTTTTGACCCCACGTGACCCAGTTACGAACTCATCCAAGATTTTATGCAGACAAACATTCTGACCAAGTTTGGTGAAGATTGGGCTATAAATGTGGCCTCTAGTGTGTTCACAAGCTTTTTCTAAGTTTTGACCTAGTGACCTACTTTTTGACCCCACGTGACCCAGTTACGAACTCATCCAAGATTTCATGTAGACAAACATTCTGACCAAGTTTGGTGAAGATTGGGCCATAAATATGGCCCTTCAGTGTGTTCACAAGCTTTTTCTAAGTTTCGACCTAGTGACCTACTTTTTGACCCCACGTGACCCAGTTACGAACTCATCCAAGATTTCATGCAGACAAACATTCTGACTTAGTTTGGTGAAGATTGGGCTATAAATGTGGCCTCTAGTGTGTTCACAAGCTTTTTCTAAAATTTGACCTAGTGACCTACTTTTTGACCCCACGTGACCCAGTTACGAACTCATCCAAGATTTCATGTAGACAAACATTCTGACCAAGTTTGGTGAAGATTGGGCTATAAATGTGGCCTCTAGTGTGTTCACAAGCTTTTTCTAAGTTTTGACCTAGTGACCTACTTTTTGACCCCACGTGACCCAGTTACGAACTCATCCAAGATTTCATGTAGACAAACATTCTGACCAAGTTTGGTGAAGATTGGGCTATAAATGTGGCCTCTAGTGTGTTCACAAGCTTTTTCTAAGATTTGACCTAGTGACCTACTTTTTGACCTCACGTGACCCAGTTACGAACTCATCCAAGATTTCATGTAGACAAACATTCTGACCAAGTTTGGTGAAGATTGGGCTATAAATGTGGCCTCTAGTGTGTTCACAAGCTTTTTCTAAGATTTGACCTAGTGACCTACTTTTTGACCTCACGTGACCCAGTTACGAACTCATCCAAGATTTCATGTAGACAAACATTCTGACCAAGTTTGGTGAAGATTGGGCTATAAATGTGGTCTATAGTGTGTTCACAAGTTTTTTCCTAAAATTTGACCTCGTGACCTACTTTTTGACCCCAGGTGACCCAATAATGAACTCATCCAAGATTTCATGCAGACAAACATTCTGACCAAGTTTGATGAAGATTGGATAAAATTGTGGCCTCTAGTGTGTTCACAAGGTAAATGTTGACGACGAACGACGGACGACAAAAGACGGACGCCGGACGATGGAAGAAGCGGTATCACAAAAACTCCCCTTGAGCACGTTGTGCTCAGGTGAGCTAAAAATGTATGTCACAATTGGTTTTAATCGTTTACATTGCCTTTGATGCTTCATATTAATGTGTTTTTTTTTGTTTGTACTTTGAGAGAATAAAGTTACTTACAGATCAGAGGGGTCAATGAGTTTCACCTCATCTGGTAGAGCCAGAGGCATTGATAACTCCTTGGGGATGGGGGCCTTCAATGAGTTCTCAAAAGGGTTCTCTTCCTCTATAGTCTGGTGTGAATAAACAAGAACAAAATAATTGAAAAGGTATGAATATTGATAAATACACAGCTGGACAGAGCTCTCAGAAGGGTTAAACTTCTCTCCTATAGTTTGGGCAGCAACAAATTTTCTTCATAAAAAGGATACTAGTATCAGTTAAAAATGATGTGAGGTGATGATCACTTGTGCCAAAAGATTTTAAAATCTGTCAATAATTAACATGAGCCCAACAAGAAAGGTGGACTGACAGATGGTCAGAGACTGATAAATGGACAATGCGGCAAGTATAAGCTCCCTAAAATATTATTCAAGGAGCATACAAAAACAGAATATAAATACAAAGGTATAAATATATACACAGCCATGTATAGTAGTTTAAAGTTCATATATATATAATGCATATATACTAAAAAAAGTTTCATGCTACATACCTTGGCATTAAGATGTTAGCAAATACATGCAACTTAGATTTTTTGTTGCTTATAAAATAGAAGTAGCATGCTATGGACTGACCAAGTGATAAACTTAAATACTGTTGCCATGGTTACATTATTTTAAAATTGATTTTTCATGTTTAGGAATAATTGCAGCAAACATAATAATGGTCATAATAGCTATGTCCAGCTATTTTGGTGGAGGAAGACCCCAGACAAATGTCTGGATAGAACCTCAGTTTACCACTGGTAATTTGGAAGACCTTCCCACATTAAGTCCTCAACAGTGACCGGAGCAAGAGTCCACGTGCTGCGAGCCGAGCAGTCAAAGGAGTTACAAGTCTGAGACTCTACCACTTGGCTATGAGAGCCTCATGCATGGTTACCTTATGAAGCCCCTCTACGAAGCACCAGCTTCTCTGTGGCACCACCTTACTGACCACGCCCAACTTGCCTTTGTCCTCGCCAGTCAGTACCATCACCTGGAAACAACAAATACATGTTTTTGTTAAACAGAGCACCAAAACGTCTGTGGTCATACAATGATACTGATGGGGTCCAGTATTATCAGTATAGGAAAACCCCAGACATATGGGCAGAACCACCTGTCCACATGAACATTCTCACCCAGACCGGGACTCGAACCCATGTGATGAGGGGCTGAGGCGGTGAACATGGTAACTGACAGTTTAGACCAAAGTTTTGTTACTTTAACAACCAAGTTAAATATTGTTTACTGAAAAGAACCCATGAAATGCTGTTTATTGATGCCCTACATCTAAGTGAAAAGTGAAGCACACACACATACATACATACATACATATATACATAAACACACACACACACGTACATATATACATGTACATACATACATAAATACATACATACATACATACATACATACACACACACACATACACCGGACTTGTCATTACAATATTTTCCGATCTGAGCCATGCTGCACAGTTACCTGTTTTATAACTAAGAAAGCCCATTGATCATTTACTTTAAAGATCATATATAATCATCCCAGTACTTTGACATCAATACATATTTTTAGTAGAAATTACCATCCTAAGTATTTTAAGAACTTTGAAAGAATGAACATTTAGAGCGGTTTATTTCAAATGTGAACCTTCTAATAATTGGGAAAGTGTTCAAAATTATTTTTACGTAGACTACCGGTATAAAACAAGCCTTTTAAG
Organism: Sinonovacula constricta; assembly: GCA_007844125.1. Classification (NCBI taxonomy): domain Eukaryota; kingdom Metazoa; phylum Mollusca; class Bivalvia; order Cardiida; family Solecurtidae; genus Sinonovacula; species Sinonovacula constricta. Next base: position 35,920,560 of record CM017559.1, read on the forward strand.
AAATTCTTTTAAAAAATTTAAGCAAATTTTATTCAAAACAGGATAAAATATTGTTACATGTTACCACTATAGGCAAATTGTTGGATACCACCTTTAAGTCTGTGACTCTTACTCAACCACTGGTGCTTTGAGATTTTGTTGGCTGGTGTGTTCATTTAAAGCAGATATAGTACTCACTGTTAACAAGAAGGCCATGATGGCTCACCTGAGTGCCGAAGACATTTAACCCTGGTGGTTATGCTTTTTGACGAAATAGAATTTCCAAAGGTATTTCAGTTATCTGGGGACAGTGTTCACTTGAAGCAGATATACTGCTGCATACACTGTGTATAGCATGCCGTGAACACCTGGCATTATACCATACCCAGACACATAATCCTTACACCAGGCCAACCAGTCGTGGAACTACTCTTATATTTGCTTGAGCATTAGCAAGGGAGCCATACCACTACCATTTTTTACGACTTTGGTATTTCGTGGCCAGGGATCGAACCCGGGACCTCCCGTACCTGTAGCCGACGCTCTACTGACTGGGCTAGCAGATCCGGTCTAATTACTTTTATTTGTCTCTACCAGGGCTTGAACAATTAAACAGTTTCTAGTTGAGGCACATCAAAGGACAAGTACTTAATATTGGTATTCTTCTGGATCCTTTTTTTCTCTCTCAGGCAACCAAATTAAATTATTTTTATTTTTCAAAAACTTCCAGCGAAATTCGAAAATGTGAAAAGAAAAGCATAACATGCCTTTTGTCATTTCAAAAATATATTTCCTATCAGTCCGCAGTTTGCTATTTTTAAGAAAAGCATATGACAATTCACTTTTGAGATCACGTTACATAATCCTCTGGGAAATCAGATCTGATGTTGAAATTTCCTATCGTGTTTATTTATAGTTGTCAAAAGAATAGAAATTAATATTGTTATATTTCATGGTTTGTACTGTCTTGTGCTATAAACAGAAATTACATAAAATAAAGTATAAGTTTATGCAGCAACTTATGTTAAAATTTCCAAGAGCATGGGTAGCATGTTTTTGTACATGTAATAGACAAAGGTAAACTGTTAGATACCACCTTTAATGTAAGCATATTGTACTTCAAAAAGTATACAAAACTATATGCCTTCAGTTCCCTGGACCTACTTACTGGAGAACCTTTCTTGCAGGTTATCAAACTTTGGAGTCAATACTTTACCATTAGATTGATTAGATTTCAATTAATTATATAATCTGACCAATCAAATGATCAAGAGTTGTCTGGGGACTCAATCTCAAAGTTTCATAATCTTGACTTTTGATGTACTTCATTAAAAGATACATTTAGCCTCCATCTCCCAAACTATTTACTATTATTTCTGATTTCAAAATTTAAAAAAATCAAAAAAACTTTGTCAACAATGTTTAAATGCACAAATCTATGCTTACATATATATCTTCACATGTGTTTTGTAAGAGTGTAGACCTATAAAGTTAGCCATGTACATTTCTGACATGGTATAAAATGCCATGTTTATGAGATTGACAGGGCTTGTGAAAAAAACATACCATCTTCATGATATTTCTACTGCATGTACGCTTTATAGCAGTAAACATTCCAAAAGTGACCTCTTTTCTTGCTAAACTGCACTCACAAGGGACAAACTCACATCCTACAAACATTAAAACAACTGGCAACATTATTGTTTTAAACTGTTTATTCAGCTGATGGAAATAGTGTATAAAATTCAGTATTTTAGCCATTAAGGTGAATTTCTCTATTCTTGTATAATAGTTAATAAATTTGATTTTCATACATGTGAACTTTTTCTGAGGCCAAAGTGGGAGATTTTCACTTTCAAAGTGGGAGATATGTTATTTTCATATAAACAAAGTAGGAAGTTATCTGTTTCCAGGTAGGGAAATTTCTGAAAATGTGTAAAACACATCTCATTTTCAAATAAATTTGAAACTTGTGGGATTAATCCAAAAGTGGGAGAGTTCAAATGTATGGATTCTCTATGATTATGCATGTTGATCAGAAAATATATTTTTCTTGGCAGAAATCTGATAATCTTTCAAATCATTCAAAATCAATAAAAGGCATAAAACCAAATATTTTAAAATAGAAAATTCTGTCTGTAAAGAATTAAGAATGTTATGGAAGTTTACAACAGTAATATGCTAAGGGTTGGATTAATTGCAGGATGAAAAGAAAAAATTAAAAAGATGTTGCAATGTGTTGTATACTTTAAAGGCTTTTTAAAATCAATTGTTTGTAATATTTGTAATAAACTTTAAACGCTACCTTTCGGCATAGCTGTCTAACCTCACTTTTGACCTATTTACAAATGCCAACGACTAACTTAGTATCAAAGCGAAATCTCATTGGTTTTATATTTTCTTTATTATCATATATTGATCAAAATGAAGAATGCATCGCTAAACCAACCCCCTATATACAGAGTGTGCAAAGGTCTGCCTATTGTTGGTTATTACCAGCGTAGGCCTTATAACTTGTTGGATTTCAATATATGTTGATTGCAGAAAACTTTACATGATAAACCCTAAGCTTACTGCATATCTTAGTAACCAAGACTAATTCTTAATAATCTTCTTACACTGACTTGCAAGATTCCTATTGCATATTGCTAGAGATTCAGTAGCAAATAGTGCAGATCCTGATCAGGTCAGGGAGCTGGCTGATCTGGATATACGCAATTTGCTAAAGTAAAAAAAAATATGTGTTTAGCAAGCTAAGGGTTAATTTAAGATACTTAAAAAAGAATGATCTTAAATGATGAGTTGATATAGGATTTGTAGGTCTTCTGTACATAAATAACTAATATTGTTAAGAGGTTTTTTGACCAAAAAAATTAAACTGCTTTTTAATTAATAATGTATTGTTGCAGCAAGTTAATCAAATATTGATATAAATCTGCAGCCAATTCTACATCATGCTTATTCTGCTTAAAAAATGACTTTTCATCTCACAGTTTTTAAGTTAATGGTATGAATGGCATTCAAACGATGGCAAATTATAAAGTGAAAGAAATTTATTATTTTCAGTGGTAGAGTTCTACCAAGCTTTTTTTCTTAATACTGACAATCAATAAAATTGTTTATTACATGTAACGCCTCACCTCATGCACAGTTAAAAGATTTAAAAATAAGTGTCTTTGAGCAAGTTCCTTTCAGCCTTGTGGTAAGTTGTGAAGTTTCCATTTATTCTGTATTTATCTGACTTTGGCAGAATTAAGCATTGCGAGACATTGTCACACAGAGTTCAATCTGGTGGTGATTTATTATTGGACTGCATGCTACACACTTCATATAAGTTTGGGAATAGGTTTTGGTAATAAAGACTGGGAGATGGCAATAAAGACTGGGAGAATTTTAGATTTTGTTTATTTCTGACGGATGTCCAACACTGTTAAAGAATGATTAAAGTTATATTATAAGATGTATCACTGAGTTTATAGATAGTTTCTACATCAGTGAAGATCTCTTATCTTGGCAGCCATCTTAGATGGCATCTTCAAGGGATTTTCAGATGAATTGTATAGAAGAAAATTGCATTTTTTTTTTTACCTTTTAAACTATCATATATAATTTTGATATTTAAAATACATCATAAAAGCTGTTAAAGTTGATATAAAATTCAGAAGAATATACTGAAAAATAAAAACAAAGTGATTCGTTTAATTCAGCACATATTTCCAGATTTCGGCCTGCATTAGCTTCTGTCTACAAAGATGTCTTATCAGTGCCTATGACATGAAATGGAAACTATCTATAGAAAGTCAGACAAATTATATTACATGATATATCACCTAGTGCATGGAATCTCTCTCTGAGGACAATTATGTGATGATAAGGTGATAAGAGATGTCATAGAGTGCAACAATAAATAGTTGTATCACAGATTTAGAAACTAAACAAAATGTAAACAAGATGGACATGGTGGCCCTATATTGCTCACCTCAGTCCTGTCAGTGTGATGTAATAATGAGCAATCAGCAATGTTTGAAGTGTACAGACTAAAATATAAGTAATAGTGTTGATAGGATGAGTATAAAAATTATTTGGACAATCAGTTCAATTTGATCCAGAAGTTTTGGTCTGCCAAGATTTATTTTTCTTTTGTTACAATGCACCAACACGATATGGCCATGTTGGCGGAGGAAGTCCCCAGACTAATGTCTACGTAAAACCACCAGCGCATTGCAGGTTAGCCGGAAAACCTTCCCCAATGAATGTTCTCGTCCAACCGGCACTCAAACCCATGTGGTGCGGGGCTGAGGAGTTACAAGTCATAGACACTAACCACTCTGCCACCGGCGCACCTGATCTGACAAGAGAATTTTTAAAGTTCATAATATACTCATATATGGCAACTGTCCACACCCTGTTTTGACCAATCTGTTTTTGTATTGTTTGTATTTAATTTTGAAAGGGGCCACCTTAGAAACATATATAATAATTATGAAGGCTTCATCAGTTGTAGTTTCTGACAAGAAGATTGTCAAAGTTCTAAAGATTTTCACAGTATGACTATAGAAAGTGCAGAAAATGGTCATGCATGAGGTGTCTTTTTTTTACAATCATTATAGAGGGGAATAGTAGAATAATAAAGTAGAAAAATGTATACCAAATTTGAATCTCAACCTTTTGTAACTATTGACAAATAGATTTTTAAAGTTTTACTATATCGTGATGTATGAAAAATGGCCACACCGAAAACTAGCTCTGCTTCCATGCAGCAATGTTTCTTAACCTAATAAAAAATTTTTAACAACTTTTTGATCCCAATCACACCCTGCCTATTGATGCTTTTGAAGAAATTAGGTTGAAGTTGGGCCAGTGATTCATAGCAGTTGTGCAAGCGATTCATAGATGTTGCTTATACTATGTTGGCAGACACTGGATGTGAAATGTCAGAAACCTGGTGGTCAAAATAGCTCTTCCTGAGCATATGCTCAGGTAAGCTAAAAGGGAAAACAATGAAAGCACACTTACATTGAACAAATACATCACACATCAGGTCACATGCAATGAACATAATTTCACCAAACAGTTTTAAACAAGTTAACGATCAAAGCCAATCAAATGCAAGACTGATCAGTTAAATTGTATAAAATAAGGTTAAGTAATCAATGCATGGTATATTACTCAGACATATGAGTTTAATACCACAAAGAAAGCAAGTATTTATTTATGAGCTAAGTCACAGTTTACAACTCTACACTTCTTTATCTGACCTAATTTTGACAGCCTAAGAACTGAAATGATTAATTATTTGTTTGGATCATTTTTGTACAGTCAAGTATGAAATATTTTATTTCCAAGATTAATGTTTCCTAAATTTTTATACTTGTGGTCACAACCAGAAAGGATCGAAATAATCAATTAAGGCAGTCAGTTTGCATCATTGTAAAATAACCACAATTTTATCCGTCATGTTTCAGTCTTTGTACAACCCAAATAGCACTCTGGCAAGCTAGCATTAGTGTCAAATCAATACAGCTTACCAGTCCTATAATGGTAGAAAAAGTCTTGTTGTTTTTGTCTATTTCCTAAATTTGCCTCCCTGCAGTCTTTCAATACACATTATTCAGCTCCATACAGTATTTAATTAACATTTTTCTAGTCCAACCTTCCACCAGTCCAAAAGTGTACAGAGCTAAATAGCAGGTTGTAGAACCAATTCCCACCCCCACCCCTGAACAAAATATCTTCCAGTCAAGGAATCCCCTCTGTAAATTTTCCAAGATGGAGAGAATCCCCTCTGGAATATTCTAAGATGGACAGAATCCCCTCTGGAATATTCTAAGATGGACTGAATCCCTTCTGGAATATTCTAAGACAGACAGAATCCTCTCTGTGAATTTTCCAAGATGGGGAGAATCCCCTCTGGAATATTCTAGGATGGACAGAATCCCCTCTGGAATATTCTAAGATGGACAGAATCCCCTCTGGAATTTTCTAAGATGGACAGAATCCCTTCTGGAATATTCTAAGACAGACAGAATCCTCTCTGTAAATTTTCCAAGATGGACAGAAACCCCTCTGGAATATTCTAAGACTGACAGAATCCCCTCTGGAATATTTTAAGATGGACAGAATCCCCGCTGTGAATTTTCCAAGACGGACAGAATCCTCCTGCATATTTTCCAAAGCGGACAGAACTCCCCCTTGATACAAACCTTCTCTCAATGGTAGACTTGCAAATAAAAGAAACTGTGATGATGTTTTCACTGATGAAATAACTAAACAAGATAGAAAATGCAGTGGGTGGGAGGGATGATTTTGTCAGTCTTGGAAAATTCACCGGGGGCAAAAGTTCTATACCTAGTTTTAAATGTCAATCCCTTTTAAATGTTATCTCACATATTGTAGAACTCTGCACTTCCTCTTGTCTACAGAAGTACTTACCACTATTATGTATATTGACATGCTATACAGAACTCCACAATCTAAATGTTCATAAGGGAAAATAAAAAACTCTCTTATCAATGATTTTAATCCTTTGGTTATAAATCAAGAAAAAGATTTTAATCCTTTAGTTATATATCAAGAAAAAGATTTTAATCCTTTAGTTATGAATCAAGATATAATTCTGATTTCAGGAGAAAACTGATTACACAATTCTTATTCTTAAAAAGGCTTGTATACATAATTCACCACTGTAGTTATTACTGATCAACTGTAAGCCTGCTCTCTAGGATAAATGTGTCTTTCAAGAATACCATTTGCATAATTTGCCCTCAATCCAATGAATAATCATTTTTGCCCACGTTTAAAAACTCAAACCAGCTTGAAACTGGCCAAAGAACATGACAGTTCTTTTAACAGTCCAAGTGCAATTATTTTCAATATTCTTCGATCAAGACAAAAAGAGATGGTTAAGATGGTATGGGCAGGTAGTCAAATAGAAATCTTATCACTGGGTCTGTAAATGACCCATGATTAGTTACAGGGACAAAACACAGAGGCTGAAGGGCGCCATTGGTCGAGTGGTTAAAAATCCGACTTTAACTTCTCAGACCTTAACTGCATGGGTAGGAGTCCTGATGGGGACAAGAACTTTAATGTGGGGAGGTTTTTCCAGCAAACTTGTGGTGCGCCGGTGGTTCTACTGACAAGTCTGGGGTCTTCCTTCCACAAAAATTAGCTGGACGTCACCAATATGACCATAATTGTGTTGGTGTGATGAAACAAAAAACAACAACATAAAACATAAGCATAGGCTGATGAAGACATGCCATGCCTCACTACATGACTGGAGTGCCAAATGACAAATAATGAACAATCATGCTCAACTAAAAGTTGATGCAGGTCAGCTGTAAAAAAGTTTTTCAGCTGTACCACTACTCTCAGTCACTGGCTCCCCTGATTTCTTATGTTTGGCCTGTAAGTTTGAAAAATGGCCTGAAACACATACTATTTTTTCCTGAAAACTTTCACTCAAATTTTAAGCAAAGTAAGTTAAAACACAATACATTTTCTTATATGACAGCGCCTATAAACATATGTAGAGAGAGCAATTGTTTGTGTTTACCTCTTGAAAAAGCAATTAATTCTTGAAAAATTAGCCGAAAGTTTGAGTGTGAGCATTTTTTGAAAAAATATAATTACTACAGTTTCCTATGATACAATTTACAACATTGCACATTCTCGTAGTTCTTACAATCTTAAGTAAAGGCCCAACATTTTCTCAAGAGAAACTTTTTCCAAGACAGTATTTCTGATATTTTGAGAGCACTTTATTTGTACAAGTTATGATATATACAAATAAGGAATTGTAATGAGCTGTTTTGTGTGTTTCTATATACATAGCACCAACACAATTATGGTTATTGTGGTGAAATCCAGCTATTACTGTTGTATTGGTGACACACCAGAGGAAAAGCTTTATTATGTTTGTACCTAACACAAAACCCAAATAAGTAAAAACCAGAAGTTATTTCTAGATTATGTTCACCTTGTAATGCTTAATCACAGACACTGAACACTGTAGAATAACATTAATCCTTAATAGAAAAAAAGGAAATAATTCTGATGAACATGTTTCAGTACACAATTGTGCTTTGAAAGTTAGTAATAATGTCACCATTATTACTTAATTCTCTAAGACATATATGACATATTTTAAGTAATATTATTCCAGAAGGAACACACCACTGATATCATTTCTTTTAAATCCAATACAGCAGACAACTGATAAATACTTTGTTAAAGCTAATTTAAAAAAAAAATAATCAATTTGTGCTGATAAATACTTTGTTAAAGCTAATTTAAAAAAAAAATAATCAATTTGTGATTTATCATTTAAAAAGATATGATAATTCATATACCTATTTTTATTGTAATTTTTCTGAAACCTTTTTTTTCCAGTCCAACATTGTCACTGCCCCCAGAGAATCTTTTTTCATACACCAAAATCATACACAATTGTGTAATCCTGTAATCTTTAGGTCTTCTTCAACTAAAATTTTAAATCAACTATTTATTGTGTAGGAGAAAAAGAACAAAATCACATCAGCATAAAAATACCTTTATTAGGCCAATAAAAAAAGCCTTACAGCATCACATGTTTGTGGGGCATAATAGTGAATTTAAATGACTGAGCATTGTGGGTGAAAAAAGACATAATAACATAGGATTAGATAAGGATTAAATAACAAAGATTAGAATAAATGATAGGTGATTTATTGGTAGAAGCATAATTTTTAAACAATCCACAAAAAAATTCTTTTTGAGATATCTTAACAGTCCAACAAAAATTCAACTAAAGCATGTTTATTTGATAAGGACACATGAAAGGTTTTTTGCTAAGTGTGTTGGTTAAGCCTAACTGTCTTACCCATACTTAAGTCTTACCCATAGCTAAGTCTAGTGCAAACCTTAGTCTAACCCATACATTAGTCTTACCCATACATTAGTCTAAACCCATACTTAAGACTTACCCACACCTTAGTCTAGTGCATACTTAAGTCTTACCTATATTTTAGTTCAATGCATACTTAAGTCTTACCCAAAGCTAAGTCTAGTGCATACCTTAGTCTAACCCTTACTTATGTCTTACCAATACTTTCGTCTAAACCCATACTTAAGACTTACTTATACCTTAGTTTAGTGCATACTTAAGTCTTACCCATTGCTAAGTCTAGTGCATACTTAAGTCTTAACCCATATTTTTGTTTAACGCATACTAAAGTCTTACCTATACCTAAGTCTAGTGAATACTTAAGTCTTACCCATACCTCAGTTTAAAGCATACTTAAGTCTTACTCTTAGCTAAGTCTAGTGCATACCTTAGTCTAACCCATACTTAAGTCTTACCCATACTTTAGTCTAATGCATACTTATGTCTTACCCATACCTAAGTCTAGTGCATACTGAAGTTTTACTCACACTTAAGTCTAATTCATACTTAAGTCTTATCCAAACCTAAGTCTTATGCATACTTAAGTCTTATCCCTACTCTTAGTTTCTAACAACTTCAAAGTGTAAACCAGACAATTATAGAGACTTAATAGCAAATGGGGACTATTCAGTTTGGTCTGGATCTATACTATTTGCCTCAGTCTTTTAAATTAATGCTTGGCAGGTTAAAAGTTAACTTTGGATGTGCAGCAATGTGTACTTTCTACAATTTTTTATAATCAAAGCATCTTACTAAGTTACACAAGAGGGCCATGATGGCCCTTAATTGTTCACCTGATGACACAGGCTTTTAGTAGGCTCAAATCTGGCATCAAGTAGAGTTATTTAATTTAGAAATCTTTGGTGAAGATTGAACTATGAGTGTGGCCACTGGGTTGATAACATTTTCTAGAATTTTATCTGAATCTACATGACCCACTTCAAAACATATGTAAGATTTCATACTGGCAAATGTGCTGGCCAAGTTTGGTGAAGATTTGGCCATCAATGTGGCGTCTTAAGTGTTTTTACCTAGTGATCTAGTGACCTACTTTTTGACCCCATGTGACCCAATAATATACTCATCCAAAATTTGATGCAGACAAAACAATCTGATCAAGTTTGGTGAAGATTGGGCTTTTTTTAAAGACTTGACCTAGTGACCTATTTTTGACCCCACGTGACCCAGTTATGAACTCATCCAAACTTTCATAAAGGCAAACATTCTGACCAAGTTTGGTGAAGATTGGGCCATAAATGGGGCCTCTAGTGTGTTCACAAGCTTTTGCTAATATTTGACCTAGTGACCTACTTTTTGACCACACGTGACCCAATAATGACCTCATCCAAGATTTCATGCAGACAAACATTCTGACCAAGTTTGTTGAAGATTGGGCTATAAATGTGGCCTCTAGTGTGTTCACAAGTTTTTTCTAGGATTTGACCTAGTTACCTCCTTTTTGACCCCACGTGACCTATAATGAAATCATCCAAGATTTCATGCAAACATTCTGGCCAAGTTTGGTGAAGATTGGGCTATAAATTGAGCCTCTAGTGTGTTTACAAGCCTTTTCTAAAATTTGACCTAGTGACCTAGTTTTTGACTCCACGTGACCCAATAACAAATTCATCCAAGATTTCATGCAGAAAAACATTCTGACCAAGTTTGATGAAGATTGGCCTATAAATGTGGCTTCTAGTGTGTTCAAACTTTTTCAATACGGTACTCATCCATGTCAGATTTCATGCAGACAAACATTCTGACCCAGTTTGGTGAAAATTGAGCTATCAATGTGTTCTCTAGTGTGTTCACAAGCTTTTCCTAAAATTTGACCTAGTGACCTACTTTTTGATATGTATTTAAATGCATGTCCAAAATTTTTCAATTTGGTTTTTGAGTATTTCTTATCCCATAGAAAGTATTTCAGTAATCTGGAGATAGTAATTATCAAATAGTTGTGCCTACACTGAACATGATGAGGCAAGTACAAAGACTTAATATTTTCCTATGGAAGTGGCAACACAAATTTGAATAATGCCCAGAGAATGGTTGATGAATACCAGCTTAGATCCAATAAAAACGCACTTAATGTTATTATTAATGCCAGTTTTACATGAACTGTCACAAATCCTGAGCGAGAGTATGGCTTAACACAAGACAGATGTCCTGTCAACACAATTAATGTACAGTTACATGGTCTACTGAGGATGGAGGAGTAAATTATTACGACAAGAAATGTGAAATAGGACATACCTTCAGCCTTATTGCTTAAAAAAATATCTCAAGGGTCATAACTCCTGTAATATTTAGTGCAAAAAAAATCTAACATGACTTGTATTTTGACATTGTATACTTAACATACAAATACGAAAGAAATCAATTAACACATACAAAAATTGATGAAAAATAATTAAAAGAATTTTGTAAAAAGAAGAAAGTATTGAAAAAATAAATAATTAAAGCAAAGGACAAGAAAGGACCATATCTTGTTTTATCATAATTGGTTTATAAGTTGGTTACAAGCATATAATATTAAGTCCTTTAAATGATACGGACAAGAAATAACACAAAAATCTACCCCTGGATTGCTTATGCATGTGGAGGTCGTAAAAATCCCCCATGCCTATTATCTTTTTCAATTACTATATTTAAAAATAGCAAAACAAGATAGATCTAATATCCCCGTTTTAACCTTCTCAAAATCATATTGAAATATAATTCCCAACCTGAAGCCATGTTACAATTACCAAAAAGTAGATTGAACAAAATGTGTATAACAGATTTAAAGAAATTTCATAAGGACAATAAAACTGGAACAATAAGCCAAGGGACAGATTGAGTGATGGCTAAATGGATGGACAGACAGACAGAGAGACTGACTACCTTATTCCAGAATATCCCCAACCCATTAAAAAAATAGTGTGGTAGTTGTATAATAAAGCTTCTTTTAGTAACTTTATGACATGAACATCAATATTTATCCTGTAATCCTATGCCCCCTAGACAAACTAATCTCATAAAATATTTAAATGATTCCTTGGTTGAGCACAATTACTGCCTAATTCCTTTATAATTGGATTTTTTAAACAGCACTTTTTTTTTGTATTTCATTTTGAAGAATTCTCCTACATTTTGTACAGAAAAGGACCTGAATGTTTATTTTCTTACATAAAATACATTAAAGGTGTCACAGTCTCACACCAAAGTAGCAGTATAATAACAGAAACTCAATCTGCATATTTGTACTTTTAAATTTTGCATTTCCCCTTTCAAAACAACTCTAAATTGTTTTGAGTTTTTCTATTTTTGAAATCAATATAAATTGTGTACTTAAGAATTATAATTATATGAAACCTTTTTGTAAAAGAATTTGTTCTTATACAAACAGTCTATTTTAGACATATTACCATACGACAAATTACTTAATTACTTTAAATCCACCTGCTCTAACTAAATAAAACCCTCTCAATAAATCATATTACACTTTTGAAACAGTGAGGTAGAATGATGGAACGAGTAATTAATAAAATAATAAACATACAAATCTCAAACTCTTAGTCTTATCCTGAACCCTATAATATTATTATGACCATGTTATGGCCTTGCATTTACTCTTTTCAGCCAAAAGAATACAACAACCATATTTCACAATCATAACAAAATAAATATATAATTTGAACAACACTTACAAATATTTTCAAAAAATACTGATTTAAACTATATTTTTTTTAATGACAAACTGAATATATATAACATTTGTTTTAACTAGGTAAACAGCAAAAACAGTCACACAAATTAACATAAATATTTAACTCTTAGCCTGCTATTTGCATGTTGATGAGGCAAATAATGTAGATCCATATCAGCCAACTCTCTGGGAGCTGTCTGACCAGGATCTACATTATTTGCGACTCAGTCTCTATTTATAAGTATATCAACCCTGACATGTAACATATGTAAAAGGTAAAAATCTAATTTTAGCAATGATTTTTAACAAAATGTAGCAAGCTTAGGGTTCAAATAAACTCAAGAAACCTATACTACTAGTATAATGCTTGGGTATGCTTTCTGTATGCAGGGATATATGCTGTTGAGTTTTCAGGTGGTGTTAATTAAGTAGAATGTGCAAAATTGTGGTCGTGTAAATAAATATGATTATGCAATCATGTATTTCTGTCTTGGACTTTATAAGACAGCTATTATAGCCAAAAATCTTGTCTTAATTGCAGCCAAGTAGTGCAGTCACACACCCACCAAGCTTGGTTTTAATAAATAGCCCACTGCTATGGAAACAACCTGGCTTACATTCATTAAAAATACTGAAAAAGCAAGATATTATTTGAATCAAAGCTAAAATCATCAAATCGTTATTAGTTTACAAAAATATTTTTCTGTCACTTTAAAGTTCTGCTTACATAAATCTGTGATTGTTTTTTACAAACTGTATGTAATAACATGTTTAATTTTCCAGTTATACTCATAAATGGAACAAGCATCATACTTAAGCTTAAGCTAAACATATTATCTTAACAGGATTTACAACAATAAAGTGGGGATTAACCCAATCAGAAAACTCTATCCAATTTGAAAACACACTCTTTTTTAAATAAAAATATTTTGAGATAAAAAAATTCTTTTTTATAGCAGAAATCCCAATCATGCATATTTATAGATTTGAAAAGAATGCACATTTTGAGTGCTGTTAATGAGTTGTACCATCTAACAATTTAGGTGGTGTTTTAGACTGAGGTTTGATTTTCTGCAGAAAATGTGCACAAATACCCCACACTGGGGTCAGATATTTTTACATGTATCTGATATAGACAAACTGTCTGATTCCACCTTTAAGGCTGCAAATAGTGCAAATTTTGATTAGAACACTCTCTTTGGAAGCGAGCTGATCTGGGTTTGCTCTAGTTGCCTAGGCAGAATTAACCAGTCTAGGCAGAATAAACCAGTGTCAGCAAGACGTGTTATCATGATGTAAGCCATCAAGCATGCTAGGGACTTCCTTTATGATAAGGAAAACCTATACATTGATGGAAGACCCTGATGAGATAAGAGGAGTATGGATGCTGTAGAATTCTCTTAAAAGTTTCTTGAATTTACCAGATGTGTATTATCAAAAGGAAATTCTGTATTTGTAGGTATTCAGAATTTTAACATTTATTTTTACAATATTTTTCCCCCATAAATTCAAAACAACAGGTAAAACAATAGTTAACGTTTCTGTGTCAACTCTTTAAAAAAGAGGGTTGAATTTGTCAGTTTTGTTTTAAAAAAGGCAGTTTTGTATGTTAAAATATATTTTGTATATTACTGCTCTCAAGAGAGTTCTTTATTACTGTAAATATTTTCACTTAATCATAATTTATTTTCACTTAATCATAATTTTTGAAGTTTTTTGTTTAATTGATTAACCTTTATGAATTATGAGCAAGTGCAAATTCTTCCAAATATTTTAAAATTTGGTATCTCTTTTTATGATTATCATTATCAAAATAGAATAATATATTTTTTTTTATTTATGCTTTTTTCCATAGGTATTTTATTTAATTTTTATAGAATTTCCTGACAAAAAGCATCAAATTAGTAAACATAAAAATTGATTTTTTTTGCTCTAAATTGTTGTTGTATTATCTTGTATTGATAACACTAACTTACACACACATTGAACCCCTATAAACATGGTCACATACCACCTTTATAGAAGCAAATAGAGCAAATTTTTATCAGAAAGCTCTCTTTGGACACTTGAGATTATATACAAGAAGCAACTGAAAATTACTAAGAGAATAATGCAAGACAGCTGGAAGATTTTCTGTGAGAGAGCTTTGAAAAACACAAACATGGCCCCATCCATACATCAACTCATTAGGTGTACTTCTGCCACACAGTATAGCATAGTTTCATTCTACACTGGTTGGCACCTAGCCACAGGTATAGACTACAGGTGAGAAACAAGATGCGGAATCATCAACTTATGGAACAGCCCATCATTACAAGTAGTAGGCACAACTTAGAAAATAGCTTCTCCACTTAACTGTGTAAAAGTTACAAGAATTCCTAAAAATTAAAAGGGTTTAGCTTGAAATTAACAATAACAGTTCCAGAGAAGCAAACTGAGAAAATTTGAAATTGTATGACCCCATAGTTCCAAAAATATATAAAAGAGACATCTGACATTTTTAGCAATATAAAAAGTCTTTTCACATGACAAAATTATTGGTCAAACACTTGTATAACCATAAGGCCTTAAAAGAAATTGTTCTGTTAGGGTCAGCTGACCCTACCTAAAAATATGCCCGACCTTACCATTTTTTAGGTCTGTAAAAAATATAATTGTCGCACTTTGTATGAAAGGTACAGTAATTAAAAGTTTTTGTTTGTTTACTTCAGCCACTGTTGACCTACTTAGGAAATATTGACTTCCTGTAATACTGCGGTAAAAGTTTAAACATTATCAGAGGTTTCAATGTCAACATCTGACAAGGATGATCACCAAGGACAATTTGATGTTCCAGTTCTTCAAATGTTGTTCATAATAATTATTCTATACTAGCAGGAACCCCTAGTCGCAATATTAAAGCTTGAGCTTGCATTGACTAGCTAATGGTTAATATGATTATGCATTACACAACTGGGCATTCCAACTGTTACATTGTAACTTGTCAATCAATCAAGCGGTCATAGATTTGAGAAGCTAGTATGGTTTGAGCCGATTCTACCCAGGAATATCAAATGTCTACAATAGAGAGAGAAAAGAAATACTACCTACCCTACCTAATCATGGAGAGCATGTTACCCCAACAACATTTTTAAGCCTAAAAAGTTTTTTCCATATGACAAATTATTGGTCAATCAAATCAAACACTTGTACAACCACCAGCCTGCCACAATTTGCTAATAAACCAATTCTTGACTATTTAGAAATAAAAACAGTAATATAGAGTAAATCCTGGACTGGATAAAAAAAAAGTACATTAAAATTGTCTAAATGTCAAAACTTCTGAGAATAAACTTATAACATAACTCATTGACTATACAATATACAAAAATTCTATTGATGCCATCATCAAAGCTTGTGTCAAGCAATGTTAGACTTTCAATCAAAATGCATCTGTAGGTAGAGCATTAATTTTGATAGTCACAAACACACATTGTCTCCAGCACAACAAAAAGAAGCTTACCCCTTTCCTGCATGTTTACGCCTTTACAAACCATTCACTACCATTAGCAGAATCTTCATGACTAAGGTTTTATGTGTATACTGGTTCAGCATTAAATCTATTATTACAAGTTGAGCATATATTAATTAAAATTCTTTTATCTCTTTTAAAGAAAAACAATTAAGTAAAGCAAATTTTCAAAATTACAGATGAACTATGAATAAAAGGGTTAACTTTCATGATATGATATAAAAATAATGAAAGGTAGAATCACATAATTAAAACCCTGCAGCAGTACAAAATCATCAAAATGTTATATTAATCCATGTTACACTACATGCAGATGGTGTAAATAAAATGCAAAATAAAATGAACCTCTGTAAAAAAAAACCACCCTCCAGCATCCAGTGAAAGATGGTGTCATAACCTGCATGGTTACCTCCTATCTGGGCTTAAAGTAAGTCAACCAGACTTGGATCTTGACCTTTAATCTCCTGTGTATGGCTACTACCTTGAAAGCTGCGTTGCATAATTTGAGAAGAGAAGGTTCAGGACTTTCATTACATATCCTTCATAATAATAACAATAATAGATTAAACTTATAGTTGAACGATTTTCATCAAAACTGGCTATTGAATTAAACTGATTAAAGACTAAACAGCAACATACTTGCAACAAAATAAACACAAACAACAACAGTTTACAGAGCACTACTGTTTGAGCTCTTAAAGATATCACCATTTTGTTTAAATGTTAGCCTATGTACTATTCAGCTGACTACATTTGTCACTGAAGCAAAAGAAACCAATAAACAACAAAATCTTGGCTTATGATAGCTGCTTGGCAGAAAACATACCTAATAAAGTTATGGCTGGAATTAATAAAGTTATGACTGGAATTCTGATTTCATAAAGATGAAACCTAAAAAAGCAACAACAAAAAAATTCTTGATTAACAACCATGTTATAAACCTGAAATTAAAAGTAATATGACGCTGCTTCCTCAGAATGCTCTAATAGGGAAATCTTTAATTTGATTCCCGGCTCGAGCGGTTAATTTTTCATGTTTATTCTTGGTGTTATTATTATTGAAAGTAATAGACATTTGTTTTCTTAATTTCCCTATGTATTACAAATTACAAACTAAAGAAAAAAAACCTTGATATATTGTAAAAAAAATACAAATACACATGTATACACAATATATTTTCTAAGGACTTAGGTCAACATCATATGACATCATAAGCATATAGGCATTAAACAAAAGAGATGCACAATGCACATTTTTACTGAGTGCAAATTTAGGTGTTTATTTGAAATCCGGATGCTCTGGGTAATTACAACCAAAATACTGGATGACAACCTTAGAAGCATAAAAACCACATCGTAGACATTCTGAAATGGGTTTACCAACAGCTAATTGTGAAAGGAAGCCTCCTACGAAAGCATCTCCACAACCATTAGTGTCTTTAATCAAGTTGTGATCTACTGGCACTATCTTGTGTTCGAACACCTGCCCTGCTTGAGCAATGATCGTTGGGTCACGACCCTGGGTGAAGACAACTGTACGATCCCTAGACTTGTTGAGTTTTGGCAACTGGGACGTTTTCAAAGCAATCTCTTTTACATCTTTTGTTTCAAAATTCATCAATCGGGCAAATTCCGCAGCTTCATCACCATTTCCAAACAAAACATCCACATACTGCATGAGATTCAGCTTTGGGTCAGCAAAATACCTGCAGAGAAATGTAGCATGGAGGTTCATGATGACAGTTTTATTCGTTGCCACGGCATGTTGTACCAATTTCATCACCGCATTCATGCTGACGGGCAGAAAGAATCCACCAATGTAGAAAAATTGAGCTTTCTCTACCAGTTTCCAGTTTTCTGGCTCATCTAAAAATTTGGCATCAAAATGATCAGCAGCACCAAGCTCAGTTACAAGCGATCTATCTTCTCCTGTAATCAAAGCCCCGCACCGTCCTGTGCTCCAACCATCTAAAATCTGATATTGGACATTTACACCCACTTTCTCTGCACATTCTCTAAGGATTTTGCCAAATTTATCATTACCAACACTACCAAAGAATGTAGTTGCCTTAGGTTTCCCTAGCAACCACTGAGCTACTCGGATGCTGTTTTGGGTAGCACCACCGGGTAAGTAGGCCGGCTCAAACTCTTCAACCATTGCATGATACAGCTCCTTCTGCTTCTCACCAGCAATTATTGCATTGTTAGGCTGGAGATCAAACCGGTCCAAAAATGCTTGGTCTGTCACAACTGTCATATCCAATAGGGAATTTCCAATCCCAAGCAATAGGTCCTCACCAATTTCACACTGGTCAGCCATAGTAGAGTAATGGTGCTGAAAGAATGAAAAATGTTGATGAATCAATAATGAATATTCATTAAATTAATAAATACATGCACTCTGATCAATTGAGTATAATTGGTATTAGAATAGATAAACAGACATTTCAAAAGGGACCAGATCTTACATAGCAACACACTGAGATATGTAAAACATGGTGGAACTGGTATTTTATATTAAAGTTATTAAAAATGTTAAGAATAAAAACAACAGCTGACAGTGATAAAACTGTATTAATCATATTAAAATTGTATAGTAAAAGACACTCTATCTGACATCAATTTGAGTTTAAATTCTAAATTTAAATTGTAAATCTAGCCATCAGGTGGTAACACAGATCTATTAGAAACAACAAGAAAAAAACTGACCTCCTTTAGCTGTTAAAATATTTTTTTCCTGAATGAACAGTTTATTTAACAGGCATAATAAAAATAATCAAATTGAATCTAGTGACATGTTACACAAACTATCAACTTTTTTATTCCCCAAAAACTTCTCAAAATACAGTACTCCAACCTACAAAACACGTCAGCTAACTATATTTTATTCTCTATGAGCCACCTGCGCGTAAGAGGTACAATATTTCCATACCAGCAGACTACAAAGTGCAATCGTAACACAGATAATCAATACTCACTTTAAACCGAAAGTAAGTTGCTGGCAAAGTAGTGCTCGTGGTGCCCTTGAAATGATCCGGAAGAATTCCACAACTGAAAAGTTTTACAGAAGTTCTCGTCTGCTTTTCAATATTCCGCCATGTTCCGGCGACGTGATCCCTCGCTATGTAACGGGATAGCGCTCTTAGACCGATCATACTCATCTCTAGATGTATGTTTTGTTTTAGTACGATTACAGCATTGCCCCAGTTGTTGCGGAAATTTCAAAAGGTCAGCGCACCTGCAGAACTCGTTTACGACTCGGACTCAGCAATGTCGTACCCGATTCGGGGTAACAGTTGTTTTAAAAATAGTCTGTGCATATAACAATGTTGAACATAGGTTACCTGTTTAATGGACTTTTTATAATAAAAATACTTAAAACATGATGAAAGCCTTTTAACAAATACAAGTTGTTTAGTAACAAATGCAAGTTGTTTAGTGACTGTAATAAATAGAGGCGGAACACAGTATCGGTACAAAGAAGGGAATCTGTTCCAATAGTTTTAATGTGCTGCATTTTTCATACTAGTTCTAGTTCTACCAGATACTGTGCAACTCTCTTTTACTGAGCATTAGAGCGCAAAAAGCACTTATGAGTGTGGCCTGAGACTGAACCTGGTCAGTCCATTATACTGATACCCTACTAGTTGTAGTGACTGGCCTAGTCAATCATGTCGTATTAACCCCCTTCATTCATAGAACATGTATATTATTTTGAAACGTAACTTTTTTTTTTAATTTTCTTTAAAACAGTTCAAAGTATTTCTAATACGTGTATGTTTCATCATTAAATAGTAAATCCATGGCCAAACCACTCATCAAATAAACCCTAAGTAGTGCAGATTCTACTGAAGGTAAGACTGATAATTGTGATTGCTTCACAAAAGTGTAAAATGGCAAATGCGTGAGTAAAAGGGTTAATTAGTTCTTAAAATTCCATTTAAAAACCATTGTTCTACAGGCTTAAAAAATATGTCATATGTATACTGAATTTCTACGATCATTCTAAACAGAAAATTGGAATTTTACTGTGCTAATTTTGGCATGTTTTAGTATTAGATGGTCCTACTTTCTATAAACAGTGTGCAGTGTCACAACTATTTTATTTTCATAAGTAATGAAAACATGTTGTATTTATTAATTCAAGCAACAGCTCTCAGCCAAAAAGTAAAAATCAATTTTTTAACTTAAATTTGTGGAAATCATACATGTTCGTAGCTTACAAACCACTAGCCTTCTAGGCTTGTTTCATTTTTGTAGATCAAATACATTTTCTGTCTTGGTATGGACATGGCTATATAATGTATGCACAATTTCCAAGGTTTTGATTGTCATTATGCACAATATCTTAATTTAACAGGAAACACATGCCTACATTTTCCATATTCAAGAATGTTTTGTGTTGTTGCTTTTTTTTCTTTTCTTTTTTGGTCAGGGAACTATAGGACCAGTCACATTCTTGTGCAAATCTGTAGGCATAGAGAAATCAGAATCTTTATTAGTCTCACACTTATTCAGGCTCTCATTAAAATAAATTGAAATTGATTTGCTTAAAAAAAAAAAAAAAAAAAAAAAAAAATGATTGCACAACCATCCACTTCATGCACCATATCCTATGTTGTTGTTTTTACTGGAGGCACACTGTTTTTCAGAAGCATAAAACAAACAACAGTGAAGCAGGAGCAGCCTCAGTAACATTCCAGGATATGTTATGCCTGAAGGCAGCAGATCAGCTAAACAACTATGACAGAATCCTTATCAAAGTTCCTCAGACAGAGTGGTATTAATGTAGTAATTTGCATTACTACAGCACATTAGCATAGACTGTGTGCGTCTAAATTGATCAACAGTATTGTGCTGATACTACTTGCTCAGCTGAAGGGCTGTTGCATAAATATCAATGATTCATAGGGATACATTGGACTGTTGGTTAAATATCAAAGGTTCATTAGGCTATTGGTTAAATATCAATCATTCAATGGACTAAAGGATAAATATCATTGATTCATTAGGCTATTGGTTAAATATCAATCATTCAATGGACTATTGGATAAATATCATTGATTCATTAGGCTATTGGTTAAATATCAATCATTCAATGGACTATTGGATAAATATCATTGATTCACTAGGCTATTGGTTAAATATCAATCATTCAATGGACTATTGGATAAATATCATTGATTCATTGGGTTATTGGTTAAATTTCAATGATTCATTTGGAAATTAGTTAAATATCAATAATTCATTGGGTTATTGGTTAAATATCAATAATTCATTGGGTTATTGGTTAAATATCAATGATTCATTGGGAAATTAGTTAAATATCAATGATTCATTGGGAAATTAGTTAAATTTCAATAATTCATTGGGAAATTAGTTAAATATCAATGATTCATTTGGAAATTAGTTAAATATCAATAATTCATTGCGGTATTGGTTAAATACCAATGATTTATCAACCTTCATGTTTGTGGTCTCATGCCTTTCAGAACACAGTAACCTCTGCAATATATATTTTTAATGTAACATTTATCAAACCACTATAACTTTTTAAAACTTATAAATTTATTACATTTAAAGCATGTAGACCATTGAAAATCGACACCGATATCAATGTACACAAGCATTGTCATCCACAGATCTCCACATGCTTTTCAAGATGGTGATGGTTACTGTGGCATGAAACATAACAGGTGTGAGGACTGTTATGATTTATATACTGGTGGAAAAAAAAAACTGCATGTATAAAATGTTCAAGAACATTCAAAGTATTGATGAGCTTGACATGTTTGGAAAACATCTGTGAAAACTGATCTGTACCTAAGATGTTGCTGATGCAATAACCATATCAATTGAGGTGGTTTTAAATACCGCTAAAAGTCAGATAAAACCCTGTTTGGCAATTTCTTATATACCTTCTAAGTTATAGCATATTATACCCATGCAGTGTTTCTTTTTTCCGCTAGTTAAGTAAATATTAAGGCATGAAATATTTAGCTACAGTAGAATATTTTTTAAGAATATTTAGCTTAAAGTTTTACAGCATTTACACAAAACATTACTCTAGTAGCAAATGCAAATAACTCAGTAAGTGACCCATCTTTGAACTAATGTTCAAATTCATTTTAAAAAAGACTTAATATGTGTAGCTGTGTTGCGTTGTCAGGTTGATGTCGGCTGGTAGGTCAGAGGAAAAAAGTGCACAGAGACTAGATATTAGTAGTAATCCACTAAAAGGCATCTCTCTGATAGCAGGTCCAAAAACATTTCAGCTTATGCCTGACAGCCACAGACAACATAAACAGCCTTGACAGAATCCTTAAATGCCTATGGCTCAGTAGTGTTAAAGGTGGTATCCGACAGTTTGGACCAAAAATATTTTTCTTAAACATCATAATAAACCATTGTTACCTGAACAGATCTCGCAAAATGCTGTTTATTGATGTCCTACACCTGTCTAACAAGTGAACCATAATGCCACAATCATCATTTCAAATATGTATTTCCTATCTGAGCCACGCTGCATAGTTTGCTACTTATAAACTAAGAAAACCATGAGACCACTTATGTTTTATTCCATCTATGTCAACTGCTGTTATGTTGATGTCTATTTTAGGAAGGAATCCCAATCGTCTTATTTACAGATTTGAAAAGAATGAACATTTAGTGTTGATTAATGAGTTTTACTGCCCTAAAATTGAGATACTGTTGAGTTTTGAAAATCGTCAATGCCTAGACTAAAGTATGATTTTCTTTCTGCAGATTCATGTACAAATACCCCAAAACAAAGATATTGTTACATATACTAGATATAGGCTGTCAGATACCACCTTTAATGCAGTAATTGGCATTCCTACAACACATTAGCATAGACTGTCTGGATGGTTACCCATAATTGCACTAATACCACTTACACACTTCCCTAACTAAAGGGCATCTCTACTGCTTATCAAAGTAGTAGTTCTGAGACTTATCTCAGTCAATTCATTGGTCAGATTTTAAATATGAACTAAAACCTGACCAATCAGATGCTTGAAAATGATCTCAGTCTCAAGTTTAAAGTAACTTCGGAGTCAGGTCTGCAACTTTACTTTACTTTACAATGTGAAAGGGATATACATGCCCAATTAAACGGTTTATCCAAAAACATTTTATCTAAATGGAACAAGTCTTAAACACTTCTGTTAGTTAGGCAAAAGAAGCATAACATTTACATTGATTTAAAAAATACCCAACAAAATAGATTTCAACAATCTGTCATTTTCTGATAAAAATGATCATAACATTTACAGTTCAACAAATAACACAACAGATGTATATTTATGGAATAAAAATCTCCTCTATTTTGCTTGCTATTTTGTGTATTACTAAGAATGAAAAGAAAAACTCATTGTAAATAAAGTATCTTCATTTATGTAAAATGTTCAAAACCTTGGAAGTCAGTTAAAGTTAAGGAAATAATAAAAATATGTAGTTATTCTTTAGATGACACCGGGCTATGAGTGTGTGTTTTCCTATCAACACCAAAGACACTTGATGTCAAGTTTAAATCCTGGTGGGGTGTTGGGTATGTGTGTGTGTGAGGTGTGTGGGTGTGTGGGGGGGGGGGGGGGGGGGGGGGGGGTGCTTAAGAATTTAGGAAGCAGAAGGACCAACTAAAATTATATTACTTTTAATGGTCTGTTGTTGGTTTCAACATTTATTTAACTTAATCAGAGACTGGGTAAGCAACTGTTTAAATGAGATATCTTCATTAAAATCTTAATTGAAATCTCTATTAAAATCAAAATGTAGGCTTCTGTTTTAATCTATTACTTCTCTTTGCATTGTATGTTCTTTCTTTGTTGTTGTTTTTTGTTACACTGCAATGACATAAGTATAGTCATTTTGGCAATATCCAGCTAATTATTGGTGGAGGAAGACCCCAGTCTTGTGTCTTGGTAAAACCACCGGCACATCGCAGATTAGCTGGAAAACCTCCCCACATGGAAGTTCTCGCCCCGACTGGTACTTGAACTCATGCAGTGAGGGGCTGAGGAGTTACAAGACAGTGACTCTTAATGCTCGGCCACGGGTGCTTCACTGTTTGCATTGTAAGCACTTGCTGTGGTTCATCACTCAGAATCCAGAGATTGCAGGTTGGAGACCATCTGTGAACATGGTTTTGGCCATATTTATTGATTTATTGAAGAAATTGCATCATGAAATGGATATGTTAACTTTTGATTAGTAAGTGAAACAAGGTTAGTTTGGAACATCATTTTTATCTCTGTTATCTTTGGCTTTAGGGGCAAGTGATTCTCTGATCACATTATGGAGTACTTGGAAAGAAACACAATATCCACATTAATACTTTAAAAAGTTTCAACAAAATTTGATTAATTTTCAAAATCATACATCTTATAAATAGAAATGTTAAAAGCTAGACAATTTGTACAGTCAAGCCTCCCATCATAATAATTTCAACTCTTATCATGTTGCTAATATTCAGCCAACCGCTTTGTGCTGCCAGATTCAAATGTTTGAGCTTTTTATAGAATTTTCTGATTGTAAATTCAATTATAATTTCAAGACAACCACATATCAAATTTCCTAACATGCAAACAGGATGAAATCTAATAACAGATGCAAGGTTTCAATTTTATGACAAGATGTAAACCATTTATTTTCTTTGGACATAAAGGGGAAGAAATGGAAATACATGTTATCTGTGGATTGAGAATATTCACAACTACATAAAGTACTCCAAATAGCTTGCAATTTTATGGTCCAAGCAGAATAATTATCTGTGAAGAATAATTGCTGTCCAATTATTTAACAGATTTCGGATAAAGAAAAGCAGTTTCAAATTTTCAGAACAATTTAAAATTAGCATTAAATAGTATGTGAAATTCTCAAGCCTAGACTGCCTTATTCTTGTATAAACAGGCAAAATATTGAACTACCATTTCTTAACTCTTATCTTGCTAGTCAACAATTTCTGATGCTTGAACAAATGTGTAGAGCGGATGATCAAGCTTGGATCTCACTTTTGCTCTGGTTTTGTTTTTTTGTTTTTTTAAATACATTGCAGTGACTATTTATGATCATTATAGCAACGTCCAGCTTTTTGGTGGAGGAAGACCCCAGACACATGTCCAGATAGAACCACTGGCGCACCGCAAGTCAGCTGGTAGACCTTCTCCTATTAAGTCCTTGTCCCGAACGAGACTGGAACCCACGCGGTGAGAGGCTAAGCAGTCAGAGGAGTTACAAATTGGCTACACTAACACAGGCGCCCCCTTTTGCTCTAGATTACCAAGCATTAGATAAGGAAAGTAAAAGACTGTATTTGGACTATTTTGAAAAAAGATACTAAGAGATTAGTACAAATACTAGCAGCCCAAGAATCTCCATTTTCTTCAGGTTCTTGGTACCAGACATGCATGCATTTGCTACTGTTAAAATGATTAGTAACCATTTTATCAATATATCATCAATATATTTATCCTTTTACAACAGAACAGAGTGTATAGCTGTAGAATTGCCCCCTACACATTATATTTATTGACACAGTATCTTTATTACTTAGAGATACATGCAACAAAGGGAGACAAATGAAAAGTCAGTCCCAGGCTTAAGACCCAGGACCTTTTGATTCAACAAGCTATATTGACTGAGTCAACCAGGCTGATCACAAATTCTCTCACTATGACACTTTTATATACATACAGCTTGACTGATTAGACACATCTCTGCTGGCCTATACTCCACCTAACAACCACTATTTGAGCAGTTATATTAGTACTTCCAGCTGTTAGATAAATTAAGTTTATTTCAGGAGCGTTTCTCCCATTACACAATTTACGCACGTACGTAACCTCCTCTCGAAAAATCAAAAATCTAAAAGTACCAAACACACTAAGAAAGTCGATGCCTAACCCGGGTAAGGAATGATATATTGTATTTCACTAGTTTCAATGTAATAAAATCTTATTACTTCACCAATCAAGTTGAAAAGGTTTAAAATGATTAAACTTAAACACGTCAGGATTTTAGTCGTTCATATTTTGCGTTAAGTTCCTCGCATGGCCGCATTTTAGATATTATTTATTAGAAAAGAATTGAATATTTTCAAAAGTATTACTACAAAGGTTATTTCCCTTGTAATTGTGCATAATTTCAAAAACGGCCCAGATATGCGCCTGGTTTATTTCGAAACCATTCACTTTATTTTAGTAAAAAACATAACTTCCAAGTGCAGGAAACATTTAACACACTCAAAAAAGTTAATGTCAATAGAAGAATTAACAAAACATAATAAGCAACATTTCTGATTTATAAATGAAATATATATTTAACCCCTTTCTCTCTATTTCTAACCACTAGCAATGCTGTTATTCGTACTCCATATGTCCTGTATACTACTATCTTTTAATGCTTACAGCACTGCTAATCTCCCATGAAACTATGACCAGAGTTACTCCCCTTGACAATGACTTACAGTGTTTTTTTCTTAGAAATATTCATACTTTTGAAGGTGTAGGAGTGAAATGCCGAAGAAAACCGTAAAAGTTCTGGATTTTTTCAACTTTTTTTCTATTTTTGAACACACATGATAATTATTAAATTTTATATTATTCAGAATCCATATTCAATTATCTTTCTAATGACAGTTTTACATATCCATCTATAAAACTTCAAAAACAAGCATTTGATTGTATTGTGGGCAATACAGTAGTCCCCTACCAGTCCCTCAAAAAGTTCTTTAATTATCATACGCTCCTGTTTATTGCCATTTATAATTAATTTGAGGTTGAAGTCTGTATTTGTATAATTATGGCTTAAAAACGAAGTAAT
Organism: Sinonovacula constricta; assembly: GCA_007844125.1. Lineage (NCBI taxonomy): Eukaryota > Metazoa > Mollusca > Bivalvia > Cardiida > Solecurtidae > Sinonovacula > Sinonovacula constricta. The sequence goes on from CM017559.1 coordinate 35,947,505, forward strand.
AAACAAGGAAATCTACAGTACTTGGGGTTCACATAAATTTTTTTAATTCACCTGGCCTAAATAATTGTTAACTTATCATGACATTTATTTTTGGCCTTTAGTTAAGGTATGAGCACCTTAATGCACTATTATTTAAGGTAAGTGCACCTGAATGCGCTATCCAAAACTTCACGATTTTGCTGCAAGGTTATGCTGTGACCTTGACCTTCAAGGTAGCGACCCAAATGTTGTGCACGACACGTCATCTCAATATGGTGATCATTTGTGTGAAATATTTGTAAAATCCGACTTCAAGTTACAAAGTTATGGGCCGGACACGATTTTGCTGCAAGGTCATGCTGTGGCCTTGACCTTTAAGGTATCGACCCAAATGTTGTTCGCGACAAATCATCTCAATATGGTGATCATTACTGTGAAATAGTTGTAAAATCTGACTTCAAATAACAAAGTTATGGGCTGAACACGATTTTGCTTCAAGGTCATGCTGTGACCTTGACCTTCAAGGTATCGACCCAAATAATGTTCGCGACACGTCATCTCAATATGGTGATCATTTCTTTGAAATAGTTTTAAAATCCGACTTCAAATAACGAAGTTATGGGCCGGACACGATTTTGCTTCAAGGTCATGCTGTGACCTTGACCTTCAAGGTAGCGACCCAAATTTTGCGCGTGCATATTGTACACATTGCTACCTATTAACATACCAAGTTTCATGTGCCTAGCTTTAATAGTTTTTAAGTTATCAAAGGATCCAGATTTTTAGCGGACAGACAGACTGAAGGACGGAGGGTAAAACCTATAGTCCCCTCCGGTGTGAACACCGGTAGGGGACTAATTATAACTAATTAAGTGACAAATGGCATTTTCTTAGAAAATTTATAGGAAATTTCTCTGCAGGGGGCATGGAGAATGGCTTAGCAATGAAAGGGTTAATAAAGATAACTCCAGGCATGTGAGGATACAGCACCTCAGATTTTTCCAGAACATATCACTAAGGTCCTGAAAGTTGTCCATAATTACAGGACCTCTTGACTGGCAAAAAAAATCATGTTGAGTATATCTAAAAATAAGTTAAATTCAAACTCTGACTGTTATACATATGCATAAACTGTGACTAATTGTTTTACCTCTCACTCTATGACATCCCTGTGTATATTAAACAAATTAAGTGGTTTATGACTCTAACCACAACATGATGTTTTCTTGAGGTAGGGGGTGCTTTAGTGAGAACACTTTTAAGCAAAGCAACAGGCTTATTCTAGAGCTGAACGACAAATCTGTGTTAAAGAACGCCAATATTTACTTACAAAATCTCCAACAAATACATTCAGCTCCTTTATAGGTCGTCCATATCCTATCCTGGGTTTCTCTGAGTTGAATCCTGGCATGTTACGATCAATGCTTTCAGCTGTCCAAGGTTCATCACCATTATATATCCATTTGGAGATGGATTGGTGGGGACGACCCTTACTTCCCAGAAATCGCTTGAATCTTTTCACAGACTGAAATGATGTGATGAAATAAAAGAGGTATAAAAGCATTAAATAAATGTTATGTAATTAACATATGCCAGAAAAATCAAAATGATTTTAAATACATTGTATTATCTTTACAGTATGCATGACACACCTGCAAGTGTAAGATGAAATTTGATTGAAAAACAAAATTGACCATAAAAAGGCTTACTTTGGTTTTGATCTGGATGTCTTGTATATATCTCTGCCAGTACTTGAACTCTTCACCTCTTCCACTGTATAATTCCACATCCTTAGATCGCCTAGTTAGCATACGGAATATCTTGTTCATCTTTTCATTTGTTGTGTTACCTGTAAATTTTTTAAGTTCTGTATAAGTATATATATATCCCATTCATGTGAACTTTCTCTGAAGCCAAAGTTGGATTTTCGCTTGCAAAGTGGGAGATTTGTTATTTTCACATAAACACAGAAGGAAGTTATCTGTTTCCAAGTAGGAAGATTTATGAAACTGTGTAAAACACCCCTCATTTTCAAATAATTTTGAACCTTAATTGTGGGAGTCTCCCTCCAAAAGTGGGAGCGTTAACATATAAGATATCCACACAATAAATGTAGCAGTAATGGAAATAAATTAATTACTGATAAGCACCAGAGACCTCTTATTCATATTATTGGTTTTGAATTACTGTTATAAATATTTATATTTTTATATGAAATTAAGTATTAGTTAAAGCTGTTCACATTAGGAAAATAGAAAAGCAAAGCTCATGTGGAAAGTTGAAGGTTCTACAGAATCTGATATAAAATCTTCTGTTTTTGTTGAGCATGTTTCAAATATTTTATACTGAACACAGAGTAATCATCTTATTTTCTTCCCATTTTGTTTTTCTTCATTTTCTTCCCATTTTGTAAGCATAACAGCAAATACATTTGTCGAATTTGAGCATCTATATTGATTATTCATTTTCATAAATTGATAGCACAATATTACTAAATAATAAAACCGATTGTTACCATATGAAAAGCTGCTGTTTTGGCCTAATGTACAATTATATAACAAAAAGTAAAATGAGCACATACATTAATCACCTTATTATTTAAAAAAATATCATTATCACTTTTTAAATTATGTGTTAATTATATTTAAAATAAAAAAAAAAAATCAACAAACTTCATATTGTAGTACTGTAAAACTAAACAAAGTCATACAAAGATATATACATGTATCCTACCACACAAACCAGTGTACCAGATAAAGGCTATAAAAGTGTTCTATCAAAGAATAAAATTCAAAATCTTATGCCTAAATGTCTTTACATTAACATAATTTATGTAGGACCGATTCACCAACCAATTTGATTATCTAGGACTTGGGGCCTTTTACCACTAATGTTTTAGATCAAAATTATTTGGATAATCTTGATACAGGGCGACCCAAGAACATACCAAATATCGAGGCTCCAGCTCCTGTAGTTCTGACAATAAGATTATGAAATTTTTCATATGTAGCCATAAAGGGAAAATAGCCGCGCCCCAATTATATTTTTTGACGAGTCAGAATTATCTGAACATTTTGTGACAAATTGTTGCTATAATCCATATCAGCTAATTACTGTGTCAAAAAGATGATGAAAATTCCCAAAATATGATGTTTCTTAAGAAATTTACCTTTTATACAAATATAATAGACAAATTACAATATTTAACATGTTGGCAAAGAAAGCTATATAAGATTGGATCTTGGTACAATGTTTCCAGCAACAATGGTGTATTCTTCATAGGGCATGACAGGTCATGTGGCTTGCTGCATATCATGTGACTTGGTTAAAAATAGTTTTAGTTGTTGAAACTTGTTGCCAGCTCTTTCAGCATTACAAGAATTTTAATTTAGACAGAATGAAAATTAAAGAACAATTTATTGAAGAAAATGGTATTCATGTTTTTGTTTCTTCTCCAATCTGATGAAATTTTTCATGGAACATCAATATTAAAACTTCAAACGGGGAGCCGTGAGGTCTTGGGCTGGATGTCCCGCTACCGCAAGGCATGTTATGCGTATCACAGGGCTCATAGGTGAACCCGGTAAGCCTCTGGCATGCTAGACACAGATTAAGCCGCTATGTCCACTCGGACTCTGCATATGGCCCCTACTGTGTTAATGTTTCCTCAGTAGCGCGTTCCCGATCGTGCTCCCTGTTGCAAACAGAGTCTACTGAGGGTGCGACCGACCGCTGGGCGGGATATCCTGGCAGGGGCGGTGGTCAGTCTCCCATAAGATGCGGCATGCATGGCCCACCAGTGTGTGGATATGCCCTGATGCCCATCGACTGACCTCCTACTACTGGGTTAAGTAGAACCACCACTGCCTTGTGGTTCGTCGTTGGATCGGCAAAGGCTAAGGGTGAGGTACCCCCGACAGAACCCCTAGAGAGTTGAAATCAGCGGTGCCGGGCCATTGGCACTCTCTAACAAACCACGGCACCATGTACCTACGCAAATATTACACAATCAACTAGTGTTAAACGATGTGGCGCTGGATCTCTGGACTCCCTCCAGGGAGATTCAGTGCCGGGCTCTGAGCCTCGACAGAGTCCGCCCCAAGCTACTGGGGGTCCCTCCTTCAGACATACCAAGAGGAGGAGACTAAAAGGCTACAGGAAGCCCCGGAGGATGAAAGATCAAAAGCAAAACTTTAAGGTAATGCATTGGAACGCAGAAGGGGTTTATAACAAGAAGACTGAACAGCAGCACTTTCTACATGAGAAAGACATCAATGTCTGCTGCATTCAGGAAACACACCTGCAACCTGCTAAATCCTTTAAGGTCAGAGGATACCAGTGCTTCCGAAGTGACAGGGTAGAAAGAAAGAAAGGAGGAATCCTGACATTAGTCCGGAACAACATCAATACTCTCCAGACTAAAACGCACATGGATGACTCCGAATTCCAGGTATTTAGTCTCAGAAAGAACGATTTCAGTCTGACCCTTGTGAACTACTACTCCCCACAAGACAAAACTCTATCCCTTGACAAGATACCAACAGATGATACCAACCTTATCATTGTTGGCGACTTCAACAGTCACTCACAAAACTGGGGATATGACCACATTGACAACCGAGGAGAAGAAGTGGAAACCTGGCAAGATGATAGGAAGCTGATATTGATTAATAAGCCTGATGATCAACCAACATTTTACTCCAGACGATGGCACACCACAACAACTCCTGACCTCGCCTTCTGTACTAATGACCTACATGGGCACACTACAAGGGAAGTCTCTGAACAACTAGGTGGCAGCGATCATCACCCAATCCAGATAACATTGGACCAATCTATTTCTCTTGCCTCAAGCGCTCCCAGATGGAACTACAAGAAGGCCGACTGGACCTTATATGCATCTGAGAGTGACAACCTCTGTAAAGATATCAGAGTTGAAGGAAGAAATATTAACAACGTTGTCAAAGACTTCAACAATAGTGTCCTGAGCTCAGCACATAAGGCTATCCCAAGAGGTTCTAGGGTGGGCTACAAGCCATACTGGAGTGACGAGTTGGATGAACTTCAGAACAAACTGTCTCAAGCCAGGGAGGAAGCAGAATCCAATCCATCACAAGCAACAAATCTCTCACTACAACAAGCAAAGGCCAAATTCCTCAGATATAAGCTAGAAGCACAGAGGAAAAGCTGGAAGAGCAAAACAGCCTCGCTGAACCTTGAGCGAGATGGCCGTAAGTTGTGGAGACTAACGAAACAGCTGAACGATGACAAGTACCAAGCGAGAGGCCAAGTCACCCTGGAGGAAGATGGGGAAATTTTGACTGGTAGGCAAGCGGCTAATGTCTTTGCCCACAACTACAAGGATGTAAGTGACATCCCAGTCAACAGAGAACAACAACGAGAGGCTCGGAGAGAGCAAAGAGAAAGGAAAACAGACAGGGAAACACCATGTCACATGAACCAGCGCCTGACACTGCACGAACTCAAGACAGTGCTCAAGAAGCTGAAGACCAAGAAATCTCCAGGTCCAGATGGTATCACCAATGAAATGCTCATCCATCTAGGGCCTACAGCAATGAGCAAACTCCTTGAGATTTACAACCACAGCTGGAATCAAGGGCAACTTCCGCAAATATGGAGAGAGGCAATTATGATCCCCATCCCCAAGAAAGGGAAGGACCCTAAGAAGGCTGCAAGCTATAGACCTATCAGTCTCACTAGCTGCATTGTAAAGACAATGGAGATGATTGTCAATGCACGCCTTAAATGGTACCTGGAGACCAACAATCTACTTGCCACACAACAAGCTGGTTTCCGACAATTCCGCTCCACCGAAGACCAAACAACATTCCTTGCACAAGAAGTCGAAGACGCCTTTCAAGAACAAAAGGTGGTCCTAACAGCATAGATTGACCTTCAGAGAGCGTTCGACAAAGTTTGGATTGATGGACTGCAAGTAAAACTCATGCGTAGTGGGGTTGGAGGAGCTATGCTCCAATGGATCAAGTCATATCTCAACAACAGAAGAGCCAGAGTGACTTTAAACCAAGCTACAAGTAGAAAGTTCCTACTGCGACATGGCGTTCCCCAGGGTGGGGTCTTGTCCCCGACACTCTTTCTGGTCTTCGTTAATGATCTCGTGTCCGAACTGCCCAGAGGAGTTCAAGCTGCTCTCTATGCTGATGACCTGGTGCTATGGTGTAAAGAAGAACATGCCACCACAGCTAAGTACAGGATGCAACAAGCCATTGACAAGCTTAACGCATGGGCTGAGGACTGGTGTGTGACGATCAACAAAGATAAATCGTGCACAACACTATTCACCCTGTCTTCAACGCAAAGAGCTGGGAAAGTCATGATGGGAAATACTCCTCTGGCTGAAGTTGACGAAGCCACTTACCTCGGCGTGACCTTTGACAAGAGACAAACGTGGAGACCCCACATAAAACGTGTAGAAGGCATGGCCCGAAGAAAACTTGCAATCATGCGCAAGCTAGCTGGTACAACATGGGGAGCAAATGAACAGATACTCAAGACAATGTATCAGGGCACAGTGAGACCCACCATGGAATATAGTTCATCTACCTGGGCAACAACAGCCAAGACAAACCAGCAGACCCTAGACAAGGTACAAAACCAAGCTCTGCGTATCATAACAGGCGCCACAAATTCCACACCTATTGCCTTCATGGAAAAGATCACAGGTATACAGCCTCTACAGGAAAGACAACAGGCCAAGATTCTTCTTCAGGCAGAGAAGTTCAAGTGTATCCCAGATAGCCCCATGAAAAACAGACTGGCAGGATATACAAAGAACAGGCTCAAGCGAAGCAGTTTTGTCCACGAAGCCAAGAAACTGGACAGAAAGTTTGCACCAGAGCTGACAATACCTACCTCACCTATGTGCAGCACGGGCATACTAGACCCATTGAAAAACGACCTGTCTGACATAAAGGTGAAACTCAACATTCCACAGCTTGATAGTGGTAAACAAGAATGTGAGAGTATCAGAAAGAGTCTTACACTCGCCATGATCAACGAAGACTATCCTCATGACAAGTGGATCCACGTTTACACAGATGGGTCAGCCACAAGAGCAATCAAAGACGGAGGAGCTGGTATTCTCATCAAACACCCATCAGGCCGTCGAGAAACACACCATATGGCCACCGGAAAGCACTGCAGCAACTACAGAGCAGAGACTGAAGCAATCATAAAAGCAGTCTCCTTGATTATAGACTCGTCAGAAGCTGTCTCTACAGTGGTCTTTCTTACTGATGCACGCTCAGTCCTGGAAGCCCTGACAAACAACAAATCCCCAGACCTAGCCAGAGCAATAAATGACCTCAGCGCCACTTGCAACGTTACCCTACAGTGGATACCAGCACACTGTGGAATAACGGGCAACGAAGAAGCTGACCACTTGGCTAAACTAGGAGCCCAATCAGAGCAACCAGATGTCCAGGTCTCGTATAAGGAGAAAGTCACCATCATCAAAGCACTAACAAAGCCAAGACAAGACCCTGATGCATATCATTCTTTGAACCGGCCAGAGCAAGTGATGATGGTCAGACTACGCTCAGGACATAACAGACTGAATGCACACATGTACAAAAAGTACCGACTCGTACAATCCCCAAAGTGTCCGTGCGGAGAAGAAGATCAAACTGCAGAGCATGTCCTCCAAAGATGTAAGCGACACGACCAGGAGCGAACTGCGACGTGGCCTCAGGAAACAACCCTCCAACAGAAGCTATATGGTGATGTTGAGGACCTGAGACGGACCACATCCTTCATCGTAAATACTGGCGTAGTTGTGTAATTGCGAACGCCAGTAAGTAAGTAAGTAAAACTTCAAACAAGTTTTTTTAATTTATCATAAAATTTATGTGGATCAAATAAAGATATATTAATTAAAGTCACAAAACATACAATTTATATACAGTAGAACCTCACTAATATGGAGACCTATTATTCTTTTTTGAAGTGTCCCACTTAGCGAGGTGTTCCTCTTAGTGAGTTTACACCTATAAAATCACTATATGGCTGCATATTTCTAAGTTTTAATATTATATTGTCTTCATATTGAATAAATATTTAAGTGTACTTATTGTCTTATAGTTTATTTATTTAAAATTTCTTCTTTATGTTTTACAGTATATTTTAAAATATTAGAATTTAGTCATTTTTCACAAGGATATAATTAAACATAAAAATAAGGTAGATTTTTAGTATTTATTAATGGCTGTAAAAGAAATTTAACATAAAGGTCTGTCCTGAAAGAAAAGTTAACTTAAAAGAATGTTTTGTTTTAATTTATGCCCCCTTAAAAAATCAAGAAATATGATTGTGATGTTTTCAGTTTAAAAAAGTATACTTAAAGCTTCTTACTCAACAGAAGTGACATCAAGTACTCATCAAAGTTTCATTTAATGTAGAACAAAACAATTATTTAATTACAAAAACAAAACAAACTTATTACCGTAAATGAATTGGCAATGTTGTAACTTGAAGTCATAAAGTGCATGCTGGATAAAGTGATTAATGTCAGACAGTTGTATAACTGGACTACATGGTGCTGTCCTGTGTAGCATGGATCAAGAAAGGTGTGAATTTGTTAAATGGTTCCGAAAAAACTGTCCCAGGTAGCAGGGTGCCCCGCTTTCCGAGGTTGTGAGACATTAAAAAGAAAAGAAAAAATGGTTCTGGAAAAAGTGTCCCACATAGCGGGCTGCCCCATGTAGCAGAGTGGTCCTTTAGCGATGCTTTACTGTATGCATTACTTCTGAAAATAAAACATTTTTTCATAACTGTGTAAATAGCTTTTATAATTGTTAAATGTTAAATTTATCTTCAAATACCAATAGTTATTTACTGATTAAAAACATTCACAATATGGATGATATTTATGTTGTTGTTTTTTTTGCATCAGTGTGCTTTTTATATGACAAAAGTGGATTGTTTCGGTGAGAAATGGGTAAATGAAAGTTTGTAAAAATCCTATTCTCTTATGAGTTAGTTTAAAATGTATGTTTATTTCTTCTTTCACTATCTATTGTTACAAGTTCAGAAAATTTAACCAACCAAACCAGTTTCGAAGTGAGTTGTTGAGTAGGTAATTCAGAACTGGTAAGTTATAATAATAGGCTTAGTGTTATTTTATCATCAACCAAAAGGTGACTACATGATCCAAGTATTCAGCTTACTAATGAATAACCAGTATTCAGCACAGGTAGTAAACAAAATAAAAAATCACCAACACCTTCTGACATCTATCAACCATTCATTCAATCTTTTGTATTTTTTATAGAAAAAATGTATGAACACATTCACCATTTGAATGTGCACGGATATAAAAGAAATTATGACTCAAGACTAAAATTTAAACCTAAAATAAGTGTAATTTTTTTTAAACCTATTCATTTATAGTCGATTAGTCTTTGGTTCTTCTGACAACTTCTGATCCGAAGTCCAATGTCTTAAAACACTAGACCACAGACTGTGGATGCAAATAATGCAGTTTGCTATGAAGTGAAGAAAGAATCATGATGTTAGTGTGTAATGTACGACGTAATGCAGGCGGGTTCATTTTTCAGTGTGTCTTCCATAGACAACTGTAATTGGCGTACTGATCTTACTGGGTGTACCCAGCCAAAGATTGTAAAGATAATACGTTTTCGCGAAAGACTGGGGAATCTGATTAAAATTAATAGTGTCCAAAACAAAATGCAATGTATCAACTATTTAGAAATCATTGCGGAATTAAATTATTTTTTTATCTAGTAGAAATCTGTAAATTCTGCAAATACCTACCGAATCATCTTGAAAAAAAGAACATATTTTTTTCTATCAGGGTCAGACGTTTGTTTTTCCCAGTAGAGTAGTCTCCCTTGAGAGAGTATCAGTCGGGATCCAATTGACAGCTATCATTACGACATTCGGTGACCATTATGATTCGGGACTAAATCCTATGCGTTCATTTGATTATTTATTAATCTATTCAAAGTACTTTAGTGTAAAACTGCATCCCATTTATTTTCAAAATAACTCACTGATACTTTTTACACAAATAGCTTAATTTCAAGCGCATTAAAGACATTGTAAGCGTACTCGTCTTATCTGTAATGTTCACCGGACACATATGTGACAGTAATAATACAAGGACCATAAAGATGTGACGCACCCTGAAATGTTTCTAACATACCACTTGCCCTCTTGATTATTTTCTATGCAAAGACATCACTTAAATGTTGGGCAATTGTTTGTATTGTGAGGGGTGGGGCACTCACTTACGAATAGACTTATTGTAATACAAAAAAAAAAAATCAACAACAAAATAGAACTTAAGTTATAAAGTGTCAACAATTCAAATTGAATTTTAAGTATTGTCACATCAATAATAAACTTACTGGCCAGTCCAAATTTGTGTTTAAAGTTTCAATCAATACATAAAACTAATGTAAATTATTCTCTCACAAGTTTAAACTATCCGAACGAACTGTCATATAATATAGATAATATAGCCACTGCACTGGTATGAAATATTTAACCTGAAATGGTGTCGCAAAAGGAAAATTTAAAAAGTTCCCTGCCAGTAAATAAACTAGATCATGTTTTTGGAATCTGTGGAGCCATAATTCATAAATCCCACGTCATTTTTAATGGATGAAAATAGGAGCAGAAAATTAATAAAATACATAAAGTTAAATGAGTTAAGAAAAACGCTCCGCCATATGAATTGGATTGTAAATTTTTGTATGTTTGCCCATAACCCTATTCGCCTCTTTAATAATCTCGTAAAAAATATAGCTCCGCTAAATCCTGTTTGTTCCACAAACGAATACGTTCTACGTGTGATATATTCGTGGTATATAATTTGTAATGCAAAGCGATGCAGCGAATTTGTCACAAATCGATTTTTGTTTTTACCTAAATTGGTACAGTCAACATCATCTGAATCTACTGTTAGCGATAAATAATTGTCGTTAGTGTTCAAAAGTTATTTTTATGTAGGAACTGAAAGAAGAACATAAGGTAACATTTTTTTAATGATTTTAATGAAATCAAACTTCAGATCGATAGAAAAGATTAGACAAACAAAGACTGTATAAATGGTTATACAACGATTTTTTATGTTGTTGTTTTTGGAACAACGTTTTTTTTACTTTGTTAACAAAACAACTTTATAACAAAATAAACAAAACAAAAATAACAAATGGTTTCTGTTATTTTTACAACGGTTTTTTTTATATTTCTTTTTTTTTTTAACAAAAAATAAAAAAAAATAAAACAAACAACAAAAATAATTAATAATAATAACAATAAAAAATAATAATACATTTTCTTGTAAATTTCGATTTTGTATATTTTTTTACTATTTACAATTATTTTTTTCTGGACAGCAAAAGGTCTGAAAAAGAGAAAACAAAGTTACAATTAACGTATCATAAGAGTTGTTAAACAGAACTTATATTCAGATTGCATGAGTTTAATTTATCGAAGTCAAAATAAAGTTTAGGGTTCCAGTGATTTCGTTTGTAAGGGAATACATTGAACAATGACCCACAAGTGTACCATTGTCTTAAGAACTTTACTTAAGTAGAAAGCTTAAACTAAGTCTCCAGTTTGTTAGTAAAATACAAGGATTGGTAAGATCAAAGAAATGTTACCGTAAAGTAAATAAATCATGGCCAAATTTTAGCGTATTACACAAACATTTCTCGGTTTAGAGTTGTTTCCAAGCTCAAGTTTTAATTTCATATTAATACTTTTTATCTCTAAAGCATTAATTTTGTGATCTTAATACCACAAACTTTCCAAGGAAATGGTTTTAAACATAAGAATGATCGCACACACTATTTATTTAAGTTACTGCGTCACTTTCTAGCCATTAAGCGTACTGTTGATGACAGGCGTATCTATTATTATGCGTTATTACAATTTGTTCTGTTCTGTATGTACACCCTACGCGTGCGCGATTCAAATCTATACTGGGTTGTAGGGCTGTTAAGGGCTAAGAATGGTTGAAAACCAGTGCAATGATTGTTACCCTTTATAACCCCAAAACAGCACACACTTTGAACGATGATATATTCATATATAATCTAGTGTCATGGCGTGATTTTTTTATATTTACTTGTGTATCACTAATTGTAAATTACTTGAAAACTCATCAAAGCAATTTAAAATCACAAGAAGATGACAGAAAGGATATGAGAAATAAGCAAAATTACTTACAAAATCATTCTTCATACAAAACAAGTCAATGCAATGACGATAATGTGAGGGAAGAAAATCAATTGCTTTATTACTCACTGATATGCGAACATGTTTAGAAACCAATACTTACAAATAATAAGACACATCAAAGAGGCCCTGAAAAACAAACAAAATACTTACAACTGTAAAAAGAAATCTCTCTATATATAGACATTGGTGGTGTTAAATTGTTTCATCAGTATCAATGTGTTTACTAATTTATTATTTTCACTTTTTGACAATTAACAAGCACTTATACAACAAAAACTGTCTCACCTCTCGGCCTCCAAGTCCTGGCCAATGTTGGTCAAGGACTCTTTCACCAATGCATCCGCGAACTCTATAATGAAATACATACTGACATAACAATGGCACAAGTAGACAAATTATCACAGATTTGGAAATAAATATGTTATATTTGTGTAGCGAAAAAGGTGAGCTTCCACCGGGATTCGAACCTCAGACGTCCCCAATACTAGCGGGTAGCTCTACCAATTTAACTATCGAATTGAACGAACAATCAGTAAAACTGCTACACCTGTTCGAGCAACATTTCAAATTCTACCATTTTCTCAATAAAATACTTTAATTACTAAAGAATATATTTTATTAATAAAGTATTTTTTTTATACTTCAATCAATTGGTCGATAAAGGTTTCTCAAATATGACAATTTTTATATCGTTCCTTTTGATTGTTTACCATAGCTTATCCAACTTACCTTCCAGGGAGCGGGAGCACGAGACATCTTCTCTCTGTGGCTTGGGCTCCTCGGGAGCTGTGGGTGGGAAATATAGACTTAAGTTTTAGGACAGCAAGCACAGATGTGTACACACAATGAAGATGAATGGATTTTGATTTCTATATAGAAATATTTATCAGTAAAGCTAAGACAGTTCTTAATATAAAAAAGGTGTTTTTGACATCGTTATATTTGTGTTATACTATAAATCAGAAGAAAATGTGTGAGCTATTTTTGCAGCACATTTATTGTAGGATTTAGGATTTTAATAAAACGTTGTCAGTCTCCATGTTGCAACAACTTCCGTGTTTACTTTTATAAAACTGCAGGTCCGTGACAGCCCCACCCCCATGTGACGTACCGGATTCCTCTGTGACCACCGACACAGCAGGGACCGCCTTGCGACGGGTCCAGGTAAAACAGCCACGGAACCGGGAGAAAAACTCGTCAAACTGGCGGGAAACATAAAAAACATTTGATGATATTTTTTTTACAATGTGTTTGATTTCACACCGACTATATAAAAATTGTAAGTTATAAACCAACAAGCTTTTTACAGAGATCTAGCTATAATACAGATAAATATGTTTGTAATTACAACTTTCTCCACAATGCATTTTATAAAAACGTTAAGGAAACAGAAGCATAATTTATGTAAATCGTGATGATACAATTAATAATATCAATCCACAATTATCTTGATATGCATTCAAATAAGTGCAAAATATAAACATTGTGGTTATACAGCTCTAGACGTCCATTGCCAAAATCATCACTCTCTGTTTATGTTGAAGTATCGTAATCAATCTTCAAACGAGAGTTTCAATGCAATAAAATGAAGTTTTGTTACTCACTCGCTTCGACACGCCACGAAAACAACCCATTTTCTCTGTCACTATTGCATAAAGCAGTGTGGATTTTGTGAAGTCGTAAGTTGCTAAGCAGCTTAACAATATAACGTCATGTGACGTTGGATTTACTTTCGGAACGACTCGGATACCCAAGGAGTTCCGATTAGATAGACGCAATGACGTCATATTCGGCAATGATTCCGTATGTCCCGTAAAACTAAGTTGTAAAGAGGAACAGAGCAAAGATAAAATGAAAAGAAAGATTCAAATGGAATTTATGTTTGCAGATTTATTCAAGTTATTTATTTGATCGTTTTAAAGTTTAGAAAAAAATCTATCGTGATGCAACTATAAATGTATAATAGTTTTCTGCGACTTATTTAGCCTCTTTTGAATGTCTGTTTCTTTTCTCTATATTTTTGAAAATTGCCTGATTTTTTCACAATATATGCTGTTGTTGTTTTCAAAACAAACGTGAGATCGAGTTACATGCATATGCCAATAAATCAACTGATAAAAGAACTATAACTTTGGATTAGTTGTGTTGAAACATTCTCCTATATGGTGATGTGGGTAACTACTTTTTTCCAGTTTTATTTACCTATTTCGACTGCCCACCTCCTGGGTAGAACCACTTCAAGGTATTAGCTGTCTGGTACAATGTGCACTTAATAACCGGACCCAAGGATTTACGCCTCCATTAGCGGATTATATATTCTACCTTGTAGAGGTGAGCATTTTTGGCAAATATTGGTTATGCAACTTTTTTATCTTAATCAACAATAATTTATATATCACATGTCATTTAAGATGTGTAAAAGTAGAAGCAGAAAATGAATAGAAATACATAATGTTAAATGAGTTAAAAAAAAAAACGTTCTGCCATGCGTCGCGATTGGTTGTCCTACTATATATAAATTGGATTGTAAATTTTTGTATGTCTGCCAATAACCCCATTCGCCTCTTTGTTTTATTTCTTGGAACTGAAAGAACAACATAAGGTAACGGATCTTTAACGATTTTAATGAAATCAAACTTCAGATCGATAGAAAAGATTAGACAAAGACTGTATAAATGGTTATACAACGATTTTTATGTTGTTGTTTTGGGAACAACGTTCTTTTTTCATTTTTTAACAAAACAACTTTATAACAAATTAACAAGACAAAAATAACAAATGGTTTCTGTTATTTTTACAACGATTTTTTTGTATTTTTCTTTTTTTCATCAAAAATTTAAAAATATAAAACAAACAACAAAAAATAAATAAATAAATAAGTAAGTAAATAAATAAATAAATAAATAAATAAATAATAATATATTTTTTTGTAAATTTCGATTTTGTATATTTTTTTTACTATTTACAATTATTTTTTTCTGGACAGCAAAAGGTCTGAAAAAGAGAAAACAAAGTTACAATTAACGTATCTTAAGAGTTGTTAAACAGAACTTATATTCAGATTGTATGAGTTTAATTTATCGAAGTCAAAATAAAGTTTAAGGTACCAGTGATTTCGATTGTAAGGGAATACATTGAACAATGACCCACAAGTGTACCATTGTCTTAAGAACTTTACTTAAGTAGAAAGATTAAACTAAGTCTCCAGTTTGTTAGTAAAATACAAGGCTTGGTGAGAAAATGAAATTTTACCGTAAATAAATCATGGCCAAATTTTAGCGTATTTAACCGGAACACTTACACAAACATTTCTCGGTTTAGAGTTGTTTCCAAGCTCAAATTTTAATTTCATATTAATACATTTTATCTCTAAAGCATTAATTTTGTGATCTTAATACCACAAACTTTCAAAGGAAATGGTTTTAAACATAAGAATGATCGCACTCACTATTTATTTAGGTTACTGCGTCACTTTCTAGCCATTAAGCGTACTGTTGATGACAGTCGTATCTATTATTATGCGTTATTAAAATTTGTTCTGCTCTGTATGTACACCCTACGCGTGCGCGATTCAAAACTATACTGGGTTGTAGGGCTGTTAAGGGCTAAGAATAGTTAAAAACCAGTGCAATGATTGTTACCCTTTATAACCCCAAAACAGCGCACACTTTGAACGATGATATAGTCATATATAATCTAGTGTCATGACGTGATTTTTTTTATTTAATTGGTTTTCATTAATTGTAAATTACTTGAAGACTCATCAAAGCAAGGGAAGCCCATTTTAAAATCACAAGAAGATGACATAAAGGATCTGAAAAATAATCAAAATTACTTCCCAAATCATTCTTTATACAAAACAAGTCAATGCAATGACGATAATGTGAGAGAAGAAAATCAATTGTTTTATTATTCACTGATATGCGAACATGTTTAGAAATCAATACTTACAAATAATAAGACACATCAAAGAGGCCCTGAAAAAACAAACAAAATACTTATAACTGTAAAAATAAATCTCTCTGTATATAGACATTGGAGGTGTCCAATTGTTTGATCGGTATCAATGTGTTTACTAGTGTCGTACGTCAAGATATATAAACTGAAATGCTTAAAAAAAAAGGCTTCCGATTATTTAAGTACACATTTTACAATTTTTGTTTTTAAATAAACAACTATATGGTCGTCTAGTGTTCAAGTGTGTGGACAGCTAACGAGTTCTTACCGGCCTACACCACTGAGATAGACTTGCAGAGTCAAATTTATTATTTTCACTTTTTGACAATTAACAAGCACTTATACAACAAAAACTGACTCACCTCTCGGCCTCCAAGTCCTGGCCAATGTTGGTCAAGGACTCTTTCACCAATGCATCCGCGAACTCTATAATGAAACACACGCTTACATAACAATGAAATAAGTAGACAGCTTATCACAGGTTTCGAAATAAAACATGCTATATTTGTGTAACAGAAGCGGAAAAAGTGAGCTTCCACCGGGATTCGAACCTCAGACGTCCCCAATACTAGCGGGTAGCTCTACCAATTTAACTATCGAATTGAACGAACAATAAGTAAAACTTCTACACGCGTTCGAGCAAAATTTCAAATTCTACCATTTTCTCAATAAAATACTTTAATTACTAAAGAATATATTTTATCAATTAATTAATTTTCTGTAATACTTAAATCAATCGATCGATAAAGGATTCTCAAATATGACAATTTTTATATCGTTCCTTTTGATTGTTTACCATAGCTTTTCCAACTTACCTTCCAGGGAGCTGGAGCACGAGACATCGTCTCCCTGTGGCTTGTGCTCCTCGGGAGCTGTGGGGTTGGAAATATAGGGTTAAGTTTTAGGACAGCAGGCACAGATGTGTACACACAATGAAGATAAATGGATTTTGATTTATATACAAAAATATTTATCAGTAAAGCTAAGACAGTGCTTAATATAAAAATGTGTTTTTGACATCGTTATATTTGTGTTATACTATAAATCAGAAGAAAATGTGTGAGATATTTTTGCAGCACATTTATTGTTGGATTTAGGATATTAATAAAACGTTGTCAGTCTCCATGTTGCAACAACTTCCGTGTTTACTTTTATAAAACTGCAGGTCCGTGACAGCCCCACCCCCATGTGACCTACCGGATTCCTCCGTGACCACCGACACAGCAGGGACCGCCTTGCGACGGGTCCAGGTAAAACAGCCACGGAACCGGGAGAAAATCTCGTCAAACTGGCGGGAAACATAAAAACATTTTATGATTTTTTTACAAAGTGTTTGATTTCACACCGACTATATAAAAATTTGAAAGCTATAAACCAACAAGCTTTTCACAGAGATCTAGCTATAATATAGATAAATATGTTTGTAATTACAACTTCTTCCACAATGCATTTTATAAAAAGTTAAGGAAACAGAAGCATAATTTATGTAAATCGTGATGATAAAATTAATAATATCAATCCACAAATATCTTGATATGCATTCAAATAAGTGCAAAATATAAACATTGTGGTTATACAGCTTTAGACGTCCATTACCAAAATCATCACTCTTTGTTTGTTTATGTTGAAGTATCGTAATCAATCTTCAAACGAGAGTTCCAATGCAATAAAATGAAGTTTTGTTACTCACTCGCTTCGACACGCCACGAAAACAACCCATTTTCTCTGTCACTATCGCATAAAGCAGTGTGGATTTTGAGAAGTCGTAAGTTGCTAAGCAGCTTAACAATATAACGTCATGTGACGTTGGGTTTACTTTCGGAACGCCTCGGATACCCAAGGAGTTCCGATTAGATAGACGCAATGACGTCATATTCGGCAATGATTCCGTATGTCGCTTAAAACTTAGTTGTAAAGAGGAACAGAGCAAAGACAAAATGAAAAGAAAGATTCCAATGGAATTTATGTTTGCAGATTTATTCAAGTTATTTATTTGATCGTTTTAAAGTTTAGAAAAAAATCTATCGTGATGCAACTATAAATGTATAATAGTTTTCTGCGACTTATTTAGCCTCTTTTGAATGTCTGTTTCTTTTCTCTATATTTTTGAAAATTGTCTGAGTTTTTCACAATATATGCTGTTGTTGTTTTCAAAACAAACGTGAGATTGAGTTACATGCATATGCCAATAAATCAACTGATAAAAGAACTATAACTTTGGATTAGTTGTGTTGGAACATTCTCCTATATGGTGATGTGGGTAACTACTTTTTTCCAGTTTTATTTACCTCTTTCGACTGCCCACCTCCTGGGTAGAACCACTATAAGGTATTACCTGTCTGGTACAATGTGCACTTAATAACCGGACCCAAGGGTTTATGCCTCCATTAGCGGATTATATATTTTACCTTGTAGAGGTGAGCATTTTGGCAAATATTGGTTATGCAACTTTTTTATCTCAATTAACCGAAAATATCTCTTGATTTAAAGAATGTCATAGATGTACATGCGTTCTAAAAATTCTATTAGCTAGAGTATGACACTTAATTTAAATACAAATCCATGGAGGGGTGGATCTATGATTTTTTCGGGGTTTGGGTGGGGAGGGGGGTTCTAATCGAGCAAGCACCCGAGGTGCTAGCCGTGCTGGGGTTGGCGGGGTGTCTGGGTGCATGCACTACCTACCCTAATACTACTACGGCCACAAAGATGTGACGCACCCTGAAATGTTAAAACATACCATTTCCCCTCTCGATCCACCCATGCCTTGTCAACCAACATGTTTATTTTTATGCAAAGACATCAATAAAATGTTAAGCAATTGTTTGTATTGTGGGCCGAAGACATTCAATTACGAAGTTATTGTAATAAATTGTGTGTGCCTCTGTACACAAATAAATCAGCACCAAAATCGAACTTAAGTCATAAAGTGTCGAAAATTCTTTTCAAATTGAATTTAAACTAATGTCATATCAATAATCAACTTACTGACCAGTCCAAATTTGTTTTTGAACTTTCAATAAATACATAAAAACTACTGTAAATTATTCTCTAGCAAGTCTATACTATCCGACCGAATATAGCGACAGCACTCGTATAAAATATTTAATTTAACCCTACATGGAGTTGCAAAAGGTAAATCGAAAAGTTCCCTGCGAGTATACAAACTAGATCATGTTTTTGGAATTTGTGCAGTTATAATTCATATATCACATGTCATTTAAGATGTGTAAAAGTAGAAGCAGAAAATTAATAGAAATACATAATGTTAAATGAGTTAAAAAAAAAAACGTTCTGCCATGCGTCGCGATTGGTTGTCCTACTATATATAAATTGAATTGTAAATTTTTGTATGTCTGCCAATAACCCAATTCGCCTCTTTGTTTTATTTCTTGGAACTGAAAGAACAACATAAGGTAACATATCTTTAACGATTTTAATGAAATCAAACTTCAGATCGATAGAAAAGATTAGACAAAGACTGTATAAATGGTTATACATCGATTTTTATGTTGTTGTTTTTAAATAACGTTTTTTTCATTTGTTAACAAAACAACTTTATAACAAATTAACAAGACAAAAATAACAAATGGCTTCTGTTATTTTTACAACGATTTTTTTGTATTTTTCTTTTTTTCATCAAAAATTTAAAAATATAAAACAAACAACAAAAAATAATTAATTAATTAATTAATTAATTAATTAATTAATTATATAATTAATTAATAATAATAATAATAATAATAATAATAATATACATTTTTTTGTAAATTTCGATTTTGTATATTTTTTTACTATTTACAATTATTTTTTTCTGGACAGCAAAAGGTCTGAAAAAGAGAAAACAAAGTTACAATTAACGTATCTTAAGAGTTGTTAAACAGAACTTATATTCAGATTGTATGAGTTTAATTTATCGAAGTCAAAATAAAGTTTAAGGTACCAGTGAT
The DNA here is from genome assembly GCA_007844125.1 of Sinonovacula constricta. NCBI lineage: Eukaryota > Metazoa > Mollusca > Bivalvia > Cardiida > Solecurtidae > Sinonovacula > Sinonovacula constricta. Next base: position 35,967,640 of record CM017559.1, read on the forward strand.
TTCGTTTGTAAGGGAATACATTGAACAATAAACCCAAAAGTGTACCATTGTCTTAAGAACTTTACTTAAGTAGAAAGCTTAAACTAAGTCACCAGTTTGTTAGTAAGAAAAAGAAATTTTACCGTAAAATAAATAACTTTTAGCGTATTTAACCGGAACACTTACACAAACATTTCTCGGTTTAGATTTGTTTTCAAGCTCAAGTTTTAATTTCATATGAATACTTTTTATTCCTAAAGCATTATTTTGTGATCTTAATACCACAAACATTCCAAGGAAATAGTTGTAAACATAAGAATGATCGCACACACTATTTATTTAAGTTACTGCGTCACTTTCTAGCCATAAAGCGTACTATTGATGACAGGCGTATCTATTATTATGCGTTATTAAAATTTGTTCTGTTCTGTATGTACACCTTATGCGTGCGCGGTTCGAAACTATGCTGGGTTGAAGGGCTGTTAAGGGCTAAGAATAGATGAAAACCAGTGCAATGATTTTTACCCTTTATAACCCCAAAACAGCACACGCTTTGAACGATGATATATTCATAAATAATCTAGTGTCATGACGTGTTTTTTTTATTTAATTGTTTATCATTAATTGTAAATTACTTGAAAACTCATCAAAGCAAGGGAAGCCCAATTTAAAATCACAAGAAGACGACTTAAAGGATCTGAAAAGTAATCAAAATTACTTCCCAAATCATTCTTCATACGAAACTCGTCAATGCAATGACGATAATGTGAGAGAAGAAAATAAATTGTTTTATTATTCACTGATATGCGAACATGTTTAGAAACCAATACTTACAAATAATAAGACACATCAAAGAGGCCCTGAAAAACAAACAAAATACTTATAACTGTTAAAAGAAATCTCTCTCTATATAGACATTGGTGGTGTCAAATTGTTTCATCAGTATCAATGTGTTTACTAGTGTCGTACGTCAAGGTTTGTAAACTGAAATGCTTCAAAAGGCTACCGATTGTTTTAGAACATCTTTTACAATTTTTATTTTAAATAAACAACTATATGGTCGTGTAAATTTCAAGTGTGTGGACAGTTAACGAGTTCTTACAGGCCTACATCACTGAGATAGACTTGCAGAGTCAAATTTATTATTTTCACTTTTTGACAATTAACAAGCACTTATACAACAAAAACTGTCTCACCTCTCGGCCTCCAAGTCCTGGCCAATGTTGGTCAAGGACTCTTTCACCAATGCATCCGCGAACTCTATAATGAAACACATACATGTACTTACATAACAATGGCACAAGTAGACAAATTATCACATATTTGGAAATAAATATGTTATATTTGTGTAGCGGAAAAAGTGAGCTTCCACCGGGATTCGAACCCCAGACGTCCCCAATACTAGCGGGTAGCTCTACCAATTTAACTATCGAATTGAACGAACAATCAGTAAAACTGCTACACGTGTTCGAGCAACATTTCAAATTCTACCATTTTCTCAATAAAATACTTTAATTACTAAAAAATATATTTTATCAATAAATAAATTTTCTGTAATACTTAAATCGATCGATCGATAAAGGTTTCTCAAATATGACAACTTTTATATCGTTCCTTTTGATTGTTTACCATAGCTTATCCAACTTACCTTCCAGGGAGCTGGAGCACGAGACATTGTCTCCCTGTGGCTTGGGCTCCTCGGGAGCTGTGGGGTTGGAAATATAGAGTTAAGTTCTAGGGCAGCAGGCACAGATGTGTAAACACAATGAAGATAAATGGATTTAGATTTATATATAAAAATATTTATCAGTAAAGCTAAGACAGTTCTTACTATAACAAAAGCGTTTTTGACATCGTTATATTTGTGTTATACTATAAATCAGAAGAAAATGTGTGAGATATTTTTGCAGCACATTTATTGTTGGATTTAGGATATTAATAAAACGTTGTCAGTCTCTATGTTGCAACAACTTCCGTGTTTACTTTTATAAAACTGGAGGTCCGTGACAGCCCCACCCCTATGTGACGTACCCGATTCCTCTGTGACCACCGACACAGCAGGGACCGCCTTGCGACGGGTCCAGGTAAAACAGCCACGGAACCGGGAGACAAACTCGTCAAACTGGCGGGAAACATAAAAACATTTTATGATTTTTTATTTATTTTTTTATGTTTTTGATTTCGCACCGACTATGTAAAATTTTGTAAGCTATAAACCAACAAGCTTTTCACAGAGATCTAGATATAATATAGATCAATATGTTTGTAATTACAACTTCTTCCACAATGCATTTTACATAACGTTAAGGAAACAGAAGCATAATTTATGTACATAGTGATGATAAACTGAATTTTATCATTCCACAATTATCTTGATATGCATTCAAATAAGTGCAAAATATAAACATTGTGGTTATGGCGCAGTAGCTCTACTCGTCTATTGCCAAAATCATCACTCTGGGTTGTTTATGTTGAAGTATCGTAATCAATCTTCAAACAAGAGTTTCAATGCAATAAAATGACGTTTTTTACTCACTCGCTTCGACATGCCACGAAAACAACCCATTTTCCCAGTCACTATCTCATAAATAAGTGTGGATCTTGAGAAGTCGTGAGTTGCTAAGCAGCGTAACAATATAACGTCATGTGACGTTGGATTTACTTTCGGAACGCCTCGGATACCCAAGGAGTTCCGATTAAATAGACGTTATGACGTCATATTCGGCAATAATTTCGTATGTCCCTAAAAACGGACCTTGTAAAAAGGAACAGAGCCAAGACAAAATGAAGAGAAAAATGCAAATGAAATTTATGTGGGAAGATTTATTTAAGAGTTATTTTATCGCTTTTAAGTTTTAAAAAAAACAACTATCGTGATGAAACTGACTATCTATAATAGCGTTCTGCGACTTGTTTAGCCTCTTTTGAATGTGTTTTTTTTTCTTTACATTTTTGATTATTGTCAAAGTTTCAAAGTTTTTCACAATATATGTTGTTGTTGTTTTCAAAACAGACGTAAGATTGGGTAACATGTATATCTCAATAAATCGATTGATAAAAGAACTAGAACTTTGGATAAGATGTATTGAAACCTTCTTCTAAAAAGGGATGTGGGTAACTACTTTTTTCGAGTTTTATTGACCCCTTTCGACTGCCCTCCTCCCGGGTAGAACCACTACAAAGGTATAAACAATCTGGTGCAATGTGCACTTAATAACCTGGCAAAAGTTCTTACACCTCCATTAGCGGATTTATGATTTGTCATATGTTGCTTATGCAATATTTTTTTATCGTTATTAACATATCCATTGATTTAAAGAATGTCATACATGTACATGCCTTCTAAAAGAGATGCTATTAGCTAGCGTATGACACTAAAATTAAATACAAATCCGTGCAGGGATGGATCCAGGATTTTTTAGGGGTGGGGTGGGGGTGTTGGCTAAATTGAGCAAGCACAAGGGTGTTAGCCGTGCATGGGGTTTGCAGTGTGTCTGGGTGTATGCACCCCCTCCCCACACCCCAAAGAAAAACTTTAAATCTAGCTACCAAATAGAGCCATTTCTTGCATTTCAGCAGCTGATTGAAACTTTAACCATATCACCAATGAACAGACTTCAATGTAACCGATGTTGCTATTTTTCTGTTAATATATAATTTACTTCTGAAAGATCTGTTTGTTCTCTTTCGGTCAATACTTTATAGAAATCATAAGTTAATTTAAAAATAACACCAATTGCGCACCTTTTAGGATAAAGTTAACAACCAGTCTGACAAAGTGCGCGTATCCGGATTATTTCCCTTTGATAAATGTATATTGCGCAGACCTAAATTATTTATTACGTAGGCCTAAATTACGATGCACAATGCGCGTTTTTAACACAAAAAGCTTAAATTAAATGCGTTTTTAAGACATTTAAGGAGTAAGTCCGTGCTTACTTGTCTTATCTGAACTACTGGTCACATATGTGACAATTATACTACTAGTTCCATAAAGATGTGACATTCCCTGAAATGTTAAAGAAGATGGAGGATTTTTTTACAATTTCAGGGGCAGGGGGTCTAGACACCCAACCCCGATAGATCCGCCCATGGAAAGGAAATCGCAATTAATGCGTTAATTTCAGCTAAACTTTACTTCTGACGAACACTTTACCTTTCTAAAAATGGTCTTAACATAGTTTTAAATATTCTTTTCACAATAAAGTCTACTTCGTCAATAACCCGGAAAAGTCAAAGGCTATTTTCTAAGACAGTTTTTTTCAAAAATGGGAAAGGGTTCCCGATAAAGTCAAGTTGAAGGAAAGATATTTGTAAATAGCAAAAAAGTGGCATTTGTCTAGACACGCTAGTCTGGTTGCGTGCTAGCTTCTGATACTCTAGCCCACCCATCCCCCTCTACCCTTGTTCGAACTTCTTTTTTCAACGCAGCCCTCTCCCAATCGTAAAACTTCGGGTATTTCCGTATGGTTCGTAAAATACACCTCGTACATAGCTCTAGAATACACCAAAGTGCGTCGCCTGAGTTATGAAACAGTGTCCGTTCGCGAGAAAGTAACAAATTATATATATATCATTTAGTTGAGTATATCTTGCAATAACAACGATTTTTTTTATCAATACAATCTATATGATTTACGGAAAATTGAAAAGTCAACATTAAATACCCAGTATTAAAACTAAGACACACAAAGTAGATCCAAGATGGCGCCTTATTATGTCAGAGGTCTCTTGCATAGCATAAAGGCCGAGGTGATCAGATTGAGCCCTCTCCGCGGCGTCTAGTACTAGAGGCGATGTCTAGAGACCTCCACTAGACTCTGTCTGCTGCTGTTCATATTCAATCAATTAAGGAAACAAGATGCATTGTCAACACCATCATACTCGGTTTCTTTTGCCTAACAAGACCACGCCAAACAGCTGCGAATTCCTAATAATGCATGCTGCCTTTCTATCGTTGCAAGCTACACTTCATTGTTGCAAGCTACATTGTTAAAAGCGGAACACCCGGTTCTTTTCTCTGAGAAAGGTCTCACAGAACAACTGCAATTTCTTGTTATTGCCTGCTAAACTATCGTCCTCATAAGAATGCCCTCCATAAGAGGCCCCGTTCTCCGTAGCGGCGCAACAAGTCATTGTCAGCTGATTTCACTCCTTTTCGGCTACCTTACTTCCTGGATAGACCAGTGTTCGAACTCTGTATATCTGTGGCATTTCGTAGTAATCGTTACGTAAGTGACCGACGTTAAATTCTTTTAAAAAAATCCCGAAAACACTCTATATTGAAGGTGGTTTAATAGACAGTCCTATATATTATATCATTGAAAAGTGATAAAACAGCTTTGTTTGCAAGTAAAATATAAAAGGAGATAAATAGTAAAAGTGTGCTTCGCGCTTTTTTTAAGTAACTTATATCAATTCACATTACATGTAATATTATCAACTTGCTTTTAAATGTTACTCTGCTTTTGTACAAAAAGCCAAAGAAGATGGTATGTTTGTCGAAATTGTACAGTAATTCTTTTAAAACAATACACGTGTTCTTTGGATTGTTTCGTCATTTTTTTCCATTGTTTTCTGTATAAATATTTTTGGTAAACAGAGCCATCTAAATGCGACAATCACAGATTGTGGTTATACCGCTTAGCCTTAAGGCGTGACATGTGATAGTCGTCTGCTGTAAATATGTTGGTGTTTTTTGTTTTGTTCGACCGTTATTTTTACTTATATATGCTGAAATATTCTTTTTAAAAAAATGTAAGTATTAAAAGCTTACAAACTACCTTTGACCATTTCGTCCCTTGCAAGCATGATAGCAATTCTGTCAGTCTGATTGACTAAATATAATAATATGAATTTTGAAAATTCGACACTTTCGCATTAAAACTTCATACTTTGTTACAGAAAAAGACTTTGCTCATTAAATTGTTATTTTCATTTGGAGATATTTTGTTTCTTTTATTTTTTACAACAAAGTTTTGTGTATTGGTAGAAATTTACATGAAAGTTTATGTTAAGTAGTTAAAGCAACATAAAAATAAACATCAACACAAAATTGAATGTTCCTAAATGTATTTAGTTGCTTTTGTGCACTTTTGCTGAATGTTATTTTATTTTTAAATGGTGTTTGTTTATTAGAATAAATGGACATATTGTTTTAAAAATATTGTGTATTATTTAGTATTAAAATACTAAAAAATACTTGTCAAATTGTCAACTGAATAACCTGTAACTACCATTATTTTGATTGTCAATATTTTCCTCTGATGATGTAATGTGTTATCATTGGTAAACAGAGTCACATTCATAAAATTCATGTCATGGGATGACGGATGATGGCTACAACAGCGAACGATTAGTTTAAAACGGCAGTTCACACGTCCACACTGACTGTAGCTCTTGTCTCCCATCCGCATAGTTGTTTCCGGTAAGTCATGTAACGCTATTTTCTGCACACTTAGTAATCTGAACACTTTTTATTATATTCCTAACGACATTTATTCGCGTTTTTCTTTTTTTTTTTCTTTTTGTTCGAAGTAAAACAAAACTAACAGGTGAGCCGCGTTGTGCATTTTTCGTCTGTGTGGCAAATCTTACGACAAATTAATGTTCTTATTGGCCTATCTGTAGTTGTAATGCGCAACTTGATATAAAAGGGGTGAATACTGAGGTCATGAAAATTGTTGTAACTATGACATTTTTCAAACAGTTTGAAAAATTAACCAGTTTTAAAATCAGGAATAATTGTAGTTTTATCAAATATAAAACCAATTTCGTCCTGGTACCTCAAAATCATAGATTGCGTCAATTACATTGAAGTGGCCTAAATAAAGAAAGTCGACTCCTGGATGTTTTAAAATCGCATTGTTTGTTTAAGAAATATATCACTTTGTTATTTGTGTAGTAAGTTACAGGCTTTATTCCGAAGCCAAGTTCCTTCAAACTTGCACAGATGATTGATTAGAGCTGGTATCCAACAGTTTGTCTATGTCAAATATATGTAACAGTATCTGACCTCTGTATGGGGTATTTGTGCATAATTTTTGCAGAAAAATCGTACTTTCTTCTAAGCTTACACGATGATAAACAGTATCTCAATTCCAGAGCAAACTCGTTAATCAACTCTAAAAAATGTCCATTCTTTTCAAAATCTATAAATAAGAACGATTGTTATTCCTGCTAAAAATAGACATCGACGTCAGAGCAGATGACGTGGATGAGCTAAAACATGATTGGTCACGTGGCCTTCCTAGTTTATAAATAGCTAGCTGTACAGTGTGGCTCAGATAGGAAATACATTTTAAATGACGATTGTGGCGTTATGGTTCAATTTTCTCGAAGGTGTAGGACATCAATAAACAACATTTCGTGCGATCTGTTCATGTAACAATGATTTATTTGATTGTTTAATGAAAAGATTTTTGGTAGAACAGCATTGAACTGTTTTAAGTTTTCAAACTCATTAAAATACGACTTATACCAACTTGTCCTGTTTTAAATATTGTGTTTTTTTAATTATACATTAAAATTTTACTGGTTCGAACTAATTAATAAATACAATCAAAGCGCTGTTTTGGTAGTGTAAGTTTTACCATGTAAGCGATTAAAGGTATGTAAATAATTGCAATTCAAATTATTCTGTAATAAATCGGTTACAAAACGAAATGGTCCTAGGATCAGTTATTGTCATGGCGCGCGATAGAATAGATGGCGTCGTTTTTTTTTTTTTTGCTGTGGATGGTTTAAACTCATGTATCGAGAGTGTATTTTTAAGCAATGTATTAACATTTTAGACACCTTTTCTGATGCCAACGTAGTCATTCATGATCGCCTTTTAAAGTAAACGATACTTAACATCACAGCAACTATTGAATTAGATATAAGAAGACCTACCAACATATTTTGTTGTGTTTGTTTTCACAGTCGGTAAACGAACGTATAAAAGACGCTGTACAAGCATGTATTGTCTCTGAATATCTCGTCTCTGCATAACTAGATCCTGCTTTTCCCCACCCATCAATGGTTTAGTTTGAGTTTTGGTAATACGGTAATGCACCTACTATTAAGTTTAGTGACTTTGGCTACAAGTAAGTTAAACTTTATTCACGGATGTAGTTCATGAAGGATTGGTAATTTTACTTTTTTTTTTTTTTTTTTTTTTTTTGTGAAGCGCGTATGAAAACATAAAACCCATAGTCGAATGCGGATTCCATTTTTTGTAAAACAAAATAGACCTAAACATTAAACAACACTTTTGTTTATAAAACAGATGGTATGATAACTAGAATACTAGGTTATTGTTGAACAAAGAAAATGTTATCACACTCGGCACGACAAAACTAAATTGCTCGGCAAGCGCGATAAAAGCGTGATGATTCTTATAGAATATACTAAGAATGTAATAAAAAGGTAATTTATTATTGTTAACAGCTAATTGTTAGTTACGATTTGAATGTATTTAGTATTAACAATGTTAAAGTTCAAACTCTTAAACTTCAATGGGTCGTACAGTGGGAACCCCGGGGCCATTCCTGACTTGTACGGAAGCCGGCGAAAAATGACGATCTGTTTAGATTGCAAGTTGTGGTGTGCAAAGTGCCGATGGAATGGAACACGTTGTTTGACTCTGCAAAATATCAAAATAAGTCCGCTGACTGACGCACAAAATACTTGAAATGCAGAATGTTTATGACAGTAACTCGTCAAACCCACCCACAATACCTCACCCAACCGGAAGTAGTTCAAATGGGGAGGTAAGATTTTTCAGGTTCTAGGTATTTCGATTTTTGAATAGTGTCTAACTTGTGAACTTTTGAGAAAATGGTCAGCCTCATCTTTTTTTCTCAACTTCTAACTTGGTTTGAAAAAAAAAACGTCTTTAGTAAAAGTAGTCTACGTGGAATTGACTTTAATAAGATTCGTTTTCTATTTAATCAACGAACGCTCTTTAAGCAACCGAGACTAGTGTCTAAATAATGTGATGCAACTTTGAATAATCGACGCATAAACTTATCTGCAATTTTGAGCAATTCCCAAACAAACATTTTGTCATAACAGAGGTCATAATAGAAGTCGTTTGACCTAATTTTCTTCGTGTAGTAAAAGATAAGCGTTAAGTTTGCATACACAGGCGGACCGGTAGACACTTAAAATGGGCCTGGCGCATACCTGTCAATGATAATTTGATAACAGCACAACGCAAACGCATTCACACAAGCAAAATACATGCATATACTTACACTCACACGTTTTCAGCTGTATATGCAGCCCTGTATTCCCCATTTGGTTTCCCCAGACATAATTACTCTCCAAAATGGAACTGGGAGGTTACATTATAAATATATTGAGATTGAGGCAAAGAAAAAATGAGAAGCCCAGTGTAGCAGGCCCAGCCGCACAGATCTCTGTTTGGGCGCATTAGAGACATTAGACAATGTTCAAAATCGTCTTTTGTTAGAATTAGTTTTCACTTTTTGCGGAAAGTATGCTTTAATTCCCCCAATCCTGGTTAACGTGTATTTGATGAAGACAATCTTAAACTAGTTAGATGACACGGTACGAAACTCTTCAGAGTCCCGTCTGTTCTCATTTTATCCAACTCGTTTAGTATTTTTAGTATTCAGTCACTCATGTCAGATCCTCTATGAAGAGAATATCTAAAGATTACATTGTATATACTCTTTTAATGTCACTTTTTACCGCATCCGATTGTAGGGGGAAAAATGACCCTCTAAACAAGTCCTCTTTTTCAGCCTAAGAAATGGATTAAATAATATGACATTTTAAAAGGTGAGCCATTTCAATATTATAATACAGATCCGCTCATGTAAAACTGGATTTTTATCGTTTTTAACAAACATCTCTTAAAGTACGGACAATACTACAGTGTGTATAAACTGATCTTTCGGGAATACAAAATGACCTCACGTTTCCTCATAATTCTTGGTTTGGCTGCAGGTAAAAAAATTGCTACTTCTGACCAACAACAACATTTTGTGTCTTTATTCCTATGTGTATATGGCTTTTTATTAATTGACAAAAATCATATTCTTTTAGAAATTTGGCAGTACAATGTACTTTCCCCTAGAATGGCGACGATGTAACAATGACGACGATGATGATTATATTGATAATGATGTGAAAATATGATGATGAGGGTAGTGGTGGTGATGATTATGATGATGATGATGCTATTGGTGATTATATTGATGATTATGATGATGATGATGATGATTATTATATTGATAATGATGTGACAATATGATGATGAGGGTGATAATGATGATGATGATTATATTGATAATGATGTCAAAATATGATGATGTGGGTGATGATGATTATGATATTGATAATGATGTGAAAATATGATGATGGGAGTGGTGGGGATGATTGTGATGAAAATGATGAAGACGATAATGATGTTTCAGTCGGGTGGTGCCAGGACTGTACCTTTGTAAACAAGCTCAATTGTACTACATACGCGGACGGTATCGAATGCGGATCAGACGGTGTAGACTACCAGAATAGGTAAATATTGCCCTATCTGTTGAAATATAAGTTCTTGTGCCTAACGAACACCTCGTCAGCTCAGTGACCAATCATTTGCCTCATATTTTCGCAATTATAATACGAAACTTTGGAATGAATGGACGCGCAGTTCCAGACTGTGAGAACCCATGTGTGCGGCAGTGGAACGTCTGTTGAAAAACCACATTCCTTACAGTAAATCAATTTCTGCGGAACGGAAGAGGCACGAAGTTCTGCATAGATGCGGGGTGGAGTGGGGGAGGGTTAAGTTACATGTAACGGGGTTTCTTTGGCTGGAGATGTAGAGCCCCTCATAAAGTACAGAAAACTATTTTCAAGGAACCATTAACTATTTATAAAATTGTGGTGTTGATAGATTTAAAGAATAACTAACTAAATATTAATAGATGGGCGTGTAAAGCTGCATCTTTACGCGAATAAAACGTTTTCGTATCTTTATAAAATTTCGCTATTTTATATCTGAATATAACTGCCAACAATAGGTTTATTATTTAAAAACAACAACAACAAACAAACAAACTAATAAAGCTTGTTTTAAAGTTAATTGTAACATGTTGCCGCACTCAAAAAAAAACATGAGCAAAGGGCTGTCTTTTTATGTTTGCCGTGCTGTTTTAGTATCGATTGTTGCCAATGTGTTACGGCATTATGGCCGTATACGATTTTGCAGCATAAGTGCCGGCACCGTCTGCTGCCTCATAATAATTATAGATAAACTCGCGAAAGAACTAATTCTGGTATAAGAATACCGCTGCATAACTGTCGAACGACGCCAGAGCGAAACCATTACAAACGGCAGCGATGCGGATTTTTTAATTCACATGTAATGTAGCTAATATTCTGCTGCTCGGGAAAACGCACGTTAAAATGACATTTCAAAATCATTCTCGCTTAATAATGTAAAATAAACGAAATATCAAAACAATATGACGTTGAACGAAGTAACGCGTCGATACATTCCAGGTATATAAAGAAAATGCAGAATTTCTGTTTCCCCAATCGCATGTCTGGATTAACACAAATGTTGTGCCACAAAGTTCCGTGGCAGGACAAAAGGATTCTGACCTTGACCGAGCAACTGCAAGTAATTACAAATAACCAACCATCCATATGGACCCTCTAAATTCCATAATGCATACGTTTGTCAAGCTAAATCGTTTTTTCATCCAAATGACATCTTTTATTCGGAACCATCTTCGAATAAAGCATCAGTTTGGATAAGCTAATGTAGTCAGGTGCAACATCATCAACATGCACGTTTCATTGCTAAGGCAGTTCAAGTTAAGCATGTATTTCGAGCAAACCATATTGGCAAAAGTGGGTATATATTCATATATACTCTTTTTGTTGAAGATAGATGGCTGTAATTCTCTTTAATAAATACATCCTTATAATTCAGGTGTTTCTTCGCCAAAGCCCATTGCTTGAACCCGTCGTTGAACATCCACTCGATGGGACCGTGTGCTAACTCGGGTTACACTGTCGCGCCGGTGACACCAGTGACGTCATTGACACAATCTGCTACTGTGACGCCATTTGTGACGAAAGAACCACTTTTTCAGGGTCACAACGCTGTGCAAGACTTTCTGTGCCTGGAACTAATGCACGAGGATTGTCCAATGGATACAGAGATGGTCTGTGGTTCGGACAACAATACATATGACAATTTGTGAGTGATTTATTTTTAATCAGCATTTTCATCATCATCATCAGCAGCAGCAACAGTAGCAGCAGCAATATCGTCTTCATCAATTTCAATTTATCACTACCATTACCAGCCCCAAAACGTGCAAAATTGTCATCTTATAACATCAAAACACCCTCATCGCATATATAGAAATTTCCTAACAACATGTACCTAAATCACGTTTTCACGAAGAAGACTCTTTTTATACCATAGCCGTCATCATTGTTGTAATCCCCTCACCCACCAAGATCATCGTCATCAATATCATTATGACCATCACCAATAACACCAAAACCATTTACAAAAAAACCCATAAAAAATCCACCACCATCACTTAAACTACCTGCAAAACAAAAACACCACTTCAAAAATTAGTTCAAATACTTATCGTCTAATTTGCTTTTAAGGTGGTATCCGGCCATTTATCAAATACATGTCACAATATCTAACTTTCGTCTCAATTAAGACTATTTTGAACATGAACTATAACTGTTCTTTCTGATATGATTGTTGTCACTATATAAGTTTATTTATAAAATGGCACGTTTAATAAACGACGAAATGGTGTAACAGAAAGAACAGACCAGCAACAAACTAGTACAATTATGTTTTATTTTAATAAACAATTAAATCAATGGCGTAATCTAACAAAAACTAATAAATGAGACAAAATTTCAGAAAGCAAAATAAATGTCAGCTTAAAGTTTGTCCCTCTAGGAGGTGTCCCTTAAACAGGCCAATTAATAATCAAACGTCGAATAATCCTGAAGAGTTTTCGGTAGAATGTCCTCGTAGATAAGCACAGATGAATTAATCCAAGGGTAGAACAATTCACGAATGTTAATAATATAATTCCAAATACAACACTTCAATATTTATATCACTGTAGAATATAGTAAGTCCACGTAAATTCCAACACAGAAAGATTTAATATTGAAGCTGCAAGTATTTCCAAACTCTATGTCTAAACTCTTTATCCAAACTTCCAAACTTACTTTATTCGGCAAACACGCCCTTATATATACCCAAAGAATTTCCAGAACATTCACGAACCCAGAACATTCACGAAGCCCAGTTAAAAATAAACAAATGAACTTTCTGGCATGATCCTTTTCTTCTAGTAGTTACGCGAATGCTACGTCATCAAAACCACAACGGTAAACAACCCTTAACCTGACTAGCGTAACCTTAAACGCTAGTGTACTACTGTACATAACATTTCTTTCCAAATCTGTAAAAAAGCAAAAGCGCTACAGTGGTCTCTAATAAAATAGATATCGACGTTAGGTATCGACGTCAGAGGTATGGATTTATGGTTCGCTATTCTCACAAATCTATGGCACTAATAAACAGTATTTAGCAGGACCTTTTTCATGTAACTATGACTTATTTGATTATTTGAGAAAACAAATTTTGGTCCAAACTGTCGGATACCATTTTTAAGCACAAATTAAACCACAACCAGTACCAAAAGTAGCGCCCGTAGCCCAGAGTGTATGATTGTAACTTCTGTGAGTCCATGACACCTTACCACAAAGGTCCGAGTCCTGACCAGGACAAACAACTTTTATGTGGGGAGGTCTTCCAGCAGGTCGAGGATTTTATCCCGGCATTTATCTGATGCCTTCGTCCACCTGTAATTACCACCGACATCACCCATAATCGTATAACTTTTATCGATGGATCAGCAGAAGGCTTGACAAGGTTTGAAGTAGTTAGTCACAGAGAAAGTAAATAGCTAATCATTTTTCAGTAGTGAACTGAATATTTTTTACTTTGGCATTATATTTAAATTTAAAAGAAAACACTATTTTCTTGCATTTGTTATACAGTTTTTTGATATTTGTTAAACAGGTGTATTTCTAATGCAATTGTTTGCAGCCAGAACACTTTGCCTCTGATTTGAGTTAGGATAGTCTTCCGTTGACCTATTGACACGTCATTTGCGTAGCTGCCTGTACGCAGAATACGCAACCGAGTACACATTACTCACAGAGAATGAAAATATAAAAATATTAAATCTGCAAAAAAAATCTTAGCATAGTACGGGTAAGGCGTTTATTTATTGCAATAAACAATTAGTCCTATTTACAACATGAAAAGTCGATTAAGCATTTTTTAGCTCTGAATTTTTGGTATGGGAGTATGAAGTATAAGAACCTTATATTTGAAATCAGAACTTCTAAGATAATTCTGTCTGCGGGACGATCACTCCATGTCGCTTGAATTTGAGTAGATTCTCTTTTGGAAATGTAACATGTCTCTCATGATTATGTATGATTCCTGTTACAAGATGTAAATGCCTGTAACATAATAATTACTTAAAAGCTAGTTATAATTTGATACAGAAACCTTCCCCAAAGCCCCTTCGTAAGATTTAGAAACACACAAATTTCCGGAGTGGCATGCCCTCGAATCCCACGCGGCCATGCGCACACGTCATACCATGCATAGCCACGCCCCTGGATATACAGTAGAACCTCGCTAAGAGGGACATCTCGCTAAGAGGGGCACCTGTGGTTCTTTTTTAAAGTGTCCCGCTTAGCAAGGTGGTCCTGATACTGAGTTCATACAAATCAATTCCTTGTACTTATGCATATATCTAAGTTTTAATATTGTCTTTATATTGTATTAATATTTAAGAGTACTTATTGTGTTTGAAGTTTATTTGTTTTAACATTCTTTTTTACGTTTTACAGTATATTTGAATTTAACCATTTTTCACAAGGATATAATTAAAAATAAAAAATAAAGTAAAATTTTGCTATTTATTTTTTGCTTTAAAAGAAGTTTAACATAAAGGTCAGTCTTGAAAAAAATAATTAATGCACCCTAAAAAATCAAGAAATGAAAAGACGATATGCACAATGAAGATATGAAGATACTTAAAGCTTCTTACTCAACAAATTATGATCCGGTATCATTTTGTATTATAACATACACACCATCACTAACACAGTAATTACGATGCTGATCATCACTATGCAAATACCTTACTCTTCCATTTCAGTTGCGAGTTCCAGAAGCAGAGGTGTTCCCATCGCGACCTTACAGTCAATCATTATGGTCCTTGCTAACTCTAAATGTACACTTTTAATAAAATGTGATGTCAGAATTGCAATCGTGTGTAATTATTAAATCTCATTCTTACGGTCGTGTGTTATTATCAAATCTTATTTTTACAATCGTGTGTTATTATTAAATCATTTTCTTACAATCCTGTGTTATTATTTAATCTTATTCCTACAATCGTTTGTTATAATTTAATCGTATTCTTACAATCGTGTGTTATTTTTAAATCTTATTCTTACAATCGTGTGTTATTATTAAATCTTATTATTACAATCGTGTGTTATTATTAAATCTTATTCTTACAATCGTGTGTTATTAATTATTATTAATTAATAATAACTAAATATAAACTATTATAATTAATAATACAGATGAGCAGTCAAATAAACATGCTTTTGCCTAGCAACTTTTTTTTGTTGTTGTTGTTTGATAAGGTTATTAGGACGATTCTTTTGTTGTTTGAATATATATTTGAAAACTCATCAGTTCATTTTGATTAGTTTGGTTAGAAGATTCGTATAAAAACATGCCTTAATCAAATGCCGAAATTAACGAATGTTGTTATTCACCCTCGCTGTATGCGTGCAATTTTAGATTTTTTTTTATTTGGTACTTATCTCTGACATTGAAGAATGTTCGTTTGTTTGTTGATTAATTGATCCACCGACATTATTTCAGTTATCTGGAGACGGTGTCATTTTGAAGCAGATATAGTGTTGCCTTTGCTGTGTATAGCATGCCGTGAACACCTGACATGATACCACACCCAGTCACATTATCCTGACACCAGTCGTGGAGCTACCCTTATATTTGCTCAAGCGTAAGCAAGGGATCTAAACATCTACCATTCTAACGACTTTGGTATGTCGCGGCCCGGGATCGAACCCGGGGCCTCCCATGCCTGGAGCTGACGCCCTACCGATTGCGCTACCATGTCCGGTTTGAAGAATGTCAAACACTAAAGAAATCGGAATTTTTAGTGAAATATGTTAAGTTTAAACAATATTTATTAAATGATAATACCATTTGATACATATTTGACATATGTAACAACAAATGCAGATAGAATTGGGAAATAAAGTTTGGAGATTATGTAGATGCCTTTTCTAGGAGAGCATAACCGTACATTGAGTTATTTCAAAATACAGGTTATCGCAAACCTACAATTATAATTATGTACAAGTTAAGTATTTAACTTTTAATGCCAAGAACAAAGAAAGAAAAAAAAGAATAACAAGGTCGAATAATAGATGTGTGTAGTAGGAAATGTTTTGTAGTTAGAAGAAAATCAAATTGAGGAATGAGTTTGCAATATGTTTACAACATGTGGGGAGTAAGACTGCCAGTTATCTTTTGATTTTTTTAGATAAGAAGTCTGGACAAAAGCAGAACTTCGTGATATTTTGGATCACGTCTACACAGATACAGATCACGTCAAGAAATGTATGTGGAAGGTCATTGTATTTAGATGGGCAATAAATAAACGCATACATTTTCAGGTTGATACAAATGGGAACATACATTTTTCTTGGTAGCTGGTGTCGAGAAAAGATGTCAAGATTTCAAGTGGAGACACGTACCTGAAGTACATATACATGCAAGGAATGCATTATCACATGCGCAATTCGAAGATATACTAGGTCGTGCACACAACACGGATAAGCATTGGTTAAGGTGTGTCGCGACGCTATGGATTCTCCGAATGTGAATAAAATCCTTATAGAAAAAAAATGTTACAGCCCGTTTTGTAGTAAACTTTGTTTTCGTCCAGAATCTTGATGTTTTCTGAACATTTATTTCATTAATAAAAAAAAGATTGACGCCAAAATGAGGACAGTGCGCGCGCTTTTAACTTCATTGTGTCTTGGTGTCAGTCAATCAAATTCGTTTCTTCCCCGTATTGGCCCTGTTGCATCATCCACTTAAATTGCTTCATTTCCGTGTTGACCCTGTTTCGTTTGTACTAGCACTACTGGTCCTGATTTCGAACATGGAAAGTTTTTTATTTTTATAAACAGTTTCGCTGTTAATGAATTATTAACGTGGTAGAAGATACAATACAACACAAAATATTAAAACAGTTAATAGATAAACTGTAGTAGACATCATGGTTAGTTTTCTGCTTGATAACGGGGTACATTTGGACGCAAAACCTGTGCAACCTATTTATGCGTCTAATGGTGCCCCAAACCCCTCCGCTATTATTATTATTATTATTATTATTATTATTATTATTATTATTATTATTATTATTATTATTATTTACCTGACCTGGCAGCGCAATCGGTAGAGCGTCGGTTCCAGGTGCGGGAGGTCCCGGGTTCGATCCTAGTTGGCCGGTTGTCAGGATAATGTGACTGGATGTGGTATCATGCTGGGTGTGGTATCATGCCAGGTGTCCATGGCATGCTATACACAGTGAAGGCAACACTATACCAGATTAACATAAAAATTCAGATTTTGCCGCACACTGACTAGAGTGAGGGTGGAAAGAAGGGCCAATTTTAGAACGAGTGTTCCACTGAATATGCTTTCTTAGCTATGCCCAAGATCCAACGTTCAAGAACTGAACACTACAGTGGATGCGGCGTTTTGATAATAGTGGTGATGTTGTTAATGTCCAAAACATGTATTACGGGGTCAAGTGACCTTCATAGAAAAATTACAAAATCACTATACTTAACTTCTTCTTCTCACAGGTTACTGCTGCATGTAAAGTCCTCACTGCTAATTCAGTACGGACCGGTCCTAATGAGCATGATCTCATCTTGGTGATGAACTCCTGGAGACTGCAAATGACAAGCGTCATCAGGTGGACTTCAACCGTCATAAGGCGTTTCCACTACGCCCTCAGGTTGACGGGGTCGGCAGTGACTGTTCACTACCCGCTATTGTCAGGTCTCCAGGATGGCTCTTCCCTTCTAAACCAGAGCCAACACGATGCCCTCTCTGCAGCATCAGCAAGGAGTTTGATAGCTGCCTTCCTCTTGGTTCCTTTCATGCCAATCTTCTGGTACATTCTCCAGATAGACTGTGCTGGAAAACCTCTGGCCCCCACCTCGACTGGAAGAACCCAAGCACTCCATCCTTTCTGTCTGCAGGAGTCTGCCAACTCTGCATATTTGGCACTCTTTCTCTCATGGGCCTCCTCGCAAGCATCCTCCCAGGGTACAGTCAGTTCGATCATAATGATCTTCCTGCTGACTTCCGACCTTATAAAATAGTGATCACCTAGTCATAGCATTTCGGCTCTCTCGGACTGTGGGTTTTCATTTTGCTCAGGTGAGCTTAATTGTTTTTAGTGGAATTAAAGATATATTTCAAAGGTTATACTATGAGGCATGACTGACAAAAGTTGCAGAGTCGTCGCATTAGCTGGCGACGATTCGAGAAAATGGAATTGGGCCAATATTTAAAGGTTGATCCGAAAGTTTGCTTACATTTTATGTGATAATATCTGTAAATAAGAACGAATGGAATTCCTGCTAAAATAGACATCGACGTTACATCGGATGACGTTGATGAACTAAATCATTAGTGATTACATAATTTTCTTAGTTTAAAAATATCTAACTGTGCAGCATGGCTCAGATAGGAAATACAAGTTTGTAATGACGATTGTGACATTGTGGTTCACTTTTCCGACAGGTGTAGGACACTAATAAACAGCATTTTACGAGCTCTGTTTTATGGTTTAGTAAGATATTTAATGAACATATTTTTGGTCCAAACTGTCAAATAGCACCTTTAAGATAAGCTGATAAGGTTCCTTAAAAGTCAAGCTTGTATGTTACATGTAGAAACCTCGTCTGGGTCAATTAGATAACTTCTATTTGAAGAACAGTAACAACTGTTCAATATGTTGCGACTTTGCTGCTTATTTGGACTGGTTTCAGGTATTTATTATATATTGTAAATTTTGATTCTTTTATTATATAGGTGATTATTTGCTCATGAACGTGGAGAAATTGTTTTAACCCAAAAATACAAACATATTTATGGAATTCATTTCAAATAATACCGGGTAACTTGGCAAAACACCATAGTTTACATTTTTTTACGAAATATTCTTCTGCAGTACAAGTACAAATCCTTGTCAAATAAAGATTATAATTGTTTATCGAGTGTTCTAACTCACAAACTATAAAGATTTTGTGGTAGTAGTGTGCGACAAAAAATAACTTTAATCAGTCCATTGAACTAAAGTTTACACTTTTACCACACACACCAGCCGCGTTTCTGCCATTACGCACTTTACGTACCAAAAACACTAAGAAAGTCGATGCCTAACCTGGGTTAGGAATGATATATTTTATTTCCGTAGTTTCTATGTTGTAAAATCTTATTACCACACCAATCAAGTTGAAAAGGTTTACAACGATTAAACTTATACACGTCAGGATTTTAGTCGTTCATATTTTGAGTTAAGTTCCTCGCATGTCCACATTTTTAATGTTATTCATTAGAAAAGAACCGATTATATTTAAAGTATTACTACAAAGGTTATTTCCTTTTAAATGTGCGTAACGGCCCAGATACGCGCCCACACACACACACACACACACACACACACACACACACACACACACACACACACACACACACACACACACACACACACACACTCACACACAGACACACTCACACACACACTTACACACACACACTCAAACACACACACACATACACACACACACACACACATACACACACACACACTCACACACACACATACACACACACACACACTCACACAAACAAACAAACAAACGAAATTGGGCAATTAACTGACAGAACTTCACTGATAGTTTGTCTATAGAAAAAACAAACATGCCTTACAATTTCTCTGCATAAATCCGCACTTTAGTTGAAGTATCAATGATTTAAAACTCGATTTAAATTGTAGGGCAGTACAAAACGTGGGAAACCGCTATAACTGTTCATTCTTTCAAAATTCATTCATTCTAAAAATAACGACGATGGAGATTTCTGTTTAAGATAAATATCGAAGTCAGAGCATGAAGACATGTAATATTAAAGCGCACAGTTGAAAGATATATACCCTCCAAAATTGATCCAAAAGTGGATATTAATATTGAACTGAATTGAATTTGACCATACTCATTCGATGCATCGTATCGCACATACACAACGGATTTCCATACATTGCGGTAACTCCTTACAGTTCTATTTTTGTGTTTATACAAATACCATTGTCGGAAATTATTTTCATTTAGGGAACATTCGTATGGATCTAATTAAGCTGAATTTATGTTTGTTACAGTTGTTGTGTCACTTGACTGCAGCTTTATAGCGAGGCTGGACTGTTCCCGTTATCCTGAAGAAATTACATGTGGAAGCGATGGCAGAGACTACGCTAGCAAGTAAGCACATAATTTATAAAAGATAATTTGTGAATTACGATAATTCTGCACGAGTCCTTTTATTTGTTTTGACAATTATGTTCCGTGAACTTCAAATCACCGAGCTAATTTTCGGTAATATATTAAAAACATCACCAACTTTATTATGAGAGAGATACGGTTTTTGCAAGTAACTATGTCTTATACAGGCTAATCATTGGGGCAGCCGAAACGTCTATAAAATAAGTTAATCTTTTAAACAACAGGTAAAATCATTACGACTTATAGGTGGTATCCAACAATTTGCCGATATCAAATGCATATAACAATATCCGACCCCTGCTTGAGATATATGTGCATAGTTTCTGCTGAAACTCATATTTAAGTCTAAGCAAAGACGATTTTGAACAATACCTCAACTAGCACAACTCTTTAAAAATCACTGTAATTGTTCATTCGTTCCAAATCTTTAATAAGAAGTAGCCCTACATTTGTAGCCAAACAGAAGCTATGAAAATTCAAATTCCTCCGCGTTTTATTTCACAAGAACTCCTTTCTGTTTTACAATGAGCTATATAGATCGATCTATTTTACTAAATGGTTTTATTTTCAACTGCGCAAGTGCAACAAACCACGCATTCTGGCTTGACTCCTCCCTTTGTGACGACAGGTTTGAACATGTCAAAACGAGTTACAGTTTTATGGGGCGGATTGCATGTCATTTTAGTAGAACAGGTAGAAGTGAGGCGGGGACTTCTAAGTCGAAAATCTGCGCTCGTTTAGGCTTCTGTTTTCTATAGAAACGTCTAAATAGAATCTATCCTGTAATACATAATCACGAGTGTAATATTATCCAAAAATAGACATCGACGTCAGAGCGGATTACTCGGGTGATGATGTAACGTGATCTCAAAAGTAGGCAGTCACGTGTTTTTCTTATTTCAAAAATAGCTAACTGTGCAGCGTGGGTCAAATAGGAAATACAATGACCATTAGGGTGTTATGCTTCACTTGTACCATATCAATCGGGACCCCTCGGCGATTTATTTTCCGGAAGTTACGGAAATGGCCGAGTTGTTACGATTGGTACCATATATCGGAACCGAGTGGCACTCAAACCCGGTCCGACGTAGCGAGAAACAATTACCATAGTCTAACTAAAGAGTCAACTGCCCATGGCTGTTATTGGTTATATACACCGAAGCACAGAAGATATCGAGGGCAAATACGACTCAACAATTTGTTTCACATACTTCTAAAACGATTAATGAATTATTTCGAAGCTTGCTAAACACTAATAATTTAACTTTAGCTTTGCAAAAGGTTCAGATACAGGTCATTAAGCTGTCTTATCAAGATCTACCCTGTATGCATGCTGCACTGTCTTCAACCGGGGCGGATCCAGTTAAAATGGTGGTTTTGGTAGTGGGGGGTGGGGGTATGAGCCAAGATCTATTCAGCTTTATCACAGTAAATATAAGATATATATATATTTATTTATTTATTTATATACACAGTAAGGGACCCTAACTTCGACCTAAGCAGTCAACAGACAAAATTTACTTAAAAACTTAGTATTTTTTTAACTTACAAGTATGTGTTTTCATAATTCTACGCTTTTATCTGACTGGCGGGGTCCTTCCCTGGTCTTCACAAGTAAATTTACTACCTATACATAAAGTACATTTGTAGCGAGCAAATAATTAAAAGTTTAGAATGAACTATTAACAAATGTTGCAGGCTAAGTGCTTAAATCTAGTTTCAACATTGCCAACTCGATCGATGGTCAAGTCGATGAAAATTGTTAAGTCCCAAATATATCGAGTTAACAAAGTTGTGTATATACGGTTGTATCTGTTCTTTTTCACTAGGTGCCTATTCGCCAAGGCTAATTGTTTAGACCCTAACATCCACATCCAAGCGGCAGGAAGTTGTGCGAGCAATGGCTATGTGCCCTCTACCAGCGGTATCACAGAGGCGCCTCTATTTGAAGGTCACAACGCCGTGAAAGACTTCTTTTGTCTGGAGATGATGCACGAGACATGCCCTTCATCCTCGACGAAAGTGTGCGGATCCGACGGTGTCACCTATGATAGTTTGTAAGTTATGTGGGCAGTCTTAATCCGCTCAGAACAACACGACCACTCAAAGCAAAAGTACCAATCAAAACACCTACATGAAAAGGTAACCAGCCATTGCTGAAGTCCTACAACATATTGTGCAGATACAAGTCCGCTCTCCGTGAAGTGTCACTAATTGAGTATCAGTTTGCTCAAACACGCAGTCATTTTAATTGATTTCGCAGCTTTGATTGAGAGCAAAAGGTTTCACACCTCTGCAATGGAGAGCCAATCAGGGCAGATTGACTTAGACCAGGTATAATTAAGTTGATTTATTGACATTGGGGCCAGTAACATTTATGGACTTATGATTTTTATTCACATTTATCGCATCGACTTATCAACTTTTATTTATATTAAATATATAAGGATTAACGTCGGGACTGCTCATTTTCATCGACATATGCGTAAGTATCTACTTAGTAAGGTACGAGTAAACGAGGTTCGACGGTAGTTGTATTAATGTTATTACTCTTACAATTATTCCCCATGCCCGTTTAATTCATGCTTGAAGGTAGTATCCAACACTTTGGACCCAATTCTTTTTCCTCAACTTGCAGGGCTGGAATAATACAGTAGCCCGACGTCCCGGACAAAATGCAGTTTCGGGCTACTGGTCATTGATCTTTAAATCAGTCCCGGATAAGTCATAAATTGGCAGTCGGACAAGTAACAAACATTGATTTCTAATTAACGATGAAGACAATCAATTTCACGCTAGGAGCATTTATCAACAACACGTAAAGGCGGTACATGTACAATGCACGCATCTATCCAAAACAGCCAATCACAATGAGCGGTACATAGACAAAAAAATAAAAGAAATGACTTGTTATACATTGTTAGTTGTAGATATGACAAATGTATTGTGTTTGTTAAGTGAAAACGACGCAAATTTTAAGACAAGTCTTTTATGTCCAGATAACTAGTCCGGGACTTGTCACTGAAAAGAAAATATTTCCAGCCCTGAACCTACTAAACAAAATGTAGTTAACTGGAAACATTCTGCGAAATGCTGCTTATTGGCGTCCTACATCTATGTGAAAAGTGAAGCACAACGCCCCACTAGTCATTACAAACATGGATTTCCTATTCTAGTCACGCTGCCCTTTTAGATTATTTTTAAACCGAGAAAACCACGTGACCACTTATATTTGAGGTCACATTATATTATCAGTCGGATTAACCGCAGCTCTTACGTCAATGTCTTTTTTTAGAGAAATCACCAACGAGCATTTATCCTGCTTTTACGCGTAAATGTGCAGGATAAAGACTTGCCGGATAAACTTAGTGATATCCAGTCAATAGATCATGTGACCATGAATACACTGTTTACATTAGTTATGTTCACACGCTCTTAATCAATAGTGTAATTAATGCTTTTTCGCTGATTTATACAATCATTCATGGATTTTTTTAACCATTTATATGTTAACATGGAGAATAAAAATAAAAAACAATTTTTTTGAACGGAGGTTCATGTCTGAATAAAGAATGAGTAAAGCGGTTATTGATTTTCCGTTATTTTTCTTCAATCTTCCTCGTTTGTTTACCGATTTCCTATTTTGATTTTTTTTAAATTTCATATAAAAGATTAAAAGTAGAATAAATCGAATACATGGTTGGTGCCGAGAATGAGAAAGTTTATCTGGTTCGCTTCGAAGCGTATCTTGGCGAGCTTTAGCGAGCCAAGATATTCGCTTCTCGCTCACCAGATAAACTTTCTCATTCTCGGCACCATGTATTCTCTATATTTATGGATTTGTAAAGACTAAACATTTAAAGCATGTACTTTACGATTTTTAATATATAACAAGTGAGATAGACGTTTTACTTAAGACTAAAATATGTCTATAAAAAATTATGCCCAAATTCTGGGGTAAGATAGTGTTTCAAGTATTTGCAATATGAAAACTTTCGGATACCACATTTTACTCTCTTACACTGTCAATTAAGTGTATTTACAATGTCGTATTCTTCTCGCAGCTGTGAATTCCAGAAGCAACAATGTTCCCATGACGATCTCACGAAGGTCAAGGACGGACAATGTTAGAGGTCGACACCCAATGATGTCACATCATTAGAATCTTTTCTTGTGGCTTAATATTGTATTATAATAAATTTACTAACAAGGCAAAAACTTTGCACTTTATTTATTTAATTGTTATTAAATGATTACCTATTGTAAGTTTCAGAAGTTAATCACTGAGACACAACTGTTGAGGAGTATTCGCTCATGTGGTACCCATAATGCCACGACTACAATGTTTGTTTGGTTTATCTCCCTCCTACAGTGTTTCATTTATCAGGAAATGGTGTCTACTTCATGCAGATATAGTGCTGCCTTCCCTGTGTATAGCATTCCGTGAACACCTGGTATGATACCACACCCAGTCACAGTATCCAGTCACACAAGGCCAACCAGTCTTGGAACTACCCTTATATTTGCTTAAGCGTTTGCAAGGGAGCTTAAACATTTCCATCTTTAGCAACTTGGGTATGTCGCGGCCCAGGATCGAGCCCAGGGCCTCCCGTATGTGGAGACCACATCTACAGATTGCGCCTAAAATAATTTCTATTTTGCGTATCAGTCATTTAGAATATGATTAAAAATTCACCACAAATAGCCATAACATTGTAACATTAAAATGCTATTTACAGTTACTTTGATGATGAAAATCTAATCTATTGATATTTTAGTAACTGCTTTAAAAAACTGCCACGAGAAAACTTAAATGCTTACAATTGAAGTAGGAAAAACTGATAAAGGAAATAAAAAAATCTGGAAACAAAAAGAAAATTCTTTTGACTATACAGGGTAACTATAATCTAACATAAATCACAACAAAATAAAACAATATAGTGTTGCTTGAAAAGAAACAAATTCAGTAACAAGGATTTTTAGTCAAACAATTTGACAGCTTTGATCTGAAAATAGTAAAATAAAACACCATAATGATTATAGCACTTTTACAATTATAAATAGTAATTACATGTACAAATATTGTGCTCAAGTTGTGTCTAACCACAGCTATTAAAGATAGGCATTGTAGACATAGTCCCTTTGCCAAATCGCTGTTTTGGGGATAATCAGATGACATGTTGTCTAGAAAACAAATTTAAAAAGCTGCATATGATAGGTACAGGTAATGCTTAAGCCACATATTGTGTTGTTCTTATTAAAACCTTCTTGTTTTCTACTTGTTTTTTAATTGGAATTATGTCACCATTTAAAATCACTAAGGTGATTGCTGTGATCAGATTCTGACATAAAATGTTATTATAAGAGACACTTTGGTGAACAACTAGGCAAACTTGTCAAAAGTCAATGAACTTCTATTCTTCAAAAATCTTTAGTCAATGTAACACAAAATTAACATACCAGATAATCAGTCAAAGATGGAAAAAATATTGCATATATTATAAAGGAAACATTAACAATAATCCTGTATAAACACTATTCTAAGTATGAAGTCCTTATAATGTAACTCTTAAAGGTGGTATCTAAAAGTGTGAATCATTTTTTCCCCTCATGCAACCAAATAATTCACTGTCAAAAGTTTTCGCAAATGCAGTTTAGGAATACTGACCGAGTCTTCCTGTCCATGGACTGCAGTTATCCTCAAAACCATAAAGGAATTTAGAATTACTGATTGATTCAATCTGTCCTAGGACTGCAGTTAGCCTCAAAACCATAAAGGAATTTAGAATTACTGATTGATTCAATCTGTCCTAGGACTGCAGTTAGCCTCAAAACCATAAAGGAATTTAGAATTACTGATTGATTCAATCTGTCCTAGGACTGCAGTTAGCCTCAAAACCATAAAGGAATTTAGGAGTACTGATAGTTTTCTTGTCCTAGGACTGCAGTTAGCCTCAAAACCATAAAGGAATTTAGAATTACTGATTGATTCAATCTGTCCTATGATGGGAGTTAGCCTCAAAACCATAAAGGAATTTAGGAGTACTGATAGTTTTCTTGTTCTAGGACTGCAGTTAGCCTCAAAACCATAAAGGAATTTAGAATTACTGATTGATTCTATCTGTCCTAGGATGGGAGTTAGCCTCAAAACCAGAAAGGAATTTAGAATTACTGTTTGATTCTATCTGTCCTAGGACTGATCATAATTTTTTTGTCCTATGAATATAGATTAAATGGCTCCTAGGTCCTCAGTACAAAGAATTTGGCCCCAGAAATCAAGAAATTTAGATGTAACAACAATAAGTCTCCAAATGTTGAAAACATAAACCATTAAACAAAACAAACAACTTCAACTTTCAAAAATGCAACAAACAGCTGATTTTTTGCCTTATAGAAAAATTGCTTTAAAAATTTAAAGGAAATTCACAAACAACTAGAACTGTCTAGTGTTTCCTGTGCCTCCTATAATGGACATCCCTGGACATTCTTGCTTCATCTCTCTGACCAAGAGGACGAGTATAATCTCCTCGGACCACTACACCCTTTCCCATTTCTTGCCTGTCCACTTGCTTTCTGTATTCTGTATCTGATGCTCCCTTCCTTCCTTCCCTATCTTCCGGATAATAATCCAATGCCACCGTTGAACACTGGTCTGTCCCCTCTGGCCTCTTATTTTCAATATCTAGGTCCCTCAACAATGAGGGATGGTCATCAGCCTTATCATAGCTATACTGAGCAGCACTCCTATATCTGCTTTTAACCTCTCTTTTATGGTCATCAATGACAGATGAATCAGAAGAAGATGCTTGGTTATCATGCCTCATGGGCCGTCTTCTCTTCTGTCCAACTTTCTGCCTTTCACTGCTTGCGTCTCGCTTGTTTCTATATACCCCCTCCCTGTGAAGTTCCCTTGCAGGCTTTGACACAACTGTAGCATTTACTGAATGCACAGGCTGTTCAAATCCCACTTGACTGACACTTGGGATATCGGAACCATAACTGTCAGCATCACTAATGCTGTCAATATGATCTGAATCCTCTTCAAGATGACTGTCAGGATGTTCCGCAGCTATTTTCTCCTGTACTTTATGACTTGGGGGAACTGCTCCTTTCTGTCTTTTATTGCTAGCGTTCATCTCTTGGTAGTAACCTGCTGCTGTCGACTCTATGTTGTTGTTCACACTACTGAGAGCTGGCTGGCTTGAGGTGTTGGTGGCACTATTTTCCTTGCCCAACACAGCCTGCTCTAGTCGAGACAGTCTCTCATTGGTTGAAACAGACAGAAGCATCAGCTGGAAGAGAATACAGGCTCAAGTTATACAACTTACATAGAAAGTGTCACCACCGCTGATTAGTCAGATTTGAGACATTGGAATCTTTTTCTTATGGAATTTAAACCTGTAGATTAAACCAGGACATACTAATTGTAAAAACTGCACATGATTGCTGTTAAGTCTATAGTTTACTGTTTATTCCCAAACTACTAAAAAAGAAAAAGGATAACAAAAGATGTTTGTAGAACATACATCCCTGCTTGCTAACTATCAACAACAATGGTTGTTGTGACTTTGACCTTTTACTCAAGACACTCAGTCTGTGTTGGACACCAAAAACAACAGAGGTCATAAACTCATTATGACCGATGTGGATAGCCAGTTTGAGGCATGTAGGTTCAGGCAATCTCTTGGTATCAATCAGAAACCAGAATCATATTGCAGATAATTGTAACTGTTAAAGTATCCCAATGCAGATTGCTGTTAACTTGACCTTGGAAATGATAGCATTCGGTAAAAAACAACAACACACATGTTCCTTGATTCGTTTGACTATAACATTCTAAAAAATACAAATTGCTATCATACCCAACTAATTTTAGACTTCCTTGAAGCGATGTTGGAAAAAATTGAGTCCTGAATATTGTGCACTCCATAAAAAAAGAAAACATACACAAAGGGAGGTAACTAAAAGCATTACAAAGTTATAGGTATAGTTCTTGTGCCCTGCAGTTCTACTCACTCACCAAGTGAATCCAAGGGGTAAATTTTGAGATAACAAAAAACTGAACAAAGATAGAGTCATGTTTTTTTCTTTATACTGCACTTCTTTGCATCAAGAGCTATCCTAACTCGCTGTTTGAAGTCAAAATATGCTCCTGACAAAATTACCATGGGCACACAGGCTGAGACAATACAAATGCATGCGAAGCATACAATGAAGGTCAAATTTAAAAATTAAGAAAAAGGCGACCTTAATAGGATTCAGTCCAACCACCGCCATTTTTGATCAATTTTTTTATACGCTTCAAATGGAGGTGCTGCAGAGCACATGCTTTTTCAGAAGTTGCAACTTTTTGCACTACTTTGTTGCATAAAAACTGATTTGAAAATGTTTTTTAGGAAGAAACTCTTACAGTGCTAATTTTCTCCTGTATGCCCGTCTGTATGTTGGATATTACCTCCTCAGTTGGTCCAATATAGGTTGTCTCACAACTGCCTAGTTCATAACTGAAACAAAAACATTAAGCTTAATTTATAGCGAACTTTAGTTTCCAACCCGAACACACTACAAACCTTTGTAAAGAGTAACAAAACAAGCATAAAGCACATCAATAAACAAGTTAAAATATATATTACCATGTTACATGTTAAATCTCAATCGAACACTTTTACTTTTATTAAAGTAAGGACGTTTTTGGTACTGGGCATACCACACCTTAAAATCATTAGAATATCCACACAATAATTGCAATGTCTATTATGTCACACTTTAATTCACTGAGAAATGAACATATTCTTTTCATTGCAGCAGTACACATTGGAAACGGAAAATATAGTATTTATATACAACAAATATAATCTAGAAATAAAAGAAGGAATCATACCAACTTTTTCTAATAGTGAAAGAATATGTGTTGATACCTGCTGACACGTTCAGCTAAGAAGGTAATGAATCCTCGTGTCATATCCATGTTTGAGCAGGAAGCCAAATATTTCCGACCCAGATCTGTATTGCATTTCTTACAGTATACCACATTGTAGGTACTGCAACAACAACAAAAATTGGTTGTCAGTTTGTCTTCATTTTGTAACAGTTAATAACAATTCACAAGATACTGGTAATCCTTACTTTTTTTTCTTTGTAAAATAAATAGCACAGAATCAAATATTACTATGAGATCAAAACATGAACAAATAAAAAAAAAATGCTGCATGTGTGGTTCAAATCAGTAGCACAAAATATAATAGCCAAGCAGGCTAACCACAATCATCCAAGCTGATGCCATTTACTTACATATGATTGAACATTCTTAAAATTGAGGTCATAAGGTGATAGAAAAGCTAATTTATAGAGTGATCAGGCCTTCTCAGGCTATGTTTGTTAATACGTTTGTTTTGATCCAGATCAGCCAGTTTGTATAAAATTAAAAGCCAAAAACTAGGATTTATTATTAAACATAACAAGCCAATGCTAAGAACTATATCATTTTTTCAGTTTTTGGTAACAGTTTTATACATAGGTAAAAATAAGTACTGATTAAGACTTAGCCACAAAAACAAAGTGAAGTTTCTGTTCAGATAGCTTTCAAATGATCTGGATCTACGCTCATTTTCTTATGTAATATGTGATAGGCTAAGAGCTAACAAGTACAGAAGGCTAAAGGGAATCAGCTACCTGCCACTGTCTGGACCCTGTCTGGAGATCTGGATATCTTCCCTCACTCTCACAACCTCAGTGACACCTACACAAGACAAATTGAACATCATAAAGTAAGGTTGAAATTTGCATAAATGTATTATAATGTCTAAATTATTCAAACATCAACCAAATTACTTAATACCTTCCCAGCACTGTTTTGTGAAAAGTATTTCATTGTATGAGATTGTACAATGAGGTACACAAAAAATTAACAATTAATTATTTTTCTACATATACATTTATACTGTAATATTTTAAGAGAAAAAAAATCATCAATTTTAACACTGAAACCCTGGAAACATTTTACAGTAGGCTGCTTCTTTAGTTTATTTAATATTTAAGATCACAACAACGTAAAACAGAAGATAATGCTGATACTTATTATTCACATTTTAACAAAGCAAACATAATAATGCATTAATAAACATACTTTCATAAAAATTATGATTATGACAATAAAGTTTGAATATACATATCATTTGACAATAAAAATGCTGAAAATAATGCTAACCTGTCAAAGAGGTTTTTTGTTATAAATGGCAGGTAATAGACAACAATTTACACAATCATATCACAGATGAAGTTTTAAGTGTGAAAATAAAGATAAAAAATCAGCAAAACAATATTATGTATATCAAACTGATCTTATAGAATTTATAATTATTAAATTTCACTATTGTCCCATTCTCTGTAAAAGGCCAACTATCTTTACCATAAACATATATGAAAACGTTAATTTTTTAGTTAAATGTAAAAAAGAATGTTGAAATAATTAACAACTATGTAGTATTAGAATGTGTATAAATAATTGCTCTCGCTTTAACTCTGGAAAATAATAGATTCCAATGCATGTTCATAATTGTGTTCCAAAAAAATGATGCTATACAAAATAACTTTGATTCTTTCAATAATTGTAATTCAATGTTAAAGACAATTACAACTGATGGTGATAAACTGTCATATACACATGTATAATTTTCACAGTCCCTCCTTAAACTATACAACTCTGATTAAAATATAGTGAATATAAGCAAAGGTTAGGGGTCGAGAACGAAGACTGGTTGATTTACTTGACCCCTGGAGCTGCTTGTTAAATTATAACTAAGCAAAGATTTGTGAATCACTTTCTTTACTTTTTTGCACATATCTGATGATGCATGTAGGTAAATAATTATCAAAAATTATAAAGTCAATATGAATCATTTAATTAAAAAAATATATATTTTTAATATCTTATTATTTGGTACATTTAACCAGCTTAGAGTGTAGCTGAAATCAACCTCCTTTTTTTCCCAATTCTGCTCCTTAACATTCCGGAACATTTTTCACTGAACCCAGACAGATAGTTTCCATGTGATGTCATAAGCACTGATAAGACAGATTAAGGCAGCCATCTTAGAAGGCAGAAGTTAAAGTAGGCTGTAATCTGGAAATATGTGCTGTATTAAACTCACCACAGTTTTTATTTTTAGTATATAGATAGTTTCCCCATCAGTAAAAATCCCTTATCTTGGCAGCCATCTTTGATGGTAACTTCAAGGGATTTTTATATGAATTGTATAGAAGGGTAAATTTTAATTTCTTGTAATTTCTTCATTTGTAGTCTGAAAATTAAAAGCTATACACCATTGGAAAGCTCTTGATATTAATATTTTAAGAATACAATATTTTTACAATTGATAAATGCACACAGAATTAATACACAGAAATATATAAAACTATTGACTCATACTTAAAACAAAATGAACAGTGTATCATTTTCGGTTGTATTTCATTAACCTTTTAAACAATCAAAATATAGTTTTGATATTTAAAATTCTTTTAAAAAGCTGTTAAATTTGATATAAAATTCAGTAAAATAGACTGAAAAATAAAAACACAGTGGTGAGTTTAATACAGCACATATTTTCCGTTTTCGGCCTGCATTAGCTTCTGCCCACAAAGATGGCTGCCTTAAACTCTCGTATCAGTGCGATGACATCACATGGAAACTATCTATTGTACTGAATTTTATATCAGATTTAACAGCTTTTATGAAGTATTTTAAATCAAAACTATATGTTGATAGTTGAAAAGGTAACAAAAATACTATCAAAAAGATACACTGTTCATTTTGTTTAAGGATGAGCTAATAATTGGATCTATTTCTATGTATTACTTTTTTATGCATTTATCAATTTTATAAATATTGTATTTTAAAAATAAGAATTTCAAGAGCTTTCCAATAGCATACAACTTTAAATTTTTGGACCCCAAATGAAGAAATGAAAATAAAATAAAATTTACTCTTCTGTACAATTCTTCTGAAAATACCAAGGGACCTTCACTGATGTGGAAACTATCTATTAATTTATAATTAGTGTAGTGCATATAGGCACTTCCAACAGCCTTGCTGTTGGGTTAACCCTTTAGCGACGTGGTTGAGTGCCTGGACTACTGATCTGGCGGACCGGGTTCAATCCCCGTTAGGGCCAGGATTATTGTCTCCTCTGAGATTTACTTTAATGGTGTCAGAAGTAAACAGAAGCCTGGTGTGGCTGTCCTGAGATGGGCATGGGCCCAGAAAAAGTAAAGGGGGAGGCGTGTAGTGCATATAGGCACTTCCAACAGCCTTGCTGTTGGGTTAACCCTTTAGCGACGTGGTTGAGTGCCTGGACTACTGATCTGGCGGACCGGGTTCGAATCCCCGTTAGGGCCAGGATTATTGTCTCCTCTGAGATTTACTTTATTATTCTTCCACTTCAGTATTACATCATCCTCATAATTTTATAGATTATCAAGCATTACAATTGAATTGCACACGTTTATGACTGATCTATTAATCCCTGGAATTTATAGCATGTGGTCTGTGACAAAAACTTGTAAATAACAAAACCGATATCTTTTTAAGGGTATGACTATTTACCGGATATGAATTCATATCCGCGGATATGAATCCTGGGTACGGATATGAATGTAAAAAACATTATTTACACCCATTTATGTTATATTAATGTCTTTTTACTAACATTAATGTATTTTCTATAAATAAAATTAATTAACATTAGGTATTCTCGTATTAATTGTAATTGTGATTGATGTAATAAAAACCGATATATGGGAATTCATATCCGTGGACATACAGGGTACGTATAGGAACATCAAATTGCCATCTGCAGCATTGTTTGTTTTATTTCTGTTGATTTTGACGAAATGTTATTATTTTAATTACTTTACCTCCTTTTAAAGAAGAATAACTTTTGTACACATTTGCTGTTAATAAATATTTCGATTGCCGCACGGAAGGTCATATCCGTGGACCTAAGGGGTACGGATATGAACGTAAAAAGCAACATTTTCACCTATAATTGGTGTATTTTTTGCATTTTTATGGTAATATTATTATTTTTTAATTAATTGAACCAATTTTATGAAATTCTACGGATCTTTACAGAATTGTTGGCAATACCTAAACCCATAACCATGTCTGATTTCATATCCGTAGACATACAGGGTACGGATATGAATGTAAACAACATTATAATAGACACCCATGTATTTGACATTTATGTGATTTCTAGAAAAAAAATCTATAACTAAAATAATGTAACTTTTTGTTGTATAAAATACCATCGAGCTTGATTTAACGAACATTTTTATATGGTAATCAATGTACAAACAGGGTACGGATATGAACAATAACATTTAAATCTACAGCACTTTTTATAATTCTGTTAATTGTAAAGAAATATAACTTGTTTTAATGTTTTACATCCTTTGATAGAGGTACTTTTACACATTTACTAATAATATACTGACAGCCGCACATACTTTCATATTCGTGGAAATACGGGGTACGGATATGAATATTAAACTTACTATCTTTAACTCTAAATGCTGTTGTTTTTTCTGTAAATTTTGTTGTTATATAATTATTTTTAATTAAGTCACTTAACCACTTTGATGAAATTCTATGAGTCTTTACATAATTGCTGTTATTAAATATACTGTAGTCGCGCCAGACTTCATATCCGTAGACATGAAAGGTATGGATATGAATGCAAAATTCATTATTTACACCCATTTATGATATATTTATGTGTTTGTTAGACATTCATTGCATTCTTTTTCATTACAATAATTTTACTTGGGAATTATTATATAACATACAACTGAGATTTAATGAAAATAGCTATCAGGTAAGTTATATCCGTTTCGTCTTTAGCCAAACCGAAATTTATACCATTGTACATATGGCATGGACGCTAAACACTGAAAATCGTTATCAACAGCATTGTTTTTGTTTGCATTGCTATATTTAATTCTTCAGACCATTGTTTAAAGGTTTGAACGACTCTTCCTTATAATATAATAATCGGTATGTATCAGTTTAGGTACATGGCAAATTACAGACCCATTGAATACGGATAATAAACGTTAAAAAGACTGTCTACAGTATTGTTACTTATATTTGTGCTCTTTTTATTAAGAATAACCAATTCATAAATGAACAAAAAGGTTGTATAATAAAAACTATACAACCGTCTTTACCCAATTTTTCCCTGTTTAGAAATATGCAAATATAGGCACACAAAATCAGCGGTGCGAATATGTACACACACCAAAAAACGTGAAATTTCTGTAATAAATATGCAAACCGAGTTGAGCAATACAATTCTGGTAAACTGCTTACGCAGAGTGCCATCGTCATAAGGTGTTTCGCCCCCTTACTCAGAACACCCTCGGAATGGTAGGAATGGATGAAGTGATCAGTTTCCACCTGGCCAGCCTGGTTTGCCATGCTGTATCCAGAGCCAGCTGGACGCCCTTTCAGCAGTTTTACTAAGAGCACGGACTGCATTCGGGCTTGTCACTAAATGCCCAGTGCTCCTAGCATTTGCCATGTTGACCGTGATGGAAATCCACGGCAGCCGACCTCCACCGGGAAAGCCCACGTTTTCCAACCATTGTCTCTGGAGCTGTTTGCCTGATTTGCCAATTCCTGGTACTTGGTCATCTTCATCTCATGTGCTTCCTCTGTTCTTTCTTCCCAGGGCACCGTGAGAGCTCAACCAGTATCACTCAGTTGTGATTTCTTGACTACAGCACAATGTCGGGTCGGAGATTTGTGTTGATCACTTCCTCTGGAAGCTTGAGCCTCTTCTTAAGGTCTACCAGGAAATCCCAACTATCTGATTCTTGAAGGATACTGGTAGGCGTTGTGTTCGACTGTTTCCTAGTCCCTTCTCTCACAAAGTTGATAAGGTCTGTGTCTTTCTTACTTTTTAAATCTCTTTTTCCTTCTCTCCAATTCAAGAATGTGTGCCAGTTCCGTAAGGACTTTATCATGGCACAACCTGTATCGTCATTGAGTCAAAACGGTAGGACAACCAGACAGTATGTGACGCAGTGTGCGATCACACAGCTGGCACGATGGGACATCTGACAGTTTTCCTAGGTGTAGGTTGGCTGCAGTTGGGAAAAGATCGTGTACTGAACAAAGGAGAAAGCTTATCTGAAGTGGCTCAAGAGTCCACAGTTCCTGCCTTTAAGGGTCCTCTCTGGTATTGCATTCCATTTTGTCCAGTTTCCTTGCGAGCCAAACTGTACAGACTTAGCTGACATTGACTCCTTTTCTGCTCTCAGTATCTCTTTCTTCACCATGGACCGCCTCTCCATTTTGTTAGCTTCTCTCCATCTTTGGTGCTGTCTAGTGCCCAGTCCTTCTCTTCCCTTGTTTGCTGTACCAACAATTTCATGATGCTAAAGATTGTTCTCTGCCTGCTCCACCGCTAGATCTTGCCTGTTCTCACTTTTGTGTTTGCTACACGGATTCTTTCGTCTGTAGAATCTAGTCAGGAAGAGTCAGACTTTAGCTGCTTTACATTTCTCTACCAGAAAAGTAAAGGGCACCTGGAGCTTGGTGGATTTGCTGTAGAACCCCAAGCTTGTGAAGGATGGTGGTAATCCTAGCCATCTTCTCAAGGGTTTACTAATTGTCTGCTCTACCTTTTCAACCGTGCTGATGATAACTTCATTCACCATTAATGGCCATATCAATCTGGGCAGAAGTCCGTGCTGAAATATCCAGCCTTTAAACTTTCCATGAAGGTATGACTTTTCAATTCTGCGCATCCCTCTTCCGCCTGCATGTATTTACTGTCTTTAATTTGGGAGTCAAACCACTTCCCTATGCGTTTAACTGTGTTGTCCGTTAACAAAGGAATATCTTCCCCTTGGATTACAAGCTTGAAACTGTCTGTGGTTTTCCCCTTTCGAACAACAAATCGCCTTGACTTCATTGGTTAAAACTGCATCCTAGCCCATGTAAAAATAATAGCGTTGCATCTAAGTAAACAAGAACATTACAACGTTCATATCCGTACTCTTCTATGACCATGGATATGAACTCTGGAGCGGCTATATTTATATGAAAAAATTATCATAATGAATAATGTAAAGGCATGTATACCTTCATGGACAGGAGTTTAATTTATGAAAAAAAAAATTGTTTCAAAGTAAACAAGAATCTAACAAATTAAATTGTAGATAATGATATGATAATGATAATGTGCTTCCTCTGTTCTTTCTTCCCAGGGCACCGTGAGAGCTCAACCAGTATCACTCAGTTGTGATTTCTTGACTACAGCACAATGTCGGGTCGGAGATTTGTGTTGATCACTTCCACTGGAAGCTTGAGCCTCTTCTTAAGGTCTACCAGGAAATCCCAACTATCTGATTCTTGAAGGATACTGGTAGGCGTTGTGTTCGACTGTTTCCTAGTCCCTTCTCTCACAAAGTTGATAAGGTCTGTTTAATTAATTAATTAATTAATGAAAAAAAAATTGTTTCAAAGTAAACAAGAATCTAACAAATTAAATTGTAGATAATGATTTTAACGTTCATATCCGTGCACCACATGACCACGGAAATGAACTATGGTGCGGCTATATTTACATGAAATAATTATGTAAAGGCGTGTATACTTTCAAAGAAGAGAGTTTTATTAATTAAAAATAACAATATTGCATCAAAGTAAACAAGAACATTACAATCTAAGTTGTAGATAATGATTTTAACGTTCATATCCGTACCCCACATGACCACGGATATGGACTCTGGTGCGGCTATATTTATGTCAATAATTATGTAAATGAGTGTATACTTTCATGAAAGGAATTTCATTAGTAAACATTAATAATATTGTATCGATGTAAATAAATATATTACAAAATAATTGGTAGATAATGATTTAAACGTTCACATTCTTACCTCCCCCGCCCTGCCAACGATCCATGGTGCGGCTATGCTTATGTGCAATAATTACGTAAATATGAGCATACTATCATTAAAGTTGATAAATAACTTTAAAACATGATGATATTACATAAGACTTTACATAAACATAAAAAAACAATGCTCTAGTTTGCAGTTTCAGTGTTCATATCCGTACCCTTAGTGCCCACGGATATGAAATCACATACAGATATATACATAAAGATCTGTATTTTGTACTATATTTATTTAATTATTAGAATACTTAATCTAAATTTTTTCATATTCCACCAAATACATTAAATGGCATCTAAACACAGAAAAATCTAAAGAATGGCTCGTCAATATTGATTTTCAAATTCATATCCGTACCCCAGATTCATATCCGCGGATATGAATTCATATCCGGTAAATAGTCATACCGTCTTTTTAATCCATTCATTAAAAAAAAGAAAAAGAGTTAAAGTTTATTACGTTCAAGCGTCATGGTTTTCATCTCCATGTTGGCAGAATGCCATGCTGTAGAATCGCCGATAATTGACAAACATTTTCCGCACTGGAAAACAACCAAATTTGTCCTTGTTGATTCTTTTGTAGTACCAACGATTCGATCATGATCGATTCCTCTTTCCATACTTTCACTTTTGATCAAAATAAATTATTGGCGGGAAAATAATGTAAAGTTAGGCATTTTTTGGATTTCCGTTTTGATCAAAATATTAATATAATGCAACAAAAATAAGCTTATTGAAACAGCATGTTTTTAAATAATTCAAGTAAATAGTACATTGAAGGTTAAGTAAACGTGTACGTTTTGTTTCGAAACTACGGCTAAGCTATCAATTTGACAGTCACCTTAGTTCTACTTTCGTTTTGCGCTGACAGCTCCATGTGTTCAAGATAAACAAAGGTGAAGAATGAACCGCAACATTCTACTTAATTCTGCGATTAATAGAAACTGTCGTCTGTTTCTTGCGGAGTTAAAACGTTTATGTTTACGAAAATTTCCACCGATTTTTTCTTTTGCAAATAAACCGACAATTTTTATAAAAAATCTGGACACTTCCCTAGACGTAGGATTTAGTTTGCATGGGTCTAGGTTACAATATCGGCAATTATTAAGATCACCATTGGGAACAAAAATCAATGGATATGTATCATGCAAGCGCAACTTCTCTTTGAATGTGTGGCATATGACACCCAAGAAAACAAAGGGAAAGAAAATCCAGAAGGCAGAAGATACTGTAAGTACGTACACATTCATTGTAGAGGGGTCATTTTGTAACATTATGTAATAAGATAAAGAACACATCCACACTTTATACGTGGTTGTTTGTAACATCCTTATTTTAAATAAAAGGCGTCAAATAGGATGTGCCGACCCTGGACTTTTCCTGTGTGTAGTGTTAAAGAGGGTGGGGTAGGGGTAGTGATCCTAATTGAGTGAGCACCAGAGTTACTAGTTGTGCTATGTTGTCTAGGGGGCATGCTCCCCAAGAACACTTTTGAAATATAGCAGCCAAAAGAGCCATTTTCCTCATTTCAGAAGCTGCTAGGGACGTGTTTTTTCATGGGATGAGAGGACATGTAAAATTGAGCAAGAACCATAGGTACAAGTAGTATAAGGGGTCTGGGGCATGCTCCCACAGGAAGAGTGTTGATACCTAGGAGCCAAATTGTAGTGCCATTTCATGCATTTCTTTTGCTTGACAGACCTTCATATAAGATTTGTTTTGAACATTTCAATTCAGAAAATAGAGTTCCGCTTAAGCCTGTGCTAGTTGATGTTAGTGGTGTAGCACTTTTCAAAACCGCTGATGAACAACTTCAATCTAATTAGTTGATATTTATTCTGTTAGTGTATAATTTGCTTCCAAATAATCTATTTGAATCTCTTCCAGATTATATTTTATAGTATTACAGATTGAAAACTACCACCAAATCTGCACCTTTTAGGATAAAATTAACACCCAGTCTTGACAAAGTCATTTAAATGCACATACTTGAATTATTTCCCTTTGCTAGATGTATATTATGCAGAATTGTGGCCCAGAATTATTTTATAGCTAGGCATAAATTACAATGCCCTGGACATTTTTGTACACAAAGAGTTTAATAGATAGTTTTCATGTGATGTCATCGACACTGATAAGACAGTTTAAGGCAGCCATCTTTGTGGGCAGAAGCTAATGCAGGCCAAAATCGGGAAATAAGTGCTGGATTAAACTCACTTCTATGTGTTTACTCATCTCATCAGTAACACTGAATCCATATGTGACACTAATACTACTAGTCCCATAAAGATGTCACACACCCAGAAATGTTAAAAATACCTTATTTCAGCTGGTGGGGTGTGTTCATGTTGAGTCAGTTGCATTGGTCATTTCATGGTCCAGTCAGTCTCATTGGTCATTTCATGGTCCAATCAGTCTCATTGGTCATTTTATGGTCCAGTCAGTCTCATTGGTTAGTTCATGGTCCAGTCAGTCTCATTGGTCATTTCATGGTCCTGTCAGTCTCATTGGTCAGTTCATGGTCCAGTCAGTCTCATTGGTCATTTCATGGTCCAGTCAGTCTCATTGGTCATTTCATGGTCCAGTCAGTCTCATTGGTCAGTTCATGGTCCAGTCAGTCTCATTGGTCAGTTCATGGTCCAGTCAGTCTTATTGGTCAGTTCATGGTCCAGTCAGTCTCATTGGTCAGTTCATGGTCCAGTCAGTCTCATTGGTCATTTCATGGTCCAGTCAGTCTTAGTCAGCTCATGGTCCAGTCAGTCTCATTGGTCAGTTCATGGTCCAGTCAGTCTCATTGGTCAGTTTATGGTCCAGTCAGTCTCATTGGTCAGTTCATGGTCCAGTCAGTCTCATTGGTCATTTTATGTTCCAGTCAGTCTCATTGGTCAGTTCATGGTCCAGTCAGTCTCATTGGTCATGTCATGGTCCAGTCAGTCTCTTTTGTCTGTTCATGGTCCAGTCAGTCTCATTGGTCAGTTCATGGTCCAGTCAGTCTCAATGGTCATGTCATGGTGCAGTCAGTCTCTTTTGTCTGTTCATAGACCAGTCAGTCTTAGTCAGTTGAGTATTCAGTCCAGTCTGTACAATCAGATTTGTCAATATTGTAGGTCAGCTGTGTTAGTCTTTCGATAGGTCATTGTCAATCCATTATGTCTTATCAGTGATTTAGATGAGTTGGCCTTCTGCTTAGTGTAATATTATAACAGGTACAGTGTGGCTTAGTGTGGAATTGATGTAATTAATTGTTACAGTAGAAAATTCATTGTATGTCATTTCATTGACTTGAGTTAACACAGCAGTATTCTGTTTAAGTAGTATGGTTAACCAAACAACCACGACGTCTAGCCTAGAAGTTGTACATTCACAAGAGATACTGAAATGTATAAATCTATGTTACATTCTAGGATTCTGAGGATGATAATGATCATGAGGATGACTTGAAATCTGAGGATGAATATGAAGATGACAGAAGTGGACAGGATGGCCTACCAACCAACTACCGTGTAATGAAAGTACATTCACTGCGAGCTGTGACAGTTGTTGCTAAGGGACTTGGGTTATCCAGCAGGTATATCATGTTATACATGTTGTTGCTATACATAGTAACAAAATGTCAGTCATTATAGGCCAATAAATCAGATTAATTTCTACCATAAGTTCTGTAATAAGCTACAAAATGGCTGTGAATTCAGGACAATACTGTGCATAGTATTTTGTGTGCAAAAAAGAAAAGAATAAAAAATGTATAATGAATGAGAATATATGGCAGAGCTTGACTGAGTGCTGATAATTGTTTAAACCCAAATAACAGCCATTGGGGACCCAATACCTCCCCTGCCCAACCACCTTATTTTGCAACTTGCTGTAAAAGTTGTCAAATGAAAATCTCCAAGAATCATATGTTGTAAACTTGCAGGCCAATTGGAAAAGTTATTAAAAGAACTTTTATTGCTATTAAAATATTGCCGCCAAAAGGGATGGCCCTTTTCCATATATGGCTGTATAGCAAAAATTTGAAAATGTTCTTGTCAGACACTGGTAGAGCTAGTGCCTTGATATTTGATATAAATGTTCCTTGGGTGGTCTTACCAGACTGTTTGAAGAACTTTTATCTATCAAAAAACATTGCCACATGGGGGCATGGCCATTTTCAATACACAGCTTTTTCGGATATCTTTGGAAAATTGTCAGAAACTACAAAAGTCGAGAGCTAGAGCCTTGATACTTGGCACCTGTTGTTTTCTTGCCCAGTTATTTTAAAACAGCTACTTTTGTTATTCTTTCAGTGATGCAGAAGAATTGTTTTATAAAAGTCAGATGAACTTTCAAGGAAATACACTCACAAAGAAAGCAAAGCAGGTAAGATTTCTTTTTCTTAAGTTGTGAGTTTTAATCCATTGTATCAAAATCTTGAATGTCACTTCCAAAATATGACAGCTTGTATTGAGAGATTGTTTTATCTCCATTAAATTACTCCTTTTTCATCAATTGTTGTTTTGGGGGTTTTTTTGTCTAAGAAAGGATATTAGGGTCAGAATTTCCATAACTCTGTCTTCATCTTTGTAGCAAAATACTAAATCAGCTATGAAAATAGCATCTGGTTATTCATAACTTATTAGAAACTAGAAAAAGAACACAAGATAAGGGGAGTCAAACTAACTAAAGTTATAATCATAGTATATCAAACTACAAGAAAGAAGGCCATATTAATGTTGCACAGTACCGGTACATAAAATTATAAGACACAAGACCAAATTTAAGGTGTCATAGTACGTAAAATTATAATACAGAAGACTACATTTAAGGTGTCATAGTACATAAAATTATAATACAGAAGACTACATTTAAGGTGTCATAGTACGTAAAATTATAAGACAGAAGACTACATTTAAGGTGTCAAAGTACGTAAAATTATAATACAGAAGACTACATTTAAGGTGTCAGTACGTAAAATTATAAGACAGAAGACTACATTTAAGGTGTCAAAGTACGTAAAATTATAATACAGAAGACTACATTTAAGGTGTCATAGTACGTAAAATTATAATACAGAAGACTACATTTAAGGTGTCATAGTACATAAAATTATAAGACATAAGACCAAATTTAAGGTGTCATAGTACGTAAATTATAATACAGAAGACTACATTTAAGGTGTCAAAGTACGTAAAATTATAATACAGAAGACTACATTTAAGGTGTCATAGTATGTAAAATTATAATACAGAAGACTACATTTAAGTTGTCATAGTACATAAAATTATTATACAGAAGACTACATTTAAGGTGTCATAGTACGTAAAATTATAATACAGAAGACTACATTTAAGGTGTCATAGTACGTAAAATTATAATACAGAAGACTACATTTAAGTTGTCATAGTACATAAAATTATTATACAGAAGACTACATTTAAGGTGTCATAGTACGTAAAATTATAAGACATAAGACCACATTTAGGGTGTCATAGTACGTAAAATTATAATACAGAAGACTACATTTAAGGTGTCATAGTACATAAAATTATAAGACACAAGACCAAATTTAAGGTGTCATAGTACGTAAAATTATAATACAGAAGACTACATTTAAGGTGTCATAGTATGTAAAATTATAATACAGAAGACTACATTTAAGGTCTCATAGTACATAAAATTATAATACAGAAGACCACATTTAAGGTGACATAGTACATAAAATTATAAGACATAAGACCACATTTAGGGTGTCATAGTACATAAAATTATGATACAGAAGACTACATTTAAGGTGTCATAGTACATAAAATTATAATACAGAAGACCACATTTAAGGTGACATAGTACATAAAATTATAAGACATAAGACCACATTTAGGGTGTCATAGTACATAAAATTATGATACAGAAGACTACATTTAAGGTCTCATAGTACATAAAATTATAATACAGAAGACCACATTTAAGGTGACATAGTACATAAAATTATAAGACATAAGACCACATTTAGGGTGTCATAGTACGTAAAATTATGATACAGAAGACTACATTTAAGGTGTCATAGTACGTAAAATTATAATACAGAAGACTACATTTAAGGTGTCATAGTACATAAAATTATAAGACATAAGACTAAAATTATAAGACATAAGACCACATTTAGGGTGTCATAGTACATAAAATTATAATACAGAAGACTACATTTAAGGTGTCATAGTACATAAAATTATAATACAGAAGACCTCACTGAAGTAATAATACTTGTAGTACATACAACTATTAGAAAATATATTCTATAGAGCTTATTTGAGGTGTCATAGTACAAAAAATCATAAGAAAGAAGGTCTTATTTAAGTCATCATAGTACTTAAAACTAAAAGAAAGAGGATAACTTTTTAAATCGTCATAATACATTAAATTATTAAGACAGAAGACCTCACTTAAGTCGTCATAGTAGGGTAAAACAGATATCTGTCTGCACTGAAGAAGACCTCATTTGGTCATCTTGATCTAGTGGTTGATTGTGCAAGGACTTTTAAAGGATCCAAAGCATTTCTGATTCAAGAAAAGAGCTTAATTTTTATAATTTCTGAAAAATAATATGTGAACACACTAGAGGCCACAGTTTTTATCAAA
Organism: Sinonovacula constricta; assembly: GCA_007844125.1. Lineage (NCBI taxonomy): Eukaryota > Metazoa > Mollusca > Bivalvia > Cardiida > Solecurtidae > Sinonovacula > Sinonovacula constricta. Next base: position 36,011,910 of record CM017559.1, read on the forward strand.
TCTTCATCAAACTTGGTCAGATTATTTGTCTGCATGAAATCTTTGATGAGTTCATTATTGGGTCACCTGGGGTCAAAAAGTAGGTCACTAGGTCAAATTTTAGGAAAAAACTTGTGAACACACTTGAGACCACATTTATAGCCCAATCTTCACCAAACTTGGTCAGAATGTGTGTCTGCATGAAATCTTGGATGAGTTCATTATTGGTTCACATGGGGGTAAAAAAAATAGGTCACTTGGTCTAATCTTAGAAAAAGCTTGTGAACACACTAGAAGCCCCATTTATGGCCCAATCTTCTCCAAACTTGATCAGAATGTTCGCCTGCATGAAATCTTGGATTAGTTCATTACTGCATCATGTGGGGTCAATAGGTAGGTCATTAGGTCAGATCTTACAAAAAGCCTGTAAATACATTAGAGACCACACGTATAGCCCAATTATTCTTTATACTTTTAAAAAATGCTTTGACAGTTTGAATAGCATTAGATTTAGACAAATAAAAGGGATAGAAATATGTCCAGTTTTATTTTTACACTTTATTCAATTTACTTCCCTTTTATTTATGAGGTACAAACAATATATGATGTAATTAGTTGTTTTAGCTCACCTGAGCTTATGCTTAGATTTGAGCTATTGTGGTCACCCACTGAAATTGCTGAGCCAATTTCTATCAAACTTTCTCACAAGCTTTAGCAGGCAGGCAAACGAAAGTACAAGAACTAGAGCCATGATATTTGGTAAACAGTATCACAGCCACCAGGGGTGTGGCCATTTTCCATATTTATGGCAATATAATGTGTATTACAATTATTCTGGTCTGTTTTAACATTGTTGATATTTCCTGTTAATTTTAACAAAAAGTCTATCACACTTAGGTGGGCATTATAGGGTCATTATGACCCTCTTGTTAAAATTCCTTAGTTAATTAACTTCTGTATATGTTTATGGTAAAGAAATAAAGTAAAGTTGTGTAAAGTAATATTCTTTTTCTTTCCTAATGCTGCAGTCTTTTACTTATTCTTATCTTATTCAACAACATACATTTTGTGATAAGCTCAAGTGTGAGGGTGTTTCAATATTTTTACAGTAACTTAATGCCAAATACCCATTCACAAGGAAGGCGACACATATTTTGAATACCTTTCCTTTATTAAAAAAAAGTGGAAATGTTTAGGAATATATTTGTTCGTTTTGTTAAGAAAATTTTTCATTAGGGTTTTCATTTTTACTCTCAGCCCCAAGGGAGGTAATCATTAAAACAGATAAAAGTTTAAAGACGTTATATATGCCTGAAACAAATTGAAATTTTGTAAATTTTTGTGTATGTTTTTTTTTTCCACTCGTGATCATATAAAAATAATATTTTTCTGTAATTACTGTGAAATAGAAATACGATCACACAATGAAATCAACAAATATTCTCTATATTTTCATCCTTATTAAAAGATATAATAGGGTTGACTGGAATGCAATCGAAAAAAACAACTCCAGGTGTAAGTTTTGCAAGTTTTACTTTATAATTTTCATCTGAGAATATTCACTGTCAAGCAAAAAAATTTAAATGTGAATAGTAATAATAATTATTTTAATATTAATAATAAAATAATGGCACTTGCAAAAACTTCAAATATTTATTTGTGACTTTTTTTAACTTTCAGCTGTCTGTTGGTGACCATGTGGATGTTTTGATGGAAAGTTCTGGAAAACAGAGACATGTTAAACGTGTGCAGGTTGTTCATATAGCCAACAAGGAAACACGGTCTGGCAAACCAATTGTGACTATCAAAGCGTGGAGGCATCAGTTTCTTGTGAATAAAATTTGATTTGTATATGTATTTCAGATTTATTAGATTTTTAAACATTTAAGAATCCGATTTCTGTAGTGGGTATGTATAAAATAAACTTTAGCTTTGCAGCATGGATGATATGGATGAAGGATGGGATGGGATTAGCCGGCATTTTTGCCGATACTGCCCAGCGACATTTCTATCATTATAGCACAGGGGCACTTACGAGGTAGGGACTGAACCCGGCCGGTCCATTATACTAACACCGACGAGTCAGGCGTAATGCTGTCCCCTTAGCCCCGAGCGTTAGGAAGGAAGCCACTTTAAAGTCTTTGGTTTGACCCAGCCGGGGTTCGAACCCACGACCTCCCGATCCGCAAGCCAACGCTCTGATATGGATGATATATCTGAGTTATCTAATAATGAAGACCATGTCCTGATTAATTAAATACAAAGCATGTGAACAATACCAACTGCATAATAACCAATTATATATTTTAATCTGAACACGTTTCTTGACTGTTAACTTATAAAGTATTTTGTTCTATAATGCTTTCTTGCAGTTAGTTCGGTTGTATAAATACAGATGAAAGTTTTAAACAAAACATCAACAATAAAATGTCTATACACTTTCAGTTTAACGCCGATTAAGTAACTGTTTATTTACCGACCGATTTAGTAACTGTTTATTTACCAACCGTTATACATTTTAAACCGTTTAATATATTAACCTTTTTTCGATTGTAGTTTACATTATTTTAATCTGATATATTTTTGTATTTTTCTATATTTTTCTACAATAGTTTAGTTTTTACCAGATTATTCTCTATTCACATTAAACTTCTTTGTATTCGGCGCCGTGTAACCTGTTAAGTGTCGGTGTGCCCTAAAACCCAGATAAATAAATATTTCAGTTTTATACTTGCACATTTTGTGAAGATACACTTCATTTTGGTGGTAGAATGCTCCTTGACTTCAGAATTTATATATATCACTGTTGTACTTCCCACGGCACACACTTCTACTGTTTTTTTGTTGTTGTTTTTTTGATCCGGCAATGATTGGCATAGTTCTCCATCTTGCTTTATGTAACATTACCAATACATAAAATAATGTCTTAACATATCTAACTACGAATCTGTAATTCGGTTTTACTGTCGTCTGCTTACTTTAGCAAGATAATTAGGCGAATCAGATTATGTAGTCATTTTCTTCAAAATTCTCCATTATTAGATAACCAGGTATTAGTATTATTAATATGTACATGGTCTTTTCACAAATTTATTTACAACATCTCTCTAAATATCTGGTAAACAGCAGCAGTCACTCTAGCACAGTCACTTGGAACACCTCGCCCTTTTCTACGGAATTCCAAGGCAGTGCTTGTTAGCAAATGATAAGAAGATACTTCATTTTCTTATTACTTCAAATTCTCAGAATAGAGAAAACAACAAACACAAATATAATATTTAAGCAGTAATTGAAATTTATATAACCAGCATAGCACGAGCGCTCGGGCTAACCACTGTGTGACAAACATGTCGCAAATAATTCACAATATCTTTATTACCTTTATAACACAATTACAAATTACTTTCAACAAAATTTTAATTCTTGTTTAGCAAAGATACCAGATATATGTTAAATGGCATGGACACTACTTCACATCACTTCAAAAAACATTATTTCAATATCATTACTGGTAAATCTAAAGCTGTGTTATCACCTTGTTCCATTAAAAATGGACGTTAAAGGTGGTATCCTTCAGAAATCTTTTGATTTAGCAGCCAATTATAGCCATTTCTAGCATTTCAGAAGCTGCTTATAAGTTTTTTCCAAGGGTCTAAACTTTATTCTCTACCACAAAAATAATATATAATCATATTTTTGTTTCAAGACATGAGAGGAGAGGTCAATTTGAGCAAGCAAGTTGGGACAATACTGTTTATAACAAATTACACGCCATTAAACCTAACGTCGGTGCCAATATCTTTAGTTGCAGAGAAAATTGGCGGGAAGACGTAGCTCTTACCCACTGTCGCATTGGAGATACTAGATAAACTCATTCATATCTTTTAAAAAGAGAAGTTCAACCTGAATGTCACAGTTAATCATATTTTACTACATTGTATTGACACAGACCATATTTGGTCTAAGTATTTGAATGTCAATAACATGTACGAACTATTTACGACAGTATCAGATGCTAAACTTGTTTGCTTCTTAAACGAGATTTGTATTCTATAATAAGTTGTAAATTTTTAAACTGTTTATTATGCTAACGTTATACATTTTAACTGTTTAATATGTTAACATGTTTTTTACTTATAATTAACATTTTTAACCTGATAGATTTTTATTTCTACTCACATATTATAGTTTTAACCTGATTATATTCTATTGTCGTCAAATTTCAATGTATTTGGCGCAGTATGACCTATCAAGTGTCGGTGTGTCGTAAAACCCAAAATACAAATTGGAGCGAGAACCAAAGGCTCGATAAGTGTGAGTGTCAAAAAAGTGTCATTTCCTGCAATAATGATGCTCGACAGACCTTCATAGACACAATGTTTTCACACAGTGTTACTTCAATGCCTATTTGTAAGACATTTTAAACGCAAATGCGCTTACATATTTGTAGCACTGGACACACATGTGACAATAATACAACTACAGTGTTAAAAATGTGGCACACCCTGAAATGTAAAAAAAAACACTTTCATGTAAAGTAATATAGAAATACTTTCTAAAAGCAATCAAAGATCAAAATGAGTCGAAATGACAAGTTCGTAAAAAACATGCAGCATTGCTCGCTGGAGAAAAAGTTATAGCCGTAACAATTTATATGTTTTACTTATGACATTGTGTTTTCCGTGAAGCTCCATTATCCTCACACGGCATTACATTCTCAGACTTCTGAAAAATATCCGTCTTTCTGTCTTTTAAAGAGACAATAAATGTTGGTCATATACACTTTTTGTAAACTAATCCAAGCTTTTGTTTATTTCCGGAAATGGCTTTTGCTCATTTTGCTATGTTCTCTTTTTGGTTGTGGAGCGAATGTTTACCGGGCGTGTAGCATCTTTTGTTCACTTTGTTAAGAAAACCTTAACCTTTCCATTTTGGCCCCAAAGGGGGTAATAGTTTAAATAACATGAAAATAAGTTTAAAGACAAACAAGCATGAAAGAAGAAGAAAAATTGTCAATTTCTGTGTGTGTATTGTTTTGTTTTTTTTCACTCGTGGTCATAGAAAGTTTCTTTTTCTATAACCACTGTGAAAATAAAAAACGGTCTCACACTGAGGTATTTTTGACAATTTCCGGGGAAAGGGGGTGGGTCCGAAGCCCCGACCCAAATCTCGCTAGTTTTGCCCATGAGATTCTCATCTTTAATCAGTATTACCGGATATGGGGCTCGCCAAATAAAGCTAGTTTGATTGACGCCGATCCGAACTACATGTAAAGATGATATTCTGCGGTAAACTTTGCAATTGTCACAGCCTTTGTCCTGGTGTGAACAGCAATGACAGAAAGCTCGGGCCCACCAAGACACAGCCGCACTTCGACATCGCGCGGATTGCCAATGTTGTCGCGACAATCCACCTCAATTTCTCCAATTTTGAAACATCCTTCTTCGTCAACAAACTGTGGATTAAGCGAATTGGACGCGAAAACCTCAAGCGTCAGCTCTTTCTCAGAGTCCATAGCGGACAATGGTATTGGCTCCGACGGCTGATTGATGTTGCATGTTTCTCCTTTTGTGATAAGTTTTAGGAATACCCCTCTCACGTATTTCTTTCCATCGTCTCCCAAACTTATTCTAGACTTTGGGTGGCTGGGTGTTGGTGCCATAGTAATTTTTACTCCGTACGAATATTGGCTCATTCTCGACACAACAATGTGTTTGGTTTCTTGGCCATATATAGTCGCACCTTTTAAAATGGCTGAGCCTGGTTCAGGTGGTACTACAAGTCGTTTGTCAGGGAATTCCTTTTTCAGCACATCACAGAGAAACACATTCTGGGCAAATCCACCGACAAGAATAATTGTGTTTGCGTTGCGCACGCTGTTTTGTCTGAACAATTTTCTGATATGCTGTACAATAGATTCCAGTGGACCCGAAAACATCTCTTTAAAACGGTCTTTTGTGATGACGAGTTTATCTTTGATGATCTTGACATCAGACCTGTCGCCAACAGAAATACTTTTCCCAGTAACATTGAAGTAATTCTCGGAAAAACCAAATGGCAGTCTTATTCTAACATCTTGGTATTCGAACTGCCGTTTACATAATTCAAAACTCTGCATGAGCTCTTCATTGTCATCCTTATACTGCTTTTCGAACTGTTCTAGAACATTTAACGTGAACACATTTTCAAGAAATTTACGAAAAGCCTTGTTGACGTTTCCACTTCCCCAAGGACCTCCGCTCGCTGCCCGTAATTCAGCTAATTTTCTGCCATCGGTCACCTCATATACAGTGATATCCACTGTACCACCTGCAATAAACAAAGCAATATTGAGCTGCGATATAGCCAGCATAGTGTAGAAACATAACCCTGACCATAAACAGGATTTTAAGCAAAGTATTTAAGTACACATGTGCAGTCATACCGTTTGAAGCATGTGTATAAAAACAAGTTGTCTTAAAAATCGCAGAAAATGCAACACGAATAATTTCTTTTCAATCTTTGATTTTATTAATTTAAAGGTCTTATCCGACAGTTTGGACCAAATTTGTTTTCCTCAAACAACCAAATAAATTATTTATTTTTACCCAAACTGATACCGCGAAAAGCTGTTTATCGATGTCTTACCTAAATGAGTATGAAGTATAACTCCCCAATGATCATTACAAAATGTATTTTCTTTCTGAGCCACGCTGCACAGTTAGATATTTTTAAACTAAGAAGACCACGTGACCACTCAGTTTTGAGATCTCCTTATATCATCATTCGGGTACTTCGCTCTGACGTCGATGTCTATTTTTAGCAGAAGTCTAAATTGTTTTTATTTATCGATTTGGAAAAAAATAATATTTGGAACGATTTTATCGTCTTACAATAAAGTTAGTGTTCACAATCGTCTTTGCCTACACTTAAGTATGAGTTTCTATAGAAATTGTCCATAAGTACTCAAAGCTGGGGCCAGATATTGTTGCATGTATTTCATATAGCCAAACTGTTGGATACTATCTTTAAACAAGCTGAACAGTTTTCTGTAGTATTACAAGTTTTAAGAAAAAATAGTAAATCCTACCCCCAGCATCAACAACAAGAAACTTGTTCCCAGTGTCGAATGACTGCACCAAACCATTTTCACCAGAATTACGTGTGGCAGCCTTTCGAAACCGGATGTGTCGAATGTATAGCGTGGCCACTTCTGGTTCTAAAGCAAGTCGTAAATCATCTGTATGGATGCCGGCCTGCAATGGGCACAAGAAAAACAAATAAAAAACAACTGTTGAGCTGAATATGAAGTACAATTTTATCAACTTACAATTGTATACAACAGGAAGCGCCAACTTAGATAATGTCTTCAACCCAATTTGGGAAAATAACGGTAAAGAAATCTATGGACAAGGAGGGTTATTTTTTGTCGGACATTTTAGCTATTGGTATAATACCAAATCGCAGAAAATTCTAATCCTTTAATATTAGATCTACGTTTCATACTTTTTTAAACTGTACTTTCTTGCTAAACCTCATTTTGTCCTGAGACCTTTGACAGGATATGTTTGGTTTACATCGACCAAGCGGTGCCAAACTTCTCGCTACTGGTTATATTTATGTTATTTATGATGAGTCAACACCCAAACAAGTAGGATTTAGCCCCACTGAAATCATGTCTGGTGTTACAAGTCAACACCCACACAAGTGGGATTTAGCCCCACTGAAATCATGTCTGGTGTTACAAGTCAACACCCAAACAAGTAGGATTTAGCCCCACTGAAAACATATCTGGTGTTACAAGTCAACACCCAAACAAGTAGGATTTAGCCCCACTGAAATCATGTCTGGTGTTACAAGTCAACACCCATACAAGTAGGATTTAGCCCCACTGAAATCATGTCTGGTATTTCAAGTCAACACCCACACAAGTAGGATTTAGCCCCAATGAAATCATGTCTGGTGTTACAAGTCAACACCCAAACTAGTAGGATTTAGCCCCACTGAAATCATGTCTGGTGTTACAAGTCAACACCCATACAAGTAGGATTTAGCCCCACTGAAATCATGTCTGGTGTTACAAGTCAACACACACACAAATAGGATTTAGCCCCACTGAAATCATGTCTGGTGTTACAAGTCAACACCCAAACAAGTAGGATTTAGCCCCACTGAAATCATGTCTGGTGTTACAAGTCAACACCCATACAAGTAGGATTTAGCCCCACGGAAATCATGTCTGGTATTTCAAGTCAACACCCACACAAGTAGGATTTAGCCCCAATGAAATCATGTCTGGTGTTACAAGTCAACACACACACAAATAGGATTTAGCTCCACTGAAATCATGTCTGGTGTTACAAGTCAACACACACACAAATAGGATTTAGCCCGACTGAAATCATGTCTGGTGATACAAGTCAACACCCTCACAAGTAGGATTTACCCCACTGAAATCATGTCTGGTGTAACAAGTCAACACCCACACAAATAGGATTTAGCCCCACTGAAATCATGTCTGGTGTAACAAGTCAACACCCACACAAATAGGATTTAGCCCCACTGAAATCATGTCTGGTGCACCAAGTCAACACCCACACAAATAGGATTTAGCCCCACTGAAATCATGTCTGGTGTACCAAGTCAACACCCACACAAGCAGGATTTAGCTCCACTGAAATCATGTCTGGTGTTATAAGTCAACACCCATACAAGTAGGATTTAGCCCGACTGCAATCATATCTGGTGTTACAAGTCAACACCTTCACAAGTAGGATTTAGCCCCACTGAAATCATGTCTGGTGAACACCCAAACAAGTAGGATTTAGCCCCACTGAAATCATGTCTGGTGTAACAAGTCATCACCCAAACAAGTTGGATTTAGCCCCACTGAAATCATGTCTGGTGATACAAATCAACACCCACACAAGTAGGAACTAGGATTTAGCCCGACTGAAATCATGTCTGGTGTTACAAGTTAACGACCACACAAGTAGGATTTAGCCCCACTGAAATCATGTCTGGTGTTACAAGTCAACACCCACACAAGTAGGATTTAGCCCCACTGAAATCATGTCTGGTGATACAAGTCAACACCCTCACAAGTAGGATTTAGCCCCACTGAAATCATGTCTGGTGATACAAGTCAACACTCTCACAAGTAGGATTTAGCCCGACTGAAATCATGTCTGGTGATACAAGTCAACACCCACACAAGTAGGATTTAGCCCGACTGAAATCATGTCTGGTGATACAAGTCAACACCCTCACAAGTAGGATTTAGCCCGACTGAAATCATGTCTGGTGATACAAGTCAACACCCTCACAAGTAGGATTTAGCCCCACTGAAATCATGTCTGGTGTTACAAGTCAAGACCCACACAAGTAGGATTTAGCCCCACGGAAATCATGTCTGGTATTTCAAGTCAACACCCACACAAGTAGGATTTAGCCCCAATGAAATCATGTCTGGTGTTACAAGTCAACACACACACAAATAGGATTTAGCTCCACTGAAATCATGTCTGGTGTTACAAGTCAACACACACACAAATAGGATTTAGCCCGACTGAAATCATGTCTGGTGATACAAGTCAACACCCTCACAAGTAGGATTTACCCCACTGAAATCATGTCTGGTGTAACAAGTCAACACCCACACAAATAGGATTTAGCCCCACTGAAATCATGTCTGGTGTAACAAGTCAACACCCACACAAATAGGATTTAGCCCCACTGAAATCATGTCTGGTGCACCAAGTCAACACCCACACAAATAGGATTTAGCCCCACTGAAATCATGTCTGGTGTACCAAGTCAACACCCACACAAGCAGGATTTAGCTCCACTGAAATCATGTCTGGTGTTATAAGTCAACACCCATACAAGTAGGATTTAGCCCGACTGCAATCATATCTGGTGTTACAAGTCAACACCTTCACAAGTAGGATTTAGCCCCACTGAAATCATGTCTGGTGAACACCCAAACAAGTAGGATTTAGCCCCACTGAAATCATGTCTGGTGTAACAAGTCATCACCCAAACAAGTTGGATTTAGCCCCACTGAAATCATGTCTGGTGATACAAATCAACACCCACACAAGTAGGAACTAGGATTTAGCCCGACTGAAATCATGTCTGGTGTTACAAGTTAACGACCACACAAGTAGGATTTAGCCCCACTGAAATCATGTCTGGTGTTACAAGTCAACACCCACACAAGTAGGATTTAGCCCCACTGAAATCATGTCTGGTGATACAAGTCAACACCCTCACAAGTAGGATTTAGCCCCACTGAAATCATGTCTGGTGATACAAGTCAACACTCTCACAAGTAGGATTTAGCCCGACTGAAATCATGTCTGGTGATACAAGTCAACACCCACACAAGTAGGATTTAGCCCGACTGAAATCATGTCTGGTGATACAAGTCAACACCCTCACAAGTAGGATTTAGCCCGACTGAAATCATGTCTGGTGATACAAGTCAACACCCTCACAAGTAGGATTTAGCCCCACTGAAATCATGTCTGGTGTTACAAGTCAAGACCCACACAAGTAGGATTTAGCCCGACTGAAATCATGTCTGGTGTAACAAGTCAACACCTACACAAGTAGGATTTAGCCCGACTGAAATCATGTCTGGTGTTACAAGTCAACACACACACAAATAGGATTTAGCCCCACTGAAATCATATATATGGTGTTACAAGTCAACACCTTCACAAGTAGGATTTAGCCCGACTGAAATCATGTCTGGTGATACAAGTCAACACCTTCACAAGTAGGATTTAGCCCCACTGAAATCATGTCTGGTGTTACAAGTCAACACCTTCACAAGTAGGATTTAGCCCCACTGAAATCATGTCTGGTGTTACAAGTCAACACCCACACAAGTAGGATTTAGCCCGACTGAAATCATGTCTGGTGATACAAGTCAACACCCACACAAGTAGGATTTAACCCGACTGAAATCATATATCTGGTGTTACAAGTCAACACCTTCACAAGTAGGATTTAGCCCGACTGCAATCATGTCTGGTGATACTTGTCAACACCTTCACAAGTAGGATTTAACCCGACTGAAATCATGTCTGGTGTTACAAGTCAAGACCCACACAAGTAGGATTTAGCCCGACTGAAATCATGTCTGGTGTTACAAGTCAACACCCACACAAGTAGGATTTAGCCCGACTGCAATCATGTCTGGTGATACAAGTCAACACCCACACAAGTAGGATTTAGCCCGACTGAAATCATGTCTGGTGATACAAGTCAACACCCTCACAAGTAGGATTTAACCCGACTGAAATCATGTCTGGTGATACAAGTCAACACCCACACAAGTAGGATTTAGCCCGACTGAAATCATGTCTGGTGATACAAGTCAACACCCACACAAGTAGGATTTAACCCGACTGAAATCATGTCTGGTGATACAAGTCAACACCCACACAAGTAGGATTTAGCCCGACTGAAATCATATATATGGTGTTACAAGTCAACACCCACACAAGTAGGATTTAGCCCGACTGAAATCATGTCTGGTGTTACAAGTCAACACCCACACAAGTAGGATTTAGCCCCACTGAAATCATGTCTGGTGATACAAGTCAACACCCACACAAGTAGGATTTAGCCCGACTGAAATCATGTCTGGTGATACAAGTCAACACCCACACAAGTAGGATTTAGCCCGACTGAAATCATGTCTGGTGTTACAAGTCAACACCTTCACAAGTAGGATTTAGCCCCACTGAAATCATATCAGGTGTAGCAAGTCAACACACACACACAAATAGGATTTACCCCTACTGAAATCATGTCTGGTGTTACAAGTCAACACCCACACAAGTAGGATTTAGCCCGACTGAAATCATGTCTGGTGATACAAGTCAACACCCACACAAGTAGGATTTAGCCCGACTGCAATCATGTCTGGTTTTACAAATCAACACCCACACAAGTAGGATTTAGCCCCACTGAAATCATGTCTGGTGTTACAAGTCAACACCCATACAAGTAGGATTTAGCCCGACTGAAATCATGTCTGGTGTTACAAATCAACACCCTCACAAGTAGGATTTAGCCCCACGGAAATCATGTCTGGTGATACAAGTCAACACCCTCACAAGTAGGATTTAGCCCCACTGAAATCATGTCTGGTGATACAAGTCAACACCTTCACAAGTAGGATTTAGCCCCACGGAAATCATGTCTGGTGATACAAGTCAACACCCTCACAAGTAGGATTTAGCCCCACGGAAATCATGTCTGGTGATACAAGTCAACACCCTCACAAGTAGGATTTAGCCCCACTGAAATCATGTCTGGTGATACAAGTCAACACCCACACAAGTAGGATTTAGCCCGACTGAAATCATGTCTGGTGATACAAGTCAACACCCACACAAGTAGGATTTAGCCCGACTGAAATCATGTCTGGTGATACAAGTCAACACCCATACAAGTAGGATTTAGCCCCACGGAAATCATGTCTGGTGATACAAGTCAACACCCACACAAGTAGGATTTAGCCCGACTGAAATCATGTCTGGTGATACAAGTCAACACCCACACAAGTAGGATTTAGCCCGACTGAAATCATGTCTGGTGATACAAGTCAACACCCACACAAGTAGGATTTAGCCCCACGGAAATCATGTCTGGTGATACAAGTCAACACCCACACGAGTAGGATTTAGCCCCACGGAAATCATGTCTGGTGATACAAGTCAACACCCTCACAAGTAGGATTTAGCCCCACTGAAATCATGTCTGGTGTTACAAGTTAACGACCACACAAGTAGGATTTAGCCCCACTGAAATCATGTCTGGTGATACAAGTCAACACCCACACAAGTAGGATTTAGCCCCACTGAAATCATGTCTGGTGATACAAGTCAACACCCACACAAGTAGGATTTAGCCCCACTGAAATCATGTCTGGTTTTACAAATCAACACCCACACAAGTAGGATTTAACCCGACTGAAATCATATATCTGGTGTTACAAGTCAACACCCTCACAAGTAGGATTTAGCCCGACTGAAATCATGTCTGGTGATACAAGTCAACACCCACACAAGTAGGATTTAGCCCGACTGAAATCATGTCTGGTGATACAAGTCAACACCCACACAAGTAGGATTTAGCCCGACTGAAATCATGTCTGGTGATACAAGTCAACACCCACACAAGTAGGATTTAGCCCGACTGAAATCATGTCTGGTGTTACAAGTCAACACCCACACAAGTAGGATTTAGCCCGACTGAAATCATGTCTGGTGATACAAGTCAACACCCATACAAGTAGGATTTAGCCCGACTGAAATCATGTCTGGTGACAAGTCAACACCCACAAGTAGGATTTAGCCCGACTGAAATCATGTCTGGTGATACAAGTCAACACCCACACAAGTAGGATTTAGCCCGACTGAAATCATCTGGTGTACAAGTCAACACCCACACAAGTAGGATTTAGCCCGACTGAAATCATGTCTGGTGATACAAGTCAACACCCACACAAGTAGGATTTAGCCCGACTGAAATCATGTCTGGTGTTACAAGTCAACACCCATACAAGTAGGATTTAGCCCGACTGAAATCATGTCTGGTGTTACAAGTCAACACCCATACAAGTAGGATTTAGCCCGACTGAAATCATGTCTGGTGTTACAAGTCAACACCCACACAAGTAGGATTTAGCCCGACTGAAATCATGTCTGGTGATACAAGTCAACACCCACACAAGTAGGATTTAGCCCGACTGAAATCATGTCTGGTGATACAAGTCAACACCCATACAAGTAGGATTTAGCCCGACTGAAATCATGTCTGGTGATACAAGTCAACACCCATACAAGTAGGATTTAGCCCGACTGAAATCATGTCTGGTGATACAAGTCAACACCCTCACAAGTAGGATTTAGCCCCACTGAAATCATGTCTGGTGTTACAAGTCAACACCCACACAAGTAGGATTTAGCCCGACTGAAATCATGTCTGGTGTTACAAGTCAACACCCATACAAGTAGGATTTAGCCCGACTGAAATCATGTCTGGTGTTACAAGTCAACACCCATACAAGTAGGATTTAGCCCGACTGAAATCATGTCTGGTGTTACAAGTCAACACCCTCACAAGTAGGATTTAGCCCCACTGAAATCATGTCTGGTGTTACAAGTCAACACCTTCACAAGTAGGATTTAGCCCCACTGAAATCATGTCTGGTGTTACAAGTCAACACCCTCACAAGTAGGATTTAGCCCCACTGAAATCATATCTGGTGTTACAAGTCAACACCCACACAAGTAGGATTTAACCCGACTGAAATCATGTCTGGTGATACAAGTCAACACCCACACAAGTAGGATTTAACCCGACTGAAATCATATATCTGGTGTTACAAGTCAACACCCATACAAGTAGGATTTAGCCCCACTGAAATCATATATATGGTGTTAGAAATCAACACCCACACATGTAGGACTTAGCCCCACTGAAATCATATATATGGTGTTACAAGTCACCACCCTAACACGTAGGATTTAGCCCCACTGAAATCATATCTGTGGTGTTACAATTCAACACTCACACAAGTTGGATTTAGCCCCACTGAAATCATATTTGGTGTTACAATTCAACACCCACACAAGTAGGATTTAGCCCCACTGAAATCATTTCTGGTGTTACTAGTCAACACCCACACAAATAGGATTTAGCCCCACTGAAATCATATCTATGGTGTTACAAGTCACCACCCTAACATGTAGGACTTAGCCCCACTGAAATCATATATATGGTGTTACAAGTCACCACCCTAACACGTAGGATTTAGCTCCACTGAAATCATATCTGTGGTGTTACAATTCAACACTCACACAAGTTGGATTTAGCCCCACTGAAATCATATCTATGGTGTTACAAGTCAACTCCCACACAAATGCAGAACAGTAAAGAGCAACTTTTAACAAAACCTTTCAAATTAACCATTTCTTGTTATATTTTCTACGACGCTATTTCTAGCTTAGTAACGGATGCTAAATTCATTACGGATTTTCTTTCAAGGCTGTCATTTTGCTAAGATTTAATTAGTTCATTTGAAAACCTGTCGAGTGTTTATGGAAATATATGGCCACCATTTAAAATGAATGTGTCAATGTTTATGTTTAAACGATAATACAGTTTAAATGTTGCCAGGTTATGATAATGTACTGTTTCATGTAACATGCATTGCACACTCCAAAATTTAAACAGTGATCCTGTTGTTGTTGTTTTTTTGTTGTTGTTTTTTTTGTTTTGTAAGATTATATTTCTTGATTCGATCTATAATGGAAGTCTGTTAGACGGACTGACAACCCGTTGTCGGATAGGAGTTACCGGTATATCTTTGGCAAGTCTTAGTCTTATTTAAGCCGTACCAAGCTCATGTGCTTAAGATAAAGTGCTCACCAGCAGAAAATGCAGTCACTACATACTGGTTTGTGAAACGTTTGTTAACTGTTTACCAGGAGCGTTACAGTTCCCTGTTGGTCGTTTTTTATGTCAGTGGCAGTATAGGAACATTGCAACCACAAAGCTTAATAAAATACCTTTATTGCCGCAGCCCTCATGAATAGCTTGTTAGCATCACTCCATATGGCGGGAATTGTTACGACCCACGTAACGTCATCCGCGTTAAGATCATTGTCAAGTTGTTTAGAGCAGGTGTGGAGAAGATCGTTCATAAGGTAGCCAATAGACAGCGAGAACACGGTCAATGCAGGAAGGGAGCGTCCGTTAGCGTCGGTAATCGTCAAGTTATGGCAATCGTGCTAAAAGGGTTGCAAACCTGGTTATTGTAGCTAAACAAACAGAATAACAACATCATAATAAGTTATACATAAAATTAAAACAAATATTTGGTCGTTGTATTCAAATTGCGAAAGTGTGTTTTCCCCGCCAAATATAGACTATGACGTTACATTGTCTGTGACGTCTCTTTGTCTTAAGAGCACTGATTCACCTCAACGAGGCATTTCACTTTGAGGAATAGTTTAAAAAAACAACAACCTGAAATAGTGCGAATGTTTATACGGACGGTTTTCCATGGCATCGCCAACGCCGTCCTTAAGCGCACTCCGAGTCCGCAATACCTTTACACGACGGACACTCATTTTAATGTGTCTGAAGTTCGCATGCGTTTTAACTGTTATGTCAATTTTCAAATATTTCAGAAAAAAGAATGGCTATAGTAATAAGACAGTAGTCTTTTAAAGTACTTTTGTTAATACAAAATCTTAATACAAAATCGGGAATGCAATTAGTAAAGCGGAAATTTTCAGTATTAATTGTGTAACATGAACTGTAGGTTAACAACGGCATACAAAGAACGCTCAAAGGCTAATCATTAGGCCCTACTATTAAAGACTTGTATCAGTCTAGGAAAATGTTTAAAGTATAAAAATGAAGTCATATACAACTAAGTAAACTATTGTTAGCAGAAAAGGACCTAAATCTGTTGTATTTGTTTTGTAGTTGTTGTTACTTCGCACCGACACAGTTATGCTCATATTGGCGAGGTCCAGCTAGACTCACGTCTGGTTAAAACCACATGCGCACAGCAGGTAAACAGAAATACCTCTCAACATTAACGTTCGTCCCAAGAGGGACTCGCAAACCTGCAGTAACAGTCTGAGGAGTTACAAGTCAGTGATTCTAACCGCTCCGCCACGGCGCCCCACAACATTATGAAAAGTCACGCACCCTCTGGTCATTAGAAATACAAGTCATATCGTGTTTATTTAGAGATTTGGAAAGAAGGAACAATTTGGTCACCATTTGTACTGCCTAACAATTAAGGTCAACACTGCCGAGGACTGAATAACCCGAGGAGTTCCGATTGGGGACGATCATCCCTCGGATGTATCTGGTGCAATGTTACACAGAAATCACGATCGTTTTGTACGCCGGAAGTAGGAAGAATATGCCTAAAATGTAGTTCGCACAAAATATAAAAAAAACTGTCTCGTTTGCAAGCTGTTTTCTTTGCTGCGCTGGGTAAATTAAACTTCGATGATTCAAATTTGAAGCAGCCACAAATTGAAGTTTTACAGACATGGTACTACAAATGTATAGTGATCTGTCATTCAAGCTGCCATTATTGTTTTAGCGTTTGTCACAAAAGAAGGCCCATAAAGGGAAATGGCCGAGGTGATCCGACTATCTACATACATCCGAGAGATGATTCGTGAATTATCCGAGGTGTTCCGATTGACAGGAAGATGCCGAGTCATGGCCTTACAAGGGCTTTTACTTAATGGTTACTTTGAGCTGTTACACTGACTCCCCTCCACTGCCGCAAAATTTTTGAATGTCACTTTCTGTTGTCAGTAAGTTCGTGGCCTCTATTTTTTCAAGTCAAGCAACAGTTAAAGGATTAAAGAACTTTCTTTTTTTTAGTTTCTCATAAAAAAGTATGTATATTTGAGACAGGAGTTGTCTGCCATTAAGCCTGATTATGATTCGTCTGTTTTTCAAATATCATTATGTACATCTAGTCATAATTAAGAATGCATTACATTCGATCTATCAAACTCGACGTTTTGGTGTCTTAAATTCATATCCTGTGGCAATGATTTTGATATTATCACACGAAGTGCATTTTCTATCTACAAACTAAAACATAAAATAACATCCATTAGCAGTTTACAAAAAAAAAAAACGTACAACGCCCAAATAAAGCTTCTAAGTATAGAGTCAATTAAGACATTTCTATAGAAAATAGAAGCCGAAACGAGCGCAGCGAGTGCATGCTTCTGTTTTCTATGGAAACTTCTTAATTGATTTTATCCGAATCAGAAGTCCCCGCCTCACTTCTACCTGTTTTACCAAAATGACATGTAATCCGCCCCATAAAACTGTCAATTAAACTGTCAAACGTCTTGTCGTGTTCAAACTTGTCTCGTCACAAGAGTGGGGTGGTTTGTTGCACATGCGCAGTTGAAAATAAAACCATTTAGTACAATAGATTGATCTATTTTGTTCATTGTAAAATAGAAAGGAGTTCTATTGAAATAAATCGAAGAGGAATGTGAATTTTCACAGCTTCTGATAGGGCGGCTTCTAAGTGCTTTAATTTTCCCCGCCTCTTCCGAACATGAACATTTTCTTCAGACACGATTTATAAATCGCCCTACATTTACCCCTCATCTTCCATATAGATACTGCGGCAAATCCTCGACAACCTATATCAACTGGATAGTTATGAGTTCCTATCAGCTTCTCTACATTGCTGTATTAGTTCAGTCGTTGCCTTTCATTTGCTTCGGTGCACCTTTCTTCCCAGGACACAGATAATTCTATAATTAAAACCTTCCTAAGTTTGATGAAGCAACAATATATGGTCGGAGGTAGTCTCGGCTTATCCCCACACCTGTTGATTTGATAGTATTGACAAGGCATCGTAGGCAGCCTTGATTAGGAACTGGAGTTGGAAGAATCGGTAATTCCAAATATAAATCACATTTTACAATAAGTCATTCATCAAAATTAACTTCATCAATTAAGCAACACAGTAGTTTAATATAATTTTACCGTTCCATTTCAAAATGTATTATTCTTTTTTTAAGTGAGTACCGGTGTACTAAGCCACATTTCTGTATCTTTTATGTTTCAATTTATTAGTATTTATACTAAAACAATGCCAAATAAAATGTGTAATGTAAGTTCAGCAAACCTGATCATAGAGGCACATTTTGAAGTAGCGGAAATAGTAAAAACTATCTTCGCGTCTCTCTTCAATAAGTTCGGCGTATCGTCGTTCTGCATCGAAACCAAACGCCTCAACAGTGTATCGACCATCACCATTAATAAGGATACAGGTGGGTGTCTTCACACACGCTTCATCCGTCTTCAACCTTTAAATATATATTTTAAACATTTTAATGGACCACTTAAAACAAAATAAATAAACGAAGCATCAGCTATAATTTCCCCGTCAAAAGACCTCGCGCGAGTAAAAGACATCGTAAATTATTCAACCGCTATCATTTTTCCCGTCATTGGAGCCGCGATTTTTCATACCCGGGATCGACACTCTACAAACTTCATTGCCATGCAGGACGGAGCGAAAGTCATCGTTTGTTTACGATTCAAAATGTTAGTATATAAGGTCAATACTGACCAGTTACGGGAATGGATCTGTAGAGGATCTTTGTTGTAGTCATGTGTGAAGGACAACGCCCAGCCCGAGTACGACGTACCGAGGTCAATGGCCGCTGAGGCAATCGTATGGCCAGGCCCAGTATTTTCGGTAACTTCGTCACTCTGCAAAAGTATAATCGCAACACGCGTTACTGTACATACTGTAAAGATGCTATTCGACACTTTTGTAGTTTTCTTGTAATATAGCAACATCTGGCCTTTTTTTTGAAATGTGGTACAGACAGTTTTGAATAATTTTATTTCTCTCCTGTAACAAAATAAATTGTCACCTGAAAAGATCCGGCGAAATACTATTTATAAGTATCCTACACCTGTGCGAAATGTAAAGCATAACACCCCACTTGTCATTACAAAATTTATTGCCTATCCAAGCCACGCTGCATAGCTATTTTTAAACTTAGAAAATCAATTGACCGCTTTCATTTGAGATCTCGTTTTATGATCATCCGGGTTATCTGCTCTGACGTCAGTATCTATTTTAGCTGAAATCCCATTCGTGCTTATTTATAGTTTTGAATCATGGATATTTAAAGCGATTTCATGGTTTGTACTGTCTTACAATTGATGTAGGTTTATTACTAACAGACTTGTACTTAAACTCAAGAATAAGTTTATGCAACAAGTATGCACGAATTCTTAAGAATAGATAGTTCCCACATCAGTGAAGATCCATTATCTTGGCAGCCATCTTTGATGGCAACTTTAAGGGATTTTCAGATGAATTGTATAGAAGCGTAAATGTTATTTTCTTGTAATTTCTTCATTTGCGGTCTAACAATTAAAAACTATACACCATTGGAAAGATTTTCAAATTCATACTTTTAGAATATTTTTACAATTGATAAATGCACAAAGAATACATAATAAATTAATATTATTGACTTCCTTCATCCTTCAACAAAATGAGCAGTGTATCTTTTATGTTTGTATTTTTCTTTCTTTTTAAACTATCACAATGTAGCTTTTGGAAAGTTCTATATCAGCCTTTGATTCAGGGCGGATCCAGACATTTTATTTTTGTGTGGGTCTGTGGGGGGCGGTGAAAATCAAGATCCATGCAAATTTATTGCAGTAAATACTAGATATGTGTATGCAGTAAGGGACCCTAACTTCGACCTGAGCAGTCAACAGACAAAATTTTCTTTTTAAGCTTACGTATGTGTTTTCACAACTCTACTATTTTACCTGGTTGCTGGTGAGGGAGGTGGGGTGGGGGGGGGGGGGGATTTAATTGGTTATATAGATATTAAGATTGCAAAATTTTATTCCTCAAATTCTGACTGAAATAGTTTCTAATTAGTTTCGTGTCAAAATTGCAATATTCAGGGCACATTTGTATGTGAAATTTCGTTACTCCCATTTCCATACTTAACAAACGAGTGACATTCTGGTAAGTTTAGTTAACAACTCAAATCATTTTTGGTTATTATTGTAAAAATAAAAGCGAAAGTTGAACTATTGATATGAATAATATGAATGTTAATCATTAACTATAAATCATTAATTATATGTGACATTCGCGGTACATTCCAGAATCCGTTTTAGCATAACAATGGTCACGGTTGTATTTCACTTCAGAAAATAAATAAAGAAGAGAAAAATCTACTTATATCAACCACCCGGAAGTAAGTTTAAGAATAAATCTCATGTTAACGACAAGGAGCTAGCTTATTTATATCGTAATATAAGAAGTTATTGACCCCCATTATTCTCATGTCTGTTTATTCTCATCCCACACATATTTTTTAAATGTGTGAAAAATGATATATGATAAACCTACTAAAACAAGTGCCTGAAGATACTTACGCTCAATTCCGCCATGTGCCAGTACAAAGTTGATAATCTGATATCCCCTTACGTTCCCGGCTCAATTTTGACAGCTTTACAGGTAAAATCTAGCACACTTTATGTTTTACAACTTTTACGTTGCATGTCCATATCAATACTCCATATTTGCTCATTTGTCTTGTACATGATCTGTGGTGTGTAGGGTGCTCCCGGGACGAAGATTAGAACTGTCACACGTGACTTAACGCTTGTTTACTGTCGTTTCGTCTAACATTCCGCTATCGAGCATTATAAAGATACTTGTACTTAATATGCAGGGAGTATCAAGTATCAAGGTTTTATTTGTCAGTAAATATATCGCTGCATACATACCGCTCGTGCAAACGCAGCGTATTATATGTAAAATCAAAGCGCTCAGAAGCGCTTTTTAGACGGTGTCAGTTTGACCCTGTACGCGATTACAGCTGTGCAGACAATGGTCCATTGCACCAGTCTTCAGCTGCAGATAAACGCCTCTTCTAAAATATCTTATACAAAAGCTACACCAGAGTCACTATAAAATCCGATAATAGAAACCTCTTTATTAAACATTCAATACTTTCTATATTATTTTCCATTTTAACTTATGTAAGGCCTAAAATAAATGTTCAGATTGTACCTGATTCGACCAAATTAATAGAATTTGAAATTAACTACTGCCTCATACACCCCTGTGATCTTGATCTCAAAGACCCGAGTGCACCATTTCTCTCCGAACGCGTACGGTAGCTTTAGACTGCCCATTTCGACCCTTTCCTATAATCAATGAGTAATATTCCTACGCGTTGTTCATTTATAAACCTGCATTTCATGTATATAAACCTGCATTTCATGTATACACAATAAACTAGTAATGAACTTCCAGTTTAAACGCAATATTAATGGTATCAGTATCAGTTGAAACATGTGTGGACACAGATAATGCGTCTATAGTCTTCTTAGACATACATATTTGTTCTTTACACGCACTACGTCTTCCCAGGCATGAATAACTGGCCGCGAGTGGTCAAGGTCATGCAAATAATGTTTTAATTATACTATATGAAATAGATTGTGGCTTTTAATCAGTATTTGTTAACCATATTCTTTATGATTAATTATAATTTATAAATGATAATACAATTTCACACATCTTTTAGAAGTGTGCAGTCATAAAAAAAGTGTATTCCGATCGCATCCAAAATTGTTCCAATCTGTTAACCTGAGTGTATTTTATTCGAAACAACAACAACAATTATTTTTTTTTTATTTTGGCAATTCTATGTGTAGCCTCATCTGACAACGTAACCTCTCTGCCGACTGGTTCAGGTCGGTTTTATTGTGCACACTATCTTCCTGAAATATATCCAGAGTTTATCAACTGGATGGTGCTATTTGTACTTTGTTTAGGAAGCCTTTCAGGTGTCTGCCCGTCTCCCCCGCCCTAATAAAAGACATGTTGACGTCATCCAGCACAGCCTCCTCCTCCATGAAGAGCTGTAGAGTAGCTTCAGTTGTCTGGATTAAAAGTGCGCTATTCTTAAAACTTATGCATATGGACTGGATTAGATGGAATTTCCACAGCAACCTTATGTTTGCAGAGATTTTCTTCCTCGATGATATTTTGAATTGGAATTGGAATAAAGTTCGCCATTTCCGGGTTTGAAATTTGTGTACTGTCATTATGCCAGGCAGAATTGCAGGGTTTACTTCAGAATGCCATAAGACGTCTGATTGTTCCGAGCATGGCTCCGCGACATACAAACTTTGCCCTGTTTGATAACATCATTTGCCATATTCATCTTCAGATAAGTTCCAACTAGCAGAAACGTCACTGATACGATTTTCAGGACTTCATCAGACATACACCTGTTTCGAGAGTTTGGTTATATGTTTAGTAGCGGATTCCTCTTTTTTCCAATCCAAATTAGTTATCTCAAAATTTGCCTTTTAACGTGAAGGTTTGTGGAAACTCATTTATTTCTAGTGCTGTATTTAGTGAATGAGCGTTATCAGCCTGCATGTGCCATCTGCATATTTGCTTATTAAATATTCAGATGTTTCTATAGTAATTCCTTTTCTGTCTTCGTTATTCTTAAATCTCGATCTACTGTTGGTGGGATGATAAACCCAATAAACAAACAAATCTCGACCTGACTTTCGCATTTATTATGAAAAGGTATGGAGAAAGTGATTCTTCTTGCTTTACATCCTTTAATATTTAAAAAAGGAAAGAGCGATTGGAATTATCAACAATACAGCTCGAAATAGAATTATAGAATGGTCAAAAACATCTGATTATAAATATGTCGAAAATGAAAAAATGTAAGGGTTTAATCGCTATAAGGCCGTTCTAAAGAGTCGAAAGCCTTCTCATAGTCTTTTATGCCAAGGTTCCGGATAATTTCCTTTAACTAAAGAATACGATCATCGCCTAGTTCTTGTCTTAATTTAGGTTCTTGTTTTCGATGGTCTATTAGGAAGTGTCCTGTGTGTCTTTGTATGCCTGGCGGTGTTTGTTTAGTATTGCAGTGCTTTTCTGTGCCTTGAGTGTGTTTTGGGTGTCTTGTGAGTCGTGCTCTCAATGGCTTTAAGTCGTCCTGCGTGACTAATTGGTAGGTTTTGGGGTTTGCTAGGATTCTTGATGTGTCTATGTGTTCGTAGACCTACTGGATGCATTCTTGCATGTTTGTGCGTGTGCGTGTTGAAGGGGTGGGGTGGGGCCGGGATGAGTCATAGATGTCTTGGTTTTTCACTTCAGATATGTGTATTCCTGGGCCTTAGGATGTCTAAGCGTATTTGGGGTTTCTTTGTTTGCTTTGGGTGAGTTGGGTGTCTTTCTTTGACTACAACGTGCCATGGGGTGTTAAGACGCGCCGATGCAAACGTTGTTAATAGTAAGCGCGTAGCTGCCTGTACGCAGAATACGCAGCTGCGTACACATTGTCCGCAAAGAATGGAAAATAAAATATTAAAATAGTCATATCCTAGTTGGGGTAAGGGGTATATTTGTTGTGAACAACTAGTATCGCTATTTGCATCATGAAAAAATATGAAATTGCTACGTCGATTTAGCTCCTGGAATGGGACAATTCTTGTTCGTTGTTCTCTTATCGTATTATTTTACTTAAAATTTAAGTATATTTTGATACCGAAACCACCCAGAAGACACTACGATATAGAACAGAAAATATTTGGGTGATACCGAAACCACCCAGAAGACACTACGATATAGAACAAAATATTTGGGGGAAGCATTCCACCCGGACCCTGCCAGCGGTCATGCGTACACATATCATGCCTAGCTACGCTGTTGAATACTAACATAATTGTTCTTTGTTTCCGTGTTTTTTTTATTTAAAATTGTTTTTGTCTATTGTGTAAGATTTTATACTTTTGACATCCTTTTTTAAACGTTGATATGTGAATTAATACTTATTTAAGGGGGTGGATAAACGCCACACATAACAAATAATTTGGACGGCACGATGAGCTTTGCTGAGCCGCTCACTACGTGTTTATCACAACGGTGTGGTATATACGACACCGCGTTGTTAACGAAAGCCAAAACAAGTAAAAGTTTTGAACTAAATTTCGTATCCTTAATACGTTTGATATTATCTCAACACCAAAATGCTGTTTCACTGTACACGATCGACAATTCTATAAACACATTAAGATGACGGGCAAATAATCTGCCTTCCGATTACTGAATGCGTAGGTACAACATCAGTGAAATTAAATATTGACGGATGTTGGAAGTTCAAGTTTGAGACTTCGTACCACTTCGATTTCGTACCAAGTACTGTATATATTAGTAATAGTTACTACCGAATTTGGAGACTTCGTACCACATTGGTTAAGTAGGTTTTTTTCACACATGATAATGTGTGGCATTGTCTTCTTTAACAAAAGAAACAGAGTATGCCGATATTAATAATGCCTCTTGCAGATGTAGAAGACAACAAGGAAGAATGAAATGTAGCTGATAGACTAGTTCCCATTAGAGTAACAGTTCTTTACTCTCACATATTTATATAATGATTCAATAGTTCAAGTGTTTAGTTCCCAGGGTAGACATCTTCTTGTTAAAAGCCCATGCTGTCTACTGCACCTTGGATGTATCGCATCCAAGCTTTTTCTTGTTTTTTTCAAAGTGGTTTATTGTTGGCCAAAACAATACACATGAAACAAGTGTTAACAAATACTGACTTGATGTACACTAAGCATCAGATCTTGTAACATCCCCCTTTCTTCACAGAATTAATCAATTTTCTTGTCAAGATGTTACATTTAAGACTGTGTCACCAGAATAATGACTAAATGTTATATTACAGTTTTGCTAAATTACAAGTAATATAACAAGGAACTTATATAGCAACAACAAAGAATAAATTTTTAAATCTACATTCTTTAATACATATACTTAATTTAAGCACTTAATTTATGCTAATTTTTGTAATTGATTTATGTCTTTCAAAGGTGATACTTTTACGTTTGATGATAGCCTATATCAGTATATGGTATAAGATTATGTGATACAAACTGTCCAGGTAAGTTGTACGAAGTCTCCATGATTCATGAAAAACATTAATTTGAATGTCTTGACTTGATAGTCATAATACCCCCCAAAATAGACCTTTTTTGGGATTTGAAGCTATTGTAATCTTTCCAAATCCAAACTACTGGCTCTGTAAGAATTTCCTCCATAAAACATGAAGCCAATTTCATGTTATGGATATAGATTAAAATTATTTATCTATCTTTAAATACTGCCAACACATTCAGAGTGTTATTTGTTAAAAGAAATAATATTTTTTTTACATGTTTTAAAACGATATTTATAACATTTATAAGGAGATGTGTGGCCCAGCATTTAATATGTTAACAAACTGGCGCAATTTTAGATGAGATATTTGGGTTAGTGGATTCTGATGGCTATTATAGCTTATTTCAGTTCTGACTTGTACATTGGATTTCATTTTCTAATAAAAAATAACATGGCTTATGACTTAGCACATCTTGCCTTTATTTGACACATACCAGTAATATCCTGACGGTTATTTGCTAAGGGTTAAATGAGAAAAAGAAGTATAATGTGAAAATAAGGATATGCTCTGTCGATTGAGGAGTAAAAGTTGAAACACAAAAAACACCTTAACACCACCAAAGTCTGCAGAATACCCCATTTTTGTTAAGCATTATTATATTTATTAATTTCAACTGTTTAGCTCATCCAAGGGTCTAGAGAGACCACCCACCTTTATTATCTTTATACAGACAAGCTTTAAGCTTATGCTTGTTTTTATGCAACATCGACTGTAAGTAAAGTTTCTCATAATTTGTTTCTTAAGAAATCATTGCAGTCTTCATGAATGAAATTTAAAAACACTGGACCTTTGGTCTACCAAGCTAGCCTAATCTACTGGAACAAATAAAATTTTACTGGATCAACAACAATTTCTGTCATTTTGTGGTGGACACAGGCTTTTCCTGAAGACAGACATTGATTTGCCAATATGGATCAACAACAATTTCTGTCATTTTGTGGTGGACACTGGCTTTTCCTGAAGACAGACATTGATTTGCCAATATCAATGTCTACCCTTTATTCAGGCAACCAGCACTGTTCATTCAGACCATAAGACTAAAAAATAACCGCGAAACAACACACCTCTCCAATATATCCAAAAGGCATCTGATGTATTCCAAGAAATACTGCTTTTAACTGGAGTGCTTAACAGTGTAAATACCATGATTCTTGATGGAGAATAATCCAGCTTGTACTGAAAAGACAGATGATATCCCTTTATCGCATTGCACAAATGCTTTTAAAAATATACCTGTGCAAATGATAATACACATGTAATAACAAATATGGGCCTTCTTAACACTTTTACATCTGCATCTGTATAAAAAAAGGTCGGTATGGGTATACCCGGGTAATTTATGATGTTACCATTGGTAAATTGAATGTATATAACTTCTGTGTTTGTTTTTTCTAGGGTAAATGTTGCCATCCTTTTGTAGGCGAAAAAAGAGGTTAACCAGTGGTAAGCTAAATTCAAGTATTAAATATAACGCTGTTGTCTTTATGATATGTTATATTACCGGTAAAAAAAAATTGGGGTTTAGTGGTAACTAAACTTTCGTGATTTCAGAAACACACACAAAAGTCATGATAAATAAATGTAAAGACACAACATAAGAATGTGAACAAAAGATATGAAAGTATTGCTTTGAAGAGTTTTTTCCAATTTCATGTTTGCTTAGATATGTTAAGAGGAAACATTAGGTTATAAGACAAAGTCATCTTTTTGTCCACTAGATCAGACAAAAGAGAACTGTGTTTCATTGGATGAAGCCTCCTGTCAGTCAAATACAAATGTACATTATGATGTAGTTTCTTGGCATATGAAAAAGCAATCCACTCTTGCTATAACCAAATCACTTACCACAAAATTCTGAATATTTCAAATTAAATTCTTCGGTCTTGACTTTTTTTCCTCCTTAATCTACCATATGTTTACTTCTTGAAATTATCTTCTATTGTAAAATTTCTTACATTTCAAAAATGAATTTCAAAATTTGGCTTACTTGTAAAATAACCAAAAATATTTTTTTGGACCATAACTTGAAATTTGATTTTATTAGAAGAATTATTTACTGTGTATAATTTATGACTATCCATAGCTAGATAGTAACTATAAAATCTTTTCCATGCCAGTAATTTGTAACTTGAAACCCCCTCGAAAATATCCAGATCAACAAAATTCATATCCATAAGTATAGTTTCTAACCTGGTTCAATATCTCCTAATGTTATAATACTGTCACTGACAAACATGTACTATGTTTCTTTTAGCTTTTCTGAGGTTCGATCATAAATCATGAGAAGAGGCGGGGCAAAGCTCAGTCTGCCAGGTGCCATGGGGCGTCAACTGGAGCCTGTTACTATGGAAACCAATAGTGCAAGTCTGGCTGCAGCAGAGAGGCAAATCAAGGTGAGAGAGTATTGGGCAGTCCGATAACTAAGTTGTCTTCCCTTGAGTACTCTCCGAATGCGCATGCGCATTAAAACTTCCGGGGTATAAGTAGAAATTTTATCAGCGTGTATAACACACACATCAAGTGATATGGAAAGTTGATTAAAGAAAGAAACAAAACCAAAATGGAAATCGCCGAAATATTGCTGAATATGTAAAGGTGTTGTTTATAGCGGGAAGGTGGTCGAAAACAGAACTGTTTCATTGCATCGATTTCCTCAAAACAAGCGGCTGCGACGCATTTTGATGGTATTATAACACTTCGCTCTCCCTTAACTGGTAATAGTTCGCCCTTGATTGGTAACAGCTCGCCCGAGACAGGTAACAGTTCGCCCTTGCTACATGTCGCCTTCGGATATAAGTGTATACATCGAGAAAAAAAGTAAATTGGTTAATTTATTTATAACCATTCACATTGTATTTGTTTTCTTCGTCTTAATATACATTATGAGCTCTTCTGATATAAGTGTATACGCCACCCTTCGCCCTTAAAAATCTTTAAGAAAGTAAGTAAAAAGAATGTAAACTTATTAATTTTTTATTATTTTGACACCATTCACATTAAATTTATGCTTCTTTTGTCTCCTTCTTTATTATTATAAACATCGTATTATTAGCATCGTAAATTATTATATTTTTATTTTTCATATTTTAAAATTTTTTTAACCAAAGAAAAAAAATCTGATCCTCCCAGTACAATATACGAACTGTCACTGTTCCGTGATTTAAATGCAATGTTGCGACCTAAAAAATAATAATTATACTGTGTACGTGGTTTATTTATTTCAAATTGTATATTTAAATAAAATTCCGCTGTTGCAAGGATTTTAATGTTACTTAGTTGCATACATATTTTGTTGCAAATACTTTAATAAGGTTGTCATACTCAAGATGACTTGAGTATGCAGTTATCTTATAATTGCACATAAAAGCGTGAACGTTAATTGGTGTTTGCCTACAGACATTATTGTGATGTTACCATTCGCACTAATCTTGATTGATAATTAGTCAGTGTGATCTTGATTAATGTTTACCGACATAGGCGTATATAAAATTTAAAATTAATAAATTGGTCAGTGTGTGATTGTTAATTGATTTTTGCCTAGTCATTATTGTGATGATAGCGTCAGCACTAATTTTGATTGATAATTAGTCACCATGATCTTAACTGATGCTTGCCGTCATAGACGTATATAAGTGCTTGCAATTAATAGACTAGTCAGTGATTCAATCTCGCAACGTACGCTAGCTTTATCACAATACAGTATGAAGAAGTCGACTAAGACGGCAACCAACTAATTGTATTTGTATGCATATCTTATAAAATATTATATATGATACACTATATGACAAATTAAATCAAGTATAAACTTTACTTGACGTCATTTTCCTCCTTCATTTAACGCGTGGAAATGGTACACTTATATCCGAAGTACTCATAATGCATATGAAGCCGATGGAAACAAATACAATTTCATGTGAAAGGTGTCGAAATAATTATAGATAAGTTAACAAGCATACATTTTTGCTTGACGTATACACTAATATCCGACGGCGACATGTTACCGATCAAGGGCGAACTGTTACCGATCAAGGGCGACCTGTTTCCAGTTAAGGGAGGGTGGAGTGTTACTAATTCTTTTCGAGTTGGTGTCTCCTTTTCAATTCATAATTGTCAGTAATATCTAGGTTGTGAGCGCCGATAATTCGCTCGATTAGCTGATATTCCCTTCAGGATCTAGTCAAACGACGATTCGCCAGGTACTTCTTCAAATCTGTTAGCTTGAAATGGTCCAATTCTTAGTTGTTTACACAAGCTTCGTTGATTTCTTTGTCCTTGTCCGCCATCTTTTTTTTTTCACTTAGTCCCCAGGGGAGTAGCCTCCCTTTGAATTCAAGGGAAGTAACCGAGTTATCGGACTGCCCAATAGGTCAGATAAGTTACTGGTACGTTGTCTATGAAAAATGTAGTAAATCTAAACATTTTTCTTTTAATTTGTTAGCCTCACCTTTTTCATGCAAGAACTTTCAATGTTGGAAAGTCTTCCATATTGCCTGTTATGCAAAGAGTACTTTTTCCCATAAACATAATGTTTTTAGCACAATATTTATCCTTTACTTGTTGTTTAGAGTGACATATCAGTCCATGTCTGTACAAAGTAAGGTGGCATCCATGGCTAAGGGAGTAGTTGAAACTACTCTGATCCCTTGGCCACAAACATTTCTCTTTTGAGATTTTGCTTCAACTCAATTTTTGTTTCACATTATCACATTATTTACTTATTATTTTTTTAAGAATTTATTTTATATCTTAACATAACCCTTCCATGTTGATGAAATATAAAGATAAGAAACTGGAGCCTTAAAGCTGTTTAGGAAGTTTTCTTGGAGTAAATTTTTGAGTTTGAGTAAAATCATAAAATGAGAAATGATTCTGCAAGTAGGGCTTGGTCTCTTAATGTACGGGTTCCAGTCCAGATTGGGGTTAAAACTGACATGTCCGGGGCTTGGTCTCTTAATGTGAGGATTCCAGCCAAGATTGGGGTTAAAATGACATGTCTGGGGCTTGGTCTCTTAATGTGAGGATTCCAGCCAAGATTGGGGTTAAAATGACATGTCTGGGGCTTGGTCTCTTAATGTGAGGATTCCAGCCAAGATTGGGATCAAAACTGACATCTCAGCCACTTTATGTGCGGGTTCCAGTCCAAATTGGGGTTAAACTTACATGTTGGGGGCTTGTTCTCTTAATGTGTGGGTTCCAGCCAAGATTGGGGATAAAACTGACAAGTCTGGGGCTTGGTCTCTTAATGTGAGGATTCCAGCCAAGATTGGGGATAAAACTGACATGTCAGGGGCTTGATCTCTTTATGTGTGGGTTCCAGTCCAAATTGGGGTTAAACTTACATGTTGGGGGCTTGTTCTCTTAATGTGTGGGTTCCAGCCAAGATTGGGGATAAAACTGACAAGTCTGGGGCTTGGTCTCTTAATGTGAGGATTCCAGCCAAGATTGGGGATAAAACTGACAAGTCTGGGGCTTGGTCTCTTAATGTGTGGGTTCCAGCCAAGATTGGGGATAAAACTGACATGTCAGGGGTTTGGTCTCTTTATGCGTGGGTTCCAGTCTAGGCTGGGGTTAAAATTGACATGTAGGAGGCTTGGTTTCTTTATGTGTGGGTTCCAGTTCATATTGGGGTTAAAACTGAGAGGTCGGGGGCTTGATCTCTTTATGTGCTAGTTCCAGCCCAGATTGGGGTTATAACTGACATGTCAGGGGCTTGGTCTCTTTTGCAAGAGGTGAAAACTTTGGAAAACCCATGAATATTCAAAAAAGCTTATCACATTAGTTTGTTCACAACTAATGACTTGTTTACCTGGGGTTCACATGAGATAATTATGTCATTGTACCCTACGATTTTAAACTGTTCATCTATACATCTCTGTTTAAATTGTTATTTTTTAAAACCTTATAAGTCATATCTTTAAAATAATTATATTCCAGCTATGAATTATATGGGGGCTAAATTGAAGTAACATCGGTCTGTCAATTAGTGTGTCAGTCGATCTG
Organism: Sinonovacula constricta; assembly: GCA_007844125.1. NCBI lineage: Eukaryota > Metazoa > Mollusca > Bivalvia > Cardiida > Solecurtidae > Sinonovacula > Sinonovacula constricta. The sequence goes on from CM017559.1 coordinate 36,043,490, forward strand.
TAGACAAATTTGTCCTCACTATTTCTTGGCTACCATTGGTCAGACTGAGATGAAACTTACCGAAGCCTATGTTGTGCATATTGTTGGTATATCATAACCAGCTTGATTTTAACTTGAGTCATCATTCTATCTTATACTTTTATTGACCATTACAGTAACAGTGGCAAAGCAGTGCCTGTGGGTAGTCATCATCTGTGATTATTAGTCTTGTTTATATTTTTAATTAGGCTCTGAAATTGGAAAACCAGAAGTTGAAATCAGACCTTGCAGATGTCAGGTACGTTTTAATAAAATTAAATGTCATCCTTTGTGTAAGTTTTCTGTCCCAAACATTTTATCTGCTTTTCGAAAAATTGCATCTAATGAACATCACTTTACAATTACTTCTGTGTATATAATTAAATAATACTTACAGTTACAAAAAATAGTAACTAAACAGCCATGATCCCAGGCTGATATTCTCGACACATTCAGCGTTATGTTTTTCTTGCCTTGTTTATTGATAATAGGCCCAGTGAACCAAAGCATTTGACATCTAAATATGACACAATTAACTTTTATATAAAAACTCTGTAACAGCTAAGGTTATTTCCCCTGCACACACAATGTATTATGAATACTCTAAAAGATATGGCAGAGCTAGGCCTGGCACTGGTGATAAGCCCTGGCCTAAATAACAGCCTTTTGGCCTTAACACCCTCATAGTTGTTATGTTGTTAGGTCAATTTTCTGCACTTTACCCCTTCCACTGTATATTTTTGAGGACAGCAAAGAAATAAATTTCAAATCAACCAAGGTTTGAACAAGATTATAATATTTCTGATATATTTTAAAAATGTATATAAGCACAATCTCCATTATGGTCACATGCTTTTGGAGATGGCAGTGGTTACTGAAGCAAAGCGAATCAAAACTGTTAGCAGTGTGAATGAATACAAGAAGCTGATAAAAAAGCAGAATACAAGTAGAATAACTATACATAACTACACATTTTTACTTACCATTCATTCTCTCTTAAAGAAAAACTTCAATGTGATTTGGCATTTTATCCAAGGGGCGCCCATGGCGTAATGGTAGAGTCGCCGCTTTGTAATTACTTTGAATGCTAAGCCTCCCACTGCATGGGTTTGAGTACTGTTCGGGACGAAGGACTGAATATGAGAAGGTTTACCAGCTGACCTTCCTTGCGTCAGCGGTTTTACCCAAACATTTGTCTGGGGTCTTCCTCCACCAAAAAAGCTGGATGTCGATGAAATAGTCATAATAGGTAGCTGCAATATATATCTCCAAGACAAACAAACATGTATTTTATCCTGTGTGATCAATAGTATGTTGTCAACAAGTCTTCTGTGTTCCAGGGGATTATACAAACAGATTACACAGGAGAATTCACATGAAAAGTTTGATGAGAGACGCATGAATGTCCTCAAGTCACAGGTGATCCAACTGGAACGACAGGTATGAACATGTAGCTTGTCTTTGTCGGGTTTTTTTGGTTACAGGTGCACATTTTTGCCTTCGCAGAGCTTGGGAAATACTTGAAATATTTTGGGACATAAGGTCCTGAAATGTGAAGAATTTACAAGATCAAATTTTAGAGAAAAATTTCGGGTCTGTTATCCCAGACATAGACAGGAAATGTACAGAAAGTTAAATAATTAATACATCTCTATTTTTTATCTCTATTAACCAAAAACATAATACTTATTGTTCTACACAGTCATAGTTGGTATTGAGCTTACCAACCTTTCTTAGGAGAGCTATTTTTTTTATTTTTTTTTTTTTGTGAGACAACTGTTCAATATAAATTTAATATTTTACCCATGGTTAACATTGTTTACCCCCTAAAATGGTGTAAATCTGCACAATATGTGGACAAAAGCTTCAGGTTAGTTTTTTAACTCTGTTGTGTGTGTAGTTGAATCATTTAAATCATCAATATTTATGCTTGTTTAGTTATATATCTTTTTCAATTTTACCTGTAAATTGGCCCCATCAGTGGTTGTCACTTCTATGTTGTCTAATATGAAGTTATGCACATAACAAGGAACATAACATTGGTGTGACACAGAGGGCCTGTGTCCAGATTATGCACTGTGATGGAGTTAATTGTAGGTAATTCATAATTGATTAATTCTCTGGGGGAGCCCTTGGCGTAGTGGTAGTGTTGCCGATTTGTAACTCCTCTGCACCCTGTGGGTTCGAGTCCTATTCAGGGCAATGGACTTAATGTTTTTCTCCTCCAAAATAGCTGGATGTGGCTTTTACGATCATAATTGGTCACTGCAATGTATCTCGAAAACAAAACAATGATTAATTCTGCCATTATGCAATTATGTCCCTCTCAATATGATAAGAGCATCAGCTAAAGGTATGTAAGACCCTGGATTCGATCCTGGGCCGTGACATACTGAAGTTGTTAAAAATGGTAGTGGTATAGCTCCCTTGCTAACACTCAAGCAAATTTTAGGGTAGTTCCACGACTGGTTGGCCTGGTGTCAGGATAATGTGACTAGGTGTGGTATCATACCAGGTATTCCCGACATGCTATGCACCATAAAGGCAGCACTATATCTGCTTCAAGTGGACACCGTCTCTAGATAACGGAAATACTGTTAGTGGGACGACAAACCCAATAAACATAAACGTTAATATATTTTAGTTTTTTTTAATTGTTAGTCTTTGTTTTTCTTTTTCACATAGCAGTTACTGAAGTATGCTGACAAAATAGTTTTAACTTTTAACTAGTTTTAAGTGTTATTTTGAAACAACTGATCTTTTTAATACTGTAGTGGAAAAAGTACAACAACATTCCTTTAGACTTAGTATGGCTTTAATTAAGAATTATCTATGAACAAATGGATCATACTAGTGTTTATTTATTGTTTATGTGATGCAGGGAACTAATGTTGTTTTTCTGATTTTTCAAAAAGTGATGTTCACATCATTCATTCTTATGACTGCAGGTGTTGCTGCTGACCGAAGCGATAGGTTCCAGAGGTGAGGTGCTGATGGAGGTCGAAAATGCTCTGACCTGGCTGTCAAACAAATGCAGGTTTGTCAGACTAGTAGAGACATTTGTGATGATGCAGGCGTTTGCCTTATAAGATATTTGCTGTAGGATACTGCACGTGTAGACTTCCATGCCTTTATCTTAGTGCAAAGTGAGAGAAAAAAAACAACAATACCCCTTCCCAATTAAATCCAGCATGGGTTACCGGTAATTGATTGATCTGTTGGCAAAAAGTACATATTATTCCCATGGTGACAGAAAAGAAGAACATTACAAATATGAAACATACATTTGATATAATCAGTAGGTAAAATTTGATTATTCTGTTGTTAGGGAGTACATCTCAGCAGATGTTCGAGGCCCGCAGGTAGATGTGACCAGGTCTGATCTTATGTTGATGGTTGAGACATCAGAGTCGGCCAGGATTAAACTGTTCAAACAACTTGAGGTAAGTTGTTTACTATGATAGGTTAAGGTAAAGCCCTTTGCACACAAAGAATGGACAATCGGTGTGACATTGAACATCCACCCCACCATTTTGTAACAACAGGTGTGGGAAACGGGGTCTATTGACAATTTGCAACAGTAGTGGTGGGGGAGTATTGTATCATTAGATATATGCTTTATGCTATGTTGTATGCATAGTTTGACTACCCGCAGAGGCTCACTGTGAAAGTGAACTGGTTAAAGTGAACACTTAGTTTAAAACTATTTGTTGATAGTCAATTGAGAAACAAGTTCTTTTAACTCATTGTACCCTAATGAAGCATTAAAGCGGCACGAAAAACAGCCTCCTCATGCCGGAAGATGACCTGTCGCTTTGCATTTTACCTGTGTCTGGCGCCAAGCGCCGCATTAAGGCGGCCCTGAAAATGTCTCGGCTACTGCTGAACGCTGCGTTAATGCGTCCATCATATTTGCTGGTTAAAACTCATGTTTTCAATCACTTTCGAGTCTCAGCCAATCAAGTCCATCACAGTATCGTAAATGCTAATGTCATCTTAATCTAAATCTACCGGCTTAAATCCTTTTTTGTTTTTTCATTTATTGTAGCGAGCAACAGAAAAATCGGCGACATTTTCTCTGATTGAAGTGATTCACATCTAATTTGAAACATTTCTCGGCTGAAATACGATCGTAAAAGCAGTTTTCAAATGATTAATTTATACTTCGATCTCAGCCAATCAGAAACCTTGTTATATAATATATTGGAATTTCATGTAACCCGGATGTAAACACAATGAATGAATTATGTCGAGACAAAGAAAATCGGCGATGTGCCTTACTGTTAGCTTTAAGATTCCTACTTATACGCATATGTATCGGCGGATATGTGGAATTACCTACGTCAGATCCAATTATTATATGATAATTGCAGATATCAATAGATAAAAGACACAATCTAACTCTTGGAAATCGCCGAAGTTTTCTATCAAATATAAAGTTTAAGAGTGTTATTTTTTCAAACTACCGGTAAATCGCAACTTTAAATCAAAGATGGCCGACTGTTTTAAAGTTACTCATTATATAAAATATTATATAAAGCTGCAGAAATGTGGTACATAAGAAGGATGTTGAAAATATCATGGATAGAAAGGAAAACAAATGAGGAAGTGATGGAAATGGCAGGATACACAAGATCCCTCCTGAAAGTCATCAGACAACAACAACTGAAATTCTTTGGGCACATCATTAGATCAGACAGGCTGGAGAAACAACTTCTATGCGGCAAAATAGAGGGAATGAAGAGCAGAGGGAGACAGCGCACTGAATACACTAACAGCCTGAGTAGCTTCGTGACTGGGAAGAAATCCGCCATCCGGCTGATAAGACGAAGCGCTGATAGGGATGGATGGAAGGCCATGATCGCCGATGTCTGCAACAGACCTGGCACATGAAGAAGAAGAAGATAAAGCAGTGTTATTTACATTATAAACATAAAAAACTTGATGAGGTCAATATTATTTCACTTTAATAATTTGAACTGTGTTAATTTTGATATTGTAAATCTTACATGTTTTCACTCGTTTCTGAAGTATTTCTTCTCATACCGTGTTAAAAATTACATGTTTGTGTAAAGCACTTTCTGTGCTTCAAGTATGTGAAAATATCCCTTTAGAGAACTTCCAAAATGACATGTTTATTGTGTTGTGTATACAACCATCCCCGATATCTTCCACTGACCGGTAATCCACACCAGATGTGTCTCGGCATGAGGGGCAGATAAGACCCCCACCAGGTGTAGGGGATGACTGGAGAAATGCCTCTAGGGTACGACTGGTCAATTAGCTTCAGGGCACAATGAGTTAACTAATGTTAATTCCTCTGGACTGCCCACTTCCTGGGTAAACCTAGTACCCAGGTACTAAATAAACATTTGTCTCAACATATGGGCTACATACGTTTTTTGGTCCCTGCTGTTCTGAAATGACTTCCTACAACTAGGTTTAGAGAGAAACATTAGCATGCTGGAATTATCTTGAAAATTCACATTGCACACTCAAACTTTCATTCAAGTACATTGTATGTTCATTTTTAAAGAACAAAACCAGTTCCTATCAAGGCCACAGGTGTTTTTTTTTTGTGACTTCTGAAATCTTAGCTGAGTCATTGGTCTGCCGGAATTGTCTGCTACATAACCCACATGCATGTACATTCTCACTCTCATCATTGATATACCCTGGCTAGTTTTGCTCTGATTCTATCTGTATGTCTGTAGAACAAGACCACCCAGTCCCTGTCCAAGCCACTGCTGTTCTACAATGACTTCCTACAACCAGGCAGAGAGAGGGATGTCAGTCTGCTCGATGTAGCCTCAGGAAATATCGAGCATCTTAACCTAAAACATGTTGTAAGTTCCTATTGATACATGAAGCTAATTTGTAACTCCTCAGCCCCTCACCACATAAGTTCGAGTCCCGGTTAGGGCAAGAAGTTTCATGTGGAGACGTTTTCTAGGTTATCTGTAGTATGCCATGGTTCTACCCAGGCATAAGTCTGTGGGTATTCCTCCACCAATAATTACCTGGACTTCACCAGTATGACCATAATTGTGTCGGTGCAATGTAAAAAAAAATCAACAAAAGCAACAAGAACATCAACAGTTATACATTAAATATTATAAATTCAAAAAGTTTAGTCAGTAAGAAACACAGTGTACTTATTTGTTTTACATAAGCACAGCAATTTTTTTATTAAAATATACTGGAAATTATTAAACGTTTAAAATGCAGTGTAATAGTGTTAAGCCAATAGCAATATTTCTTTTGATGTGAGAACAACAGTGCCGTCATGTCACTGTCCACCTGTGGTGTCAAAGTCCTTAGTTACTTGTTGGATTGTCTTCATATTTTGCATCAATAAAGATTGATATTGATGTGTATTTAAGATGAAATTGAGTTACATTAGATTGCATTGTTTATTCAAGATTTATTGCCCTTTGTTATTTTAGCAAACTCATGTACTGACAAGTCCTCCTTCCTTTCTCATTGTACTTCTTCCACAATTACATAAATATGCATGTGTGGCTTGACTTTCTGGCATATAATGCTCCAGCATTCACTGTTCTTGTATGAACTTAGTATATTATAATGTTGTAATTACTGATTGTTTTCTTTATCTTTGATCTCCCTGATTTTGAAATAGTTTAATGTACAATTTACCATGATATATTTTGAAAACTATAAATCTGTTGCAGGCGTTGCCCCACTCATTTGTTGATTTTCAACCATTAATTTCCGTCAGCATAGTTATCGCATCACATATGTTGTAGCAGGTATGTTAAAAAAAGAGAAATATGTGAGAACTTACAAAGTTTTGTACTCAACTTTCGTTCATAGGCATATTCAGGGAGCCATCCATGGACAAATGCCTTACCTTTCATACATGTTAAAAAAGTTAACAATCCCATAAAAAAGATTCTATTTATATATAAAAAAAAGCCTATAGACTAGCAAATTCTTTTTAGAAATCCTTTGTTAAATTTGTTTTACTCTTAGGCAAAGTTGGAGAGCCTGTTAAGCAGTCTGTATCGAGAGCTGATTTACTTGAATACTAGTCTTGAGACTGACACCAGCAATGAATCAGCATATTTGTGGACTTCCTGTCATGTGGCCTCTGCAGCCAGAGAGAGGCTGCAGACCCAATTGTTGAAAACCTGTGCCCTAATGAAGGATAGCTGTACCAGTCTTCTAGACCTCTCTCTCCTGTATCCATCTGCTCCATGGGTGAGAGTTTTCATCTTATGCTTTCCTCTTTTTCTAAATTTTACTAACTTTAGTGATAGGTATATAGCCTGGGAAATAATTTAAGAGATTAATGTTAATTGTATTTCTCAATAAACAGGTAAGGCAGGTAAATTAATCCAAGAATGTGTAATATTACAGTATAACTTTATAAATAAAAAGCTCAGTTAATCAGTATCTGGTCAAATAATTAAAGGTGGGAGGACTTAAAAATCAAAAGTTATTTAGCATAAGTTTGAATCCAGTAAACATCATTGTTTATAACTATAAATCGGTGAAAATATAGCAAGCTAATGGCTCTTACCGCTCGGTTTAGAACTTTCATGTAGGGAGGTTTTCTAGCAAACTTGTGGGGTGCTGGCGGTTCTACCCTGGGGTTTTCCTTCACCAATAACTAGCTGGACATCCCCAGTCTGACCATAATTGTGTTGGTGCGATGTAACAAAAAAACACTTTTTTTACCTATTAATATTTCTCTGAACTTGCGAATGCAGTAATATATGTCATGTCTACATCTATCAGAACAATAAATGCTTGATAGTGAATGCAGTAATAAGAATACATATGAAGAGTAGATTATGTAGCTCTATGTGTCATGTTCCTGATGCAAAACTGTGTCCAAGTTACTCAACATTGTTACAATCACCATTTGACTGTTACATGAACAGCTTCTGTGTATCTGGTGAATACCTGTAATTGCTGTAGGAAGTCCTTGTACAGTGGGCAAAATAAAGCCAATAAAAGGATTCTGCAGCTGTTTGGCAATATCCCAGATTTTAAGTGCAACTGTGTTAATCTGAAGTAGCATTGTCATTGTGAAGATAGAAAGAAAATGGTTGTAAATAATGTAAAAACTACTTTGACTTTTGAAACAAGATCTAATCAACTATCCTTTCCAAAAGAGCATCATACATGATAGTGCCCTAGTTATGGCATTGTCAATCCTTTTGCCAGAGTTTGATACCCTACCCTGTTGGAAACTTTTCAAACTATGCTTTATTACGACTACCAGTCTTATGAACATGTTCATTCTATTGTTATTTAGCCACCTTTAAAGAAGTGTGCCTTGAAGGATATAACACCTGAGCGGGTCCTGAACTCACTACCAGGGATTCCCAGGTCCAGACCGTCAACCACCCAGAAAGTTGTTCAGGCTCTCGTCAAAGCTTACAACTATAAGGTGTATATGCTGAAAGAAGAGGTGAGATATGTTTTATTGTTTAAATCCATTCTTACAGTCTACTCACAATACATTGTATGTCCACCTGACCATCATTCAAATCTTTTGTAAATATAATATATAGAAAGAATTATTGGATCAGTCAGTGTAAACATAGAAGCCCTTATCATTTTTGGTATGCAAGTTTCTGGATTCAGTTGAAACTTATATTTTGATCATGTTAAAGCTAGAATAACTCTGGCAAGCAAATAGTTGTATCTTCTACACAACAGTTTAAATGGTCTGTGGATTAAAGAGTTATTTGTTGAAAAATGTTTGCAGTTGTAAGATAAAATAAAAAAAATGCTTGGTTTGTATTGTTCGACCCCACGACCTCTTGAATGTCAGTCTAGTGGTCAACTTTCTACAACATACTACTTACTTCATTCTTGTTTGGGGAAGGTTTATTATTCATTGTGACCAGCTCATTGGTTACAGTTTAATTTTCAACAAAATCTATGTTGATATGAACTTTACCTTTTAATTATCCATTTTGTTTAATGTTGGGCCCAGGAAGGGGTCTATTGCCATTGTTTTGGCCAGACTTCTGTGCAGCATACTTTTTGTTTAATATTGTTTTGTAACTAGTAATGGCTTTAAGTATAGCTCTTACTATCATAAAGGACTATAGAAAGTACGCACCCATGCAATGTGTGCACCCTACATTGGGCTTCAAATCTTAGGTAAAAATCTATAGCTCATAGATTGTATACACCCCCACTTTGGAAATTTTGTCGGCTGTTAAGGTGTAATGAGCATGAGTCAAAGCTGTTCTCAATGTCATTTGTACTGTTCTGACCTCTCAATATTCTTTCTCCCTATTGTCTGACGTTATTATTCACACCTTAATTCAGCCCCTACTAAACATACTCTAGTTGTGATATCTATCGTGCTGTGTGAAGTTATTAAGGTGATCGACAATTTCAATATCTATCACCTGTAACAAACACAAGGTTACTGTAGGTCACTAGTTTTAGCATGCGCTTAAATTTCGGTCATAACAGTGCACTGTCCTTGTGTACATGTCGCCTATCAATAATTTAATGGAGAAATTCAATTGGCAGCTGCTCATAAAAACACATCGTTCACACCCTCACTGTCAAATTGCTCCGATTGATATCACCTTGACAACAGCTAATTTCAGAGTCAGTCAACAAGTTATTAACAGCTTGGAATAACTGGCAGAATGAAGTTGAAAGTTTGAGTGTTCACAAACGGATAATTAGCCGTGCGTCTTGCAGGACAAAGTAAAATGTATGTGAGACAGTTAATCCCTGTTTGATTATTTTAACACATTAATTGAGCAACATTTCAAACAGCAGTTATAACAAAAAATGCATGAAAAATAAGTTTCCACCTGTTACATAAGCTGTATTCGATACATAATCGATTCTATAGAAATTACGATTATACGTTCCTATGGTCTGTGAATTATACTGTTATGCAGTACAGTGTTTACTTCCTGTTCATCACATTTTAACGATGTGCACAGAAAACTAACATTTGAAATCAATTTATAGTAATTCTTTTTAACTTTTATCAGTATAAAACTTATAGAACATCCTATCTATGTGAGTGCATTGAGTAACTAATTAATAAATTAAATAACAAAAAAGAAACTGCACAAATACAATAAAAGATGGCGGTCAGCAATATACTCTCTCCCAATCAAGTAAAGCTTTGGGAAAAAATTGATTTTTTTAATAGTTCCTCAGTGTGCACACCCCAGCTATGAAATAAATATGTTAAAAAACTGTGCATATTCTATAGTCTTTAGGGTACTTAAAATGTTTTTATTTTATTTTTATTGTTTTTTCTTTTTGAAGCCTATTTTATCTACAAAACAAGCATTTTTTTCCTTATATTTATATCTGTGAAAGACAATTTCAAGAACATCTGTGGAGAGTAGTCTGTTTGGTTGTTCACATTTAGAAGAAGTAATTTTTTTGTATATTTTGTTTTGAGCAAGGTGTATTTTAATGCTGAACTGACTATTTGTAAAATAGATTTTAGAAAGTACTTGTTCTATAACTTAAGAGTTGTGAATAGTAATTAATTCATATGTCTAAAACAGAGATTTAAAACTCTGAAAGCATCAAAATAAGCAGAGGAAGCAAGACGTTGGTTTGCTTACCTTTTGTCTTGTTGCAGAACTTTGTCTTTAATATTCTTGTAACAAGGGTGTCCGGTTGGACTAAGCTAAGGTGATGAATTTTACCTGCTCTATTATGTGGATTTGATTACTATTAATTAAATTTATTATTTGCTGTCTGATATGTACTAATCAAATAGTGTAAAACATTATATAGATAATCATTCATAAAAAAAAATGGCTTATTATTCTGATTGATTTTAATTTTCTGGTAAAGTCATTGTGTTTGCTGTTTTAGGGTAACTTTTTGTTGTTGTCTTTTTCACATCCCAGATATCCAGTCTTCGGCACGAGGTAAAATACCATCAGAATGTTTATAACCTTCAGCTCAAGTACACAGAGTCACTCTTTCAGGCCATGAGGTACGAGATTTTCCAAACAAAATTTGAACCAAGTTTATTAAAAATGTATTAGTTTAATAGTATGCTTCACAAATACATTGTTTTTTATTCTTTTTTTTCAAAACTTTTTAAGTAAACTGTTTTTGTAAATAGATGATTCCTACAAGGACATGTTTACATACACCTGTTCATCCATCCAGTGCAAGTGTAGCCAGCTGCAAACAAATGACCTACTTTACTCAAAAGAAAACAAGGATTCTGTTTGTAATACTGTTTACAAGCACTTGACCTAGGTATGGATGTCTTGTACTCTGCACTCTGTGTTACTGAATAAGACAAAGAAGACTGAAGCAATGAATTACATTTTAGCTGCTAAATCAGTACTTATTTCTGAGCGTCATTGACTTCAGACTGAAACTGGCACCAGACAACACAAAGAGAAACTGTAATATAAACAACCAGCAGAGAAGTTACATACAAGTTGTGAAGTTGTACATTCTGTAACTCTGCTTTTTCATTTTACTTGATGTATAATAAATATTTGTGCATTTTGTTTCAATAACTAAACAGTTTGAAATCTTACCACAAATCTTATCTCTTATCTAAGCATAAGTTGATCAGGGGAATCCAAATAGTTAAGGTCCAGATTATGATCTGCACTACTGTTTGCTGAGTCTGACAATGTTTCTTGTAACATTGCATGTAGATTGTAGCAAATAACTTGAATTTTATATTTTTGGGTATGAAAGGAATAAGCAATTGTGAACTAATCCTTACTATTACATTACAGGGAGGGATATATCAGCTTTGAAAGCAAAACTAACGAGTTACTTGTGAAGCCTTTGAGAGGTAGGTTTTGACACATCGTCCGAACCCATGGTAAATATTCCATGCGGCCATCATGACATTGACAGGTTTTTTGTTTTTACTTCAATTGAAGTGTAGCATCAGTGTAAAGCGCATTTTCATTGGACCACTGGTTGCTATGAATATTCATGAAAATGAACTTTTTACCAGCCTAATATCCCATGGCCACCATGAAGCAGGGTGTATGAGTGAACGTGGGTTCCGACAATGGTCTGAACAATAATTGCTTTTATTGCTCACACTTTCTTAGTGTCTTATTGCTTGTGATATAAATACAATATCTGTTAAAGCAGGTCCCGAGGAAGCAAGTTCATATACTCGGGTTGTTTGACTGTATACCCATTTTACAAAACTTAAAAGCCTTTGTGTGAGTAATGAGTAAATAACAAAGATAAAGGTTGGACTAGTCTACTTTTATGCCAACGCTTCTTTATTTGGTATATTCCTAAATCCAATATGTGCAGCCAAACATATGGTGCAAGGAAGTAATGAACATGACCTGAATAACCCTCACAGGTACCCAGTTATACACCTGGGTGGAGTGGAACAATTTGAGCTAAATTTCTTGCTCAAGGAAATTGGCGGCTACCAACCAAGGATTATTGAGCTTAATTTAATGAAAAAGCTAATGAAAAATTTCGTCTGCAGCCATTTCTCAGTAACTACCTGGTAGAATTTCATGAAACTTGGAACAAATATGAACCAACATACTGTGATGATGTCCGTCAAGTTTTTTTTTGGTCAATTTTCTTCAGAGTTAATGACCTTTATTCAATGAAAAAAAACAACTGTCATAAATGCAGCCATTTACCTTTTAAACCATTGAAGGAAAATAAACAAGCACACAATTTGATGTCAACAAATTTTAAAGCATTTCAAGTATTCCATATTCCAAGAGCCATATCACAGGTATGGACAGGAATACCTCACAACTGATTTTTATTGGATGTCATTTGCTTTCAGTGGGGGATATCAATTCAGCGAATTTGCTTGTTAGAATTAATATAGACAAATGATCTACTGTATTGCATGTACTTGTTTTATTATATTGTGAATAGGCATTATAGCTATGGTAAGTTAGTTATAAAGGATATATCAAACTTTAAAAGTGTCTGAATTTCATTAATAAATTAATGTAAAGACTCATATCTTAAAGTTGATGGCTTCAATGGACAACGAGAAAGTCCAGGCCATCTGGAAGTTTCTGTACGTTGACATATTTTTTAGTTATTAAAATTGTATTATCTCCATTTGACATTCCTTTTGCAGCTGTGTTAGAGGCGTATATCAAATTGAACAAGTCGGCATCGGAGAAGTCATTAAAGAGCTTCCTGTCAACATTTAAGGATCATGCTGAACAGGTATGATGAGAAATGGCGATATCTAATTTATCAAGCACACACATAAATTGGATAAAGTGCCATATAATTTAAAAAAAACTATAGTTGAATACATGCAGGGGCTCTTAGGGTTCTGAGTACCGTACCTCCATGTGCAAATTCATATTGTGTCATAAGGCAGTCATGATCTAATGTATACTTAATATACACCAGTCTATACCCCTTTGATGGTGTTTATGTGAGGGTGTTGTATTTACATTATCATATTTTAATAAAGTTCTTAATGTACATTGTCTTATTTCATAATTCTAGCGGGACACCCATGGTGTAGTGGTAGAGTCACCGATTTGTTACTCCTCTAACTGCTTAGCCTCTCACCACATGGGTTCGAGTCCCGTTTGGGTTAAAGGATTTAATTTAAGGTCTTCCAGCTGACCTGTGTTGCGCTGGTTGTTCTTCCCAGACATTTGTCTGGGGTCTTCCTCCACCAAAACAGCTTGATCGCTCTAATGGTGGTAATAAGATGCTGCAATGTATGAAAAAAGGAATCAAGTCTTAAGACATAATGTTAAGGGTCACCTGTGGCTGAGTGGTAGAGACGTCGCCTTGTAACTCCTTAGCTTTTCACTGCTAGATTCCAAGCATACAACTAAGCCATCATATGGGAAGGTCTTCCAGCATGGGAAGGTCTTCCAGCTGACCTGGAGCTGTCAAATGTAAAATTAATTTACCATGTGCCTGTGGATCAGATTAGTATGGTTCTAAGTAATAGTTTTTTGGGCCACAAGCCATCGATTGTCAGTTGTGTTGTTGTAGTGTATTTAAAAAACAACAACATATGACATGGGTAAACTGTTCAAGACCCCTCTGAAACTATTGGAGGGTGTGTTTACACACCTACATAATTAAGATTTTGAAGATGACCATTTTTAACCTATGAAATTAACAATATGAGATATTTTTCCAGCTAAGTGACATAGTTGAGACGATTGCTGTGAAGGACTTTGAAGAATCAGAAGGTATAGCCAATATGTCTGATAGCATAAGCGTAGGTTTTATTCAAGTAGAGCATTGGTTTATAAATGTTTTAGCTTGTTACATGAATAGATTATACTGATAGTTATTTAAGGTTTAAATATGCCTTTATTGAAGACTTTCGAAAAATAAAAAAGCCAAGTAATAGCTGCTGTGGACCTGTTTGCTAATTTGATAAACAGTGTCTGTGCTTTTATAAAAGGCCTTAAGATGATGAAAATATAAATTAGCTTGAGTAAAAAGCCATAATCTATTAGAAATAAAGAAAATAGAATTGAAATCAGTATAAATAATACAAGCCTTACTCTTCTTTCATGTAGTATCTAATAGTTTGGACCAAATTTCTTTTCCTGAACCAGAAAATAAAGCCATTTGTTGATGTCCTACACATTTATGAAAAGTGAAGCACACTACCACATGCTTCCTTACAAACATTCTCAGTTTCGGTGATTTTTCCCTTTTGGCACACAATGGACTTTAAAATTGTTATCTTTTTTCAACTTTGTCACCACCACGACTTATTCTCCAGTTAAACTAGCCTCTCTTTTAAATTCACCAGAAACTGTTCACTTTGTGTTGTGTTTTAGTGTAATTAAACATAGATTTCCCTTTTGGTGCCCCATATTTCTTCAGCAGGGTTATATATCACCCCGGCGATGTGTGGCTGTACTAGTCTGTAACAACGCCTATGTATGAATGAAAAAGTTTAAGTGTAAAAACAGCTACATATTATTTAAAGGGTTATTTACATTAAAACTAAATTCCAAGTTATTTGCTAAAAGATATGTGCAAAACTCAAAACTAACTACAATAGGTTTATTGCTAGAAACTGTGTACACTATCGGGACTGATAAATTCATGCTATGCAGGTAAGAAATGAATAATTTTCAGATCTGTTTATGTGTTGTAGGTTCTCGGGTTTTATCTCAGTATGGTGACGATTTCTTCCAAGCCTTGGAGTCAGTAGTGAAGGAACAGCAGGTGAAGCGTGACAGGGAGGCCAATCAACATGAGGAGATTCGTCGGGAGCAAAACAGGCTGGACAATGAACTCAGACAGCTTCTGGAGGAGCAAGATGAAAGACAGGAGCACTTGACTTTAGAGACAACAGATAACAAGTGGAATAGCAACATGAACGATGCATCAAGGGAAAGTTCAGAAAGAACTTCTAGGATTGATGCTTCAGATGATGCTATATGGAATGACAGTGGAGTTAATAGGATAGAGAGACAGAAAACATCAATGAAAGATAGAAAATCTCAGAAGAATTCTAGTGTGGATCAAAAAAGTAAAGATAGGAGTTCAGATGCAAGTTTCCTTGCCAAAGATTGGGTAGGTGTAGTAGATGATGAGATTAGAGGGACTATTGTCAGTGATGCAAACAAAAGTGCTAGGACAAAAGAAAACCGGAAACCCCTACATCCAAAAGAATGGGTGGGAGTTTTGGAAGATAAGGAAGATGATTCACATGAAGAAATCACAACAGGGAGATCGAGTAAGAAGCCCCTACATCCTAAAGATTGGGTGGGTGTATTCAATCCAGAGGAGGGTATGATGAGTTTGACTATTAGCGATGAAGATGAAACACAACTGTCAGATGCTGAATTGATGCAACGGCATGCTACAAGCTCTCAAGGTGTAATAACTATACACAAACAATTGGCTCAGGGAGAGACAAGTGAATGCCCAGCCTTCGTATCAGAGCCATTGCAAAGTCAAAAACCACCTGTGAAAGTGAAGAAGAAGAAACTTAACTATGTGCCTAATACTTTTGTTCCTAATAGAACATTACAACTTCGTAGAACAAGCAGTCAGACTAGGTTAATAGAGGAGGAAGGTTCATCGAACATTGGAAGTACAGCCGAGAAAGTACCTAGTGTATTACCAGTACAACCTGGACCAGAAAATTTGTTGACAAGGTCTCGTTCATCAAGTCGAGAATTAGGATTTACGAAACGGCCAGCATTCAGATAATGTGCTCTTACTGGCTATTTTTGTTGAGATTCCATTTTTCTCAGGATATACCTGTATATTTTTATGTGACCAAAATTGAATAAATTGTGATACTGTTATTCATTTCATGTTGTTGTTTCTTAGGTGAAAGAAAATCCTTATTATTTTGATATACCCCAGTGAAATGATAGGGTTATCATTTTCACTCTGGGTCCCAAGGGAGGTAATTTGTAATTACTAGCAAAAACATCAGATTAATATAAAGTTTAAAGACAAAATAAGCATGAAATAAACAGAAAGTTTCTTTTTTATATGTTGTATGGTCATACTTTATTTCACGACTGGTCATAGTAAAAGTATTTCACTCCTGGCTGTGCCACTCAGGAAAATATTTTTTCTACAACTGCTTGTGAAATGAAATGCAATCATGCTCCAAAATCCATCAATACCCTCTAGATTTGTAAAAAAAAACTTGATCTGTAAAAAGATCGTTTTGTACAATGTAACCCAGCAACCAATTTAATGTCCCGACAATAAACAACAGGATTGTATTGTCTTTTAAAGTGCTATATTGACTGATTAAACATCCGTTTGTTTTTTGTCCTGCAAGTCCCTGCTGTGTTGTGGTTTAAAGTCCTGGGTGTTCATCATTTAAGTCCCAGGTGTAATGTCATTGAATATCTTGGGCATATTGTCATTTAAGTACCAGGTGTTTTGTTAAGTCATTTGTGACCAGGTGCATTATCATTGAAATAGTGTCACTGAAAATCCATTTGTATTTGTCATGGAAGGATTTATCATTGAATGTTTGAATTGTCATGTGATGTCATTCAGTCTCTGGTGTATTGTAATTCTAGGTAAAAGGAAATGTCTGGTTCATAACACTTTGTCGTTTTATCCTAGGACGTCGTTTTATCCTAGGACTTAGTCATAATTCTCACGTTTACATACCTAGGACTTGTTGAAACAGTGATAGGACTGTTATTCCTTTTTGGTACACTGGTAGTACCATCAAGTCTTTTTTGCAATCATTTTTGTGATTTCAGAGGTACAATATTTTCTTCAGTATGTGATTTGCTGAATAAACTGTTAAATTTTAATTAATAAAAGTTAAATGTAATCTTGAATTAATATTGACAGTGGGGTTAAAGAACAGGGCATTTCAATCATTTGTACAGTATCAAGCTACCCAAAGGTACTATCTCTGGAGCTTTAGTTTTCCCAAATTTAATAGTTCCCTTGATATTTTCATTTCCCATAAAAAAAAACACCCATCTTTTATCAGTTTATTTCTTCTCAAGTGACTCATTATTTCTACCATAATTGAATGAATGTTCAAAACTAAAATACCTAACAATGCTATGATAGAACATTTGGGAATAGCCTTAATACCGTAAACAACCTTTTATTTGGACATAAAGTTTTAAAACTAAAATTTTTAAGGAGTTAAAACACAGAAGTTAAAACACAGAAAAAGAGCAATGTTTTTTGTTGTTTTTTTTCTCTTTATTTTTTTCCGCATCTGTACAAACTGCATGAGTTAATCCTTCATCATCATCTTAGCACGTTTCAATTTCTTCTGTGAGACCTTCTTCTTGACTGGCTCATCCTCACCACCAACAGGCTTGGGTACAGACTGTTCTCTCTCTGCCAGGATCAGCTCAATGTGACACGGGCTGCTCATGTAGGCTAAAAAGAGAAAAACAGAAAAATGTTAAAAATACAGAAAACAAGAGCTATGACGGCCTATATCCCTCACCCTCGTGTTTGTTTACTGGGTTTTTCACCCCACCAGAAGTATTTCAGTTATCTGGGATTGGGATTAGCCGGCATTTATGCCGATACTGCGCAGCGACATTTCTATCATTATAGCACAGGGGCACTTATGAGGTGCCCAGGGACTGAACCCGGCCGGTCCATTATACTGACACCGACGAGTCAGGCGTAATGCTGTCCCCTTAGCCCCGAGCGTTAGGAGGGAAGCCACTACTACCAACTTTAAAGTCTTTGGTTAGACCCGGCCGGGGTTCGAACCCACGACCTCCCGATCCGCAAGCCGACGCTCTACCACCTGAGCTATTGCAGCCGGTTCAGTTATCTGGAGATGGAGTTCACTTGAAGCAGATATAGTGCTGCCTTCACTGTGTATAGCATACAGTGAACACCTGGCATGATACCACACCCAGTCACATAACCCTGACACTAGGCCACATGGAACTACCCTTCAGTTGCTTGAGCATTAGCAAGGGAGCTTTTTATTGTTTTAAAGACTTCAGTATGTCGCTGCCCGGGTTTGATCCTGGTACCATCCGTACCTGGAGCTGACACACTACTGATTGCGCTACAAGTTCGGGTGTCATACCAGAGTGCCGTAGACATTTAGGAATAGTGAGCAAGGAATATCAGCAACATAACAGACCTGAATAATTGTAATACATGTAAACAATCAGTTTCAATTTTTCTACTACATAGCCATATATGGAAAATGGCCATGTCCCTGGCAGTTATGTTATTGAACAGATCAAAATTCTTTGAACAATCTTGATACATGTCACCCAAGGAACACATATAAAATATCAAGTTAAAAAAAAAAATTCAGACCAAAACAAAATGTATCTTTAAAACACCAAGTGTACAATATACACAAACCTCCTAAAACATAATTAACCTCTATCTTTCATACATCATGATTGTTGTTCATGGCCATTAGCCTGTTGCAGAGAATGATGAACCGTAACAGCAGAAGGATGAGGATATTTGTAGAATACACTGTACCAATGGCACCTTCACCAAACCACTGTTCCAGTATTTATGCAATTTAACATTGTAAGGTGAAAGCACAGCACTCAGAAAACATTTGGGTGAGATAGTCACATCAGTCACTTCAGAGTGGTACATGAAATCATCACAGTGCTGGCAGATGATTTATTATCTAATGTCAGATCTCATGTCTTAACCTTAAGTAACACATTCCGGGTACACTTTTATTAATTTCAAAATCTTTCCTTATATGATATAGTTCATTAAAAACAATAGCAGAACGACATTAATTGTTCATTGAGAAACATACATACACTTATAATAATGAAATAACCAATAATGGGTGACATGCTAGGATCACAATTGTTTGTTTTGCAGCAGCCACTTATGATCATTACAGCAACGTCCAGTTTTTGCTGGAGGAAGACCCTAGACACGTCTGGATAAAACCACCGGCGCACAGGGGTGAGAGGCATAGCAGTCAGGAGTTACAAATCGGTGACTCTACCACTACGCCATGGGCACCCCATGATCACAACAGATAGATGTGTTAAAGTCACATGTTCTGTATAACTTTAACTCCTACACAATCTTAACAGTTCCCAATTTTTTGTATTTACTGCTTAAAATCCCTCAGCAGAACCAAGTCATGTTTACATTACTATGTCCAGAATGTTTAAACTAGATGTAAATAAGGTCATAAATGCAACAGTAAAGAACTACTTATCACCAACCAAAGAATATCCAGACTCGCATGTCTGACATCATCAAAACTACAGGGCAACAGTAAAAAAAGTCAAGACGAAGTTGTCAAGTAATTTTTTACAACAGTTTATCTCCACTGGCTGTCATTGTCTAAAAGATTTGACTTTTACAGTGAGTGTAACAATGCCTTCATTATACTGCCCCACACTCGTGGACAAAAAACATACTTCAGGCCGAAGGAGAATACCAATCTCATATTGATGCCCATTCTATAACCAATATCTGCACTCAGACTTAAGTTTTGGGTGATTGTAAATCTTCAGCCAAGTCTCAGAGTGGTACATGAATGTCATCACTGTGCAAATGTCGCAATCAAATTTGTTTTATATTAATACTTTACATATAAAAATGCACGTCCGTGAGATACTGATGGCCAGCTATTTTAGTGGCAAGAGACCCCACAAAAGCCAATACAGAATGATTGGCACATCTTATGTCTGTTAGAAAACTGTGCCACATTAGGTTCTTCACCCAGACCTGCCTTTTTAAAAGGTTGTTTGCTTGTCTTTGTTTTTGAGTCACATCACAGTGACCAACTATGATCATTAGTTGTTTTGGTAGAGGAAAACCTCAGACAAATGTCTGGGTAGTCTGGTGCAGAGAAGGTCAGCTGGAAGACTTTCAAATATGGTGTCCCTCGCCCTGACTCTAACCGATGCGGTGGGTGGCTAAGCCGAGGAGTTACAAATCGGCGACTACCACTATGCCATGGCCCCACCCCACAAGGCGATATCTAACAGTTTGGACCATACATTTTTTTCTCAACCAAATAACTTGTTACCTAAAAAAATTCCTAGAGATGCTGTTTATTGATGGCCTATACCTATGTGACAAGTGTTCACCACACTCAACCTAACAAACATGTATTTTGAGCCACATTTAGCTCCTCTTGTTGTTTTTATATACATACTAACCACAATACCACTCCTTTTTGGGACCACACTATTAGCATCATCCTGGTAATCCGTTCAGTCGTTATATCTATTTTAAGTATAAATCCCAATCATGTCTATTTATAAATAGGAAGGAATGAACTTTGCAAAAAAAAATTTCATGATATAGACTGTTTACAACTTAGGTAGTGTAAAATACGGCCAATTTAGACTGAAGTAGGCATTTTTTCAGACATTAACCCCAAAGGCTACAATATTGTTACATGAATTTGATACAGCAAAGTGACGGATACCATGTTTAATATAATAAGTACACTTAAAAAAAAAAAAAAAAAAAAACACCATTAAGAACAAAAGAAATAACAGCTTCAGTGTGACATATGAAATTTACATTCAAATCCTATTTTCAAGTTCATAATACAACATACATATTGCAAAATTTTTACATCCAACAAAACCAAGCCAATATGTAAAAGTGACAAAAGTAACATTCTATTTCACAACAGACATGTACTGTAATGGTGAAACTTGGTTTTGTTTTAAATTCTCATCTTTAGACCAGCACTCAGACTAAAGTATTGGGTGATAGTAAATCTTCAGCCAAATCTCAGAGTGGTACATGAGGTCATCACAGTGCAGTATTTTACAAGAAATGATAGGATACCATCTTCTATATATGAATAAAGTACACTTAAAAACACCACCACCATTAACACCAAAAGAAATATCAGCTTCGGTGTGAAATGTTTCCATGCACTCTTATTTTCAAACGCATAAAACTACATGTAAGTTATGTTGTGTTTTTGAAATTGCAGCAAGCATTTATAACCATTATAGTGACATCCAACTATGTTAGGGAGGAAGACCCTAAAACAAATGTCTGGAAAGCACTACCAGCGCACCGCTGGCCAGCCGGAAGACCTTTCCACATAGTCCTTTCCCCCGAACAGGACTCAAACCATATGGACAGGCTAAGCAGTCAGGAGTTACTAGTCAGCGACTACCACAATGCCATGGCTGCCGCTAACATTTAAACTGCAAAAACATTTACACCAAACATAAACAAGCCTTTCTGTACCAGTGACAACAGTAATATATCCGAGCCTGCCCCACAAAAGACATGTACTGTAATGGTGAAACTTTTTGTTTTAATTTATTATCTTTAGAACAGCACTCAGACTAAAGTATTGGGTGATAGTAAATCTTCAGCCAAATCTCAGAGTGGTACATGTGGTCATCACAGTGCAAGATTTTAAAAGAAATTTTGGTCTTAACACCCTCTTCCCCTCAACACTGTCAGTATTTTAGATAACTTACGGTTGATTCTGCCATGGGCTCTGTATGTTCGACGCCTCATCTTGGGAGCAGCGTTCACCATGATGTGTTCAATGACAAGGTGGTCAGTATCAAGACCCTACAAGTGATTGCAAATAAAATCGATAAAAACTGAGATAAGCACAAGTATCAACACTCTACTGCTGGGGTAGCAAAAATTATTTAAACAATGGACAGGATAACCTATTAATTTAGACTGTTGTTTTTTTTAATCGGTATTTCATCAAATTGACAGAACAATGCCCATTGTGGCAATGTCCCAATTTCAGTATTATTAGTGCCAAAAGGGCCAGATACAAAAATCTAGGTACAACTAATGCTGCTCTGCATGTCAACTGGAATACAAAAACATGGCAAAGTACTATCAACACAGTGAAACATGTTAAAATTTGAAAAGGCACAAATCTAGGGGTGTAATGATAAACAACTCTCATGATACCATGATATATGCCGCGCTAAGATATATATCGTGGTACATCATGTTTTGGTACTAAGGATACTTCTTTCTGATCACACAGGTACACTTATACACCGTGCCTTATGTTTAACAATAAGTTGACATAGTTATTTACTGAAACACTAACAACCAAGAACTGAAACTTCAACTTTGAACCGGGGTTCTTGTCTGAGGAACAATGGTGGAAGGTTGCTATGCATGGAATGTTAGATATCCCATCCTTTTACTTTGTTTGGAACCAAAATGTGTCCAAATTTTCTTCTTAAAAATCAGCAGAGTGGATCTTAATTTGATATTGGACATTACATGTTGGTGCAGTAGTGGATAATTTGCACACACAGTGGATCGAACATACACAACTGTAAAGCTACTGTTAACATAAAGCGGCAATAAGAGTAAATAACTCTGGAAGATGTACAATGGCTGAATTATAAGCAAACGTCATATTGAAGGGTCACAAACATTGTCGGAAAAGTGCTTAATCTTGATCTGCTTTCCCATTTTCCTGGTGTAAAATAATAACCCACTACTAACTCAACCAACATTTGACATAAAATCAAAGAGTACAATGTAGTTGTTACCTAATCGTATCTCATGGTAAGTACCCTGATTCTCGAGAAATAAATCTAGAAATATATATTACCAGACAGTCTATCATTATACGCCTACACAAGACAAAGGAAGCCAACCATAAAAGTCCCCCCCACCCCCCCCTCTACTGACTTGGGATGATCACGGAAGACCAAACCCCAAACGGAAGAGATTTTGTCCATTGTCTAATAACTAAGTAATTTCATCCCAAACACTCACCTTGTATTCAGCGTTGCTCTCAGCGTTCCTGAGCAGCTGGAGAAGGAACTCGGCACTCTTCTTGGGCCAGCGACCCTGGATAGCTCCAAAAGCCTTGGCCTGGTACATACAAATACATGGTTTTATATCATTGTGATAGACACAAATATGGAAATGACCAGCCTTACTGGTTGGGGGAGACCAAATATTCTGGAAGCACCAATAGCTAATACAATTAGAGACTTAGAATGTTCTTAGAATTTAATTGATTTCCATGTGTTAAGCACTCAGACAATGTTTGGGTGAGATTGTAACATCATTCACATCAGAGTGGTACATGGAATGTCATCACAGTGCAAGATCTAGTACAATATTCTTTTGACATTTACAACATTAACAGAATATGCCACATGGCAAGAAAGACAATACCAATACTGCTCACATGAGTGGTGGAGACTACAGAGGAGCCACAAGAGGTTTACGTGCAAAAAGTTTTAGCGTTAATTACTGCCTTGCAGATTGTTTTATCCAGTTAGTTGACAACCAAACATGATCAGCATTTCTTACTAAGATTAAGCCAATCATTCAGACATGGTCTGGGTGAGATGTTCTTTGTTCTGTTCAATTACAAGCTATAAGGTGTGAACGACTAAAACACATGTATAGGGTTAATACTGTTAATCTTTAAATTTGTTATAGCACATAGATGTGGTTATATTGGTAACTTGAAGGCAGAGAAGACCCCCAGACTTGTCTGGGTAGAACCACCAACACAAACTTGCAGAAAGCACTCAGACAAGGTTTTGGGTGAGTTTGTTTCCTTCACCAGCTATCAGAGTGGTACATGAGTGTCATCACTGTGCAAAAACAAAACAATGCTTGTGGGTGGTTCACATTTAACATCCTTTACAAATATGTTATTTTTTTTAAGTATCCTCACTACACTTGTCCTGTAGGACTAGTACTGCCTTAGAGCTACAACTTGCCCTTATCAAAATTCAACTCACCCATTTCTGTTTGGCAGTTTGCAATTTAATGCATTGCTTATTACATAGTAGAATATATTCCGTTAACAAGCTATTTTACGTTTATTTCATTAGATCATCTAGGAGTATATAACTAATTGTCAGCAAATTTTGCCCTCAATTTGTCTGTCAAGTTTTCAGATAAATCTTCCCGCCCAATGCCTTTAGATCATTGTCAATGCCAATCCCCAACTCACCGCAGATCAGCTTGGAAAACCTCAAATAACAGTGTCCTACCTGGGTAAAAGATGTGAAACAATGTTTTCTGAACAATGTTCAGACAAATCAAACTTTATACTGTCATAGTGACTTTAAATTTATCTGAATAAAAACTAATATGCAATCTTAACTGAAGTTCTGCTCTCATCCTAATATAGCAGTCTGTTCTTTCAGTCTTCTTGCATTCATAAATTAAAAATGAAAGACACAACTTGGTATGCTAAGAGTCAACTGTCTGACCTGTGCCTTCCTGCCCACAGCCCCATTGTAACGCCTGAATGGGATGACCTCCTTCTTGGCGATGACATTCTTCAGGTAGCGTGTGGCACGCTTCACATGCATGTGCTTGATGGCAGCTGCTGTCTCATGTGTGTTCTAAATAGTAAAATAAATGTATAACTTATGTTCTTAACTGATAAAAAAAGTGTCTAGGTATAAATAAAACAATTAGCAACAATATCCATTAAGTTTCCTAGATATACTTTTATAAAAGAGTTATTTCTTCTCATAACTATATTTAAATGCAGAGCGCACATATAAAGTTGGTTGTAAGAATTTTCCAAGAAAAGTGTTCTTTCTTAGTCTCAGGGTTCAATCTGACAATGAAAACAAAGGGTTTTGAAAAGCAGCAAAATGTTCAGCATCCCACTATCTGTCACAGGTCCCCTCTTAGGAGGTGATGTCTTCAGTTTATCAGTGGTCGAAGCTGGGGCCTCCAGTAGCTGGAGTCAATGCTCTACCGATTGCGCTACAAAGTTCGAGGTAGCCCACAGTATATGTCAATCAGGTCCGGTGGTTTAAACACAGTGTATGTCACATTGGACCAATCGTCCTTTGGTACAGGAAACCTTTATATTGTCATATAAATGACATATAAATAAATATGCAGAATGTTACCATAAGCTGCTTCAAATTACATTGAATAAGTTTTATATTATTTAGAAATTAATGTTTAAGATAATTGTACCTTAAAGTGGACACGCAGGTAAGAACCCCTTGCCTTGCAAGCTGTAAATGTAAAAAAAAAGAATGATGAATTGGCATCATTTAGACAACAAACATGTAAAACTGGTCAACAGCTAACGGTAAATATCAATGCAAGCAATATAAAAACTGCAATTACTGTAATAAAATAAATTAGGCTAAAAGTCTGATACAAACTTACATTTTGAAGGGTTCTCGGGTTCAGATGCGTATCTCGTCATCTTGAAGGTTCTAAAGAAGAAAATAGGTCTATATTAGGATAACAGCTCAGGATCATTGTCCCTCTAACAATTTTCAATCATTGGTAGCTTCATAATCCGATGAAAATTTTAGACCAATGATAAAGCTCTTTCAGTGTTTCGATGTCATTGTTATACTTCCAGTCTGCATGCTAAGAGTATGGATTTTGTAAGCAGTACAATGATTGGCCAATTCTCATCAATTCAGTTCGAGAAGATGATAGAAAATTCACCAATAAACCCATGGTTGACGAATGTAGTGAAACAAAAAAGTCAAGCGTGGGTATCTGACAATGCCTTAAAATGATTTTAGATTATACAGAATGCGGAGAAGACAAAATTATTCAACATAATTTCAGTATGCTTTGGCCTGCTCCATTGAACGTAAAATTCAGTTTAAAGAAGTACTGTAATGTTTATGTAACAAGTGATTTGAAAACACCTCAGCAATTTACAGTTTTAATTGCTTTACGGGAGGGGATGAGATTTGCCGATACTGTGCAGCGACATTTCTATCATTATAGCACAAGGGCACTTATGAGGTGCCCAGGGACTGAACCCGGTCGGTCCATTATACTGACACCGAATGCTGTCCCCGTATCCCCGAGGGTAAGGAGGGAAGCCACTGCTACGAACTTTAAAGTTTGTGGTTTGACCCAGCCGTGTTTTGAACCTGCGACCTCCCGATCTGCAAGCCAACGCTCTACCAATTGAGCTATTGCGGCCGGTAGTAATTGCTTTAAGGTTTGTAATTACTGTTTGTTTACACTTGTCATGTTCATATTATTACTGATAAATATTTCATTTACTCATACAAACCATTCTGTACACAAAATTAAACTTTAACTAAAATAATGCTCAAACAGTGCACTGAAATGATACACCATCTACAATGTACTGAACCACTGACATCGTAGTGACATAACATTGTGAACAGGCTAGAGAAAAAACAGAAACTTGTGATGATGGTAAAACAGGATACCCCAGGTCTAATTTATAGGACTAAATGGTTTCCCTGAGCTAGATCTACTCAACAGCAGTCTGGAGATCCGTCTGAATATGTAAGGTTAGATGGTCCCTTAGTAACGATATAATAAATGACAAAAGGGAACGATATGCACAGGTAAACAGTCGGACAATTATGTCACACAACATGTATCTATCATTCACGTCAGAGAAGACCCACTGTTTTGATGATGAACACATAAAATAAATGCATTAATATAGATCATATATGCAATGAACTATACAGAAAATTAATTTGGTCATCATCCTGCTTTAAATATATGCCAAAAGGCTGACTATTACGGACGATTGAGTGGGATTTCAAATGGATGATAAAAATTCAACACTCGAACCTGCTTCAAAACCGGAAAAGGAAGTTGACAGTTTGCGATGGACTGGTGCAAAATCCTGCGCAATTTGCCGATAACCCGTCTAATATTTTACCGCGTTCGAGTACGGCGATAGTAATTTCGCGAGACGTATTCCGTATGGTACATGGATGTTGTGAACAACCTTTGTAGAGAATGTGACCCACCACCTGAGATGATATGAACCAAAATGATATTTTTCAAAATAAAATGTATATGTTTTTGGAAGGTTTTAACCTCATTACATCAACTTTGATCTCATTTTCAGAAACAGCATTTGATTTCTTTATATTGGTTGTAATTCTGCTGATGAAATTTAGTATCTAGCACGTTATGCTTTGTATTTCTAAATAAAATCATGGGAATGACTCTTCTTACATTAACGACCATTTTAAACGAAAATACTTCTTACATTAATATAGGACAAAACATGTAGTAAATTTGCTTTTTTCCCAGAGTTAAATGTTTTGGTGTGAAAAAAATATTCTGTTATAGGCATACCATAGATTTGAAAATGTTAATAAGAACTTTTCTTTTATGATGTTGCCCTTGGTATTTGAATGTCTAAGTTGGCTGCGCAGCAATTCTTGCGGAGGAGAGTTGTCACGTGACCACGGGGCTAGCAGTGTGAAACGACATGTTGACTTGTTATGAATGTTGAAATATCAAAATGATCACAGGTGTAGAAATATAAACACTTCAAACCAGTCTCGCTGCTGAGTTAACTCTTTAGCGACGCGGTTTAAGCGGCTTCCAAAGTTGCGCGGTTAAGCAGCCGTTACTGTGGCTGGTGTACGGATGGGTGACCGTTGGAGACAATCGGAACACCTCGGATAATTCACATGATTGTCCCGAGGACGGAATTAACCGACGAGTTCCGATTGCGTTGGAGAGCGCCGACCTGCGTTACACATTATGTAACAAGAAAAGCATTGATGCGAAGCATCAAAGTGCGACGCAACTGTGAAACTAAATATTTATTAAACATTTAGAGATGACTGATTTAAATTATTAAGTAAACATTAAAATCACTGGAATAATTTAATTCTGGTATGTAAGGCTACTTATATGTACAATCCTAAAAAAGGGACAAACATGTCTTTATTAACAAGTATAACCGTCAGATGTACATTAATGTTTATAAATTTAAAAAGTAAAAATACCTTGTTTGCGTGGAAGTTACAAACAAAGAATAAATACACATAACCGGCGCGTAACTGACTGTACGCTGAATACGCAGCTGCGTACACATTGTCACATTACAAAATAATGAAAACACACAAAGATAAAATCTGCAGTTAATATCATATATCCTAGTAGGGGTAAGGTGTATATTTATTGCGTCAATTTGCACACGAAACGAAAAGATGTAAAACAGCTAAACAATCAATTTATTAACCTTCTGTAGGGACACGTTTCGTACTCTTATATAAGAACTACTCAGATAATTCCATTCTCAGGACGATCATGCCTCAGTAGTATCTGGTAGATGGATATGTACAGAATTGTAACTTTTCGTTCGTCGAGTAATATTTAGTTTTTATATGTTGTTAGACAAATATCGGTTACTGCATTTAACATTTTCACATTTATCTTTTCCGTTCGGAAGACATACAAGTCGCTAGGCAGACTTCAGAATAGCGAAGGGTCATACTATCAATGTATAGATCTACATGGTATTTTTTTAAAAAAAAATATTTCAACGTATGTATTCATATTTTTAGTTGCTATATAACTTACAAAGTGAGTGGAGTAAAGTTAGATAATACCAAATTCCATTTGCAATAGTTTTCTATTGTTTCAGTCTGGAAAAGAGCAAATCTTCTATTTATTACAAGCTTTAGGGTTTAGAGAAATAGATATGAGACTCTTATCTGTCAGTATTTTGATTCCAGACTGCAAGATACACGCCAAAACAATAATATCCTGTGCAAACAATATACTAGTCATGGGTTTACAGGGGCGTGCCTGGGCTTACGCACTTACGCACGTGCGTACAGTTGCTTCTAAAAATTGAAAAAAATAAAAAAGCCTAAAGCGATTTTAAATCGTCGTCTAACCCGGGTTAGGCACTACCAGTTAATTGTCTTTATTATTTAAATCCATGTAATTTAAACGTTTTTCTAAATTCTACACAGTCTTCAACAATCCAACTTGACGTGTTTCTGTCTCTTCCTGCTTCTAAGACAATTCTTTGTTCTAGACAGTGAGAGTACCCACCACCCTCGAATGCATTTATGGCGTTCTATGGAAAAAATCCGGAGGGATGGGGGGGGGGGGGGGGGATACCTAAGAATACCTAGGAATAGTGCGTAAACTCAAAAGTAGCCCAGGCACGCCCCTGGTTTACTGCATTGTTTGCAATTTACAATAGAAATAAAAGTATATTGACGACCTTCGCATAGCTGAAATGGTGAACAATTACTTTCAAATACTTTTTTAATTTTCTCATAATTTCGTCCTTTCCGAAAAGGAGCGAGGATAAGTTTGTACATAAGTCCCGTTTTGTCGATTGTTAAGAATCCCTGGGCTGACATCGAGTCTTCGATCATTAAAATAATGTGATAATATACAGAAGAAAACAGCAATTTATTTATTTTCTTTTTGTCATAATCGTATGCTGATAAAATTGACGAGTGAGTTTAGTACCGCGACAATGTTCAAAGCAAAAGTGCGGATCAAATTATCCCGAAGTCAACGACATAATGGTAGCTGCAACATACACTTTGTATTGGCATCAATTGCCGAAGTGCTCGGAAAGTTTAAATGCAATCCTTAATCTTTAAAGTTTGTTTGTGCGATGTTTTGTCTCCAGGAACGATGATTTCAGTTGCAGAAAAGCTTATTTAACTTAAAATGTTGTTGCATCACGAAAAACGCAATATGTTCTTATGACTGCGAAAAATAAACATCACAATAAACCATTGTAACAGATCTCGCAAAATGCTGTTTAGGCCCTATTGATATCCGTCTGTCGGAAAAGTGAACCATAACACAGTTAACTATTGTAAAACCAAGAAACCATGTGACCATTAATATTTCAGTTCATCCACGTCATCCTATGTCATCGATGTCTTTTTTAGCAAAAAATTCAATCGTTCTTATTTACAGATATCGTTACACATATAAAAATATAAACATATAAAATGTAGGCAAACTGCCAGATACCACCTTTACCGTTAAATGTGTGTACTATTGCATTTTACTATTTCATTTTACTTCAAATCTAGTTGTATCTTGATACTAAAACGTCCCCATAAACAAACAAAAATACAATCTAGAAGCTATGCGTTCACATCATATTATGTCTAGCTACACCCCTGAATAAATAAAAAAGAACACCATTTACCGAATTAGGACCCCATGTTGAGAACGTGTAAATCGCGGAACTTCCGAAATACGGAACACCTCACCCATTTTCGCTCGCCTATTCTCTAGCGAGAACGAGCATGTCCGAGGAGGTCCGCTCGCAAGTGCATTTTTATAGCGTCGCCAATAACTGATCAATGATCCTAATCAATAATAAAAATAATTAACATTTGTTATTTATCAATATTTTTGTCTGTTTAAATCTTATATTAATTGTAAAAACAAAGAAGAAAAAAAATCTCCGAAAAAATTATTTTGACTGCGTCTGGAGACCGTTAACATCAGAAAAAGTCCATAACCACTGCGCTATTCCACGATTGTCATCTGCATGAGAGTAAAATTGATGTTTTGTATAACGTGCCACTACTGATGCTATCGATCTATTTTAGAAATAGAGAAAATAGCAAATTTTAAACGAATAACCAGTAGTTTTCATAAGATTTACAAACATTTTAATACAAAGAACAACTTTACATATAATAATACTGTATACTCGCTATGGTTGTATATAAAAAAGAACGTCGTTTACCGAAATAGGACCCGTACGTTTGGAATGTGTAAATCGCGAAACTTCCGGAATTCGGAACGCTGTGTCCATTCTCCCTCGATCATTCTCTAGCTAGAAGGAGAATATCCGAGGACATCCGCTCGCATGTGCAAAAAAATTTCAGAATTCCATATATAGGCGGCACGCTTTAGCGCGTCGCCAATTAACTACAGTACGGATGCTATGCATGATGGTTATGTGTAAAGGATCAAAAGTACAAAACTAAATACTCTACAAGAGTCAGTTGCGTCAACTAGATACCTTCTTTCAAAATAGTGCTAATAAGAAAAAAGAACATATAGAATATGTATATAAGAAATAAGTTCATTGATGAGTGTGACTAATGATTATGTTTATTAAATCCATATAACTTATTGTTGAGATTGTAAGAAGTGAGAAATATCAGTGACTGGTCTGCAGCTTACAATTCCAGTTTAATGTGACTAAATATTGAAGCATCTACATTTATATTTCAGTGCTCAGTATGCATGTGCATGTGCTTAGTTTACTTTAGTTTAAGTTGTGTTTTATTTAAAACTTAACTGATTCTAAAAAGAAAGATTTTAACTGGGTTTAAAATTGCACTTTTCATGTTTATATGCTTTCCTATTTCTTCGATTTCAATAAAAGTTAATTATATACATCATGAATATATGAAATACTACACTATTGATAAATTAAAACATTCATAAAAGAAATGTTAAAATCAAATAATGTTTAAAATGCGGTATTTTGACTTGGCATGAATTATAACCCATGCACAGCAAAATCGCTAAACAGCAACAGTTTTCTGTGGCCCCATCAAATGTTGCTGTGAAGAGATTGCACTGTATACATATGAAAATAACCCCCAAAAGAAGTAAATACAGCAATGAGATATTTTGGAAATCCATTTTAAACAAATAACTTGGTCAGAAGTAATCTTTTCATATTTATTCATTTGTCAACAAAGCAAAACGTTGTTGAATCAAAATGATTATTGGAATATTTTTTTCCTTCTGCTCAACATGTTATATTTGAATATATTGTGTTTCTTGAAAATGAGAGAATCAGCTAGCTGTAACAAGCTGGTATGAAAGATAAGAATTGCGCATGCTGTAATAAAAGTCACGTGTTTACGTCAGTCATAAACAATTATCTACATGAATCGACAGGGACGCAATTATTTAATAAAATGTATTACTCTTTTTAGTTAGACAGAATATTCAAATCCTACATGAAATCAGAAATATAAAACAATAAATAATAAAGTAATTCAGACATTTTATTTCAACCTTTCTTCTAGCTTAATATTTAAGCAACATATAATAATTAAATTTCTTTCATTGAGTAGATGATTTGACAGTAGCAGCATGGTTAGCACATATCTTTAAAAACTTGGAGTTTAAAAGCTGTGTTTTTTGTCGTGATCTCGTGTTGGTAGTGCTTACAGGAACTCTACACGCCAACACTTTAAATAGTCATAAGTTACTTGTTGTAATCGTTGTGTATAAAACTTAACTAAGTGCACAGATAAAAATAATAAACATTTATTTTATAAAACGCCGTATTTGTTCATAGCTTAAACAATGTGTTTAATTAAAAAAAAAGATCAGCAGTATATTACTCGAGTTGTATGTGAGAAGTTAGACATCGAACTTAACTTTATTAAACAAGTGCTCTGACGTCATTTCCGTGTATTCTGGGAGAATAAGACTGACAGTAATCTGCAGAAAATCACTGAAAATGATAATAAATGCTTAAAGTAAATCGAAATAGCATAACAAGCAAACATGCCAATGAATAAAAACAAATTTAATCTGCGCCTGCCAACTCAGTCTGGCGACGGGGATAACGAAGGGGGAGAGTAAGTATGATTCTTATAGTTTACTGACTTGCGACTAAATAATTCTGAAATGATTTTAAATGCCAGATTATTTTCATGTCATTATATCGTATTTTTGTTGGTGACAACACAAAGTCAATCTAGAGTTTGATTTTGACTAATGCAATTTTAGAAGGAAATCAATTTTGGTGATAATTTTCATGCTTGTGAACTTTTTCTGATGCCAAAGTGGGAGGCTTTCACTTCAAAGTGGGAAGATTTGTTATTTTCATATAAACATAGAAGAAAGATATCTGTTTACAAGTAGGGCGATTTATAAAAAAATGTGTAAGACATCCCTCAGTTTCAAATAATTTTGCAGGAGTCTCCAAAAGCAGGAGAGTTCACATGTATATTAGGATATTTGAATAATCCTAAACATTATTTACAAGAGATATGATATGTATTATTGTTGGAGTATCTGATATATATTGTTATCCTGGAGTACCCGGTTTCGACGCACATAAGGTTTAATTAAATATTTTCACAAAATTATGTCATATATTTTACTCTACTTAAATTTGCTTATATTGTTCAATCATTTAGTTACAATTCTGCTTACTTTGTAATTTTGTTACACAATATTTAATATAAAAATCGATCTTTTAATCCATGCATATAATGGCAGCCATCTTTGTTTACAGTAACCTATTTATACGCATTTTGATTGGCTACTTATATTTGTCATCACCCCCGTGTATACTGTACTTCCGCAAAGGGAATTATTTGCCTCTCACTAATTTCTGAAAAGTAACAACCAAAACGAATTTTTAAATTTTATTTAACATGTTTTTAATCAAATTAAACTAAGGAAATAAGGATTTCCTTTGTTAAATGAACAGGTATTTTACTGCCATGGCAAATACAGTAATGTATTTATCATCCATGTCTATCATCTATTATTATTTATTCCTCCTTTGTGCAATGAGGACAGAGAAATGTGTCTCCTCTCCTTATTACCCGGACACTTGTACAATATGAGAGGTGAACCCAGTGCCCACATTGATCACACTCAGCCCATTTGACAAATATAAGTGAAGTACTGTTTCTGATTTCTGCTGGAGTGAACAGTTTACAAACACAGCATTTCTCATTATCTTCCATAATGTCTGATTCATCAGATGGAACATCAATTTCAGGTTGTCTGGTCAAGCCAGATGGTCCAGTTATAGGCTGTGCTTTGCTCTGGGGTTTGGTCACTTTACCTGTTTCAAACTGAAGGATGGCTTGTACGGTCTTTTCTTCGGTTATGGCCTTTCCGCTTACCACTGAGCTAAGACATCTCTTTTTGGTTGGAGGCTTTTTGGAGATTATAGATGCTTCTTTTGTCAAGAAGAAAGATTCAGCAGTTCTGTCAGCAATGGGCTGCGTGGATGGATCACTAGGGGATGCTTGTTGAAGAGCTTCTGAAGGCTTGAAGTTAGAAGGATTGACCACGTTTGAGTTGAATGGATATATTCCTGCTTTTTTGAATGATGATTGCAAATTTTCAGGTGAAAAGGCCTTGCCATAGGCAGCACATACAATAGCACAAATGTTGTAACGGGTTATGCTATGTCCACAGTGCTCACGCATAAACTTGTGAGAAAGCTGATTGTAGATTTTTTCAAACGGACCGAAGCATCCAATATCAAGGGGTTGTAAAACATGACTTGTATGGGCTGGAAGAATAAAAAGGATCATGTGCTGCGACTTTGCCCATTCAATCAACCCAAGATTGATGTGGGACTTATGCCCATCATACAGAACAAGCACTGGGTTGCTTTCCGATCTCTGAGGGAGATATTTCAGTAGATGGTCCTCCAGATACTTCCTAAATAAATGACTGTTACTCCAGCCGGTCTCTGACACTTCGCCATCTGCTCCGGTGGTACATCCATCTAGAAGCTCCTGGCGTATTCTAGCTCCCGGGAAAATGAAATATGGTGGTACTGCCATGCCTTGTGCATTGCCACAGCCAATTACTGTTACATTTGTCCTTGATCCTGATGTAACAGCTGGTGGCTTTGTATCCACTCCAGTTACTACAAATGGAGGTTTGTGTCTTGTAGATACACCTTTTTCATCTACATTGAATATCCTCTCCGGTTTACCCTTTAAGTCATACTTGGTAAGAATTGAAACAAGTTCAATATAGTACCTTTGTACACATTCTATCGTCACAGCTTTAGCTCGCTGCATTTCCAGTCCACGTGGTTTCAAGATCTTTAGCTCTGGCCACCTGGACATAAAACCTGTATACCAGTGAACAGTGAGAGGGTGTTCTTGATCTCTTTTGCCAAGGCAAATAGCATACTCAGTGGCCATGTCCACCACTTCTGACCTACTGTAGCATTACCCACAGGCAGACATAATTTTCAGATGCTCAACGAACTGGTTCTCCTCTAAGGCATTGAACAACGGTTGTGGTCCAGAATGAGTGGCCTCAGGATTGACCCGTCCACTTAATTTATGCCTTAGAGATGATTCTGGGAGATTAAACTCTCTAGCTGTTTTTCTTATTGGAGCCCCTGTCTCTCTTACTTTCTGCAAAGCAGTGGTCATAGCAGCTGGGCTATACTGTCTGTATGTTACAACAGGCACCTAACAGGGAAAAAAGAATGTATCTTTATCTCAAATTCATGGAAATATGAATGAAGTCTTTTTTTTAAAGATCAATTAAAAATCAATTTATATAAATCTGAGTCTAAAATATAACGCGTACATGGTACACTGGAGTGATTTTCGGATATATTCATGAATGGAAGTCACACGACTTGTCATGTGATATTTACTACTTACTACGAGCGAGCAGACGAAGCTGATGTCGAATTTGTTTCCTACTATTTTTGCACAATTTCATATCTGTAAGTGATCCTAACTTTAAGTATTAAGAAAAAGGACTAAAATTGCATTCGATTACAAAAAATAACTGAAATATTACCTTAGAATCACGGATTCTCCACATAGTAATCGGCTGACCCAAAAACAGTGTGTTTACTATTACGGCCGTGGGAAAGTGACGTCATACAGTGTCGCTTATATCAAAACAGAGTGAAAACAAAAATGGCGTCGTTTGGGGTGTGCGTAGAAACGCGTTACTCGACGATATTGGATTATAGAGATGATTATCATCTAAATTTATTTTTCTACCATCTTGCTAGAGTATACTTACATAACCATGTAAACTTGAATTTGACACGTTTCTTCTGTTACGAGAACCCTCGCAGACCAATCATTTGTAATTCCTTACAGCAAGCCGAACCCAAACATAGAATCTCTTACACAGAAGTTGAAGGAGCTTGACATTGATGACCAACAGAGGGAGAGACTAGAAGCCTTCCTGACACAGAAACAGAAAGTTGGGGAGCTGACTGCTGATGTATTTGACAAAATAGGCGAGCTTGGGGCTGGGAATGGAGGAGTGGTGATGAAAGTTCTACACAGACCAACCAGTCTTGTTATGGCCAGGAAGGTATGGTGCAAGGTTGACACTAATGAATAAATAACCCTACATGCATCTAGGAAGATAAAACAATTTATTGACAATCAGTCATGTAGTCATGTAGATTAACATACATGCAGGAAGTTAAAACAGTTTATTAACAATCAGTCATGTAGTCATGTAGACTAACATACATGCAGGAAGTTAAAACAGTTTATTAACAATCAGTTATGTAGACTAATAGTCAGCCCCTTATTTAACATTGATCCATTCAAGCTGCATTTAATAAATAAATTTTCAACAAGAAATAGATGTTGTAACATTAGCAACATGGTCACAGATCTTAGAAATACTTAATTTGATGTCTTTTTGAGAAACACTTCAATGATGGCAAAAGCCCACCAAAACCCCTTAAATTGTATGTGCTTACTAATTGTGTTGTTTTAGTTCCTCCAGCAATATTATGTTTATCCCAAAGTGATGTTTACTGGAAGCAGATAAAGCATGGCATTTATTGTTTTGGATACCCAAACACTTGATACCACATTGTCATATTATGCTGACACCTAGGTGAGCAGACCAGTCACAATACTACCTTTGTATTTGCTCGAGTATAAGCAAGAAGATATACTTTCAATATTTGTTGTCTACCTATTGCTTTACTAGGATTGGTTAACAACTGTCAAATAAAAATAAAAATACTAAAATTTGTGCTGCAAAACAGCGTGGTTCCACTTTCAGCTTATTCATCTAGAAATCAAACCAGCCATCAGAAACCAGATAATCCGAGAGCTAAAAGTTCTGCATGAGTGTAATTCACCCTACATTGTCGGTTTCTACGGGGCTTTCTACAGTGATGGGGAGATTAGTATATGTATGGAGTACATGGTAAGTGAGAACATACAGAACTGTTTGTTGTTAACTTAAGCAATGAAGCAGATAATACATATTAGTACATCCAATATTAACAATAAAGGTCAGTGAGATTTCTTGCCCTATTTTACTACCAAATGTTGGCTTTTCTCCCAAAAGGTGTAAAAAAAGTCCCAAATAAAAATCAGGACTAACCAGTTTTCAACAGTTCTTATCCTGATCTGGCTGCCACTTTTCAGCTCAAAAACAAAAATTGATTGCCTACTAAGTGGATTTTGGCAGTCTATCATGACATACAGGTCAGGGCAAACACTTTCATTTAGTGAGGTCTTTTAGTTGACATAGAATACTGTTTTTTGTTTTCCCCATAAATTGATCTGTTCGTCTTCCTCCACCAATTTGACTATAATTCATTTGTGTTGGTGGGATGTTACAAAGGAAATAAAGTAGACTTGTATGTGCAATGATTTTCTGAGCTGAACACTGGTTCTACTCAGATATTTCAGCACTGTTTTTTCTCTGCTTGTTATTACGCGATGACACAGACATGTGCTGCTTAGGGTAACTGGCTAAGATTGATTTTTGATTTCTTATTTCTTTCTTCTAGGATGGTGGGTCCTTGGACCTGATATTGAAGAAAGCTGGAAGAATCCCTGAACCAATCCTAGGCAAATTAACAGCATCGGTAAATTGTCCATAGAATTCGATGAGTTAACTCTTGGAGCTCTACTGGTGTTCCCAACCTAAATTCTTTCATATTTTGCTTAAACTTCATGCATAAAATTTAATAGTTGTAAAAATTTTCTCTATTAACTGGTAACAAAAAAATATAACAAAGGCAAATAATCATATAAGTAATAATCAGGTAATGTCACATTGATAGGACTTACAGTTGAATTTTCTGTAATTCTTCAATATGCAGCTTCTGAGATCTGTTTGAGTTACCTCCCTTAATAACACTCTTTGGCCTTGGAGATATAAAACTAATAGAATTATTAGCTAAAGAAGATAAACAATCATTGTCATCTGCACTGATTACTGTGATTTCTGGTCCACAATATCACTTACACCAGTGCCACACAGACTGAAATAGTGCCAAAATGCTCAATATTTGGAAGTTGTTTATTGTGCAGTTCAAAAACAAAAACTTGGCTTAGGCCAGATACTGCCATACTACATAATCTGTGTACTTCTTGTAGGTCCTTAAGGGTCTGATATACCTTAGAGAGCAACATTCAATTATGCATAGAGGTAAGTAAGCTTAATGACGAATACATTATCTACCGTATTCACTCATGTAAAGGTCGCACCCGTGTAATTGCCGCACCCCCAAAATTACCGCAAAACTTGAAGAAAAAATCCTAATTCAATGTAAAGGCCGCACAGTTTATACAGCCGAGCTACTAATGTCCCCTCAAATGTCAAGTGTCAGTTAGATATTTCGCACCTTCTCAACATGTCACCGTCTTCTCTGGGGGCCCAGCGGACAGGTGAGAATAACTTGTCAATTAGTGACTCTGAGAGATGAGAATAAC
Source organism: Sinonovacula constricta (assembly GCA_007844125.1). Lineage (NCBI taxonomy): Eukaryota > Metazoa > Mollusca > Bivalvia > Cardiida > Solecurtidae > Sinonovacula > Sinonovacula constricta. The sequence goes on from CM017559.1 coordinate 36,082,105, forward strand.
ATGTTCGTTTTATTGACAGGCTGTATGGAGTTTAACATCAATATTTCTTGTCTATGAAATGCTATCAAAGCTGTGTTGTTTTATCAGCTCTGCTATGAAATCCTTTGATCTGCATGGTAGTGTGCATGTGACATTTTAGCTGGGTGAAATTGTTGGGTGAAATTGTTTGATGATGCAAACATTCAGAAATATGATACAAGAGATAAAACTAGGAAGTAATTTATAAATTATGGAAATGTTCACGTTGGTTAGAGTTTTAATATTATAATGCATTTTTAAACAAAATGTTTGAACTAAATTAGATCGCCACCGGAAAAGCATAGAACGGCGCTATCACGTTCATATCGTCCGTCAACCTCCTATTTAGAGAGCTCATCTAGTTATATCACGAAGTAAACGCATGGCATCCTAAAAATCCGCAGAATCGTTCTAGAAAAAATGTCCAAAGGCCTTACACCTATAGAATGGCCACACCCTTAACGATAAAATTGGGGTAAAAAAGTGCGGCCATTACATAAGTGAATATGGTAATTCTATTACAGTATAGGCAACATACTCTTTGTTACATTATATTTTGTAATCAGCATGAATGAAAATGGTTTATATATTTGAAATGAAGTTGTTTATATTTTTATTATCAAATCATATATAAATTATTTTGAAGCCATTTATTTTAAAAAAATAAAGTCTTAGATTCTTTATTTAGAAATGGTCAGTCATTTGTATGTTTATATATAGAGAGCAGTTTAACTGAGCATTTGAAACATTTTTGATTTCAAGTTTAAGATAACATTTTGTTTGGTGATTTTCACATTTTAATATTGTAAAATCTGAATGGTACCATTTATGGTCATGGTCTCTTGATGGCAGTTATATTTATTCACTGACTTGTAAGGCCCTAGCCTCTGACCTTGTGGGTTCGAGTCTGCGTTGGTGAGAACTGTTGAGCAATGAAGTCTTTCAGCTGACCTGCAGAGAGTTGGTGGATTGCCCCATTTGTCTGGGTTCTTCCTCCACTAATAATTGCCTGATGCCACAAATTTGACAGTAACAGTTTTGATGTAAAATCCAAACTTAATCTGATCATAAGTTGTGATGTTTTAGATGTAAAGCCTTCAAATATCCTGGTTAACTCTCGGGGAGAGATCAAGATTTGTGATTTTGGTGTCAGTGGCCAGCTTATAGACTCCATGGCGAATTCTTTTGTGGGCACGCGTTCATACATGTCGGTAAGTCTAGAACCCAATATAGCCAGCCCTTAAAGTGGTGTAAAGAATACGGTATTTAAAAAAAATGGGGAAAAAATGAAAAAGAAAAAAAATGGGGGCACCCTTGGCCGAGCGGTTAGAGTCGTTGACTTGAAACTCCTCAGCCCTTCACTGCTTGGGTTCGAGTCCTGGTCAGGGCGAGAACTTTTATATGAGGAGGTTTTCCAGCTAACCTGTGGTGCGTCAATGGTTTTACCCAGATGCAATCTTCCTCCACCAATAATTAGCTAGACGACGCCAAAAAAAAAAGAAAATCTGAAGTATCTGTTCACTTATGAGGATGTATAACTACTTTGAGAATCAGTTAAGACTCTAGCTGAACATTTAACATTTGATTACCACTAGCAAGGTTATCTTTCACGAAAATTGTTTATTTATGTCTTTAATTTTCAAGTTTTATGTCTTTATGGTACAGATCAACCCAACAGACAGAAAACAACCACCAAATTACCTTCATTTTTTTTATAAAGACCTCTAAAGCACCTTCCTACTGTCTAATAATTAACTTATCCACCATTTCTGTACCTTGTTTGCAGCCTGAGCGACTGAAGGGAGCGCAGTATTCTGTCCAGTCAGATATTTGGAGTGTGGGTCTATCACTGGTTGAAATGGCCATTGGCAGATATCCAATCCCTCAACCTGACCAGAAAGACATTGATGCCACATTTGGGGAAAATGTCATGGAAGAACACTGGGACGCGGCACGCACAGGAAAGCCTCTCAAAGGTAAAGGCTTAATCTGTTCTTCTGATAATATTATTCTTTAATTGTTGGTTGTATGATTTCATGAAAAATTACGGATTTTAAATTTTAATTCTCTTTTTGCAACAGTTGGACTATCTGGTCATTTTCCTACTTTATTAAAATGTTTCAAACCTTTTTTTGTGACAAGTAAAAGTGTTTATAATATATTACATGAACATTCATGTTTATAATATATTACATGAACATTAAAAGTTTATAAGCCTGCTTTTATGACATGATTTTGAGAGCAGATAGTTGCAAAGGACTTGATGTGGGAAAGTTTTCCAGCTTACCTGCAGTGCATTGTTTGGAGTGTTTTTCATCAAACATGGTTATAATGACCCTAATTGTGTCACTGTGATATTTGTAAAAGATCAGTTACACAAAACCATGTTGGTTTATATAAGAAAAAGTCAGTTTTCTGCACTTGCTATGCTGCTTGTTTATATACTTGAGAATGAATAGTTTCTTATTTAGAGATTGAACATTGTTTCATTGTACTTGAATACAGGTGCTCTCATTACAGTGTAGCGCTTTGAGTGGATTGGTGAAAAAAATCTTAAATAAAACATATTTTGCACATGTACCTGAAGAAATAACTAAACTTTATTTTTATTATTCTACATTGTCGCTGCGCAGTATTGGCAAAAATGCCGGCTAATCCCTAATCCCTTATTCTACATTGGTTTTCTTTCTTTATTCACTGCCTTGTGGTAACCTAGTTTTTATTTCATGATACTTTGTGTAATAACCTACTTTGCTGTCTTCTCTAATAGTGATGGAGTTTTTTAATATTCAGATTTAAGAAGTAAAAACTAACCTGTTTTTACTAAATCATCTTCTTATTGAGGTTTTAGTAGGAAGCATTATGGAAACTGTTAATAAACTGGTTAGAATTGTTAATGAACCTCAAATTTATAGAAAAAGAAACACCCTCTTCCAAATATACCTAGATGTTTATAAAATATTTTTCAAAAGAAATAAATTTATTTCAAATAAAGAAATGCAACTTTTTTTAAAGCTGTTTTTGCAATTTCTAAGAACATTTTCTGTCTTAAATGGTTGTAGATTCTTTTTTTTCATGTGGTTCAGTGGGTTTCATGAATTGTTATATGATCTTTAGATCATAAAGCTTTGAATGTGTGTGGACTGGTGTTATGTTAATAAGTGCCAAATAATAAGTTATTCTATCTAGCTTATTCTTCAGTGTCTTTTGTAAAAGTTATATTTGCATATCTTACCTTACTCATCCGTTTTCCATACCTTTTTATCTACATATTTTGAGCTATAACAGAAGACGAAATTAATTTCCCCCTTTTTTAGGACAAATACAGAAAAGTATGTTAGAGTTCATGTGAAGATATTCTTTATTTCCGATTTTTAAAATATTAAATGTAATAAGATTTTCAAAGTCTGACATTTGAAATTAAAACATTCAAAATATTTAGAATATTCATACCAATAAAAATCTTTTGTTTTAGCTCATTTACCTTTGTTTTTCCTTTTATAATACCCTTAATTGTTGATATTAACTGGTTTTTGGTGTATTTGCTTAAAACGTAATATTTTAAGAAAAAAATGGAAAAATGTTTAAGATGATAGGCATTAGTTTATGTGATTATAGGGCATTAGTTTATGTGATTATAGGGCTGATCTGAAAAAAAAAAAGATTATTTTACCTATCACTTATAATACAGAAGAAAAATTAAACTGGTATCAGTTATAACAAAATCTGTGAAAGAGAAATCAATATCAGATTCTGGAAGCTTCATATTCCATAGATACTTGTACACAAATAATTTTGTTCCAAGTTATAGATGTAAGTTTAATGCAGAGGTAAGAGTATACACTATATAGCTATTTGATTTTTTATTTTTCTTACCATAAATAACCCATGAAAGTCTTCTAACGCTGTTTTTACCCCTGTTTAACTTTGTGTTAGTTGTGTGATATGTGTGTGGGAGTTGATATTTTCAGGTTGCCTGGAAGATTTTCAGGTTATATCTGGCGACGGGCCTTTGTCCATGGCCATCTTTGAGCTCTTAGAATATATTGTTAATGAGGTAAAGTCCAACAATTCTCGCTGGCTTATCATACTGCAGCCAGATGTTTTGTACCTCATTACCTCCCCTTTCTTTGTTGTTGTGATGGTCAACTGCACACGATATTGTGTGTGTGTTCATTTTTGATTTTCTTAATGAAATGAAAACACAAAACTTTTTAAGATAATCTATAAAATGTATTTTATATTGTATGTCAGTTTCTCTCCTGCTTTAATTGTCAGGGAATGAATCAGACAGATGTTTGTGTTTTAATGAATATATTTTTTCTATCCTGCAGTTTGTGCAATTCTTTCATATCTCTTAGTATTGATTATTCAGTTAGTTGCTTTTTGCCAGTTTTTCAGTATCCATAAAGTTCGACTAATCCTGGCCTTTGTTAAGAGGATTGTAGTAATATTTAGTAGGATGGTTAAAATCAATGTAAAATATGATCTACCTTGTCTTTTAAATACAATTTTCACACACTTGATCAATAATATTTTTACTTTTTCAAGCCTCTATATACTGGGGTCTGGAGAGACTGTTCTAAAATCTCTTTTTTTTTTCATTTTACTTTTTGCTCTATAAATTGTAACATTTCAATATGCTAAACATTATAACAATATGCATGGTGTGATACTGAATTAACATGGCTTTAATTATGGCATATGCATGGAAAAGTGGCGCATAAACATTAAAATAAAAAAGAAAATTAGATAATATGACACAATAATACATAAGTATCCACATCCTTGGGTCTCTGAGGAATGCTAATTTTTTTTTTTTTATAGCTCACCTGAGCGCAACATGCTCAAGGGGAGCTTTTGTGATACCGCTTTGTCCGTTGTTCTTCGTCAACATTTTAGCTTGTGAACACACTACAGGCCACAGTTTTTATCCATTCTTCATCAAACTTGGTCAGAATGTTTGTCTGTATAAAATATTGGATGAGTTCGTTATTGGGTCACGTGGGGTCAAAAAAGAGGTCACTAGGTCAAAACTTAAAAAAAGCATGTGAACACACTAGAGGCCACATTCATTGCCCAATCTTCACCAAACTTGATCAGATTGTTTGTCTGCATGAAATCTTGGATGAGTATATTATTGGGTCACATAGGGTGAAAAAAGGGGTCACTAGGTCACATTTTAGAAAAACCTTGAGAAAACACTTAGGGGCCACATTGATGTCCTAATCTTCACCCGACTTGGAGAGAATGTTTGCCAGTATGAAATCTTACATATGTTTTGAAGTGGTTCAGTAGGTTACTTGTTAAAATTCTAGAAAATGTTATCAACCCAGTGGCCAAACTAATGGTCCAATCTTCATCAAAGATTTCTTAAGTAAATAACTCTTAATTACTTGATGCCAGATTTGAGCCTACTAAAAGCCTGTGTCATCAGGTGGGCAATTAAGAGCCGTCATGCTCCTAAGCTGTTAGACCATTTAAAATAAACAAGACAGACTTTAAAAGGAACTGAATTTAAGTCTTTTCAAAATTAAAATTATTGACACTAATAAGCAAATATTTACATTTTTTTAAGTTTTTCAAGTCAGTGAACTAGACAGAGAAAATATCATTCAGCTCCCCATTAAATGCATAGTGATGAAGACAGGGTCTGCACTTCTTCCTCTTTTTGGATCGGTATGTATTTGGGCAGGCTTAATGATTATTAAATAAAAGCTGGCACATTGGTAAAACATAGGAAAATTCTATAATTCTATTGAGTTTCTGTTTGGTAAAGTAATTTGTTTTTAATTGGGTGATTAGATTTTTTATGGGTAGCCTTTAACAAATAAAATTGTGATGTTACTGTTATGCACTCTGTTTTCTTCTTTAAGAAATCATGTAGCCAGCTATTTCTGTTTGTTTTGTTTGGATTTTATATTTCAATGTTGACTTAAATGTTGTTTTTCTCTTTACACTTAACTTAAAAAAAATGTATTGAAGTATTTCTACTTTAAATATTTTATAAGGACAGAAATTAAATTGGACTACTTTCTTGCTTGATTACATCCCAATATGAAGGCATGGCTAAAATGCTTAACCAGCAAAGAGAATGCTATCACTCTCTAGGTATACTGTTTGTACGAAGTATGATTAAAATGTTTTTATTTTTCCAAATAATTTGGATATAGAATTTATTCTGCTCTTATGACACATTCATTAATGTGGCACTGAAAAACTAAAACATGAAGAATGAATAAAAGATTATCACTGTTCTTAGTTGATGAATCTTGTTTCGCTATCTTGAGTAAATTTTGAAAATCCTCCATGATACTTTAAAAAGGTCTACATGGTTTATGAACTGATGAACATAAAAAGATCAACAGTTCTACAGATGCATGTAAAATATCAGGAATTGATTCTTTGATTACATTTCTTCTCGGAGTTCTTTGTTTTGTATCTGTTATCAAATCAGTAAGCTCATAGTTAAGTTATGGAATGTTTTTAAGTTTCCTTTACCTGTATTGCTGGTTCGAATGTCAAGAAGCTACCTAAAAATACCAATATTCTTGTGTATAGTGCATATGAATGAGAATTCAAATTACGGCCCTTTGCTTCGTATAAAAAAAAGAGAAATTTAATATTACCGTGAATTTTGGGGGTAGTGGGATGTGGGGGTGCAAATTCTCCTCATGCCCAAGGATGTAGACATTTTTTCCGTATTCATCAACATATAACCCACAGTATCAATAACCACAACCATCTGACCAACAACCACCATGTTGCATGTCAGCAGCAGGGAGAAAGGGGAGGTAATCTGTCTGTGTTTGGTTTGGCCGCTGCAGTACTTTATCATTACTACTGCATGACCATGTCTCTTTTTTGTGATTTATTCGACTCGCTTGTCGTCAGTTTTATCTTATGGACAGGTACTGTGTGTATCACAAGCAGAGTTTACCATGTTGCGTAGAGGCTTGATGAGGAGTTGGATGCCTGATCTCAGTCATTTTGAGGAGCTTGTGCTGTATATTCTTTTGTAAAATGTTATTTTTTAAAGTGACAGAAAATAAAAAAGGAAATAAATCAGATGTGAATAATTTCCATGTAAGTTGTAAAACAAAAATTAAACAAGTTAAATTATTATTTAAAATAAATATTTTTGCAAAAAACTTCTGTAAAAGAAATTCATTAGTGATTAAACATTTCAAAGCCATCAATCCTGAAGTGACCAGATCACACTTCAAAACCTCTGACAGTAAGAAAGCTTTTTTTTCTGCCAAACTTTGAAAACAAAAACATGCCAAATTGCCAGTCTTTTTTGGGCTGTATACATTTGCTACATTGTCATGATGAATTTTGTTGCCACTTTTGTTTTGCTTTTATTTTTAGGGATGAACCGGAATAGTTTTAACTATCCCCAACCTCCCGGCTCCGATGGCCCCCGTCCTATGGCCATTTTTGAGCTTTTAGATTTCATTGTAAATGAGGTATGTTTCGTGAGGAGGACCGTCCCAGCCCCCCAGTTTCTTAACCTAACTTGTAATGTCATGTATGGCTGCTGTGTTATATTACACAGTGTTTTTATCTGTTAATTTATAATAGCATCTGTTTGTTGTAAAATATAAAAAGTGCTGCTCTTAAGAACACAGAGGGTAGTCCTTGGCGCAGTCAATTAAAAGAACAAAAAACCATTAAACTTTTCTTACTTAATGTATGATATGGTCTAATAAGGATTTAAAATATTTACTTCTATAACTTGAAATTTATGCCTGATGCTCTTTCCAAGCACCACATTGGTCAGTGTTACTGAGAGTTGACCAATTATGGCCCGAGTTTGTGAAACTCTTTAGTTTGAGTATGAAACCAATCATTTGATTAGTTTTGATTGTCATGAAATTTGAAATCAGGCGAAAAGGATCGTTGAAAATCATCTCAAAATTGAGCTTAAAAGTTGTTACCCTTGAGGCCATGGTCCCACTTGTAGAATTCCTTAGTTAAGACTTCGATTGAGGTCAAGTTTAAACTCTAAGAGTACTTCTTATAAGGACATGTTACAATTTCTAATTTTTCTAAGAAAAAATACTAAGCAGTCAAAATTCTAGCTTGGGAAAAGTCTTATTAAGAAATGGTTCTGAGCGTCTGCCATGCTGGTGCTGCTTGAACAGCTTAGATAAATCTCAAGTTAGACTTATAAGATCTTAACTCGTGGGACATTAAAACAATCTGAACTGCAGTACAAAACATAGTAAGAGTAGAGTCACATCCCATTTTTGGTTTAATGGAGATTTGACTTTTGTTTACTAATTTATTATTACTTTCATTAGTAGATCCAAAATAAATTCTAGTGTTTTCAACATGCAACTTCAAAAAAATCAGCATTACAATGGAAGGAAAATGCGCAAATTAACTTCAGACCTATTGAGGTCTATCTAACTTCTCATATCAATTTTTTTATCAATTGATCTCGTTACATTTTTTTTTTTAGCTCACCTGAGCACAATGTTCTCAAGGGGAGCTTTTGTGATACCACTTCGTCCGTCGTCCATCATTCGTCGTCAACATTTTAGCTTGTGAACACACTAGAGGCCACAATTTTTATCCAATCTTTATCAAACTTGGTCAGAATGTTTGTCTGCATAAAATATTAGATGAGTTCATTATTGGGTCACCTGGGGTCAAAAAGTAGGTCACTAGGTCAAATTTTAGGAAAAACTTGTGAACACACTAGAGACCACATTTATAGTCCAATCTTCACCAAACTTGGTCAAAATGTTTGTCTGCATGAAATCTTGGATGAGTTCGTAACTGGGTCACGTGGGTTCACAAAGTAGGTCACTAGGTAAATCTTAGAAAAAGCTTGTGAACACACTAGAGGCCCTATTTATAGGCCAATCTTCATCAAACTTGGTCATAATGTTTGTCTACATGAAATCTTGGATGAGTTCGTTATTGGGTCACGTGTGGTCAAAAAGAATATCACTAGGTCAAATTTTAGAAATAGCTTGTGAACACACTATATACCACATTTATAGCCCAATCTTCACCAAACTTTGTCAGAATGTTTGTCTGCATAAAATCTTTGATGAGTTCGTAACTGGGTCACGTGGAGTCAAAAAGTAGGTCACTAGGTCAAATCTTAAAATAAGCTTGTGAACACACTAGAGGCCCCATTTATGGCCCAATCTTCACCAAATTTGGTCAGAATATTTGTCATCATGAAATCTTGGATGAGTTTGTTATTGGGTCACGTGGGGTCAAATAGTAGGTCACTAGGTTAAATTTTAGAAAAAGCTTGTGAACACACTAGAGACCACATTTATCGCCCAATCTTCACCAAACATTTTCAGAATGTTTGTCTGCATGAAATCTTGGAGGTGTTCGCAACTGGTCACGTGGGGTCAAAAAGTAGGTCACTAGGTCAAATCTTAGAAAAAGCTTGTGAACACTCTAGAGACCACATTTATCGCCAAATCTTCACCAAACTTGATCAGAATGTTTGTCTGCATGAAATCTTGGATGAGTTCGCAACTTGGTCACGTGGGGTCACAAAGTAGGTCACTAGGTCAAATCTTAGAAAAAGCTTGTGAACACGCTAGAGGCCCCATTTATAGGCCAATCTTCATCAAACTTGGTCAGAATGTTTGTCTACATGAAATCCTGGATGAGTTCGTTATTGGGTCATGTGGGGTCAAAAAGTAGGTCACTAGGTTACATTGTGAAAAACCTTGTGAAAACACATAAGAGGCTACATTGATATGCCCAGTCTTCACCGACCTTGACCAGCATGTTTGCCAGTATGAAATGTTACATATGTTTTGAAGTGAGTCATGTGGATTCAGCAGGTTAATTGGTAAAATTCTAGAAAATGTTATCAACCCAGTGGCCACACTAATGGTCCAATTTTCACCAAAGATTTCTAAAGTAAATAACTCTTAATAACTTGATGCCAGATTTGAGCCTACTAAAAGCTTATGTCATCAGGTGAGCGATTAAGGGCCATCATGGCCCTCTTGTTTAGGAACTTCTTTTACTTACAAACCTGTAAAACTAGCGCTATTCCTTATCATCCATTTGTTAATGTCCATTTACTATAAATAGAAATTGGCCAATGAGTTGCTCCTTCCTTTTTAACAATGCCAAGCATCATGCTTCAGTGTGAATAGGGGATTACCAATTCCAAGCATTATGCTCCAGTGCGAATAGGGGATTAACAATGCTAAGCATCATGCTTCAGTGTGAATAGGGGATTAACAATTCCAAACATCATGCTTCAGTGTGAATAGATTTACGTGATAACGTAAGCTTTGGTAGCTTGTGAGTTGTGAATGGTGCAATAAAAGCTTTACGAATTTCAAACTGTGATGGATTAGCATGTGATACTAAACATATGGCATTGTGAGTTATATCTTATACATGTACCTGGCTCCAAGACATCAGACTTTTTAAACGTATATTGTGTGATATCCTATTTGTTACTTTCCTATGTATTTAACAGGTGATAATGTTTAGTTTTGGCCTGTTGACATAAAAGAAAAAATCCTGCCACAATATCAATTTATCCTTAAAATAGAACTGAAGGTTTTGAAAGCTTTTATATTTATTTCAAACTACTTATTATGGCTTTATAAGAACACACTTGCCAACAACACTTCTACCGGACTTGGTAGTGCAATTGGTAGAGCGGCGGCTCTAGGGACGGGAGGCCATGGGTTCGATCTCGGACCGTGACATACCAGGGTTGTTAAAAATGGTAGTTGTATAGTTCCCTTGCTAATTATCAAGCAATTATAAGGGTAGTTCCACGACTGGTTGGCGCAGTGTAATATGACTGGGTGTGGTATCATGCCAGGTGTTCACGGCATGCTAAACACATTGAAGGCAGCACTATATCTGCTTCAAGCGGACACCATCTCCAGATAACTGAAATACTTTGGTGGGACAGTAAACCCAATAAATAAATAAACAACACTTCTTGTAATAATGGTATTTGGACATCTCTATATTGACCGTAATTGTACTGAATTGAAATTTGATATCTGTAATTTCTGTTCCATCTTATTGCATCTTTAACTCTTCACCATGTATTTAACTGTAGACATATTTCAATGATGGATTTTTATTTTATTTAAGCATTAGGATACTATCTAAGCCAGCACCGTATGACCTATTATGTGTCTGTGTGCTGTTAAACCGAAAGTACATATATTATCTAAGCTATGCAAGCTTGACTGTGTTCAATGGACCCTTCTCCTGTGTTTCACTTTTGTAGCCAATTTACAAGTTTGTTACTAAATGATAGAAACCATAGAAGGGATTTTTTTTTAACAAACATAGGCTTAGCTCTGCTTAGTGAACCCTTATAGATATGGGAGAACAGAACTAAAACCACTAACAAGTTTGTTGTATATTCCAAATTAATAACTAACTATTATTAGATATACCAATGTTAATGGTTGGGTACAATGTTGCTTGCTCTGTTACAAGTTATACAAAAATTAACCATATTACATTTGTACCCCTGTAAGTAATATGGCTGGGGTTGGTTCTAACTGTTGATTAACTTTGTAACTTTGAGAAATATTATCATATATGGCCCCTTTATGGTGATAAATAATAGTTAAGGTTAGATGTTTAATGTTTAGTTACACATTTGATTGTTACAGTAACTGTAATAAGACATTTGAAGGATAAGCAAGCTTGACATTGTTAAACAAATTATTAACTTAATCCAAATTAAGAAGCAGAATAAAAGTTGTTATACAAATATTGTATAATTGAGTATAGTAAAGATTACTTTAAATACTGCAATTCTAAATACCTTGTAAAATATTACTGTTATATTATTCATAAAAGGCATGGACGCGTGTTGACTTATAGCTTTCTCAAATTTAAAATTAAATCAAGAACTAGACATTTTTATTAACTAAGAAGCATAAAAAGAAGTTAAATTGTCAAGTACATACATCAGAAAAACTTATAAGAATATTCAAATTTCAGTCTTTCTGAAAAGTATGACTTTCTTCCCCTTTCTCAATGACAGCTGGCAATGAAACAATTATAATAGACAATTGTAGAAAATTAATCAACATATTAATAAACAATATTTAAAAAATGCAGTGGTAATTGCAGTAAATTTAGCAATAATAAAGTTAAAGAAACTGAAAAGTTGGTAAAATGTTGTTAAAATTTGTTGTGTTAGTACTAGCAGTAGTTGATTTTTGTTTATTTAAATATCTTCAAAGTGTACACATATTTTCCACTCAGAATACAAGAAAGTCTAAAAAGTTTTAAAAGCAGAAGAAATGAAAAGCAACAACAGCTGAATATCATTTGTTAATCCTTAGAATGCAGCATTTATTAATATGCAGTAAAAAATGTCATTATTTGCCTTTGGCTATATGCAAACAAGAAATATTGCTAGAGACTGCAGCAAAAAGTGTAGATCCAATCGGAAGTCCTCGGTAATTCCGTCATTAGGACAGTCATCCCTCGGATGTATCTGGTGCAATGATACTTACAGAATCACTGTCATTTTATTCACTTGAAGAAAAATATGCCATAAAAAGGTCTTCAAAAAAAGAGATAGGTGTAGTGTACAGGATTATTTCTGTAACTGTTCACATCTCGTTTGATATACAACTGTTGTTTTGATGATGTCATAGGCACCAACATGTCTTATTTCATGGGGTTTTCCCGTCATACATCTGAAAGATGTTTCCTGAATTATCTAAGGTGTTCCGATTGGTGTAGATCCGGATCAGACAGCTTCCAGCAGGAAGCTTGCTGATTTGGATCTACATTTTTGTCTTAAGCCTTATAGTTATGTAACTGCTTGGCAGGCTAAGAATTAATAGAAAAGCAATCACAGTGTTTCATAAAATAAAATAAGTAATCTTAAAATAAATTCTTATAAATTCGTATAATTATATTAAGTTGGTATCCGACAGTTTGCTTTATTTAATATATGTAACAATATCTTATCTTTGTTTGGGGTATTATGTACATGATTTCTGCAGGAAAAAAATCATACTTCAGTCTGAGCTTTGATGATTTTCAACAGCATCTCAATTTAAGGGCAGTAAAACTCATTAACACTTAAATGTTTATTCTTTTAAAATCTTTAAATAAGAACAATTGGGATTCCTGCTAACAATAGACATAGACGTCAATGTGGATGACATGGATGAGCTAAAGCATAAGTGGTTTTCTTAGTTTAAAAATAGCTAACTCTGCAGCGTGGCTCAGATAGGAAATGCATGTTTGAAATGACAATTGTGGCATTATGGTTCACTTGTCAGATAGGTGTAGGAAATCAATAAACAGCATTTTGTGAGATCTGTCTGGTAACAATGGTTTATTATGATGTTTATAAAAATATTTTTGGTTCAACCAAACTGTCGGATACCATCTTTAATTGACTGTCAACATACTTGGTCAGTCCAGTCAATTTCTAAAAAAAAAGTGTTTCGTTCAAACTATGAATTTAATATTTTCTTTTTTTCTGTTTTTTTTTTTATTTTAACTCTTTTCTAAACATTATATTGTTTTCACTTACATGTAGTTTTATTTTGGATTACATTTGTTCTTTTTATTTTTTCTTGAATGATTTTAAACAATGTTTTGGCTTATATAGCTAATTAAATTGATAAGTAGTATTTTATTTATCTCTAGAATTAAAAGCATTGCTTGTGAGCCTAGTTCCATGACTGGTCCACCTGACTGGTACACCTGATGTCAAGATAATGCAATTGGACCTTGTACCATATTAGGTGTTTGTGGCATGCTAACACAGTTATCTGCATCAGGTGCACATTGTCACTGGATGTCTGAAAGGTTGTTAGTGAGACAATAAACCCAGCAAACATCTAACTAGGCTTTTTCATAATTTCATCACCTAATTGTGAATGTGTTATATAATTTATTTAGAATTAATGCACACAGTATAATAGCTTTATAACCTTTAGTCAATTTAAATAATAACTATAGAATGTCATACATCACAAATATTCACATATATTTACACCTTGCTCGCAAATGTTCACACCTTGCTTCATCACAAAGTTCATTGCTTTGTCAACATTAAAAATCCAATTTTCCCACATTTGGTTGTACCTTTTTCCTTTCTTTTTTTTTTATTTATTTTAGGTTTTCATCATCCCCATAAATACACAGTGTATTCCATCAGTAATTTCAGACCAAAATTTTAAACCACTTCTATGAGTCTGTTCTTGTAAATTTTATTTCTATTTTATTTCAATTACTGATATTGCCACTTTCTTTTTGCTGTCTTTCGTTTTTATTGTAATACATGTAAAATCTGTTATAAAACATTGGCATGATTTATCAGCACATTCTGTAAAGAAAGACATGCAAGTATTGGCTACCCCTATTCTCTTGATATCCTGCCTGCCACAACAACTGAACCATTGTGAAATAGTCAAAAAAGTCCAATTGTAACCCTTAACTTGCTACATTTTTAAAAAAACTGTTAATTTTTAATATTTTATTTATATCTACAGGCAAATGTTACGAAACATAGTGATAAAGCTACAAATATTATAGATCATGATCTTACAGCTCCAAGTCCAGCTAACCTGCCGTGAGCCAGTGGTTCTACCCAGGCTTAAGTCTTGGGTCTTCCCCAACCAAAAATTAGCTGGACGTCGCCAAATATGACCATAATTGTAATTGTGTCAGTGCGATGTAACAAAAAACTTAACAAACAAAACTCAACTCCCTGCTGAAAGGTCTCTATAGAATTTGAAGCGAACATAGAATATTTAAACATCAAAGTTCTATGTTTTAATGCTGATTTTTTTTAGCTTACCTAAGTACAATTTGCTTAAGGTGAGCATGTCAAATTCATCTTCATCCTTGGTGCTTCAGAAATTTGTTGTGAGGTCAAAAACGTAGGTCACTAGGTCAAATTTTAGGGGGAAAAATGTGAACATTCTAGAGACCATATTTATGGCAAATCTTCACCAAACTTGGTCACAATTTTGAGTCTGCATTAAACCAAGTGCTCACATACATTATTAGAAACAAAATACAAATATTTTTTGTGTGTAAAGTAGGTCATTAACTCAACACATGTTTACAAATACAATGATTGAATTTTGCTTGTTTAAGTATAGGATAGAATCTATTAAGATGTTTCTGTTGAAAGTAGAAGCTGAAACGATCACAGCTAGTGCAGGCTTCTATTTTCTATGGAAACTTCTTAATAGATTCTATCTGACTTAGAATTCCCCACCTCAATTCTACCTGTTCAACCAAAATGACATGTAATCCAGCCCGTAATACTGTCGATCAAACTGTCAGTCGTGTTGACGTGTTCAAACTTGTCATCACTAGGGGAGGAGTCTAGCCAGAATGTGTGGTTTGTTGCACATGTGCAGTTGAAAATAAAATCATTTAGTTAAATAGATCGATCTATTTTGTTCATCATAAAATTGAAAGGAGTTCTATTGAAATAAATCACTGAGGAATTTGAATTTTCGTAGATTCTGATTGGCTACAAATGTATGGCGACCTCCTAAGTAAACACTCTTGACCGACCATTCAGGAACTGTCTATTTCAAACACGTGCAGCTATTGTATACCCAGCATGAACAAAAACACATAGATTAGATAATTATTTCTGTACACTGTTCACATTTTCATTTCATTGAAAACAAGCAATTGCCATAAGACATTTTTATGTTTAAAAGTAAGAAAAAGAATAATCAAAATTTACATTTAAAGTTTGTGTGTGTGTGTGTGTGTGTGTAAAATATGTATATTTAGTTTGTATTCATATCTCAATTCACCACACATCCCAAATTTGTAAAGCCTTAAACTAGTTTTAAGATTTGTTAAGTACTCATGACAATATAAAAATACAATATGTAGTTCATGAATGTTTCAACAAGTATACCAAATTATATAAGTCATCACTGCTGTAAGTCAAAAATTCTACCGGTATTGTGATACCTTCTAAATAATACTGCACACTGCTATGGTGTAATAGTTAAAAGTGGTATCCAACAGTTTGGATCAAAAATAATTTCATTTTACATCTTGGTAAACAATTGTTATATGAACAAATCTTGTAAAATTCTTTTTATTGATGTCCTATACCTGTCAGAAAAGTGATTCTAATGCCACTGTCATTACAAGCATGTATTTCCTATCCGAGCCACACTGCACAGTTAGCTATTTTTTAACCAAAAAATCCCTGTGATCACTAATGTTTTTTAGTTTATCCACGCCATTCGCTGTGACTCTGATGCTTATTTTTAGCAGGAATCCCAATTGTTTTTATTTACTGATATTGTTACATATATAAGAAGTAGGCAAACTGTCGGATACCACCTTTAAGGTGTAGGACTCCAGGTTGGAGGGTCCTGGATTTAAACCCCATATTTCCTTCAAGATGCTACATTGTAGTTCTCAGGCAAGACTATTTACTGAACAGTATTTTCGACTGGAGACTTCCCAAGAAAGGGGCTCTCTGAGGGTATTAATATAAGTTAAATGAACATGTTCCTTATCAACTATTCATAGATATGTTGAAATGACAAAAAAAAGAATGACCTAAAATGTCTCGAGCTACAAAATAATCTGATATATAAAAAATAAAAAAAAGCTAAGTTTTAATGCTTTAACTTATTTGATAATGACATGTTTGAGATGATTGTATTCTAAGATGAAGGAAATTTACAATGAACAAATGCTAAACATGAAAGACTAGTCAATTTCATTTTCATTTCTAGATTTTTAACTAGTCCCGTGCAAACTATAGTAGTTATGCAATTGTAGCAAGAACAGGGCATGTTTGATTGTGTTTGAGGCTTCCCTCCCTTCGAACTTGACAAAATACATTATATATATTTTTAAATTGGCAAAAGTTCATTTAAATGCCAAACACATTGTTTCAAAATTAGCCAATAAATAATACATGTAATAGACTCTTCACTATTTCATTATTAACCCACACAAAACTTGAAAAATTGTTATTTTTTAGTTTTGTCCCTCCCTGAGCATACCTCACAAATGTTGTTTTTTTAGTCATGTTGCATTTGCAATGTTTTTTATTTGATGTTTTTATTTGGAATGCATTAATGTGCTTTTTCTTTTTGAAATCTTTAGTCATTTTCTTTTATATATTTTTAGTAGTGCATAGATTTTGCATTGTCCTTGCTTTCAATATGTTGAATGTTTTTAATCATAATGGGATCTACAAGACAATATCAATGCTTGCTTATCAATAAATTACTGGGTAATTTAAAATACATATCAATTGCATTGTCTTATTTGAATTTATGAAATAAAATTGTGATTTTTTTTACACATTTTAACATTGATATAGTAAAAGTTATACTTACATGTCAATGCTCCTTAAAGATCAAATACAATCCAGGGAATTGGCTGATCTGTTCCTAAACAGGGTGCCATTGGTCTTGAGCTCAAAGACACTATCCTATAAGGTGTCAGCTCCTTAGGGCATGGGTTCAAGTCCCATCAAGACACAAAATTTGTGTGGGGAGATCTTTCATCTGACCTGCAGTCTTCGACAAAATCCGGTACACCATGGCCCTAGTCCACCAAAATCTCTCTCAGCCCATTAAATTTTATAAGTTAAATGGACTGATGGTCCAGCAGAATTTTCAGCCACATCATTTCAAAATTCTGAGTTATTATGGAAACATATATACTAAACTACTCTAAACAACGCTTAACAGCCTTTTATTGAACCTAACCATTTGTAACACCTCGGTTAGCTTACCAACTATTTGTGTCAAAATGCCAAAATCACACTGGTCCAGTAAAATTTGGTCCAGTCCAGTAGATATTGCCAGCTTGATGAATCAAAGGTCCAGTGTTTTGAGATTTCTTTCATGGACACTGGACCTTGGGGCCCTACCCTTCCTTCGTAGACATTATTCTGGGCGTTTTCTACACCAATAATAGCTGGATGTTGGTTTAATTTAATTGTGTTGCTGTAATGTGCTAAAAAACAACAACAAAACTACATGCCTTTTAAATGTTACCTCTAATATATTGTTTATTTTCCATGTGGCAAATTACTATGGTTATAAACGTTTATGCAAAGACATGGATACAAGGAAAATATATATAGTATTATTGTTAAAATTTCTCATAAATAATAAGGGGAAGAAAGGCATCAAACAGAATAGCTGCCAAAAGAAAGATGATATGCTAATATTTGTAGAGTTTATCATCCCACCAACAATTTTAAGTTATCAAGAGGAAGTGTCCACTTATAGCAGAACCAATGCTGCATGTACTTGTATTCCGTGAACATCTGGCATAATATCACACTCAGTCACACAGTCCTGACACTGGGGCGATCAGTCAAAGAACTACCCATGTATTTGCTTCAGCCTCAGAAGGGAGCTTAATATACCATTTCAATCTCTAACGACTGATAGATTGTGGCTCAAAGCTGTTCTAATTTCGCTACCACATTCAGTATTCCAATATTGCGTGAAATTGTGTACGTTTACACTTGCTTATCCTTCATTTATCCCAACTTCTTACGTTACCAAAAAATTTATGCATCATAAAACTACTTTTGATTCAGTACATCTTTTTAAAATTATGCTGTTATACTGAACATCATTTCAGGTTTTGAAATTCAAATTGTCCTTTTATTAAAACCAACAACTGATACATATAAATATAAAACATTATTATGGTGTTTTTAGTTTTCAAGGAAATGTTCTTATTTCTGCTCTTCCATTGATCTAGCCTCCACCTACATTGCCAAAAGGAAAGTTCACAGATGAATTTATAGACTTTGTAGACAGATGGTAAGTGTAATACCTCCTTTTGTTTTTTTGTTTCACGAAGCAAAATAGTTTCTCCAATTAAAAAAATGTGATTAAAGATCTTGACCAAAGGCTATTTTTTAACCAAACTACCCTCCTTAAAATAATTTAATTATTAAAAACAAATTGAAACAAAAGTACATGGAACTGAAAGTTGACCACAACAATGGTGATAATATCTTGAATATTACATTTATCCATATAAAGTCTTAAGGGCCATTTGAAATAGATCAAGGTCATAACATTGGTCATGTTGAAAGCTTTATTCAACAATTTGTCAGTTGCACTGTACAATTAACTCACATAAAACGTGTTTTAAGACTTGGTGGCTAGAGTAGTTGATTGCTACTTGAGATATCATGGATCTAAATGATGCAAAAATGAAACAAGCATTTTACTTTTTTTTATTTGTCCTTGTTTTCTGGCTAGTATATTTGAGTTTGGAAGAGAAGTGAAGTAAAAACATAAGACAAAACCCTCCCCCTCCAAATAATGACAGAGTTATGCCCCCTTTTTTTACTTGGGATTTTCTGTATTAGTTAAGGCTTTTGTTACGATCCAATTCTTGCAAACTGCCAAACATATTCATTTTATACTTCAATTATTTTTTAACTATCGAAAACAACCTATATCAATAGGACAGGTAACCCTATGTTTCATTTTAGCACAGTTATGTCCCTTTTTTAATTAGACTTGTCTGTGTTTTTCTTATACTGTCCAGTGCTGAGAAAAGTGGAGTTTGCTGTCTATGGACAGCTTTTGTTTACTGTTTAGCACTAATTGATCAAGCTTTGGCAGTTAGTGTAGATGGCAACCAGCAGGAGCCGATTGAACATAATCTGCACTATTTGCTGCAATAAGAATATGCCTTGTTACATTTGCATGTTGGTAGAACGTCGGCTTGCGGATCGGGAGGTCGTGGGTTCGAACCCCAACCGGGTCTAACCAAAGACTTTAAAGTTGGTAGTAGTGGCTTCCCTCCTAACGCTCGGGGCTAAGGGGACAGCATTACGCCTGATTCGTCGCTGTCAGTTTAATGGACCGGCCGGGTTCAGTCCCTGGGCACCTCATAAGTGCCCCTGTGCTATAAGGATAGAAATGTCGCTGCGCAGTATCGGCAAAATGCCGGCTAATCCCATCCCATCCTATTTGCATGTAGTAAATGTCAAAGATTTTGTATGGGTTATTAATGCAGCAGTACAATGCCCATATTGACCTATGATATATATATTCCTATCATTTCAGCTTGAAGAAGAACCCCTCTGAGAGAGCAGATTTGCACTCACTCATGGTAAGATGGCCGTTAACATGTTTAATTACCAGTAAAGACCATACTGTAGTGCACAAACATGTGTTATGCTCATTCTGATTTAGGTGATAATGATTTTAAGGTTAAATGATGGGGAAGATTTCTTTACACTTTATCCTGGGGCACCCAAGACCAAGCAGTTAGTGCCACTGACTTGCTACTCCTCACAGTGGATTTGAGGCTGATAGGGTTGAGAACTTTTATGTCAGAAGATCTTGCAGCTGGCCAGCCATGTGTTGGTGGTTCTACTCAGACATTTGTCTGGGGTCTTCCTCAAATGATAATTACCCGGACATCACTCATATGACCATAATTGTGTCAGTGCTATGTAACAAAAACATTTACCCTAGGGATGTTAACAAATATTCGAATATCAAGTCGCTATTTGAATAGAGATTTTGGGATTCGAATATTATATTATTTTTATTTCACTTTTGTTAAGTTTAAAGGAAAAATGAAGACATTTCTTTAGTTGATCGTACCGTCTTTCAACGACTTGGCGATATGTGATTGCGCTCGCTCTAAGACAGATGGGGTGGGTAATGTTTCCTGATAACGAATTGCCATCTGGTAAACAGCATATCACATTACTGCGCACTGCCCCTGCTCTACCCCCTCTCCCGCTTAGACCCAATCACATTACCATACAGCTGTGGAAACATTTGCCAAAGTACAATAAACACTTATGTCAGTTTAATGCTGCGGCAATTAGCTACAGCAATTACGTACACTGACTCTACCCAGTCGGGTTAGTGTGTAATAAATACATTATATAAGGCTATACTTATTGATAACAGTCTAAGAGAACTTCTTTAATTTTTGGAAAGCACAACTTGATCACTTTCAAACAAACTTTAATTGCAATCACTTTCTGTTTTTGTCACTGTACTTCATAATTGTTATTTTATTCCTATAAAATACCGCGACATCTGTTATTTTTTGTCACCGCGATTTTCTGTCCTGTGTTTTGCTTCTTTCTCTCCGAATAACAAAAATGTAAATCTACAGTCCTTTTAATTACTTAAAACTCACGAGCTTACAATTTTAATCATTCTTTATATATGGTTTTGTTTACCCTCACCTTTCACCCAAAGGCATATAGTGAGCAGGATCGTAATTGTCACTTGTGTATTGGTAACTAAATGTCCCTAATTGACATGTTATGGCTTCGCATTAACACCCTTAGCGATATCAGCCAATCACAATTAGATATCAATCCGACCACCAACCAATCGAGACCGTTAATTGGCTATACACTTGAGCGATTTCCCTTCATAAAACCTTCGTGGTTTTGCCTAATTATCTTAAAGTCGATCTAGTATCTCCCGCAATTTGTCGTTTTGAAAATGCCTCCTTTAATCATTAATGTATTTTATAAGATAAGTTCACAAAACATAATTGACTGTTTGTTGTTATACATTGTTTGCGGTTAATAGAGTAAAATATTAAAATTGTGAGCTATTTTGCATGTGTTGTACAGTTTCATCTAATAAAATTATGATATGGTCTTATTACATTGATATGTTAACATTAAAAGGAGCTTAAGTAGCTCTTTTAATATGTCATATGTTAGTACAAATAAGTAATTAAGAAGACAAAATGTCTTTTAATTGTAAAGGTTAATGACTAATTAATAATGTATATATTCTTCGGGACTTTGCAGGTCATCTTAACATTGATTGGTTACTGTATAGTTTTTTGTAAGAGTTTCAATGTTAATAATAATTATAATAATGATAATAATTGTGAAGTAACAATGACATTGTTTACGCATTTACTGGCAGTCTTTATTGACAGTATTCTCTTGCAAATTACCACTGATCGAGTAAAGAAACACCCTGTCTGGTCCTTCACTATAAACAGGTTAATGGCGAATTGATAATATTGCCATTTTTAGATTAAAATAATATGCTAAAATCATAAATTTACAGCCGCATCTGCAATAAGTAAGGCTAGCAAAATAAATTATGGCCAAAAATAAACAATTTACAATGAATAAACACATTAAACGTAATGGGAAATTACCATTTTATGTGCTACTATGATATTAATTCGTTCCGAGAATTCGAATACGAGTCGAATACACGTAACGAATATTCGAATATCATTTTGGGATTCGATTTACATCCCTAATTAAAACACTTTACCCCAACTTAACCCCCATCAGATTTCTGTCCTAAAGTTAAGAAGCGATAGATTTGCTGTAAAGAGCAAATACATTTTAGCAGTAAAGTCATCTTTAGCTCCACATTGTTATATTTAATTACTGAAATTATATTTAGAAAAATGATTGAATTAATAAGATTGTTATCAATCTTTACCAAAGATTTATTTTTTGCCATTGTTGTTAAATTTCAAATTCATGCTTTCATCTTATTACAGTTATTTCTTCGGTAATGTTCCATAATACACGTACTATGAAATGCTGTAAGCCAACAGGAGAGACTTACAAAAACTGGTTACTTGGCTCTTGCAATAACTTGATAGTTAATATAAGCAATGTGTGCACCTTAAACAACCTTCTATTCAGCCAAGGTGCTGTTAAAGTCATTCTACTCAGATACTTGCCAGTAGGTTTCCTCTAATTATATTTGGATGTTGCTAATATGACCAATAATTTTTCAACAGAGCCATGACTTCGTGAAGCGATCGGAGACAGAAGACACAGATATTGGAAACTGGGTGTGTAAGGTGATGAACATCCGACAGGAGGGAAAGAGTTGAGTGATGTCTGGGTTACAAACATTCCGCATCATCCCACTGGACAGGAGGCTGGGGCCCAGCTTGGCGATGTTGTAATAGGAACAGGAACCAGCTATTAGCATATTAACATGTTTACCAGGGCAACTTTTGACATTTGAGACAGGTTTCTGTCCCCAAATTATGGGTGAAATCACGTTTTCAATATGGGAAGAAAAGTCTTAAGGCAACTATAAAATTTGGGAGAAAAACAACAACAGTTGTTTAAAAGGAATATATTAGTACGGCATGGGTAGAGTTCCAAGGTAAACCACCATTTTGAAAAATTGTTGTCTTTTTCATAATGGCAATATCTCTTTAAGAAAAAAAAAAGACACAATGTAAGTTAAAAAGCCTTGGAAATAGATTGCCAAGACAATTTTATATAATTAGGTTGGAAATAGAAGTCAATGACAAAAAAGAGCATACTGGATAGTAAATTATCAGTTTAGGCCTTTTTGTACTTTTTACAGCAGGAAATTGATTTCTATGGAAATATCTTGTGTGGATTGTAGGATACTTGTTCTATATTATGGCTGTTGCATTTTGATTGTTATGTAGCAAAATTGTTATGCTTTCTTATATACGTGGATGTCGAGCATAAATATAATTTTATCAATTTCCCCCCTTCATATTCAGAACAATTGTCCATTTAACAATCATAACATACGATTAACAAAACTTCCATTAATTGTCATTTTGTCAATTTTGCATCGTTGAATTCTCATGTTGTCATAGTGCATGTTATAATCAATCATAGTTTAAATTAGGCAGTCTGTCTTCTGTAAATAACTTGCCAAAACATGTTTGGACATTTCTTGTTGTTCAAACATGTAAGGTTCCATTTCATTAATTATCATTTCAAATAGGACTGATAAAGGTGCATATTCTAATCCAACGCTGATGAATATTCATTCTTCTTGAATAATTGTCTAAAGATAAGTATCAGTTATTTTTTTTTTATTTTTTTTTTTAAAAAACAAACAAAATTTTGTCTAAAATTATTTCTTCATAACACTTTCGATATATAGACATGTACTTCCAACAAAATTAGTTTGTGGTTTTGTAACAGGACATATTTTCATGAATTGTATGTATGTTAGATTGTTTCTATCTACAAATTACATTGGTAAGAGCATGGGTTAATTTCTTGAAAAAAGTATTTTCTTGTAGTATAACATTTATAATATTTCTCGACTCATTGCTTTCTAAATTGTCACATGCTTTTTGAGTGTAGTTCATATATAAATCAATCCCTGACTGAGACTTGGTCACTCATTTTCTTAATGTAAGTGGAACATTTTTAACATGACATCTCTTAGCTAAATCATTATTGTACTGAGTTCATCAGTCAGTTACCGAATTTAAATCACTGCTTCAGTTAGCATGATGTTGGAGTTAACTTCCTTCATCTTTGACCACCATATTGTGATTATTTCTTTAACGTGATGATAAAATGAATGTCATTCTTGTTTGTCTTTTCAAAGATGCTTAAAGGAGCCGACTGAATGGTGCAAAAAGGTCATAAATAGCATAGCAAATCTCAATCTCCAAGTAAACAAATGATATTTAACCCACACTGATAATATGTATCGCAATATATTAAATTATCAAAGGGTGGAACACTATATATTAAATTTTATAAGGGCAGAAAAAAATAAATAATTTTTATAATTGGAACTATTTTCTTGCCTAATTACGTAAATGGGATAATACTGCAGATGAAAACACACAATCTTTAAAGAGAGTTGTCGTTCGTACCTCACTACTTTCTGAGCCAATCAGAGAGGTGAATGGAATGGAAGCCGATCAAGAGAGTGAGCAAATCTGCCTTTCGAAGGTTTTAAATATTTCAGGTTATTTTCATTCATTAAATGACCTTTTAACTTGTTTTATGGCTTCACATTAAGAAATATTTGGGTTAACAGTGGTATTTTTCCTGGTTTTACCTTTATATTTTGATAATTTTGGATATTGAGCTTTCAAGATCTTAAGAATCTTTATGAATACAAATCAATACATCTTTACTAAATATTTACTGTATATACATATGATATATTCGCTATGTATTTTTCTGAAACCTCTGCCTTTGAGAAGTATTGTTTGTGCTCATGGTTTTCATTTGCTAATATTTTTGTTTAATCTCAATTTTTTTAGCATGTGGTGTATCACTTTTTAATGATAAACTTTTCAGTGATGTGCTACAAGTTCTTTGAAAAACAAAGCATGCCATTTGAGAAGCACACAGTACCAGTATTTACATTAATGGTTTAAGAACTATGCCATTATATGCTGATGTAGTGCCTGATGCCTGTCAGTAGGTCTTGATTTTATATCTGCTTACCAAATGTTGTTTTAAAAATTCACATACCAATATTATCCATAGTCTTACTCTACCCTGGCTATAGCCAGCTGTTTCCCAACCAGCTTTAAACAAATAGATTCTAACTTCTCTTATTGTGCTGTCAAATTTTTTAAATATCCGATTTAATCTCGAGCTTGATTATTTATTTTACCCCTGCAACTCAGTTTGGTGGGAGGGTATGCTTAAATCAGGCTGTCAGTGGACACAATTTGGGATTTTTCTACAGTTGTTCATCAATTTTGATGAAACTTTACATTGTCTTTCTATGAAAGTATGACAAGGTCCTGAGTATTGCATCATATATTAAATGTAGAAAAGGCACACATATCGGTCCAATGTAGAAGTTAGAGTAAAACCTTAGTTTGATAAGCATGTATCAGTGTAGGTCAAGTTCAGATCTGCATTATTGCCGGCTACATCTTCAGCAATATGGATTTGACCCTTTTGTGACAATTTTATGTTAATAACAAAGAATTAGTATGGGTTAACAGCTGAAAAATAAAGTTCCTTGAAAGCTGTGTACCTGTTATTTTCATTACGGATGAAAATTGCACGAGTTGTCCCTTTTTAATGTTTCAGATGTTGGTATAAAAAGAGATTTATTAAGAGGGATCAAGTGGGGGTATTCGTTATCCACTGGATTAATGTGTAAGGTTCTCATGCCCTTTGATACACATCTTGTTTATCATCGTCGGAACCCACATTCACTCATACCCCTCTGATTCATGGAGGTTGTGGGATATTTGGATGGTAAAAATTTGTTTCAATGAATATTCCTAGCAACCAGTGGTTTAAAGAAATTGCAAGATACATCAATGCTACTCTTCAATTGAAGTTAAAAATATAAAATGTATTGTCAATGTCAAGATGGCTGCACTAGCCTGCGATGCCGGTTGTTTACAGATTGTAATTATTTCATTGGTTGAATATCCATGCCCGTTTCGGACACAGAGCCAAACAAATGCTTCATGCATATTCTTAAAAAGTTTTTCTGGCCAAGTAACCCATGGCATACATGTGTAGTGATAACGGAATATTTACCATGGGTTCATGCAAGGCTTGTTTGTAAGTGCTGGTATTGTTTTATTGATGTTGATAGATTTTGTATACATTTATCTGGGAAAGTCATCTCTGTGATTCATCGGATGTTGTAATGTGTAGCTTTATTTCCAAAAGTTTGTTTAATTATACAATGGAAGTAATTATACAATGGAAGAGAAGTTTGAATTTGTATAACATACTTTTCTAAAGTTATTGCTTGTTTACGTGTTTTGTAAAACTGTGTTGAAAAAATGTAATCCATTGTTGTTTTGGTGCAGTTTGTTTTTACCTCTATGTTAACAGTTTGCAGTTGTGATGTACATGTCTGTATATGACTTCTACTATTTTTATAATTATTTTTGTTTATTTCTATAATTTGTTATACACATTATCATAAGATACAATCATGATAACACGTTTATATGCATATCAGTTTACAGTTGTATTTAAGTTAACTTAAGCAAGAAACGTTTGATATACGACAATACAATTGTATTCTGATGATTTTTATGATAGATCTTTAATTACTTGATTTAGTAATCTTGATTTATACAGTAATTTCTAAAGACAATTTACTATTTGGTATTTTGAACCATGTAATAGAAAATTGTCAGGTCATAAAATCCTTTTAGATGTACCAAGAAAGAGAAATATAAAGTGCAGCTTACCATTGAATCATAAATACATAAACACTTTCAAAACCATGTTTTGTAAGCTGCATTTTGTGTATGTATTTTATTTAATCATGATGTATACAAATTCTGGAACAGTTCATGTAAAAACTACTAGCATTACACACTTTTCTCAACATTTTGTTTTCAACTTTTGGAAATTATACAAGGTATTTCATTACATTTCAACATACAATAGTAACAATGTGTATTTATTGTATTAAAAGATTTACACAATGTCTTTTTTATTGCCATCGAGTACCAGCAAATTTAAACATCCTTTCCTATAAAAAAACAACACATTTACACACTTTTAACAAGCATAAACAAGCTGTCACAGGCTAATCTACCCGTGTTTGAAAGGTTGATATAAACTTTGTAGTACTTGCCAACAAAAAGATTAACCTTTACATATTTGTACTCGTATTTACCAGCCTTTAAATTTCTAAAAACCAACCAGAAACTATAAAACTTTATTATATCAATAGGGATGATAAATAGGAAATCACATGAGGTTTTATCTCCACTAAACACTCGTTATTGAAAGAAGCTTTTATTACTTAAAGGTGGTATCCGACAGGTCCAAAATCATTTTCTCTAATAACTAAGCAAGTCATTGGTACCTGAAAAGGTCTTGCAAAATGCTGTTCACTGATGCAAACAGGCTTACCTATCCAAGCCATGCTGCAGAGATAGCTGTTTTTAAACTTAGAAAACTGTGGCCACTTACTTTTATATAGTCATCCGGGTAATCCGCTCTGATGTTGATTCTATTTTTAGCAGCTACAACTGTTGCGCTTTTTATAGAGTTAGAAATACTGAACATTTAGAGTATATTTTTCACGATTAATACAGTCTAACAATTAAGTTAGTGATCAAAATCGTCCTTATAACGACTGAAGTATAGGTTTATGTAGAAACTATGACCAAATTCCCCAAAGCAGTGGTGAAATATTGGTACGTGTATTCAATATAGGCAAACTGTCCGACATCCTTCAAATGCAAAAACCATGAATGCTTGGATGTGTTGAGTAACTCCTTATTCATAGAATATATACAACCTCAACACTATAGCACAACGTAATACATGTAATTAAAAACATGCTGTATAACATTGTCCTGAAAACTGATACAAATAGTTTACCCAACTAAATCTAATTCCAACGCAGATATACTTTTGGGTGTGCATTTTTAGTTACTTAACCAAGTACCACTTCCCAGGCATAGTTTTGAAGAATGATCTATTTTTTACATGTATGCACAATGATAATCATAAGCCCTAATAAACGAGCATTGCATTTACAAACAATTTAGCACATCAATTTCTACAATGAAATATTCAGGGCATACATCATAAAGATATATGGCATTGTTTGTGTGTGGCCAATCTAAAATGATCAGATGAACAAGTTGAATGATGTGCTTATAGTCCTTTAACGAAGCTAGATGGGATAGCCTTGGGACACCTGAAAGTTTTGTTTGTGCAAAGTCAACATTTGAGGATAATTAGTTGAGATATAGTCGCCGATTTGTAACTCCTCTGACTGCTTAGCCTCTCACCGCGTTGGTTCGAGCCGTATTGGGGTGAAGGACTTAATGTGAGAAGGTCTTCCAGCTGACTTGCGGTGCACTGGTGGTTCTACCCAGACGTGTCTGGGGTCTTTCTCTACCATGTATTTAAAAACAACAACAAGAACCAAAAGACAGGGTTCTTATAAACTGCATTTTTTCACTGGCAGTGATCCCTTTGTTTGCTGGGCTACATTTACTAACAAAAACAAATGTGAATGTTAAAAAAGTGCGCAGAGAGAAAAAGAAAATACACTAAAAAAACTTATTTCAAATGGACAAAAAAACAAACAACAATAGACACAATATGAACTGGCACACATGATCACAATGCATTTTGGAAGTTTCAAGTATGGAGGTATTCCAGCTGACCTTGGTGTGCCAGTAGTTCTACACAAGAATTTTTATTACTTTTGATCTTTCTTCACCCATTATAGCTGTCCAACAATAATACAACCATTATTGTGCTAAAGTGTCCTTGTGATGTTAAAAGTACAAAATCAAACTATGTTTTCACATTACTACATTAACTTTTAAATGTAAAAAAGTACATGTAAATGTTTATAAAAAAATTCACACTTACTGAAAAGAGAAACATTACTCTACTACCAGCTTAAAAATAACTTGAGCATTTCACTGTTAACTACAACTAAACAGTTTATTGCTTAAAAGCTAACAATATAAATAAAAGAAAAATCTTACTCAGTTCGGACAAATTATTTTGTGCGAACATGTAAATATACAATTCTTCTGTCCAAAAGATCCGGTGCTACAATATTAATGTTTAAACACGTAGTGGAGGTGAACAGTGTATACCCTGAATAAATACCGTGTTCAGCATAATCGCATGAATCAATTTGATATATAATCATTTTTAATCATCTCTAGGTCGGGTGCTAACATCACATCTTTAATGAACAAGGAATATAACTCATCGACCATCACAAGAATATTTGTTAACAGATTTGTCTCCCGTACACCGCATTCAACACACGCTGCAGTCGTTGTTAACAGCAAACAGCAGCATATGAATTCATATGTCTTTGAGCAAAACAATAATCGTCACTGAATTGTAGACTGTTGTTCTGATAGCTAGAGTACCAGTGAATGAAATGTTTGACTTATCAAGAATGACACACTGGTGAAGTTTCAGCAATAAATTGCTAGAACTGGCAGAGTTATGATACTTTAACAATGTTGAAACGTTTACACAAACAGCAACTATTCCTGTCTACCATTGACAGGAGGTGTAAATACACCTGCAGTGTCGGATTATGGTACACTGAAACTGACAGTGACCAAGGGCTTTATGTAACTATACAGCTCATTAGATTTAACGGCCTCTAGAATACTCAACACTTAATTGCAGATTGTGGTTAAATAGTAATTCCAATCCCCATAGTCTCAGCAAATGAAATGTTTGGCTTATTAAGCACTTCAGACTAGTGAAGTTTGAGCGATAAATTCCCACAACTGACATAGTTACAATGCTTTGATTATTGGTGAAATGCTAACACAAGAGCGACTTTGTTCAGCAGGAACAGCAACTTTGAGAAGATGCAGCTCAGGATTGTACAGACTTATCAATTTAGTTTTTTACTAGGCTCAACTTCGTAACCTTCTGAGTACGACAGTCTAATTTTCATCTTTCTAGCTTTAATACTTTTACTGATAAAGGAGCAACAAGCAACATACTCTCAAAAGGCAAACAATTTCAAATAGCACTGGTTCTACTAAGGCTAAGAAGATGAAAACAGCTGGACATTGTTGTACTGATTGATGCCAACAAAACCTGAAAATTTGAGCAAAATCAGTGCAGAGCTTTTTTGCTGTAGATGCATTTTAATTTTTAAAGAAAAAGAATAATAATAAAAGGATGAAGAATAAATAGAATCAATAAAGTGTCATCCAACTGAAGTCGGATGACCCTAATAACCCAACCATAGGCCTTACTGCATCAATTTTTAATGTTAAAAAACAACAGCTTTTTAGATAAATAAATATAAAACTATCAATCGTAAATATGCAAGCCTATGCCCTTGCATATTTTCCTTAAGGCAAGCAAAGTTCTTTATCTAGAGTATGCACCTCTAAAATACAGATCTGTACACAAATAAATTCCCTGCTATAATCAAAGCATTGCAATATATAATCTGGCTTGAAGCAACTCAAGAAATACTAATTTTACTACCGGTATTGAAAATAATATTTTTTCATTTCCATTTTATCTTCAAAGATATAAATGCTATAATTAATTATTATGTAAGCATCTATTTTCAATTAACCAAAATAATCATCATCATTTTTATAATTATGCCAGTTCTCATCATCTTTATTAACAACAATGCCACATTCCTTTATAACACCACAGTCAAAAGTTAATTAACATAATAACTGAAGTTTTATCACAATAATTTTCTAACATTTACTAAAATGGTACGCCATATGCCCAATCTGAATGAGGTAGGGAGGGAAATGATTGACCCTTTTTTAGGTGAAAAGGTTACAAGTTCTGTAACTGGTTAATTGCTCTTATTAATTATTTATTAAATGTGTTGAGTAACATTAATATTTATTCATTATTTAAAATAAGCATTAAAATTGTAGTTATTTGAAGATTAACAATACATACTTGGAATTGTAAATAATGACCAAAAAGTAAATGGAGACATTTAATTCTCAGAACTCAAATACAGTTGTAAGATTCTTTCGGTTAAATTGTCAAATGCTTGCATAGGTTAACTGGTTACTGATTTTGTAACAATTGCCATCCCCAGAATTTATATTAAACATTATAAGTGTCACATAAATGTTCACTTTCACAGTTTAACAGAGCTTGCACATGATTCATTATTCTCTAACTAAATAAAAAAATAAAATCTATAACAGGATCACCACACTTTCCATTATTAGTACTAACACAGATGCTGGGATGTTTCTGCAGGTTTCAAAATGTTTCTATTATAAAATGTTTCATAAAAAACAATTTGCCTATCACCCATACCCTCCCCCTTCATCATTAACACAGTCACTAACAAGCTTTCGCAGGTTTGGGTTTTCCAGGGCAGCAGCCACCCTCTCTTTATCATTGATCTGCTTGTTCACTGAAAAGGAAAAGAAGTTTACTGACTACTATAGGACTAGTATTTCCTAAACTTTATTTTACTTACACAAAGTGTTGAAACCTAATTGCTCTGTGGCATAAAAAAAATGCATATTACTGTTTTGATATTTAAATACTAGTAGAAGTGCATCGTTCCCTTACCAACAGAATATTTGATGTATAGATAGTTTTCACATCAGTGAAGTTCCCTTATATTGGCAGCCATCTTTGATGGCAACTTTAAGGGATATTCAGATGAACTTTATAGAAGCGTTAATTTTATTTTCTTGCAATTTCTTCATTTGTTTCAAAAAATTAAAAGCTATACACTTCTGGAAAACTCTTGATTTTTTTTTTTTCGAATGCAATATTTTTAAAATTGATAAATGCACAAAGAATTAATACACATAAATAATTTTTTTGGCTCATCCTTAAACAAAATGAGCGGTGTATCTTTGTCGTTTGTATTTTTTTACCTTTTAAACTATCAAAATATAGATTTGTTTTTAAAATACCTCATAAAAGCTGTTAAATTTGATATAAAATTCAGTAAAATAGACTTAAAAATAAAAACACAGTGTTGAGTTTAATACAGCACATATTTCCCGATTTTGGCCTGCATTAGCTTCTGCCTTCAAAGATGGCTTCCTTAAACTGTCTTATCATGACATCACATGGAAACTATCTATAATATATATTCAAACTATTCCAGATTTTTAATAAAAGGGCTTTTTGAGAGTTCATTCACAAGATCAGCATTGATCCAAAATTCAACTTCTTTTGCTTTTATTAATACCAGATATAATTTTTTTAAGATTCAGGTAGCTTTTTCTCCCAATATTCTCATTCGTTTGAAACTCCCTAATTGCATGTTCCTAAATATACAAGAACAGGTTATCATCAGTATAAAACATATACATAAAAGCCTACCTTCATCAGCAGTTTCATGTGTGCCCTCTTTCACTAATATGTCCAACTAAAGAAATGAATATTCATATATTTATATAACATATATAACAAAAGCATTCATCTGATAAAATTGTCTACTTTGTAATGAACTAATATTTTCCTACTGGAAATTTCATACAGGTTATGTTTGAGTTACCATACTTGTTCAGTATTCAATCTCTTAGCCTTCTATTTGTGTACTTTTTGGCAAATAGTGTAGATCCAGATCAGCCAGCTCCCTGCTGTCTGATAAGGATCTGCACTATTTGCTGCTCAGTCTCCGTTTATAAGTACACTAATCCTGTAACATATTTTAAGGAAAAAAACGAGAATTTAGCATAGGTTTTTCACAAAATGTAGCAATTAAGCTAAGGGTTTAAACAACTGCCTGGGCCTGATGTTATAACTATTTTATCTGCAGTCTGAGACTGTGCAAGGATCTGATTAGCTGAATTTTATATAAAAGTTTAAACCTGGCCAATCAGATGCTTGAAGATGGTCTCAGGCTCCAGCTCAAATCTTTAGGGAACAATCGGCTGTTTCTTTTTTTGAAGAACATCACAGTTATCTATAATGGTCATAATAGCAAAGTTCAGCTATATCGGAGAATGAAGACCCCAGCCAAATGTCTGGGTAGAACCACTGATACACCACAGGTCAGCTTAAAGGCCTCTACACATGACAGTCACCTAGAGCCAAAGGAGTTTACTAAAACACAACACTAAAAAACAAAAATTATTTTTCAAATTACTTGATTCATACACCTTCAGGCAAGATTTGACATCAAGCAGGTCAATAATCTGCTTATTAGAATTATTTAACTATGGATGAGGGAAATTACTATTATGACAAAATTAAATGGAAAATAAAAATAAAGTCACCTTTTAACAAATCAAGAAGGTTTTAAAAAAAAAGTACTTACTTTAATTTTTTGTGGCAAACAATCTAATAACTTCTGTCGCAAACACAAACCTAAAAAAATAAACTGACTTATTACATTTATTGAGATTAAAAACTGACAAGATATTGGACAAATATTATTTATGAAGACTTAAAACTTTACATTAAAGATGGTATCCGACAGTTTGGTCCAAACATTTTTCCTAAATAACCAAATGAGTCATTGGTAACTGAAAAGGCCGTGTAAAATGCTGTTCTTTGATGCCAAAGATCTGTGTGAACAGTCAAGGATAAATCCCCCCTCATCATTGCAAACAGGTTTTTCCTATCTGAGCCATGCTGCAGAGATAACTATTTTTAAACTTAGAAAATCATGTGACCACTTACTTTTACATAATCCTCCATGTAATACACTCTGATGTCAATATCTTATTTTTAGCTGTGACCACTGTCGTGCTTTTTTAAAAGTTGGAAGACTGAACATTTAGGGTAATTTGGGGGGGTGGGTGGGGGTGGGGGGATTAGTACAGTCTTACAATAAAGTAAGTGTTCAAAGTTGTCTTTATAATGATAAAATTCCTCAAAGAAGTGGTTAGATAATGGTACGAGTGTTTAATATAGGCAACCTGTCGGATACAACCTTCCAGGTAGAGAATAATGCAGAACATTCATTTGCACAGCTTTTCATGTCTGAATTGTTTAAAGAAAAATATCCAAACTTTAAAAACTGTATGGTGAATACTGTTAAATTTTTGCACATGTGAACTTTAAGGCATACAAAACATCAATTGTGTTTATTTTCCAGTTCTGTATACATGTACTATGTATTATATCTTAGAATAAATGATTTTAAATACAATCATTTAACCTAAATTTTGACTTAGATTGTTAAAATATGTCTTGGAAATGGCCTGTGATAAAAAGTTTTTTGTTAAGGAAAATGTCTTTAAGTACAGTGACTTACCTATAACATATGACTGAGAGAATATTTGTCAACATTACTGATTGTAACAAGCAGATAGTCAATATTTTAATACTAAAGTATATATAAAGAAGTGATAATAAAGCTGAAGGTGAAAATTACAATGTAAAAAATTATAATAATATGAACAATCATGATGATCATAGCTACAATAATGAAAACTGTGAGAAAGAGGGAAATGATGATGATGGTGATGAATGTAAAATAAAATTAAGATGATGATGAAGACTGAATAAGTTTAAAATGACAATGATGACAATGACACTACAGATGACAACAACAGACATAAAAAAAAGGTGTCTTGCCAATCAATGAGGCTAACGAGCAGTGTGGTACAGTGGGGACAAACACAATCTTGACCAGCAAGGTGTCTTCAGAAAAATGTTCCACAGTTACATCATTCTCAGATACAACATTTAGTTCCTCTAACGTCTCTGGTTTTTCTGGATCTCGGATATCTTTGATTAAATCTGAAGTAGAACATGATTTCAAAAGTTAATGTTTCCAAGTTTGAAAAAGCAAATCTCTGTGACGAAATGCATAACCATTGTTTCTGTAAATTTATTGGGTCTATGTGCAATTCATACAGGCATAAAAATACCGAAAGAAAATATAAAACTTTGGCATATGATTATATATTGTAATAGGTATTATACTTTTTAATAAAAAAGCAAAACTTTGTTGTTTTTGTTCATTGGGGTTCAATGAAGTTTTGCCCTTTTTATTAAAATAATGGTCATTCTCCAAATCTAAAGATATCCAAATTTTTGACAGACCACATTTTCACATACAGTTGTTGTAAAATAGTCTTATTTCTAAAAGAGAAGACCATTAAATGTCTGAGGTTTTGACAATTAAATCATCTAAAATTCCAAAGTTGTTAAATTTGGCACATAACTGAGGCGTAACATGAAAAATAATATATTATTTTTCAGGCAGTAAAATTAATGATGCATGTAGAAGTCTAGGGCCTTATGATAAATTATATATACTAAATGTAAGTGCAAGGTTGTTACCATATACAGTCTCCTTCAAAATCTGCAGGTCTTCACGATGTTCAGTCATTGTGATTGACTGAAATATCAGGTATTAGCACTGCTTATACAGAGCATCTGGAGACACCAAA
This sequence comes from Sinonovacula constricta, assembly GCA_007844125.1. Lineage (NCBI taxonomy): Eukaryota > Metazoa > Mollusca > Bivalvia > Cardiida > Solecurtidae > Sinonovacula > Sinonovacula constricta. Next base: position 36,117,691 of record CM017559.1, read on the forward strand.
TAGGGCTAAAAATAGAAAATAACAAAATTCATTAACAATCTATTGAATTTTAAATTTTAACATATTTACATTTAAAATTTTGTTGTGGTAGCAGGAGTGGTAGTCAAATTTGACTAATTGTTTTATGACCTCTTCCCCTTAGATACCTTTGAGTATAATAAACTAATCAAGTGTCCAGTTGTGATCCCAAAGGATAGTGTTATTGTGTGAGTTTATGTGTACTCTAAAGAAGGCCACTTTCTATGCCTTTAATGGTTTCAGATATGATATGACAGATCTGGTGTTACCTATATGGGCAGGGATTGGTGGGCGGGGATTGTGGTGGATGGGGTGGTTGATTGAGGGGTAGCTTTTGTGAGAGTTACAGGTACTCTGCTTATTTTTAAATACAATTTTGTAAAAGGGATCGATTGGCATAAAAACCTTTTTCTAAACTATACATTTTTTTCTGAAATGTACAATCAATAATACTAAATTAAGTGTCAACAAAGGAGTGATAATTGCCATGAAGCATTCTTATGTTGCTCAGTTTGTTTGTTTTTGCAGTTGTGAAATATTTAGACGTTCCAGTGTATTCAGACATATGTTCTTAAACTACCTGCGCTTCAGTTTGACCTCTGTCTCCCAGTCTGGATTTCTCTCATTTGAACCCTCTACAATTTCAACAAGGTAAACGCGTCATTACGCAAATAATACACCAATTTTTGCTGGTATGATTGCTACAGAAACTTACAGAACATGTAGTTAATAGATGTCACGACATAACTACTTGATTAGTTTGAATGGGTCCGTTTAAAAACTCGTGGGTAGTCATTTGACAGGTGTATAGAGTTACCTCCCGCTGACAAAAAAAAATCCACGATTGGAAGAGGCTTGACATAAACTAGAGCGGTCTGATATATATAAATGCGTAAGGTCCGATAGCGTGATGGCCACGCCTTTTTATGAATATGTACATACAGTCTCATACCAACTTTAAAATATGGTCTGATAAAATGTAATGTGTCAGTTTCGATGGTCTGATTACCACGCCTCCTTATAAATATTGATACACGATCTCTCATTAATTCTTGGTGCATTTATCAATTTTAAAATTATTGCATTCTAAAAATATGAATTTCAAGAGTTTTCCAATGTTGCATAGCTTTTAATTTTTGGACCACAAATGAAGCATTTACAAGAAAATAAAATTTACTCTTCTATACAATTCCTCTAAAAATCCCTTGAAGTTGCCATCAAAAATGGCTGCCAAGGTAAGGGATCTTCACCGATGTGGAAACTTTCTACTAATGCATACACGTATGGATCATAAAACATATGATGAACCTCTGAGAACAGGATCGTGGAGAAATTGCGGTCTATGTCTGTCAAAGAAAATAGCATTAAGTCCTTTAAATCTACATTATTTTGAAGCACTTAACAGTGTGCTCACCAGCAGACGCAACCATTGAAAACTTTATTCAGGCTCAGCATGATTAGTACATCTGTTATCCCAATTCACAATTACATTTAGTCATCTATTGTTGCAATTATCAAACATATTAACATTATCTGTCTAAAATTTTTTATTCAACAAGCTTTTCTTTGCTCCTTAGTCAGAATATGAGGGACTCATCTAGCGAACACTTTCTTAAGAAGTAACTTCTCTGTCAATATGTGATAGAGTGATGATGAATTGATGCCAGATTTTGAGATACTTGAACTAACATGGCGATTTCCCCTTAGCAACAACTAAAACAGGAATTGTTGTGATGAAGAATTAGTTAAAATTAAAAGCTTATCAGAGATTCACACAGCCCATTACCACATGGGATGGCATCCTGATGGGGCTAAATATCTCAAATTGGGAGGTGACAAGGGCTGCACCTGTGGTTCTTAAATGTAACAATAATTCTTTGGTGCAATAAAACAAATGCAAACCCTGTTTGATGTTTGGTAACTTTCATATAGCCTGCCAAACATAAACTGATAAAGCAGTGGCAAAATAGTGTTTATCTCTCCTTTATGTCCCAACCCACTTGCTGTTATAGCAAATAATAATAGCCACAAAATCAATAGGAATGGTCAAATGGCCGACATCATTAGGAATGTTCAAACAGCAAATAATAAGATTGAAAATAAAATGTTAATACATTATTGCATTGCCAATAATCCTCAAGCGATAATGCTGTTGATGTTCAGTTACAATTCTTCCTGTGATCTTAATAGTAATTATTATTGCTAACTTAAATTTGTATGTTTGCAAGATACTAGTGTTATAAGTGACTTGCCATGTGTGGTGCCCGTGGATGAGCTGTTAGTCATGCACTGTTTGAAGTTACAGTTTAAGTGAAATCTGGCATTTTGGGAGGTATTCCAGCAGGCTGGAAGTGAAACTAGCTGAACTGGAACTACACTATATGCCTATGCCTGATCAATTTATGTTTAACAGGCAAGGAGTTTACGAGACACCAGTTTCTGTTTTGATATCGGAGATACTTCCCACATCTCTTTGGTTGTTTAAAGATGGAAATTGGAAAGAATAATCAAACATTTCAAATCAAATGGTAATTATTTTTTGAGGTGATATAAACAATTTATTAATACACAATACATTTAATGATGACAATACAAGTGTAGCAAATTGTGTATCAAGCAATGTTAAAAACCGGAGATGAACCTAAAAAAACTATGGAAAACTGTTCCTAATACACTACAGCTCTTGGCCACTTTAAACTGTAGATTTCTAATACCTTTATTCATTACAGCCAACCTTTTAAGAACTAACAAAAAAGATTTGCAGCATGAAGTCTCATTGAACTTTAACTGTTCTCCTTCAACTATCTTCTGTTCCCAGGTACAGCCTGTACTAGATTACTACAATGTGACAGCCATGCCTCAATTAACAATTAGCATACAATTGATGTAGAACTAGGGCATAATGAAACCATATTAATTTAATTTAATCAAATTCTCTTTTCAAATCCAATGCACAGATAACTGGACCCAATAACTAAAGTAATGGTGTTACAAATCTTTTAATAAACTTTAAACACTAAATTTACAACTACACATTGTGGCAAGCCACCATCTTTCTACATAGTATATGGAACCGAATTGAAATTCATCATACGATTAGGATGTTTGTACATTACTCTTTAAAGGTTCTGTTAACCACTTTGATTTCCATTAGTTAAACAATTCAAACATAGCAGTAAATTGTAATTTTGTAAAATAAGTGAATACAAATATTATACAAAACCATTGCTTTAAACAAAGGTAATAAAGTTTCAAGTTTCAAACCTGGGGCCACAACTATTAGACCCAAGCACATTAACCACTCACTATTTTAGACATAATTATGCTCTTCTGCAACCATAAATATTGCTTGTTTAAATTGACTAAAAAATACCTTTAACAATTTTGTTGCGTGAACTGTTCAAGAAGTTACTAATAACATAACATACACAAAACTACACGAAGACCAATGTTAGGGAAGGTGGTAAAAAGCAATATAAGTAAAATTATATTTAATTTCATGCAGTCTGACCAACTGACAGACACTACCTTTTAGAGCACAAGCAATAATTGTTACTTGATATTTATTTAACAAAAACAATTATGCCTACCAAAGTTTCAATTCAATAGTGTATCAAGCAAACCCTTTAGATAACAGTGTCTAGTTGCAGAAGACAGTTAGGCTGTGTGTGGTATACTAGTTCCTCAGACAAATGACATGTTCTTTAAGAACTCTTTGCAGCTTTACCATTTAACAGCCAAATGCCATCAAAACAAAAATAATTTTTGAAAAGTGGCATATGCCATTATTTTTGAACTAGGGTGAACCTTAATCCAGGCTCTCAGACACTCGGCCAATCATCTGCGATTTGCTGCTACTTTTACCGTCATAGTACGATAAATATACATCAAAATTTTGTCCACTGAACCATTGCTAGCCAGAGGAACTATGTACCCATTTTAAAAGCAGTGTCAATGATTGGAGAGAACTGATGTCATTCAAATACCATTGTTTGGTATATGACATGATGTATGATGTTTAAACGTTTATGCTGTATGAGATAGCCAATGTATATGTACAGCTGAAATAAATTATCCAAGTTATTTAACAGCAAAAATTATGGACAATTTTTTTTTTAAACAGTCAAAAAAAATTAATAAAAATATTTAAACAAATTGATAATTAATCTGTCTGATAGATTTATCTCATGTCACATGTCCGTGGTATGCCACCATATTGAAAGCAGCACCATATAAACTCCAAGTAGACAGAATCCCTACATCATATACATCACAATTGTTTTCTCTACATCAAAGCATTGAGACAAGTTAACAATTTCAAATTAAAATACATAAACTACACAAATCTTTCCTTTTAATATTATCCTTTCTTGAAAGTCATTACTTTAATGCTAAATTCTTTCAATAAAATTCAATTATTGTACTTATTATGGAATAAAAATTATTGATTTTAAAGTATATTCAGAAAGTCTCAACTCTATTGAAAAAAAGATGCTTTTTATTGAAATTTGCCAAAAGAGACATATGCCCAAAATAAGTGAAAAAAATGGTTTTAAAAGTAAATTGTGAATTAAATTTAATAAATTGTAAATTTGTGTATTAAAATGAAAACAACAATAACAACAAAACAGCATTATCTACCAAGATACACCATGCTTTCATACATAATTGTGCAAGTTGCAATGGAAGCCAGACAATATGGAAGACCATGGTACATGTAAAAAAAAATTTTTTAAAGCCTAAACTTTCAAAATAACAATATTTTAGAGAAATTTGCCACCAAGCAAAGAAAAATCTATTCAAAGAGAAAAATGTTACAATGGCCATTTTTATGGAAACAATTTATATACTTATTTGACTGAAACACAACATAAAAGAGTACTAAATTAAAACATTAAAGTAAAGCAACAGGTAGACCAGCAGTACTGCAAGAGCATAAACTATTAGTAAAAGTCTGAATGAGTCATACAGCAAAAATGTGTAGAAATTAAAGGTTGAAATGATTTATATATATATTTCACACAGTGTCAATTAAAGATTCTTTAAGATCAGGGTAATTTCACTTAAAGATGAAAGGACTCTTTTACATGTCATATAAAGGATGCAAGTACCCCAGACAAATGACATGATACTTAGTCGAAAAAGTATTCAGTTTATTTCTCTATGTCCTACATTATTAACTGCCTGACATTTACTACTTATAAAATATTAAAAAAAACAACAACAATTTTACATATTAGTCCTGACCATTTTATAGCCACGCAAAACGAAAATAACTTTGAAAAGCATCATAGGCCATGATTTTTTAACTAGGGTGAACCTTACAGGCTCTCAGAACCTCAGCCAGTCATCAAACCTCTGCAGCTACTTTCACGATAATACAATAGTACATAAGTATACATCATCATTTGTCCACTGAACCATTTCTGGGCACAGGAACTTTATACCTATTTTCACAGCAGTATCAATGATTGGAGAGATTTGAAGTCATTAAAAAAACATTGACACATGAAATAATGATATTGCTTAAAAATAAAATAATTATGAAAACAAATAATAATAATGCTACTTTTAATCTTATCGTTAAATGCTGCTGCTGCTGCAAAAAAAAAAAATAATTCTGTGAAAAGAAACAAGAATTTTAAGACTATTCACCTGACCTATGAGCCCTACTGCTATCTGATGTCAGAATGTCTGTGGTATGTTTCCCATGTGAGATCTTAAGTGCACAATTTGAGTGGTGGCCCTGTAGGATTACTGATCATTTATTGCACACAGATATTCCTTACATCGTTTGTCTACTAGGCATAGCTGTTTTTACACCAAATAAACACAACTGCACTCAGCTTCTTTATCAATTTTTCATTTTGTCAAATCGGTAGATCAAAGCAAAACCAAAATATTACAGCATTAATTTAAGGATCAAAGCTATGGTTTTAACAATGCACTTGTTTGAAAATGATTTAAATCAATACTATTTACTTGTATTAAATATTGTTCTGTTTGGAAAGTAGCCTATTGTACCATTCATAATTGACAATTCTATTGGGGTTTTTGTAGTGTCTGTACACTTGAACTTATTGATCAACCCTTATATTATACATCATGTGATGACATATGTATGTGTGTGACGTATGCAGTTTGTGTGTAGAATAAACATGGTAGCCTCGTGTTAACGTCTTGTGGTTGTGGTTCAATCCCATACCGTTGTGGTTCAATCCGTCAATAATAGATACTACAAAGTGGCGACGAGGTAAAAAAAAGACATTGTTGGTCATTATGGCAGCAATTTTTTTGGGAGATGTGGCGCCGATGCCTTGTTTCGACTGTTCGGATGCGACCGGATTGGCGGCCAAGTGGAAGCGATGGCTTCGAGCCTTTGAACTTTATGCGGACGGGAAAGGAGTTGTGGAACCGAAACAAAGACGAGCATTGTTGTTGCATTCTGCTGGTTTATCGGTGCAAGACGTATTTTATACGCTGACGGAGGAAGGAGACGGAAGCGATTCTGAGTTCGACAAGGTAAAGAAAACCCTTGACAAACATTTCACGCCATTATCAAATGTGCCATTCGAACGCCATTCGTTCCGATCAATGAGCCAGAATTCCGACGAAACTGTTGATCAGTACTTTACTCGATTACGAATTCAAGCCGAAACTTGCGACTTTGGAGATTTCAATGCTGTGAATGAACAGATCCGTGACCAAGTCATTGAAAAATGCTCATCAAATGCGCTAAGACGAAAGCTGTTGGAGAGGGGAAGAACTCTGACATTGACCCAGTTACAGGACATTGCGAGGGCCAAAGAGGACAGCGAACGCCAGGCACGTTCCATTGAGGGGGTGCGGTCCGATGTAAACAAGCTGACTGTGCCAGAGCAGAATCACAGGAGAGAGGGGCGTTACAAAAGTTGTAAGAACATAGTATGTTTTGCATGCGGTTATGAAGGCCATAAAGCGAAGGATCCCAAGTGTCCTGCCAAAAACAAAAAGTGTCGGAAATGCCAGAACATTGGACATTTTCAAGCGATGTGCAGAACAAATCTGACGAAAACACCTGGAAGGAAGCAGGGACAGAAAAATGTTCGTCAAGTCACTGACGATACACAGTATGCTTTTGTGATAAGCAGAGTAGCAGACAGTCACACCAGTGATTCTGACCTGACTGTCGATATTGAAGTGGGAGGAGTCAACATACCGATGATCATCGACTCGGGGGCCAGCTGCAACGTGATTAGCCGTATTGTCTGGGAACATCTGAAAGCTGAAAGGATTCAGTGCAAGTCTTCCACGGATACCAAGACAATCTATGACACCATTACCAGTAGCTGGAACATTCAAAGCCGATGTTGCCGTGTCAGGCAAAAGTGTACCTGATGCCGAATTCAGCGTCCTTGAGGGGAAAGGTCAGTCGTTGCTAGGCCGAGAAACTGCGATGAGGTTGGATCTACTACGGGTAGGACCGTCAGTGAACCTGATTGACGAGGGAGACATTCTTCAAAAATTTCCGGAAGTGACCAGTGGGTTTGGAAAACTGAAAAACTTTGAACTTAAGATACCAATTGACAAAAGTGTTCAACCTGTTGTACAACCAGTGAGGCGTGTGCCTTATCAGTTGCGTGACAAATTAAGTAAGAAGTTAGAGGAACTTGAGTCACTTGACATAATTGAGAAAGTTGATGGTCCGTGTGAGTGGGCGAGTCCAGTTGTGTGTGTTCCGAAAGGTGAGACAGGGGATATCCGATTGTGTGTTGATATGAGACAGGCAAATGCTGCAGAAAAACGAGAGAGATACCCCATCCCGACAATTGATGAAATCCTACAGGATTTGAACCAAAGCTGTATTGGGGTTATCATCAGATTGTGCTGGATGAGGAATCTCGTGAAATCACCACTTTTGGTACACATAAGGGCTTATTCAGGTACAAACGCCTAATGTTTGGAATCTCGTGCGCTCCGGAAATGTACCAAAAGTGCATACAACAATTGATTCAGGGGTGTGAGGGAGCACGAAATATCTTAGATGATATAATTGTTCATGGTGCAAATCAAGAAGAGCCCGATAAGCGTTTGGCTAACGTTCTTCAAGTTTTGAAGGAGAACGAGCTCACTCTAGCGGTAGACAAGTGTCAGTTGAACATGACAAAACTTGTTTTCATGGGACATGTTTTGTCCGCGCGAGGTATTGGTCCCGCAGACGTCAAGGTCAAGGCGGTGGTAGATTCGCGTGCGCCAGAGTCCGTGGCCGAGGTGAAGAGTTTTCTGGGTCTCATTACGTACAGTTCGCGGTACATACCAGATTTCTCTACTGTTTCCGAGCCGTTACGTAGACTGTTACGGAAAGACACGGAATTCGTGTGGGGTGATGAACAGCAACACGCGTTTGAGGAGTTGAAATCTCTCTTAGCTAGGGCAGACACCCTAGGGTATTATGACTGTAACGCACCGACACAAGTCATTACTGACGCGTCGCCAGTAGGGTTAGGTGCTGTTCTTGTGCAGGAACAGAAAGGTGAATATCGGGTGATTTCGTACGCGAGTAGAAGCCTAACCGATGTAGAGAAAAGATACTCTCAAACGGAGAAAGAAGCACTAGCAATAGTGTGGGCTTGCGAAAGGTTCTATGTATACCTATACGGCACGTCTTTTCAACTGTTAACTGACCACAAGCCGTTGGAGGTCATTTACTCAAAGAAATCTAAGCCGTGTGCACGAATTGAGCGGTGGGTTTTGCGGTTGCAGCCATTCACTTACACCGTGAAGTGGATACCGGGTTGCAAGATTATAGCTGATGCGCTGTCACGACTTTTGCCGAAGTCGGGAGAAAAGCATGTAGATGTAGAATCGAACGTTGCGCAAGATTATATTCGGTTCGTGGCTGAAGAGTCTACTCCGATTGCTCTCACCACAAAACAGATCGAGCGAGCATCAGATAATGATACAGAATTGGAGAGCATAAGAGAATGCCTCTTGAATGGTTGTTGGCATACACTTGAGAATAAGCAGTATCTGCCTATGCGTACAGAACTAAGCGCGATTGGAAAGTTGGTGCTAAGGGGTACCAGAGTAGTCATTCCACAGGAACTTAGAGATCAAGTGCTAAACCTTGCACACGAAGGGCACCCAGGAATCGTGAACATGAAAAAGATTTTGCGTACTAGAGTATGGTGGCCCGGAATCGACAATAGTGTCGAGAAATTTTGCAAAAGTTGCTACGGTTGTCAACTTGTTTCACAGGCTTCAAAGCCAGAACCTATGAGTCGAACACAGTTGCCATCTAAGCCTTGGCAACATCTGGCAGCTGATCTGTTAGGACCGTTACCGAGTGGAGAATCCATTTTCGTATTAGTGGATTACTATAGCCGGTTTTTCGAGGTCGAGATAATGAAATCGACAACTGCCGACAAAATCGTCGCGTCGTTGACCAAAATGTTTACAACACATGGATTACCGATTTCCATACAGACAGATAATGGTCCACAGATTGTAAGCGAAACGTTTAAAGCTTACATGACAGAGAATGGTATTGAGCACAGGAGAACTAACCTTTGTGGCCTCAGGCAAATGGGGAGGTAGAAAGGCAGAAAAGGTCTATTCTGAAACGAATCCGCATTTCGTTTGCGAACAAACGTGACTGGAAAGCAGACTTGCTTTCGTACCTTGTAATGTACCGTAGTTCACCACATGCAACTTCTTTTTGGGCGAAAAATTAGAACAAAATTGCCGGAATTATCGGAATTCTGTCTTGATGACACGGCGATAAGAGACAGGGACACAGAAAACAAGGAGAAAGGGAAAAGGTATGCGGATAGTAGACGTAACGCTGTTAAAAGTGAAGTAAAAGTAGGGGATGACGTTCTTGTCAAGCAAGACAGACAAAACAAGTTGTCTACACCGTTCCACCCGCGACCGTTTACTGTGGTTGATAAAAACGGCAATAGTGTGTCTGTTCAGTCAGATACGGGGGTCAAGTACAAACGGAACGTTACCCAGGTAAAAAAATTCAAGAGGCGAGATGGTATGAAATATACTTTTAATGATGAACCAGATTTTCATACTGATTACTCTGACTTACACCAGGGCAATTCGTAGCAAGTAGATCTATATGACGAACCTTCCGAAACGGTCATACCGAATGACAAGACCGATACAAATACACTTGCGAGCGAGGAAACGCCAGTGGCTCGACCCACTAGAGTGAGACGGGCTCCTGAAAGGTTTAAAGACTATGTTGTTGAAATCCAGTAAATTTTGGATTGAATGCTGTTAAATGTTTAGATTGGTAATGGAATACACTAAATTTCTTACCTAATGTCTTGCTACTGTATTCAGTCTTAAATCTAATATCATAAAGACATTGTTTGCATTTTTAGTTGTAGTTCAAAGTTAACTTCATTTCTAAAAAAAGGAGGGATGTAGTGTCTGTACACTTGAACTTATTGATCAACCCTTATATTATACATCATGTGATGACATATATGTATGTGTGTGACGTATGCAGTTTGTGTGTAGAATAAACATGGTAGCCTCGTGTTAACGTCTTGTGGTTGTGGTTCAATCCGATACCGTTGTGGTTCAATCCGTCAATAATAGATACTACAGTTTTGTCATATTCTTTAACAGAATAAAAAAGACATCTACAATGACAATGCAATACTTATATGCTGAAGACTTCAAGCAAGAGCAATAACAATCTATGTTTAATAACAATGGGTTTTTGACAAAATTATAAGTAAAATTAAGCACTAAGTCCTGCTGAGCACATCTCACTATCCGGACTGGACAGTGACTTAATGATTGCAAAATGTATTCCTCAAACTATTTACACAGGTAAAATATTTTCTAAATCCTAGTGTAGAAATTATTATGATGTCCTAAATAACATAAAATTTTTACTTATTGCATGATTAACCCAAGAATCTGTCCTGGCAGTTCTTGTACTTCAGGTGCACAACAAAATCAAACATAAAAGGTTTTAATGTGATTTTGGTGTTTTGTCTTTACATAAATTTTACTGTATTTTCAACCTTTTTAAACAGTCACATAGCACAAGAATGATAAACATCTGTTTTTAGTCTCTAAAAGATCCAGCCTGATGATCGTCTGCCTCTGGAAGGAAGAACTGATGATAATTTTTATCTGGAATAGAGGAAAAATTATTTTTTTTAACACACTGATAATTATGATTATGCAACGTCCAGATTTTATAAGGTGAAATTTGAAACTACAAACACTGGGTAACCCCTCATGGACTGAAGAGGTAACAATGTACATAAAACACAAAAGTGTTGAATTTTTGAACTAAAGATTAAAAGAAATGATTGATTTTCACCCATTAAATTGATTTCTATAAAAATTAACTGGTTTTCACATGTGCTTCATAAACACCCCTAGTTTCGATATGTAACATGAACACTGTAAGATGACAGTAGGTAAATTGTCCTTACCACCTTTTAAGCCTTCTGACTGCATTGGGTGAAGAGTACAGTTCAGGGCAAAAACTTAATGAGGGAAGGTCTTCCAGAGGACCTATGGTGTGCCGGTGGTTTTATTTAGACATCTGCTGGGGGGTCTTCCTCTGCAGAAATAGAATACATGTTTATACTATGTTTTCTTTCAACACTCCGCCACGACAAAACTATGAAAAATTAAGGTTATTATTGAGATCTCCAGCAATCATTGATAGAGAATGAACAATAACCAAATGTCTTGGTAGAACAATTGAGACTGGTAAACAAGTATCTTCCCAACCTGAGAAGTTTTCAGCTTGACTGGAATGACTATTTGCAATTTTAACATAGTTCAACAATTACAAATAATAACATTTTCTTGTCAGTTTAACAAAACAACAAAGACAATAAAGTAGACTTAAGGGCCTGGCAAACATCTGACTCTGGGTGGAAGCATTTTCTGAACATCTGACTGTGGATGAAATGGTCTGGCAAACATCCGACTCGAGATGAAAGGGCCTGGCAAACATCTGACTCGAGATGAAAGGGCCTGGCAAACATCTGACTCTGGATGGAAGCATTTACTGAACATCAAACTCTGGATGAAAGGGCCTGGTGAACATCTGACTCTGGGTGGAAGCATTTACTGAACATCAAACTCTGGATGAAAGGGCCTGGTGAACATCTGACTCGAGATGAAAGGGCCTGGCAAACATCTGACTCTGGATGGAAGCATTTACTGAACATCAAACTCTGGATGAAAGGGCCTGGTGAACATCTGACTCGAGATGAAAGGGCCTGGCAAACATCTGACTCGAGATGAAAGGGCCTGGTGAACATCTAACCCTGGATGAAATGGTCTGGCAAACATCTGACTCTGAATGAAAGGGCCTGGTGAACATCTGACTCGAGATGAAAGGGCCTGGTGAACATCTAACTCTGGATGAAAGGGCCTGGTGAACATCTGACTCGAGATGAAATGGCCTGGTGAACATCTGACTCTGGATGAAAGGGCCTGGTGAACATCTAACTCTGGATGAAAGGGCCTGGTGAACATCTGACTCTGGATGAAAGGGTCTGGTGAACATCTGACTCTGGATGAAATGGTCTGGTGAACATCTGACTCTGGATGAAATGGTCTGGTGAACATCTGTCTCAAGATGAAAGGGCCTGGTGAACATCTGACTTGAGATGAAAGGGCCTGGTGAACATCTAACTCTGGATGAAAGGGCCTGGTAAACATCTGACTCTGGATGAAAGGGCCTGGTGAACATCTGACTCGAGGTGAAAGGGCCTGGTTAACATCTGACTATGGATGAAAGGGCCTGGTGAACATCTAACTCTGGATGAAAGGGTCTGACAAACATCTGACTCGAGATGAAAGGGCCTGGCGAACATCTGACTCTGGATGAAAGGGTCTGACAAACATCTGACTCGAGATGAAAGGGTCTGACAAACATCTGACTTGAGATGAAAGGGCCTGGTGAACATCTGACTATGGATGAAAGGGCCTGGTGAACATCTAACTCTGGATGAAAGGGTCTGGTGAACATTTGACTCGAGATGAAAGGGCCTGGTGAACATCTGACTATGGATGAAAGGGCCTGGTGAACATCTGACTCGAGATGAAAGGGCCTGGTGAACATCTGACTCGAGATGAAAGGGCCTGGTGAACATCTAACTCTGGATGAAAGGGCCTGGTGAACATCTTACTCTGGATGAAAGGGCCTGGTTATCAAATGCATATTTGCCCATCGATCTTGCAATCAAGCTGTTTGATCACACTGTCTTACCGATACTCACCTACGGATCAGAAGTTTTCGGATTCGAAAATATCGACATCCTTGAAAGGGTTCACAATAATTTCCTCAGAAAGATCACAAACGCACGAAAGTCCACTCCTTTATCGTTTTTGTATGGGGAGCTAGGGCGGTATCCTATCTCAATCACTATTCAGACTCGAATGATATCCTTTTGGTTACGTCTTCTCACTGGAAACAGAAACAAAATAAGTTACAAAATTTACAGTTATATATTATCTATGCAAAACACACATTTTAAGTGGATTGAAAAGATTAAAACCTGTAGGCCGCCCTGATTTATGGTACAATCAAGAACATATTAACAACAGTAACATACTGCAGGAAATTAAACAAATGTTAATAGATCAATATAAACAAAACTGGCATGATAGCCTTCAGCATTCAAATAAAGGAACTATATACGGTAGTTTCAAAACATCGCTTGAACTAGAACTCTATTTTTTTGTTTTAAGCAAACACCAGTCATTAAAGATGTTCAAATTCCGCACAGCGAATCATAGACTCCCGGTCGAAACAGGCAGATATGAAGGAACACCAAATTATAAATAAATCTATCACACTTACCTTAAATATAATGTAACATTTAATCCAAAAGCGACTTTTTTTTCTTCGATACAAGTATCAATCTTTGCTGTTATGGCCAGTCTCGGGTTTCTTGACTCTCGCTTTCGCTCAAGATACCCGGTGAGGCCATACAGTGTACACAGCCAGTGTCATCCGAGGGTATTGCTGTGGTAGAATCACACAGAATGTCACGGTACCAATGGGTCACCAAATCAAGCTGTAGCTTCGGATAGCCTCCGTGGTTTTGGTGAGTCTACTCAACTTCTGATCACGAAAGTACAGCTAGCGATTGAAATGACCTTTTTCTTGCTGCATGCACATATATTGTGTATAGAGCAAGAATTTGTTTCTCCCACAGCAACGACATACCCAATAATTTAACAAAATTATTATTATTAATATTGATATTGTTTCTCCCACAGCAACGACATACCCAATAATTTAAAAAAAAATATTATTGTTATTACTATCATTGTTATTATTATTATTATTATTATTTTTTATTATTTTATTATTTTTTTATTAGTATTATTATTATTTAAAATTATTATCCTAAAAAGCTGTTGCTCATTTCCAGTTTACCTAATTACGTTTTCCACCCCGCCCCGTACTTCAAATATTACTAAGCATTCTATCCTTAAAAAAGATTCATACTCTAAATGTTGTACTCACCTCTGATAACCCAATTTATCCATCTTTGTTTGTATTGTATAATTCTCCCATGCTGTATACTTTGTATACTTGAAGAAATAAAGATATGTTCTGTTCTGTTCTATTTTAAATGGGAAAGTTTGTTTTTAACAGTTTGTCTCGTTTTTTTATGAAATTTCTTTCGCACTGATTGAAGCCAAAGTTCAAAGGTAAATTAATTAGCAATACGATATTATTGCAGTACCATAATTACTAATAAAAATTAAATACCTCAGTCCCTTTAATGTTAAGTATAGATAATTATTTGTTTGTTCACATCAGGCCTGTAACCAGAACTCAGCAGCCAGGGGGGCGATGATTTTTCTTGGGGGTGCTATTACATACAATAAGTTCAGCTATGGTCAATTAAAATATAAACTGTAAAATTTAATGCTAAAAACGAACGTAAAAAATGAATGAGTTAATGTTTATTTGAACGAGCAGTTACTTAGTAATTATGGGCATACATGATACATACATTTCAACATATTATTTACCGGAAGGTAAGAAGCGTAGGTATAACATCATTCAAAAATACCATGTACCTACAGTGTACAGTGTGTCCATTGGTTACATGATTCAGTAACTTGTTAGTATCGCTCATTGGCGAACGATAAGTGATGAGATTATTCCATCATCAAGCGGGGATGAAGCGCACTGAACCGTTTAACGAAAGTGTCCATATCAATTTCTCCCGTGAACCCTTTTTCGAAACCTAGTAACACTAGGTTTGCTTGCCTTTGCTGCAACATACTTCTTCTGGTAGGCCTGTCCACTCTACTGAGTACCGAGAAACCACTCTCGCATACCGCACTACTTGAGCCGAATGAGGCCACTGTGGCGGCTAGTTTGTAAACCATGGGGAAAGCCTTCCCCTGTTGGTATAATTCTTTCAGCACATAGTTCGAGTCCTGGTGTTTCTGAACTTCAACGTGGTCTTGCAAATAGTTCTTAGCGACCTCTAGCTCCGCAGCGGATGGTATATCGATATTGAGATTCCTGTTGAGAGGCAGTAGTGTTTCTCTGTCTAGAAACTTGTCACTATTCCTCGAAAGTGCACGGACGGAAGTATACAACCAGGAACTATCCGTAAATCTCACTTTCATTTCCACTAACACTTTATCTATCACTTCAAACATTAGCGGCTTTTTCCAATCTTGTACATCAGCCACGTCCGCGTTGGCGGCTTCTCCCATTGTCTGCTGCAATGGCTCTGTTACGTAGTAATCAGTTAGGCGTTTGGTCACTGTCCGTTTGCGCTTCGGGCGTGATAGTTCGGCCGCTTGTGCTAGGTTATGGTTGTTTGCAGGTTCCTCCGTACGTTTTTCATCGGTATCCATTGATTCAATCTCGTTCGGCATTCCTGCAGATTCTTCTTCAGATAAGTTATTTATCTGCTCCATTAGTTCTGTATAACTTTTGTCACTGCGTAATTCCTGCAACATCTTGACTGATGTATTGATCAAATTGATTGACTCATTGATATCGGTTTCTCTGTCCTGTAACGATCCGTCGGCGGGTTGTAAAATGCCGAGCACCTTCTTCATTAGTACAGCACAGAATTTGAAAGATTCTTCTCTTAGAATTTTGCTCAGTCCCGTTGCGATGGCAACGTCCTCAGCATCGAATTCGCCATGCGATTTCGAAACTAAGTCAACAGCGGCCAAAATTTCACTGTAGTTTTTGACAACAGCGAGCGTTGAGTCGTAATGGCCGGACCATCTGGTGGCTATTACACGCTTCAGGCTGGTTCCATCGTATACTTTATCCACTTTGAATTGTGAGAAGAAATTGTATAGCACGCCAAGTCGATCGAAAAAGACACTTAGGGAATCAATTCCAGATACCAGGTCCACTACAACGAGATGCAATCGGTGATTTTTACAATGCACGTAGGGGATTGTCTTGTTTAGTCTGTTCTGTAGAATTTTCTGAACGCCGCTATGTTCTCCGCTCATACAGGATGCTCCATCGTAGCACTGAGATACTATATTCGTTGGATCAAGTTTCCGTTCAGCTTAAGCTGCCAACAAAACATCGGTCAACGAATTGGCATCGAGTTTCTCGGTACTTTTTATTACGAGTAGATGTTCTTCAGGTTTTCCGTCCTTTACATAGCGAACGGCACATGATATATTCTCAACTCTAGATTTATTCCTCGTGCCATCGCCCAGCAATGTGAATTTTCCGGCGTCAGAATTTTGCACTTCCTCGGCAATTTTTTCAGAGACCATTGTCGCCATCAAATTAATGGCATCATTTTGTGCTACAGGCGAGCGTAGTGTCGCATTTTTAGGAATTTCGTTCTAGATTTTAGCAAGTTTAGAATCTTTTTTGACAGTATATTTGAATAGGTTCATAAACAGTCCGTGCTCTTCTTGTTCACTTTTGTCATAAGTGCCGCGAAAAGCTAGCTCGTTGGACGCTAAAAACTGCACTATCTCAGCAATTGACTTTAAATAATACTTGCGGTTTTCTAGAACATCGTGACTAACCATCATCGATACTGTTTTATTGGTCTCCAGTCGAACGTTCTTCTGTCTCCATGCCATCATTGCATTAGAATGGATTGTTGACGTTTCGTGTTGTACTAATCCTTTCTTCGGATCTCCCAATGCCTGCCGCCACTTATTAAATCCTTGTACCGTGAACTTTTTTAGATGCTCGGCCGATCCAGTCCCGTGTTTCCGGCATGCGAAGCAGAAGGCAGATTGACGCTCGATTGAGTATTCAAGTCATTCGTAACGTTTGTACCAATCAGTCTGGAATTTCCTACCGTCTTCATCCGTCGGAAATTTCGTAAGTTTAGGTTGCCGTGGACTGGTATCGCCCAAATCGTCTGGTGGCTGGGAATATACCTTTTCGTCTCGTTTGCCCTTATTTTGGGAAGTGTCCTCAGTAGTCCCGATCTCAACATGGCTACTGTCGCTATTTCCAGATCTGGCAGATGGTTCGGGATGTTCTTCACCACCTGAATTATTCTTTTTCTTACGGATCACAAACCGATCCATTTGTAGTTCTCGCGACGTATACACCGTCTATATGATAAGTCAATAGAATTAATATATAGTGCTTAAAGCATAGAATCGGGTCATCGGGTGTATGACGTCACTTCAAATACGACGTCATTGTGAGCGATCTGTTATAGGTATAGTCTATATGCAATGCAATGCGTAGCGCATCAGCATATATATAGGATGGCGCCTCGTGACTTTTTCCCGTGGGAACAGCCCTGTAGTCACTACTGTATAGGTACTACATACACGCATTGCCATCTTCTGATTAAGGAGCTCGATTGTAAGGGTAACACATCAATATAAGGGTCCCCATCCCACGAAGCATATTGCTGGTGACACATTGTGTATAACAGACTCCTTTTAAAATGTTACTCTTGATTTTTTATTTGGTCAATCTCATTTTCTCAGGGGGGCGAAATGTCTTGCAAGGGGGGCTTCGCCCCCCCTGCGCCCCCCTATTTACAGGCCTGGTTCACATGTAAAATTATGCAGGTCATAGCTGAAAGAGTGATAATCGAGTAAATGCACATGGGTAGGTATAGTATAAATGGAATGTTTGACAACCATATCCCCTACTTGTTATTTTATCATTAAACTATCTAGCATCAAACGCACATTCATAATCCTATACTGCATGAAATTTGCGGCCTTTAGGTTTGCGGCCTTTTTGGTCAACGGCCTTTTTGGTCTACGGCCTTTCTGGTTTTCGGCCTTTCTGGTACCCAACCGACTGGGGTGCTTTAAACGTGAAGCAAATTAAAAAGACTGATTTTACTAGCTTTTTGATCAGACTTTAAGTGTCATGACAGTGTATAAATATTTACAAGAGGCGTGGTAATAAGACCATCGGACCACACGCATTACATTTTGTCAGACAACACTATTTTATATTATAAGCTTTTTTATTGCGAAAACGTCATGGATACGTAACGATAAATAGATTTAAGAACGTGTGGTTATCGTAAGTATCAGACCTTACGTGTTCGTATTAGACCGTGTATACATATTCATAAGGAGGGGCGGCCATCACGCCATCGGACTTGATGCATTAATCGGACCTCACTAATTTGTGTCAAGCCTCTACTGGGAGGAGACTTCATTTGACAGTTGTATAGGGTAACCTCCCCTTGGACAAACCAAAACAACACAACAACAATCTATCAAACAGCAACCTATCCGGCAATAATAGTTTCGTCCCGGATACTTTTATCATGATTTTCAAGAGCAACCTCTTCATCTGATTGTTTATCCTTGTGCAGTAGTGTTGAAATTAAGATCTTTCCTGTTTAAACTTTTGTTAAGCAAAAGCATAGAGAAATTAATGCCAACGCTGGATATAAATATTCGGAGCGGGATAGCTTGAAAAAGAATTGACTAGCTTGCTTGTCAAACTTCATTTTTTCAAAAGTTTGTTCTGTTATTTTTAAATCACCAGCTGAGGAGAATGTGTGGATGTTTTGCAGCATTTGTGAGTAATTATTTTTCTTCAGTATCATATAACATGTATATGCAGATTAATTTATATACGATCAACATTCTTCAACTTCAACTTTATACTGCCAAAAGTCAATACTGACTACATAAGGCAGGCGCAAGTCCTGAACATTGACAATTTAAGACTAATAATTTACTTATGAAATTTTAATGAAAACATAAAATAACTAAACTAAAATATCAATTAAAAAGCATAAAACTTGTTTAGGCCACTTGCAAATGCAGATACAGTTGGGGCATCCTTAATCTCAGTCGGTAGTTCGTTCCAAAGTCGTATAGCCCGCAGAAAGAATGAGTTCATGTGGTGTTTTGTTTTTGAGTGGGGAATAAGGAATTTGTTGTTTCATGTAGTTGTGAGATGACTGTGATCGACATTGACCTGTTTGTTATGTATTTTATGTAGCATTGTGAGACTGGCTTGATTTCTGCGTTGCTCGTGAGTAGACCACTTTAACTCTGAGCACGTTTGTGACACTGCTTGTGTAGTGATAGTAATTTTGAACATACCTTGCATCTGACCTTTGAACCATTTCTATTCTGTGTGTGAGGTGTTTCTGCCATGGGTGCCATATAGTTGAACAATATTCGACCTGGGGGCGTACATATGTTCTGTATACAGCCTCTTTTAGTTGTTTGTTTTGTGTTTTGACATTTTGTCTGATGAATCTCAGACTGTTTTTGGCCTTGTTTGTGATAGTGTTTATGTGAGATGACCAATCGAGGTTACTACTGATAGTGACCCCGAGATATTTTGCGTGTTCTGTTGTTCTGAGGGTGGTGTCATGAAGTGTGTATGGGAAGATAACCGGTTTCTTTTTTCTGTGTATTCTGAGAACTTCACACTTGTCAGGGTTAAATTCCATTGACCATTCTTTTTCCCGAAGTTCTAGATTGTGTAAGTCTTCTTAAAGACTTTGTGCAGATGCGTGCGATTTTTATTGTGAGGTAAACTATTGTGTCATCTGCAAACAGACGGACACTTCCTGGTAGGTCATTAATGTTGGCTAAAAATAGACTTGGGCCTACGACCGAGCCCTGTGGGATACCAGAATGCACAGGAAGACTGTGAGAGACCTTGTTTTCGACTAAGACCTGTTGTGACCTGTTATGTAGGAAGTCTTTAATCCATGTGGTGATGTATGGGTTTACCCCCATATGTTTCAGTTTGTGAACGAGTTTGTGGTGATCAACTTTATCGAACGCTTTACTGAAGTCCATGACAATGACATCAGTTTGCTGACCTTGATCTTAACTGTCTGCTATTTCCTGTGTAAAGCCAATGAGTTGAGTCTCACAGCTGTGTTTTGACCTGAATCCGTGTTGCTGAGGGCAAAGTATGTTGTGAGTGTCAAAGTAATCCATCATGTTTGACACAATGATGTGTTCCATTAGTTTTGATGCTATGCATGTGAGTGATATTGGTCTGTAGTTACTTGGTTTTGACTTTGACCCTTTTTTGAATGCTGTAGTGATTATGGCATGTTTCCAGTCCTTGGGAACAATACCGGTGTCCAGTGACCTCTGAAATATGATTTTAAGAGTCGGTGCTATCTCTGTGTGTAGTTCTTTAAGCAGCCGAGGTGAGATCTCGTCCGGACCTTGGGCTTTATTGGGGTTAAGTCCTGTCAATAGTTCATCAACTCCTTGAACTGTGATGGTGATTGGTGGCATGGGTGGATGATCTAATTTAGACATTGAACATTTTGCTATTGTTTGAGGCTGAGTGGCGAAGGCTTTGAAAAGACGGATTCAAATTGTTTGTTTCTTTCTTAATAAAATAGGATTGCTCGTGTAATATACATCTACATGTATGAAGTATCTTGAGCTTTTAAAATACCATTACCATGGGCGGAGATTGAACCCAAGACCTCATGCTATAGAGCCAGATAATCTTAAAAAATCATAAAATTATTTATTTACTAAATATTTCTCAATTGAACTCAAATACACCTCTAATCTGTTGTGAACCAAGGTGCAATAACCTTTTAACCAAGATGGGGTTTCATGGTTGTTGTTTTTTTAAAAGGGGATGGGTCCTGGGGCATTTCATAAGAGGAAAACTTTGTGGTAATTTAGTAAAAAAGGGTGGAAAATGCACATGTTTATCTGCTTATTTGCTATTATACAACTTGTATGTTTATCACAAGGCCATCTCAATATTTTTCTTGTTATTGAATTCCTCTAATAGACTTTCATAGTCCAGTTAACTCAATTTTTGAAACGTTTTGGAGATAAATTTTCATTTTTAATGGAAAAACTAGGCATATTTTCTAGTGGAAGTTGCTTTACAATGGCTTCTTTTATATAAGGTAAAAAGCACCTGGGTTTGAAGCAACAACCTTTTGGTCCAGAGTCAGGTGCTCAAATAAATGAGCTCTCCAGCTGTGGAGAGAGCATGTTCACAACACTCCTCGGAGTCCTCTCCTCTTTGTCCTTTTAAGAGCCAGGAATCAACAGTAAATATGGGCTTTACTGAGTAAAGCTTGTATCTTCCCCATGTGTTCTCTCCTGAACAATTTCTGACACCATTGAAGAAAACCGAGCTACAAAAACCTTCTTATCCAGATGAGGTTTGAACCCATGACCTCTAGCTCCAGAGTTAGGTGCTCTAGGAAGTTACTACAAATAACTTGCTTAAAATATTGTAGCAAAACATAAAAATTAACATCTGATTAAGAGTTTCTTTCCTCTTGCTTGTAAGACTACATTGCTGTAACATGTAATTTTGTTATCTCAAGTGTTGATTTTAAATTGCTTTGCAACTTGAGTATTAAATATTTTATAATTGATTGTTTTCTTATTACAGAATTTTGCAGAATTTACCCCATGACTTTTTTTTTAGGAAAAGAGCATGCGGGCGATCATCCAATGCGGGGAATCTATTAATAATATTGTATTTTGTTTGGGCGGCCAATCTCTAAGAATATTGATCAATATTTTGCAATGAACTCTGCTTCTGTTATTTTCACAATTGTCATACTGTTTCAGCAATATTCATGAACATATTTATTAAATTCATAATTGTACAGCTTATATATAGGAAAGTCTTATAATTGTTCTAGTTATCAGTTTTTTTTGCAGTATGTGTCGAAATAATCAGTCGATATTCTGTAAGCTTAACATAAATCATCATCATGACAACTTCAGGAGATTGTTAGCAAGTGTACAGTGAATTGTCTTTAGTGACAAGTTAGGCTTGATAAAACTTTTGGTGACCATTTTGTAATTACTTGACATACTAAAAGTTACTTGCCTCTTGTCTTTCTCATCAGTGAGCCCATCAAAGAGATTACTTATTTTTCCTTCTCGCTTTGAACTTCACCGACTCTCTCCTAATAACCCCATACATTCTGGGCTTGTGCTGTGTGACGAACAAAGAGCTTGTTGTTGTTGTTCCGCTAAGGGAAGAGGATTATCGATTAATGAATTGGTGTTACATCACACAGGTCATGCTGACTTGGTGTGATATGGGAATGTAACAGGTTATGGTTTCCTTACACTTAAGTTTTTCGCCGATATGTTGCAGGTTATATATTGCTGTGGGGTGTTTATTAGCAAAATTTAAAAAATCTGTCTGAGCTTCAGATGATTAAAGAATGTCAAGTCCTGGTAAGTTATGATTTGATATACTGTACCATTGCTTGCTGAGGGACATAACTTGCCCCTATGTATCCAGGCAACTGGTCTAACTCTATCCATAGTCGGAGCCCATGGCTACTGAATACGTTTCACTTCAGTCATACACTGTGGGATAATTATTTATCTTTTCACCATATAAGCCGAAAGCCAAAGCAGTTAAATCATTGGCTGTAGGACAAAATTGTCCCGCACCTATTCTGTCGGATGGCTCGTGCTATGTAGCTTTCGGCTTTTCTTCCAAAATGATGTCATCAATGCAAATAGTAATCAAGTTTCCAGATACTTACTTACCTTCACACGTACAAACCATTGTTTTGATTGGCTGATATATATTCAAATTTAACTTTCAATACGACAGTATCATAGACAAATGCCAAGGTGTATGAATGGAGTGAAACCTATTTAGTAGCCGTGGGGTCCGATGATAAACTCTATGTTACTTGTGTATATAGAAGTTGTTCAGTGGATGCTTTCAGCTATGCACAGTAAAGCTTCTTCACGCCCACGGTACAATGCTGGATCATTTTAATTGTTGGCCACCAGTGGTTCAATAAAAATGCTTATAACATTAGACAGTAATCTTCAATTATAACTACAGAAATTGGCAAAATGATAGCACACACATGTAATACCGAATGTTCAAACTTATTCAAGAATGCCAAAATCATACGGGTTTGGTAAAATTTGGTCTGGTCCAGTATATATTGCCAGCTTGGTGGACTATAAGCATTTCATATTGTTTTCAGTTGTAAAACTGATTGAAATTTCATGTGGCATTTATTTCTTATTCTAAAACAGGTATAGATCATGATTTTAAGTGCATTAATGTATAATGTAGGTGGTTGCAAGAGGTGCTTTTAATTAAAAGGAACAATTAGGAGAACTTCTTTTTCAATACATATGTAAGGAGAAAAGGGCCATAGCAGTTAGTAACAAGTTTGCAGAATTAGAGAAATAGGAGTGGAATAGAATTTCTTCTTGGTGTTGGCAAAGTTAACAATGTTCAAAAGAAATTCATTCTTCGTGTGAAAAAGAGTAGTAAATCAGAGGAACCCTTAAATAGGTCTACAAAATTTACAGTCATTGAGGTCAAATATTACAAAGAATCATTTCATCTCATTATCTCTCTTATTACTCTAACACAGACACCTTCTGAGTGGAGTCACAATGCAAGCCCAGAAACTTTGGGCAATTGATAAGAAAATCGGTTGGCATCACAGAAGCAAAAGAAAATGTGTTAACTCACACATACTTGCTTCATGGTCAAGAACAATTTGTGTGGGTAATTGCTAAAAAGAAACACTGCTGACGTTATCAAGTATTTTAACACATGTGCAAGGGCAGATCCAGAAAATTTTGGTTGGGGGTATGAATCAAGATCCTTTCAACTTTATCGCAGTAAATACTAGATATATATATATTTACACAGTTATACACAGTTAGTGACCCTAACTGCGACCTTAGCAGTCCACAGACAAAATTTACTTTTAAAAGTTAAGTATTTTTTAAGCTTACATGTATATGTGTTCACAACTCTTTTACCTGGTTGGTGGTGGGATGCATCCCCCACCCCTAGATCCAACCCCGCCTATGTGAACTTAACTTTCACTTCTGGATTATTGCTTATACATTATATTATTGTAACAGATATGTATTGTGGATTGACTTATAATATATATATGGTACACATATGTAGAGTATAAGTAACTCACATAATGTACAAAGAACTTAGTTAAATGATTTGACCCTGCAAAGTTTGAATAAGACACAGGCGCATCAACATATAAAGTAAATGTTACATTTTAAGTCATTGTTATCATTAAGCTGGCTTTAGTATGCACTAAACAAACTAGTGCTTTTATCAACAATGGATACCAAAATCAATTAATTAGAATGCTAGAACTTTACTGTCCTTAATTGTGTCTATTATTTATTTCATAATTGTACGGTCACTGTGCTCAGGTGGTAAGATTTGTTGACTTTAGCCCCTCACACAGTGTTGGTTTGAGTGTCAGAGTGAACACCTGATTTTGGGACGTCATCCAGCTGACTTGCAGTGTGCCAGTGGTTCTACTCAGACATTTGTCTGGGTTCTTCCTACATCAGTAATAGCTGGAAGTCGTCTATATGACCATATTTGTGATAGTGGGATGAGTCTTTAAATAAGAACATCAAAACATTGACAGTTATCATGTTATGATTTATTTAAAAATAAATAATTTTTAATTGTATTTATATCTTAAACTTACATTGTAATCAACTAAAGACAAGTGTATATCATATTAATTATTGATGAATGTTCATGCACCAAAATATGAAGTTAGGCTATTTTTGCGCTGAGCCATCGATACAATGTTGCCGGCTTGGGAAAGCTCTTTGGTATATTTAACATGCACTTTTCTTTCAGAGGATCAGTGTATTGAACATTTAATATACATTTATAACCAAACTTCCCCTTAGGCTGTTTTAATTGGTTTTATTTTTATGAACTATGATATTTCTGCTGATGTTATCAAGTATTTTAACACATAACCACAGAAAACTGTACAGCATACAATCCATGTTGACAACTTTTTATGTTGGAAACATAAAGTTTATGCAAGTGGTATGACAACGAATATCCTTTGATTTCTGTCCCACTCTATCACCGATGACAATTATATTGAGTTTAAAGTGAATCTGTTTGACACTTTTTAAAAATTGAACTGTAACAAAAACCTTAATCCCCACAGTTAATTCTTAGTTAAAGATGCCATAATTAATTGTATGGTTATCTGCCCTTTGGTATGGATTCCCTTTCGGATAATGGGCAACCATCCCAAGTCTGACTTTATATATTTGACAGTTTTTTAGACTGGTGCACATGCACCAGTCTTAAGTAACGATGCTGTGAACACGGCGACGTGCGGTTGTTAACTTCAGGTGTATCATTGCGACCACGAGCGCGTATTCAAGTAGTTGTGTGGCATAAGAAGTAGTGCGTTTTTATAAAACACAAATATTACGAAGGAATGCGAACATTTGTAAGGAAATGCGACAGTCTCTTAAGTTACGTGGGCCTTGTGCATTTCATTGTTGACACTACTTCAGTTGTGGAGGAAGCTGATCATAACTGCATTAGAACTAGAAGGTTTTTTAATGTTTACTTCAGATAATGCATTTTTCGTAACGTTTGTGGTGTGGTGTTAGTTTAATAAGCTAACTGACTTCGGCATTTTTTTGTCTTGAAATCTAGACCTAAATACAGGAGGCTACGATTATAAACAAATCAGTCACGTGACCAAAATTGCGGGAAAATCTAGCGTGGGTTGCCATTTTTGTAAGCTTCTGTGGAACTGAGAGTTTCCTAAGCAATATTTAGGTAGCAGTGACATCCATTGGTGGAATACAGTTTTCTGGTATGTTTTCATGTTTTACTTGAAAGAAAATGTCCGGCTTTAAACTGACTCCTTCTTCTAGCATTATTAATATTTATTTCCTACTGCATATGTACATATATGTTACAATACTCAATACTGATGACCGCAACCGTTCACGTAACCTTCATGCTGTGCTACTGTTGATAATCACTGTACTTCTACTGCATGAACAACAGCCAGGTTAATGGTTATCACCACGGTACTGTATACTCAGGGATTTCAATAGCTTTCACTTTTGTTGAGAATTTCTTTGACAATTTTCTAGAAAATGTGATCAGATTGACACAACTAATTGTAAAATTGCTTTAACTTCATTTCCATATATTTACAAGGGTCCACTTAGTATTTATTTCATTTTTTAAATGCTATACATACTACATTTATGATAATTCTTGCAAAATTTGACCACTTATCCTGCGCTTCTGCATCAAAATGACCCCCAACCTAAGATTTAGGTGAGGTCAAAACTGGAAAACCTCAATTTTCCTTGCATCAAAATGCAAATATGTGGATCTGTTGAAATCCCTGAATATACTGAATTATTTGCTAATGTTGTTGATAGTGACTGTCACTTACAAACGAAAAGAACATACACATAGTTTCATATGTTTCGAGTTATGATATCTGTACAGGAAAAGTTTAATTCTTTTGTTCTTCTCCACCTCTCTTTTGTTCATCTTCAAATGTTTTTCAAAGTTATGTTACATTAAATTTTTATATGAAAACGACTAATTGTTATTCATTGCTCCCCTATGACAGCCAATGTAAGACCATCAACAGCAATCTTTCCAATTCCTTAATGTGCATTTCGCCGGTCAAGACATCTTGATTACTCCCTTGGAACTACGCTTTCAACCGGCGCGCCAGTCTTCCAACGCTTTCAGCGCTTTGATTGAGAGATGGACCCAAACACTAAAAGATGAACCAACCCCAATGATAGAGTAATGACAAGTGCTCCATTTTCACTTAGATCAGTGCCTCTTGTTAACAGAAATGTGTAAACAGGTGTTTTGTTTAAGGGCAGATCAGAAGTCTTCATTATTTTGATGTGTCCTTCCATCATTCTGTCCCACGGTTCATTGTAATTTATTTTGTGGAGTCATAACTCAGTAGCCATTTTAGAAGATGTAGCAGAAACTTGGTAGAAAGATTTATTATGATAGGAAAATGATGCACATTTGGGTTTAATTTTAAAGTCTGTTTAGTCTTTTAAATGTAGTTATTAAGAAATTGTAAAAAGAAATATTAACAACATAACAAAATATATTAATTGATATAAATTTGAATAAAAAATTTAATAACAGCAAACTTAACTCCTTATTAGATTTCATTTAACAAAAGATTGAGTGCTTTTTGTTGTAAGTACATATACAATGACAAAAATATGTTCTTTAAATTTTGTTAGAATTCAATTTTGTTAGAATTAAATTGTTATAGTTAAATTTTGGCCCATTTTGTTCTGTTTGACCCATTTTGTTCTCTTTATATCATGGAATTTAAATAGGAAGGATGATTTAAGAAAGATATGATAGTTATTTTATTTGATAGCTTTATACTGCAAGAGAGACGTTTGTAAGTAAGTACATGTAGTTTAAACTTCTATGGGCAGTTTAATAAGGAAAATCAATTATCCTTAAAAGTCCATTGGTCAAAAGACCCTTAAGAACAAACAAGGAAAGTAAATAAATTATAGTTTTTGTTTTTTGTTTTTATAAACTACGTTGATATAAAGAGAACAAGGAAGTAATGTATTACAAGGTCATGATGCTAGCTTATTTGAATAACAGTGCTTCAAAGTTGTAGCTTTGTTTCACTTGAAGACCAATCATTGATACATAGTTAGAGTCTTTCCTAGAGACTTTATTAAGACTTTCCTAGATGCCTTGCTAGACACTTTCCTAGAGACTCTACATAGGACTTTCCTAGATGCCTTGCTAGAGTATTTGCTGGAGACTTTCCTAGAGACATTGATAGAGACTTTCGTAGGATTTTCCTAGATGCCTTGCTAGAGTATTTTCTGGAGACTTTCCTAGAGACATTAATAGAGACTTTCGTAGGACTTTCCTAGATGCCTTGCTAGAGTATTTGCTGGAGACTTTCCTAGAGACATTGATAGAGACTTTCGTAGGATTTTCCTAGATGCCTTGCTAGAGTATTTGCTGGAGACTTTCCTAGAGACTTTTCTTGAGACTTTCCTAAAGACTTTGGTAGAGACTGTCCAAGAGACTTTGCTAGAGACTTTCCTAGATGCCTTGCTAGAGACTTTGCTTGTGACCTTTCTTGATACTTTCCTGAAGACTTTGGTAGAGACTGTCAAAGAGACTTTGCTAGAGACTTTCCAGGAGACTGTCCTAGAGACTTTGTTAGAGACTTTCCTAGTGACTTTGTATAAGGATGTTTTTAGGGACTTTGCAAGAGATTTTGCTAGATACTTTGCAGCAAGTGCAATATCTCCTTATCAGATAGCTCTTTGTGGGAGCTGGCTTATCAGAATCTACACTTTTTCGTCTAGACCTGATCAACCTGATCAATTAATGGTTGAAATGTTAAGAGTGTAGGGGTGTATCTACAGTTATACTAAACATTTTGTGGGTTGTTCACATGAATGCACACACAACTATCTCATGTCTGTACACAAATAACATATTCAAAGGTCACTGTAAGGTCTAATATGATGCTTGCTAGACAGTCTCAAATGCGATGTCCTTGCATAATAAAGATGTATGATATATAGTTATTTAATTAAATACATGTACCATACACACATTCTGTTCTATTATTTAATAACTAACAATAGTATACAATGAAAATTCTAGGAAGCAAATAGTTGTACAACTATTCATTTGTCCATCCGTCCGTCCCTCGAGCATTTGTGTCTGGCCCATAACTTTGTTATTTGTAGTCGCATTTTAAAATTATCTGACAGAAATGATTGCCATATCAAGATGACATGTTACGCGCAAGATTTGTCACAGCATGACCTTGAAGCAAAATCTTGACCTATCCATAACATTATTTATAGTTGGATTTTAAAATTATTTCACAGAAATGATCACCATATCGAGAAGACTTGTCATGCACAAAATTAGGGTTGCTACTTAAAACAAAATCACGTCCGGCCCATAACTTAGTTATTTACATTCGCATTTTAAAATTATTTTAAATATCAGAAATGATCGATATTAAGACAAATTGTCGCGCAAGAAATTTTGGTTGCTACCTTAAAGGTCAAGGTCACAGTGTGATCTTGAAGCAAAATTGTGTAATAAAGCAAAAATAAATTTTTTTTAGTCTATCAGTCTACCTTATCAAATACAATACACAGTGAATTGTATTTCTTGAATTCTTTGCCATTGTTAGTATGACCAGTTCCATTATTCCCCAAGTTTACTCAGTTGTTGAAATAGGCATTCCCTTCAACTTTCATAGGTACATGTTTGATTATGTCTGATTTCATAGCACTACTCCATATACAAAATTCACCTTCAAAGTTACACAACAAACCATTTTTGTGACAAAATACCTATTTGGTGAGCAGTTTTTCATTCCCATTCTAAGCTGTTAGTTCAATGATGTTGCTGTTGTGAATATTTGGGGAATAAATAGGTTTCAACTAGAAAGACAGCCACACAAATTAACATAAATATTTAACTCTCAGCCGGCTATTCGCGATAAGGCAAATAATGTAGATCCATATCAGTCAGCTACTTGCCACGAGGTGTCTGATCAGGATCTATACTATTTGCTGCTCAGTCTCTCTTTATAAGTATATCAGCCCGGACATAAAGTATATACATGTGATATTAAAGCAAAAGATTCTGAGACTATAGCATCGTTTGTAACAAAATGTTTCAAGCTAAGTGATAATTTAGAACTCTCTATGAGAAAGTTACATAATTTTGCCAAAACAAGACAAGTTTAATCTGGTTATTTGGGTGTATATTTAGTAAGGGATTCTAGGGCCAGTTTTAATGTTATTTAATAGCTGTGTTTTTTAAATGGGATCTTATGTTTTTACAAGCTAAAATGCAGTTACTTCTGTAACTGTCACGTAATACAACACGTTACTCTAGCCAGACATATGTTAACCCATGTCATCTACACTGGTTCATTTCTAGTACTTGTTTCTTATGTTATTGGCCTACAGTATCTTCAAAAACTTAATAAGATGCACAATTTTTTAGCAACAAATACCGGTAGTGAAGATCCTGATCAGACAGCTCTGAGAGCTGGCTGATCTGTGTTTAAACTATTTACCTTATCCTTGTCTTTTCATGCTTCGGAAGCAAAAAAGCTAATATTGTGTTTTATTTATTCATATATCAAGTCCAATAAAAAAGCGACATGGTCCAAATTTTGTATAAGAAGATGTCATAAAAAACCACAGGATCTACATTTGATGTATATTTAAATTACTGAATCACTATCCAACCAATCAGCATATTCAGTGTATAACTGGATATGCAATTCAGAGATGTACAAGTTAATTGATAAAATAGAGTTTTAAAAGCTTCTCATTGCTTTTGACTTTCCACACCTTACTGCAGTACAGGTGGTATCCGACAGTTCGGATCAAAATATTTTTTTTCTCTGATAACCAAATAAGTTATTGTTGCATGAAAAGATCTTGCAAAATGTTGCTCATTGATGCCCTAGATCAATGTAAACAGTGAAACATAAATCCCCATTTCTCATTACAAACAGGTTTTTTCTATCGCAGCCATGCTGCAGAGATAGTTATTTTTAACTATGAAAACCATGTGACAACTCACCATGAACTTTTGTCTATAAATGTAGGCAGTGTTCAGAACTGTCTTTTCTTATACTAAATTATGGGTTTATGCAGAAATTATGCTCTTATTTCCAAAAGCAGTGGTAAGGTATTGTTATATGAATTGTCAAACTGTCAAATACCACATTTAAGACAACACACCTTTTTTTAACAAACAGCATGCTCACATAAACTCTAGTGATCACTGATCAGAAGGTATCATTTTATTATTCATAAGGGTTCAAAAAAATATTGCATTTTGAACAATAATGGAAAAAAAATGCAGATTTGACCAACTATGACCAAGTCACACTGAAATGAAGCTGAATATGGTATTGGTTTCAAATATTGAAAGTCTAATGTACACAGTATTAGATTCTCATTTCACAGTATAATGTTTTATTAAAAAAGTTTAGTCTTTGAAAGGGACACCCATAGTCAAGTAAATTATCCGGTCGCAATAACTTAATTGATAAAGCGTCGGTTTGCGTATCCGGAGGTCACAGGTTCAAAACCCGGCTGGGTCAAACCAAAGACTTTAAAGTTGGTAGTAGTGGCTTCCCACCTAACACTTGGGGCTGAGGGGACAGCATTACACCTGACTTGTTGGTGTCAGTATAAAAGACTGGCCAGGTTCAGTTCTTGGGCACCTCATAAGTGCCTCTGTGCTATAATGATAGTAATGTCGCTGCTCTGTATCTGCAAAAAACGCCGGCAAATCCCTAAGGATCAGATAATGTCAGATTTTGCCAAATTGTGATTTTTAGCTCACCTGAGCTCTCACATGCTTAAGGTGAGTAATTGTGATCACACACCATTTGACTTTCCTTTGTCTGGAATACGACAACAATCTCCAAATGACATCTCTGAAATTGCTGGCCTGAATTCAGCCAATCTTCCTCAGAAGCTTCAACAGGCAATGAAAAGATGCTCTGAAAATTTTGATTCATCAAAAAATTGATGCTGCAGGGGTGTGGTCAGTTTCTATATATGACTATATAGGAAAACTGAAATTCTTCTTGTAAGATACTAAAGGAGCTAGAGCCTTAATATTTCGTATACATGTTTCTTGGGTGGCCCATTATCAAAATTGTTCATAGAATTTTGATCCATAAAAAAACATGGCTGCCAGGGGCATGGCCATTTTCCATATACGGCTATGTTATAGAAAAATTGAAACTGTTTGTGCACATGCATTATGAGCGATATAGGGCAATGATTACTTGTTGATTTTTACATTACTGCCTAATACTGGTGCTAAACTTTTGTGACTGAACATTATTTTTTATCTGTAGTTTTATTTTCTAATTAGATTTGCCGCAACTTTGATTAACCAGAGACCTTTCACTCTATAGGAGCCAACTGATCATTAATATAGTAAATTTTCTTCATTTAGAATCTTCTCTACTTCCAGTTTGGCTGCTGCTGCGGTCCGGCGTCATGTGGTCTTTGCTGCAGTTGTTTGCCCCCAATCAAGGAGTCAACTGGTACCCGCATCATGTATACCCTGTTCTTGGTATTTGGCTTCGTGTGGGCATGTGTTATGTTATCTCCACAGCTGGAGGAGGCCCTCATACAGGAGGTACGATCAGCAGGGAAACTGTTTTTCACCTTATATAAAATATGGCTTATAGATGTGGACAATTTCATAGAGGGGACACTTGACATGGTTATTTTTAGCTCACCGTAGCTTATGCCGAGGGTGAGCTATAGTGATCATCGTCCCGCGCATCATATCTGTCAACATTTTCCAATGACATTTCTGAAACTGCATGGCCAAATTCAGCCAAACTTTCTCAGAATCTTAAGCAGGCAGGAGCATGGCCATTTTCCATATATGGCTAGAAAGGAAAGGAGACTTAGATTTTCATTCCAAATCCATTCCACTTATATCTCAGCCTTATTTACTTATGGTCATGTTGATCTAAAGCAATGAAGCATGCTTTCTGTTTGTCGCAAAGTTGATTGTCATGTCACTGAAGGTAGTGGGAGTTTGAATGCAAGAGCTTTGGTCACTTCTAATTGTGAAAACACATTAGCAAGTGTTTGCATTCACAAAATTGGGATCTAATTAAGTAGATAATTAAGTAGTAATAATAATTAATAATAATAATACAATAATAATGAATTTAATTAAGTAGTAATTGATTCACTTTAATGACTTTAATTGTCATCCAGCTGAGTTTGTACATCCAATGCATCATGATCCAAAGTATTGTAACATTTTTTAATTCGACTATACAGGAAGAATGAAGGTACCAGCTGATGTATCCGTTGTAGCCTGTTCCTTCGTTAAATTGTGATCTCAACCAGATGTTATTAACATTCATGCTTGTTGTATCTCTATTTTACATGTATATGGATGTACTTTAGATAATGATATTGCTCCCTTTCTGCATTATCCACTCACCTTGTATGATAAGTAGTTTTCACACTTTAACCTGCTTTCCCTTAATCCATTGCTTGTCCCTTACTTAAATATTTTCTATTAAATTGGCCTAAATCAGTATTGGCCAATATATTTCCCCAACTTTTGCACAGTTTCTTACGCATTTTGAATAATTGTACAATTTCATCATAGTCCCATTTTCCCCCCACTTACAGATCCCAGGCTTCAATGAGACCTGTGTGAAGATAGGTGCGGGTGAGAATTGTTCTTGGTTTACAGGCTACAAGGCTGTTTATCGCCTGTGTTTCGGGATGGTCACCTTCAGCTTCCTTCTCATGGTGCTAACTTTCTGTGTGCCCAATAGCAACCATTGGCGCGGCCACATACATAATGGGTATGTACTAAGAGATAAGGTGATACATGTTATAACAACAATAACCACGTCATGCTATCACAGGATCACCATATCAATTACTATATGTTAGTCTTTGGGCAAACCTTTTTACTACACATTGGTCCCTGGAGTTATTCTCTGATTACTTTTTCTTCAAAGGAAGTGGACAATTAACGCCACATTGTAAATAGGAACTTTATTTTTTTATGATATATTTAAAAAAATAAATGTAAAACTGCAGTCGTAAGGGTTTATCTGTTATTAGAGTGCAGCTATGGTCATCCTGTTAGAGTCACAGACTTGTAATTTCCCAACATTTTACAAAAATAGGGTGAGAACTTTTATGTGGCGAGGTTTTCCAGCGCTGGTGGCTTGGCCAAGTCACTTGTTTGATGTCTTCCTCCAGTATTTATTGCTAGAAGTTGTCAGATTGACCATTATTGTGTTGCCTAGATGTATGTAACAACAAACAAAACCAAATCATCTGTTATAATTACCATCAAATAACTCAGAATACAATAAATACAATGTGGTGTCATGTAATTTAATTGCAGGTACTGGATATTCAAGTTTATTGTGTTTTTGGGACTATGTGCAGCCTCATTTCTTCTGCCTACAGGATTTGCTGTGTGTAAGTATAGTAGGGAAAGATTCATGAAAAATAATAGTTTACCCTAGCACCATTAGACAAACCAAAAGTTGAAATTGCTTGCTGTAAGATATGGGTAAATTTGTAAACAGAAGATAGGTAAATGCTAATAAAAATATGCTATGTACCAGTCTTTTGAATATTTAGAAAGCAACAGAAAAAGAAAAGTCATAATATGTGTATGAAATTCTCAAGGATGTAGATATCTGTCTCACAAGGTGAGGAGAACGATAATCTCACTTTGTTTTTAAGATGTAGTGTTGTAAGACTAAATGGATAATCTTCAGAAAATATTGATCCTAATATAGAGGCTGTCATACTATGATCAGCCTATTTGAATCTTTTTGATGCTATTTTTGATATCCAGTTTAAGCCTGTGTCTCGGATATACGAATATCTCAGAGACTTTCACTTCAAACTTTCACTTCAAACTTTTAAAACTTTATTACTAGAGAAACCCATTTAAATAGGGAAGGTAACTCTATAATTTACTTTGGCACAGTTATGTCCTTTTTACAACTTAGAACTTGGCGGCGTATGACTTAACAAGTGTCAGT
This sequence comes from Sinonovacula constricta, assembly GCA_007844125.1. NCBI lineage: Eukaryota > Metazoa > Mollusca > Bivalvia > Cardiida > Solecurtidae > Sinonovacula > Sinonovacula constricta. The sequence goes on from CM017559.1 coordinate 36,152,565, forward strand.
GTGCCATTAAACCCACATCCAAAGATTACAATTCAAAATTTTCTTTTGATGGCTGAACATTTTGTTGAGGTTAACAAGCTAACATTATACTATCCATTATTGTAAAGTGGAGCATACTGTCTACTGACAGCTCTTGTTCTCAGAATTGGTTGTTTTAATATAAGAATATGACTGTTTCTCTGATGACAATTATTCATGTCAGCTATATTGGCAAAGTGGAAGCATGTCTGTTTTTAATCTTTTGATGCAGCTTATAAAATTTAGTTTTTTGACAACTTCTCAAAGTACAAATCACTCTGGTTGTACGTTTAACAAAACAGATTTAAAATGGTCTCATGTTATTTATAATTAAAAAAATGTCTTGGTTTAGATGATGGATGGTAAAAAAAAAACCACAACAAAATGATTACATTTATTCTAAAAAAAGGACCTCTTGTATGGTAGTCTTCAGCCTGCACAAATGCATCTTTGTACATGTATATTTTATGGAGTTTTATTTTACATTGCAACTGACAGCATGTAATAGTATAGGTTTTAACATCAGCTATTTTGAGATGTTTTTATGGGGGCTTATCAGTATATTTGGATACAAGTTGGTCCAAGGAGGAATCACTAACTTTTTGTTTGGTCAGACTTTTATGCCTTATATTTTTTATACTGCTTTCAATTGTTCGCTACTGATTACATTGTTTCACAGTAGATAGTATGACTTTAAATCAGTTTATCACAGATATTTGAGCATAGAAATGTAGAACCTATCCTTTCTGGATTTTAACTGGACCTGGTAGAGTGTCGGCTCCAGGTACAGAGGCCCCAGGTTTATACCAGGCCCCGACTTAAAAATACGTTAAAAATGGAAATGCTAATGCTAAAGTAGATATAAGGGTAGTTCCAAGATTTATTGGCCCGGTGACAGAATAATGTTACTGAATGTGGTATCATGCCAGGTGTTCAATGTATGCTATACATAGTAAAGGTAGCACTGTATCTGCTTCAAGTGGACACTCTCCATGTAGCCGGGTGATAGGTTGTGCAGCCATTTGAGACTTGAACCTGGGACCCCTCGCTAACAGGGCAAATGCTCTACCGACAGAGCTAACATGACCGCTTATACATTCTGTCTCTATCACCCGGCTACATACACATAACTGAAATACTGTTGGCGGGACAATAACCCAAGAAACAAACTTTCAGGGTTTTATTGTATATGGATATAGTTGGGGGTTTGCTATCCTAAAACTGATCTAGATATTCCTAAAAACAAACCTTTGTCATTTGATTATAAAAATAAAATCAACTCAGTTGGTTTGATGTTTATGTACGAGTACTCTTGTTGTATTTTCCAACAGACTGGATGTATATTGGAATGGTTGGAGGGTCAATCTTCATTGTCCTTCAATTGATTCTTGTAGTGGACTTCACACATTCTTGGAATGCCAAGTGGTGAGTTCTATACATGTACCAACAAAATTGTTAAAAGTAAGAAATGAAATCTAGCATTCATTTTTTATTAAACTAAAAAAAATAACACAAATAAAACTGCATCAATCAGTGTAGAAAAAATTTATTTTAAGACTTATGATATTTTAACAGAAAACTGTTTAATTGTCTTAAACATTTAATTGGCTTTTATGTCACACCAATTATCTGATATTTTAATATTGCACCAATTACACCAAATAAATAAGAGAAAAATGTATTACAATAAAAGTAAATTGGATTGTAACTTGTCAGATTACTTGTATGATATATAATATACTTCACATTCAACCAAGACTGGTACAGATGTTCTGTTCATGGTCTCTAACTACCTTTTTTCTTCCAGGGTTAAAAGGGATCCAGAGACAGGCAGAGGTAGTACCTGTGGCTATATTGGTAAGTATGATAGAATTAAACTTTATTCATCCAGGTATAAACAACCTACAACATGGAGAAATACATACATGTGTTGAAGGAAAAAACAAAACAAAGGCTAAATGTACCTGTAAATGGGATAACTTTATTTTAAACATGATTTTAAAAGAAGCATGTGCAAGTGTGTATTACTAGGAAATAGAGAGAAGAAATAGGAAAAAAGAGAATTCATACAGAACCTCTGTATCTTGCAACAATTTATATGACATGTGTAAAGTAAAAAGTATCAGAAAAAAATGAAAGAAAAACAGTGATGCATCAATACAGCTTCAGAAGGCATATTGAATGCTAACATTTATTGTTTATTTGGATATACATACTGTTATAAATAAAACTGAAGCTTTTCTGTTTGGATAATCATAATATTAATCAAAATAAGTCGAACTTTGCTGTTATTATACTGTCTGTTTTATTGTTGAAAAGCTTAAAAAGTTTATTGTACCCCAAACATGTTTGTGTCATTATGATGCTGTTGCTTGACAGAAGTTCTCTTACATATTACAATGCTTTGAAACCTGTATGTTGTAACTTTGTCCAATTAACATGACACTGAATCAACCAATCTTTGTGTAGTCAATCAACCAAGAAAAACCATAACCAACCTTTTATACACCTGGAAAAAAGTTAAGCACCCCCTAATATTTTTAAAGCGTCTTCAGTATAAAACTTTCCTATGACATATTTCATATGAAAATAACTAGACAAATTGTAAAGTATGAAATGTCAACATGTTTGCTAACATAGCAAAGAGAAACTGGACCGAAAAAGAAGTATTTAATACCGAAAATGTTACATATTCAAGACGTATCATTTTCACAAAAAACATACGTAGGTTTAAGTATAGAGCAGCAGATGTCATTAGCAACTTGTTTGTTACAGTGTCTTGGTTAAAAGTCTATTTGATGTCTTAGGATCAATTTTTTACCTTAGTTGGTCAATACCAGGTGAACCCTCCACGTGCATGGATGACTGCCATGACCCTACGTCTCATTCCACTGGTCAGATGCCATAATCACGTTACGAATGCTGAACTACGCACAATATGCGTTATAAATACCCATAGATGTTGCACAGGCAAACTGCTTTTTGCCAAAAGCACTCGGTGCATGATACTCTTGCCTATATCTGCGTACTGATTTTTATTGTTATTACACAAAAATATTAGGGGTGCTTAACTTTTTTCCAGGTGTATATTTTACAACCATGGTAATTTATTGCTATATCAATCTTTTTAGCACATTTAATGAAAATCCTAGCTACACTAGCATTAGTAGCACAAACAGCACAACCATGGAACATTCTTGAAAAACCAATTGCTTCGACAGCCTTAGAAGCACAGTAGGTAGGTTGATCATTGAATATTGGTACAGTAATCCAGAAATTCTTAATGAATGAAACGTAATTGTTAAAAACCTCAACCTAGTATACATAGATTTGTTACATTACTTCTCTTTTCCAGGTACTTTGGTCTTTGCCACCTTGTTCTATGCCATTGCTATAGGAGGGGCTGTAACTCTGTACTTCAAGTATACTCGCCTGGATGGCTGCATGACCAACAAGATCTTTATACTGGTCAACGTGGGACTGTGTGCCATTCTCTCATTCTTCACGCTTTTACCAGCAACACAATCATGTAAGTTAGCACTGGCTCTCTGCATGATGAGCACAAATAAATTACGCTTAGACAAACAATAAGGATCCATGGCCGAAGATAATAAAACTGAACCTGAGTCGAAGATTACTCTTAGGCATTCTGATTGGTCAGATTTAAATCTTGTGTCATGAGGTGCTAAAGATTGTACTTAGACTTAAGCTCAAAGATTTATAATCTTGACTATGGATCAGCCTGTTCATGCTAAAAGCAGTCTTATTAAAATCTGCACAGTTTTGTGCAGATTCTTGAGTCACAGGGCAAGTCACCACTGCTTGTAATTATTATTGATTATTAGCAAATGGAGCATGTTATGGGGTAAGGCTTCTTTTTACAACAATTCCCAAATCATGTCAATAAGAATATGTGTCAAAGTCTGATGAGCATTGCAACATGTACCAAAATTTTAAAGGTACAGGACTAAAGTATTCACATGCAAGCCAAATGTAAAGGTAAGAACAAATCTGTGATTTGTTATTTAGCAAAAAGAGCAAACCCAATAGATACCATCTTGGATCGGAAAAAGAGCACCCCTAACCAGTTTTACAGAGCTCTAACCTTGTACTTCCTGAGGGGATTATCAAATGCAAGATGAAAAGAAAACCGATCTATTTGAATAAAAAATGTCCAAATGCTGATGTTTACTTTGATAAGTAATGACCAAAGTTGTGACATTGAAAAATAATGTCCACATAGTATTTAGAAGAGAGAGAAAAGTATTATTTCTATTAGAAGAACTACAAAAATTGTTGATTGTAAATGTAATTAATTTTTTTGAGTCAAGAAAATATCACCAGAGAAGTGTAACTGGTGCTAGCATACTGTTCATATGCAGATGGAATTGAAGAACCAAGCCCAATATTCATCAAAGAAAATGCCTGTCACAATCGTTATAGGATGAATTAAATGACAACATAGATTACCAAGTCATGATGTTAACTTAAGTCATCAATAGTTCCCATTTGCACCATCAGAATTAATGATTTGTTGCTTTACTGGAACAGCATATGTCAACTTATATTATGATGTAGCTATCTTTTGTCCTCTTTTATTGGCTTTTTAATTGTGCACCTTAAGTGGTAATTAAATTATTATTTTTTAAACTAAATATATTCCTTGATGACAGGTAATGCCAATGCAGGTCTCCTCCAGTCATCCACCATTACCCTGTATGTAATGTACCTGACCTGGTCCGCACTGACCAGTGAACCCCCAGAGGAATGTAAGTTACAGCTTCTCACAATTTATAATGGCTTTCATTTTTCTTACTTTTTCGTCTCTGTTTTGTCTTAATATTCCATATCTCTGGTTTATTTGTGTCACTTTTTCCCAATTTCCATTCCCTTTTTATGCCATGTGAATTTGTCTCTAGAATTTGTCATCATTCATATCTATATATATATCCTGTATGCCTTCTTTTTTTTTCTGCATCCACTTTTTTTTTCTGCAGTCCTTCTTCTGTCTCTTCATATGTCCATGTAATATTTCTTCCTAGTTCTATTATCTCCCCTTTCTTTCCCATTAAATGTATTTTCTTTCTCTCACTTTCAATGATCTATCACTCTTTCTCACACCCTCTTGCTCTTTCTATCTTCTTTCACTTTTTAGCTCAAACATGCTCAAGGTGAGCTTTTCTGATATCCTTTCGTCTGTCGTGTGTCGTCAACAATTTAGCTTGTGAACACTCTAGAGGCTACAGTTTTTATCCAATCATCATTAAACTTGGTAAGAATGTTTGTCTGCATGAAATTTTGGATGAATTCATTATTGGGTCACCCGGGGTAAAAAATCTAGGACAAAAGGTCAAATTTCAGGAAAAACTTGTGAACACACTAGATTACCACATTTATAGCGCAATCTTCACCAAACTTGGTCAGAATGTTTGTCTACATAAAATCTTAGATGAGTTCATTATTGGGTCATGTGGGGTCAAAAAGTAGGTCACTAGGTCAAATTTTAAAAAAGCTTGTGAACACACTAGAGTTCCCATGTATAGCCCAATCTTCACCAAACTTGGTCAGAATGTTTGTCTGCATTAAATTATAGATAAGTTTGTAACTGGGTCACATGAGGTCAAAAAGTAGGTCACTAGCCCAAATCTTAGAAAAACCTTGTGAACGTACCAGAGGCCACCTTTAGGGTCCAATCGCAGCCAAACTTGGCCAGAATGTTTGCCAGCATGAAATCTTAGATATGCTTTGAAGTGGGTCACTTGGATTTAGTAGGTCACTATGTAAAATTCTAGAAAATGTCTAAAAGCCTGAGTTCTCAGGTTAGAGATTAAGGGCCATCATGGCACTCTTGTTTCTATATCTTCTTTCTCAAGTACCCTTTCTCTCTTGTTCTTTTCTTTCTCATTATCATGTCTTTTTTTCTCGCTATATGTTTGTATTTTGTGGTTTTTCTGTCAAGTCAGTTTATTTTTTTTGGAGAGAATAAATTTATATTTTATGATTACTTTTGTTTAAGTTAGTAGAAGTAATATTTTGTATTGCTGTTTTATGTCTTATATTACAACCAAATTTGTAAATTACATAATGGGCAGTATATTATTGTTTTCTTTGATACACAAACAGAACTTTGGAACCAGGGTCATTTTTATATTAAGGATGCAAACTTGCTGTAGGGACAGCATCTTCAAATTGTAAAAAAACTAACAAATAGAAAAGTAAACTATAATATATTTCAAAATAAACTATCCCTCAGAACACTGTAGCCCCATCACGAAGAGTGTTCTGGGATTAAAGTGGGAAAACACTCAAAGATACACAGCTGCCAGCAGAGGATGTTGGTAGTTTTCATGCATTAAAGACACTTTATTAAACGCCGTCATCTTTCATAAAAAACAAACCTGCATTTTAATTATGATATAAAGCAGTGACCAATAATATTGAATGACCAGTAGTTGGTATAACTTAAAATTCAAAATATTGTTTAGGTTTCACTAAAGTCACCCATGCACACAGAGATTTTCTGTTCCATCTAGCAACACAAAATCACAAGGCTAATGTTTGCTTTGCTAGATTTTATGTGTGCCAAGTTGTGTTTGCAGTTAGTTTGCACTTTTGCAATCAGTGAGTTTGGTAGATCATTTGAATTATTGAAGTTTTCTATCTGTGTGTAAATAGGCCTATGATTCACTAGGTACATGTACAGGCAGGTGGGAGAAGGGGGATAACTGTTTCACATGGAAGTTCATCCATATCATCTGGACAAAACAATGTTCTTAGTATAAGGTGTGCATCAATAAGTCAATTGGTTAGCTTACTTTTTCATCCCAATTCATTCTGCTTTCGATTTGCCAGCTACTTTTTCTTTTCAACTTTAGCACACAAAATGGTTCAATCCTTAGTTATTTTCACACAATACATTGAATTAATTGTCTTTTTATCTTTTCTTTCCTCTATTGTTTTAGTCATTTGACATTTAGTTGTGAGTTATCTCCCATTAAAAACCAAAAGGTAACCAAGATATCTGAAAGTTATCCATAAGGGTTGTTAAGACGTTTTTGTCATGTTAAACTGATTACAATGTGTTTTTATTCTACTTTAAGTGAGTTTGATTGAGACAATCAAACTGAATCTGGATAGCAAAAAATCATCCCAGCCCAAGACATTGTACCAAACTGGTGTCATAGAGGACCCAAATGTAAGTGACTAGTTTTTGTAATTTTATCCATCTATTTATCCATTTAACCATTCTGTTTAACCCCTCCCCCTTCAACACACCTAAAAATGTTTAATTTATAACAACCCCGCCGCTTCAAATCTTTAGCTTGAGTCTGTCTGCCTACTTATGTAACATGTAATTAAGCTCAGTGTACCAATACTTACAGGTTTTTGATATACCAAGACTATTTACAAAGCAAGTAAATATGCCCTCCATAAGAGCTGCCTGTCCTTGTAGGTTTGATGGTCAAGCACCTGGCTCTGGAGCACAAGGAAATGAGTAGGATATGTTTGGATACATGTCTGCATGTGGTGCATGGGTTAAAGGATTATTTCTTTTTAGTCGAGATTGTTCAATATTGGAGAATGGTGATTTCTTTTCTCAAGCTGTCAGAATTTTTTAAAATTTTGAATATTGAGTTGTTTCCTTTTTACATGCTTATAAAGGTTGGACTGTAACATACATGTTAAGTGTAAAGCATAAGGGATTTAGGCTAAGATTTTTGTTTGCAAAATTTTGTTTCTAACCCTCAACTTGTCATACATTATTCATAAATAACCTGTACTTAAATTCAAAATCAAAGCTAAAACTACTACATGAAAGAGTAACCTTGCATGCTTCTACAGAAACTGCATCAATTTGTGCACTGATCACCCTGCTTCCATCAAGTTTGCTGATCTAGGTCTATATAATTTGTCTGGCTCCAGATACGAGAGGCCTCGGGTTTCATCCTGGACAATGACATACCAAAGTCAATAAAATTGGAAGTGGTATAGCTCACTTGCTAAAGCTCAAGCAAATATAAGGGTAGTTCCACGACTGGTTGGCCTGGTTTCAGGATAATGTGACTGGGTGTGGTATCATGCCAGGTGTTTACAGCATGCTATACACATTGAAGGCAGCACTATATCTGCTTCAAGTGGACACCGTCTCAATACTCAACATCTGAAATTCAAGTGGTGGGATGATAAACTAAATAATAAACAAACACAATTTTTCCAAAAATAATCAATAGTGCTTCAAATGTTGGGAGCCCTTTGTTATGATTTATGGCACAACAGAAAGTTTCACAAAGAAATAACAAATAACTACAGTATATATATTCAACAGACAGAAAAATAAATCTTTGATATCAAAATAAAGTCAAAGCTGATTTAAATCATAATATGGTAAAATGGTCCACTTACTTGATGAAAATCCAAATTTATTTTAAATAAAAAAATAATTTCCAATTAAAGATCCCTCATAACCCTTCAGCCCTTCATTACCTATCAGTCCCTCATTCCTTCTTGGCCCCTTATAGCCCCACTAGATTCCTCATAACCCTCAGCCCTTTATAACCCCACTGACCCTCATACCCTCTTGGCCCCTTATAGCCCCTCTAGATCCCTCATAACCCTTCAGCCCTTCATTACCTATCAGTCCCTCATTCCTTCTTGGCCCCTTATAGCCACACTAGATTCCTCATAACCCCTCAGCCCTTTATAACCCCACTGACCCTCATACCCTCTTGGCTCCTTATAGCCCCTCTAGATCCCTCATAACCCTTCAGCCCTTCATTACCTATCAGTCCCTCATTTCTTCTTGGCCCCTTATAGCCACACTAGATTCCTCATAACCCCTCAGCCCTTTATAACCCCACTGACCCTCATACCCTCTTGGCCCCTTATAGCCCCTCTAGATCCCTTATAACCCCTCAGCCCTTCATAACCTATCAGTCCCTCATTCCTTCTTGGCCCCTTATAGCCCCTCTAGATTCCTCATAACCCCTTAGTCCTTTATAACCCCACTGACCCTCATACCCTCTTGGCCCCTTATAGCCCCTCTAGATCCCTTATAACCCCTCAGCCCTTCATAACCTATCAGTCCCTCATTAGCTCACCTGAGCACAATGTGCTCAAGGGGAGCTTTTGTGATACCGCTTCGTCCGTCGTCCGGCGTCCGGCGTCCGTCGTTCGTCGTCAACATTTACCTTGTGAACACACTAGAGGCCACAATTTTTATCCAATCTTCATCAAACTTGGTCAGAATGTTTGTCTGCATGAAATCTTGGATAAGTTCATTATTGGGTCACCTGGGGTCAAAAAGTAGGTCACGAGGTCAAATTTTAGTAAAAACTTGTGAACACACTAGAGGCCACATTTATAGCCCAATCTTCACCAAACTTGGTCAGAATGTTTGCCTACATGAAATCTTGGATGAGTTCATAACTGGGTCACGTGGGCTCAAAAAGTAGGTCACTAGGTCAAATCTTAGAAAAAGCTTGTGAACACACTAGAGGCCACATTTATAGCCCAATCTTCACCAAACTTGGTCAGAATGTTTGCCTACATGAAATCTTGGATGAGTTCGTAACTGGGTCACGTGGGCTCAAAAAGTAGGTCACTAGGTCAAATCTTAGGAAAAGCTTGTGAACACACTAGAGGCCACATTTATAGCCCAATCTTCACCAAACTTGGTCAGAATGTTTGCCTACATGAAATCTTGGATGAGTTCTTAACTGAATCACGTGGGCTCAAAAAGTAGGTCACTAGGTCAAATCTTAGAAAAAGCTTGTGAACACACTAGAGGCCACATTTGTAGCCCAATCTTCACCAAACTTGGTCAGAATGTTTGCCTACATGAAATCTTGGATGAGTTTGTAACTGGGTCACGTGGGCTCAAAAAGTAGGTCACTAGGTCAAATCTTAGGAAAAGCTTGTGAACACACTAGAGGCCACATTTGTAGCCCAATCTTCACCAAACTTGGTCAGAATGTTTGCCTACATGAAATCTTGGATGAGTTCGTAACTGGGTCACGTGGGCTCAAAAAGTAGGTCACTAGGTCAAATCTTAGAAAAAGCTTGTGAACACACTAGAGGCCACATTTATAGCCCAATCTTCACCAAACTTGGTCAGAATGTTTGCCTACATGAAATCTCGGATGAGTTCGTAACTGGGTCACGTGGGCTCAAAAAGTAGGTCACTAGGTCAAATCTTAGGAAAAGCTTGTGAACACACTAGAGGCCACATTTATAGCCCAATCTTCACCAAACTTGGTCAGAATGTTTGCCTACATGAAATCTCGGATGAGTTCTTAACTGGGTCACGTGGGCTCAAAAAGTAGGTCACTAGGTCAAATTTTAGAAAAAGCTTGTGAAAACACTTAAGAGGCTACATTGATGGTCCAATCTTTACCAAACTTGACCATCATGTTTGCCAGTATGAAATCTTACATATGTTTTGAAGTGAGTCATGTGGATTCAGTAGGTTACTTGGTAAAATTCTAGAAAATGTTGTCAACCCAGTGGCCACACTAATGGTCCAATCTTCACCAAAGATTTCTTAAGTAAATAACTCTTAATTACTTAATGCCAAATTTGAGCCTACGTAAAGCCTGTGTCATCAGGTGAGCGATTAAGGGCCATCATGGCCCTCTTGTTCCTTCTTGGCCCCTTATAGCCCCACTAGATCCGTCATAACCCCTCAGCCCTTCATAACCCAACTGACCCTCATAACCTCTTGGCCCCTTATAGCCCCTCTGGATTCCTCAAAACCCCTCAGCCCTTCATAACCCCACTGACCCTCATACCCTCTTGGCCTCTTATAGTCCCTCTAGATCACTTATAACCCCTCAGCCCTTCTCAATCCCTCAGGCCCTCATACCCTCTTGGCCCCTTATAGCCCCTCTAGATCCCTTATAACCCCTCAGCCCTTCTCAACCCCTCAGGCCCTCATACCCTCTTGGCCCCTTATAGCCAATTTTGACACCTCATAACACTTCACCTCAGAACTCCTCAACCTCTCATAACCCCTAAACTTCTCAGCTTTGCAAATCTCCTTATAACATCTCAACCCCACAATACCACTCAGCCCCTTACCTGGTATGTTGATCCCTTGTACTGGGAAAAACTTCCATGTTAGGATGTCTTTCTGCTGACCCTTCAGTGTGTCAGTGGGTCAACCTGGATCTGACTGGGATCTTTCTCCTCCAATAGTAGAAGGAAGGCACTGTTCAAGTCATAAGTGTGTTATTTCAACTTTCATGCACATGTAAAATATTATCATAATGACATAATATAATAGTCTATAATATTTATGAATGCAAAGCTGGATTTGGACTGTTTCATAGATGTGGTTTTTGTGAGGTCAGAGTGTGAGATTTTCACTTGCAAAGTGGGAGATTTGTTATTTTCATATAAACAAAGATTGATATTATCTATTTCCAAGTAGGGAGATTTCTGAAAATGTGTAAAATACCCTTCATTTTTAAATAATATTGAATCTTTAAAGTTGAAGACTCCCTCCAAGAGTGGGAGAGTTCACATGTATGCTATTTTGACTAAATCAGATCAATTTGTGATACTGTAAGCAGTATAAGGGTTACATGTTCTGGGGAATATTCATTCATAAAAAAACGACAGAATTTTTTCAACTGCCATTATATACTCAACTCTTTCGTTGCTAAGCCATTTACCATGCTCCATGCTGAGAAATTTTCTATAAACTTCCTAAGAAAATGCCATACGTCACTAAATTGCTTATAATTTTGGAAGTTTTTTAGATGGATATGTAAAACTATATATCATTAGAAAGGCAATAGAATATGGATTCGGAATAATATAAAATTTGATAATTATCCTGTGATAAAAAAATGTTATGGACTTTCAAAAATAGAAAAAAGTGGAAAAAATCTAGAACTTTTACTTTTTACTTTGGCATTTCACTTCTACACCTTTTTAAAGTATTAATATTTATAAGAAAAAAACACTGTAAGTCAGTCAAGGGGAGTAAGTCTGGTCATACTTTTATTGGAGATTTGCAATACTGTAAACACTTAAAAATAGTAGTATACAGGTGTACTTGTTAGAACATTGCTAGTGGTTAGAAATAGATGCACGGTGTATGTGAAAGTGAAAGGGTCAAGCTTAACTTAGCTTCTTTTTACCCAGATTGGATTAGTCAACGGCCCTGGTGAGTCTATGGTACACGTCAGTAACTGGACCAACTTATGTAGGCCCACAGAGGTGGACCCCCAGAGAGAGTTGATAGCAGCTTATGTTGGACTCATCATCATGATAGGCATCGCTGTGTATTATATGTAAGTTTGTTAATTTTAAGATTTTTGGAGACATTACTCAAACTGTATATGCAATAATCCTGAGAGACTATTTCCCTGACATATTAATGAAATCAGTAGTGACACAAAGAATTTTTGTCACATGGTTTTATCTTGTTTGTCATCTCTCCAAATCTTACAGTACATGTCTTATAATTTCATATATATATTTTAGAGAAATAATACCTGCACTCATATTTTTATAATGATAAAAAACCTGCATAAAAAGTAGACAGAAACCTTGCAAAAAAGGTGATTTGACATTGTTAGCTAGTCCATATAAACAAGGTAGCTACCGGCCCAGTTTAGTGACTTCTGAAATTTTTAACATTGCTGTTCATTGCAAATAGGTTATTGATAGCTATTTTCAAGTTAAATAAGGATATTTTTATATTTCCAATTAGAACAATATGTATTGATGAAGAATTTGTTTGTTACATTAATATGCTTGGTATTTAAATTGTTTTAAATAATTTTATTTAACTTTTTACCTATTTGCAGCATATTTGTGTCATTAGATGAGAGAAAGATGGGTGTGAAACCCTCTTCACTACCAGTAAGTGTTTTTTTATGTCAGTTCTTTTTGTTATAGCCCCACAAAAATGTTGGACAAAGCATTTTTTTGCCTTACATGCTTATCACAAGTTCCAGTCTCACCACAGAACATTAAGTGACAGTGAGTTGTTATCTAAGCCTGTTGAAGATTGATTGTTTACTCTTTGGTGCAACTTTGATAATAAAAAAAGTTGGTCTGTTTGACCCTTCAGTAGAGCAATCAGTAGAGCGTCAGCCTTAGGTACAGGAGGCCCCAGGTTTGAACCAAAGCTGCGACATACCAAAGTCGTAAAAAATGGTAGTGGTATAGCTCCCATGCTTATGCTGAAGCAAATATAGGGTAGTTCCAGGACTGGTTGGCCGGGTGTCAGGATAATGTGACTGGGTATTGTATCATGCCAGGTGTTCATGGCATGCTATACACAGTGAAGGCAGCACTATATCTGCTTCAAGTGGACACCGTCTCCAGGCCTGACTCATCGGTGTCAGTATAATGGACTGGCCGGGTTCAGTCCCTGGTCACCTCATAAGTGCCCCTGTGCTATAATGACAGAAATCGCTGCACAGTATCGGCAAAAATGCCGGCTAATCCCATCTCCATCCCATCTCCAGATAACTGAAATACCTCTTTAGTTGCTAAAATGAGTCCAATTTGGTTGTCAGTTTTGCATTGTTTTATGGTTAATATTTAATAAACATCGGCCTTGATTATAAATTTCATGGATATTAGTCCATAGTTTGTTTCAGATTTTAGTTGAAAAAGCTCTAGAAGCTAAAAAAAAATTCCATTACATCTAAAATCAAAGATTAAAAATGCATTTTTATCATCAGTAAAATGAATGTAAGATTAAAAAAGTAAAACCATTTTGTTTTAAGCACCACACCTTACATATTCAAAAGTTTCTATTGCGTAGTTTTAAATTTTGTTTTTTTTAATTATTTGCTCTTGTTTAACAAAGGGCAACTTCAATATAGAAATGGGAGACTTTGACTTTTTAAATACACATACCAATATCTAACCACTGAATCGAGGAATTTGGTCATACTTTTTGCATAATTCCATATTTTAGTCATTGTAAAGACAATTTTGAATACTAACTTCATTGTTAGACTGTACTTATAGCAAGGAAAATACTCTAAATGATCAGTCTATCGAACTACAAAAAAATTGCGAAAGTGGTCTCTGCTAAAAATAGATATCAACGCCAAAACGGATTACCTACATGACTATATGAAAGTTAGAGGTCACATGCTTTTTTAAGTTTAAAAAAAGCTATCTCTGCAGCGTGGCTTGGATTAGAAACACCTGTTTGCAATGACAAGTGAAGATTTTTTCTTAACTGTTTACAAAGATCTTTGGCATTTATAAACACCATTGTGCAAGACTTTTTCAGGTACTAATGCCTTATTTGGTGTGCATATTTATTAATAAATACATTTTAAATGCTTCAAGATAATCACATTTATAATTACTTTTAGAAATATGAAAAATAACATTGACATAAGAAAGGCACAGTTTCATCATATAATAATAATTCTCCATTTTTGAACATAAAGCTCATCAATGTTAAAATGTACACATGAAATGGTCAGCAAGCATGTAGCATTAATCCACGATTAAAAATATTGTATTTATGTAAAGCAGAAATAAAACACTATACTAGAAAATATTTCTATTTTGTGTATTTTTCTTTTCATGAAAAACAATATTGCACAGTTGGTGTGCATCAAATGCACAAACCTTCATAAAATATATATGCCATTCCAAAATTAGCTCAATGGCATTGAAATATTGTGGATTTAAGCTTTATTTACTTTGAAGCATCCTTATCTTAGATGCTTTCCTAACAACTATCTAACCTGGCTAGCCTAAAAACCTGGCAAAAATTCCTGACTGCCAAATACCTGAGGAAGGGTCAATGGAAAGCTGTTATTTCAAGTTTTAACCTAAAAAAAGTAACAGCAAGTTCTGGCATCTTTACCTTAAGCCATGTTACTTACCACTCTGTTAATGGTAGATTTTGTAGGAGTAACTTTTTCCTTTAGATACAAAGTTTGCTTTACCGTGCAATATTGCGGGATAGCTCTGTTACCCCCCCCCCCCACACACACACACCCCACTACGGCTGGTCGTAATAAGGGTCGCTTCATTTCTACCTGCCTGGTTGTGGAGTGTGGGGCCTTTATTACATTAAGTGGTGTCTTCTGTTTTGTTTTAGTCATTTTGATCATCCCTCTGTCACAAAATGTGGTTTTCCTCTGCCAAATAGACTAATTTTAAAGTTTTTAATTGAATGTAATAGTTTTATATGTTTTTTAGAGCAGAATTGACTGTATTCAATTAGCAGTCCTGTTTGTGTTGTTGTTAGCCAGCCTCAAAAGTGGGATGTCATCGGTATGATCCCTGGTCATGTTAGGAAAATGTTAGCTGACTTTAATTGTGTATTATTTATTTTATAATCTGTCATCACAATTTATACAGTAAGCACTTGTCTGTCTAATTGCTTCTATTTCTAGACTGAATCTACATATGATTGCTGCTGTTGCTGTAAAGTTAAACATCGTAAGTCCTTGTATTATTTTTCACATACATATTAAACCCAAAATAAACAGAGCCTTGTATGTATAATGTATGTACACAAAACTGTTTAAAGCTTTATTTGATAATATCTTCTGTAATACACAAAGGGTACAAAAGCTTATTGTTTTTGACATTAGTCAGAGTTTTAATTTTTAAAATTTCTGAATGTTGAAAACTTAAATTATGATGAGTATAAATGTAACTTGCTGCTTAGGGTCAAGATTGTCAAATTGTCATTTTCAGTTATTGCATAAACCTGTTTATAATTATAATGAAAACGTTATTTACTTTCTGTGGTCAGGTCAGAATCCTAGTGATATTGGAGGTCAGAAGGTGATCTATAATGAGGCAGGTGGCATTATCTACAGTTATGCATTCTTCCACTTTGTGTTTTGTCTCGCCATCCTCTACGTCATGATGATGCTCACAAACTGGTACAGGTAAGGTCATACAGTTTGGTGTTCGCTGTATGCACGCAGGTGACTTAATCAACTTGTATATCTTTTCTTTAAACCCATATGGTTGAATGGCTAAATGACATCACTGAATAGAATGGCTTAGTGCTACCTCAGACATGCAAAGGGTGACCCTATCAGTATGGTTGGGTGTTTCCTCTCACATGGGAAGTGTGACCATATCTGTATGGTTGAGTGTTACCTCTGACATGTGAAGGGTGACCATATCTGTATGGTTGGGTGTTACCTCTGACATGTAAAGGGTGACCCTATCAGTATGGTTGGGTGTTACCTCTGACATGTGAAGGGTGACCCTATCAGTATGGTTGGGTGTTACCTCTGACATGTAAAGGGTGACCATATCTGTATGGTTGAGTGTTACCTCTGACATGTGAAGGGTGACCCTATCAGTATGGTTGAGTGTTACCTCTAACATGTGAAGGGTTACCCTATCAGTATGGTTGAGTGTTACCTCTAACATGTGAAGGGTGACCATATCTGTATGATTGGGTGTTACCTCTGACATGCGAAGGGTGACTATATCAGTATGATTGGGTGTTACCTCTGACATGCGAAGGGTGACCATATCTGTATGGTTGAGTATTACCTCTGACATGTGAAGGATGACCCTATCAGTTTGGTTGGGTGTTACCTATGACATGTGAAGGGTGACCCTATCAGTATGGTTGGGTGTTACCTATGACATGTGAAGGGTGACCCTATCAGTATGGTTGGGTGTTACCTCTGACATGTGAAGGGTGACCCTATCAGTTTGGTTGAGTGTTACCTCTGACATGTGAAGGGTGACCATATCTGTATGGTTGGGTGTTACCTCTGACATGTGAAGGGTGACCCTATCAGTATAGTTGGGTGTTACCTCTAACATGAGAAAGGTGACCATATCTGTATGGTTGGGTGTTACCTCTGACATGTGAAGGGTGACCCTATCAGTATAGTTGGGTGTTACCTGTGACATGTGAAGGGTGACCCTATCAGTATGGTTGGGTGTTACCTCTAACATGTGAAGGGTGACCATATCTGTATGGTTGGGTGTTACCTCTGACATGTGAAGGGTGACCATATCTGTATGGTTGAGTGTTACCTCTGACATGTGAAGGATGACCTTATCTGTATGGTTGGGTGTTACCTCTAACATTTGAAGGGTGACCCTACCAGTATGATTGGGTGTTACCTCTGACATTTGAAGGGTGACCATATCTGTATGGTTGAGTGTTACCTCTGACATGTGAAGGATGGCCTTATCAGTATGGTTGGGTGTTACCTCTAACATGTGAAGGGTGACCATATCTGTATGGTTGGGTGTTACCTCTGACATGTGAAGGGTGACCATATCTGTATGGTTGAGTGTTACCTCTGACATGTGAAGGATGACCTTATCAGTATGGTTGGGTGTTACCTCTAACATGTGAAGGGTGACCATATCTGTATGGTTGGGTGTTACCTCTGACATGTGAAGGGTGACCATATCTGTATGGTTGAGTGTTACCTCTGACATGTGAAGGATGACCTTATCTGTATGGTTGAGTGTTACCTCTGACATGTGAAGGGTGACCATATCAGTATGGTTGGGTGTTACCTCTGACATTTGAAGGGTGACCATATCTGTATGGTTGTGTGTTACCTCTGACATTTGAAGGGTGACCCTATCTATATGGTTGGGTGTTACCTCAGACATGTAAAGGGTGACCATATCTGTATGGTTGGGTGTTACCTCTGACATGTAAAAGGTGACCATATCTGTATGGTTGGGTGTTACCTCTGACATGTGAAGGGTGACCATATCTGTATGGTTGGGTGTTACCTCTGACATTTGAAGGGTGACCCTATCTGTATGGTTGAGTGTTACCTCTGACATGTGAAGGGTGACCATATCTGTATGGTTGGGTGTTACCTCTGACATGTAAAAGGTGACCATATCTGTATGGTTGGGTGTTACCTCTGACATGTGGAGAGTGACCATATCTGTATGGTTGGGTGTTACCTCTGACATGTGGAGAGTGACCATATCTGTATGGTTGGGTGTTACCTCTGACATTTGAAGGGTGACCATATCTGTATGGTTGGGTGTTACCTCTGACATGTAAAGGGTGATCATATCTGTATGGTTGGGTGTTACCTCTGACATGTGAAGGGTCACCCTATCAGTATGGTTGGGTGTTACCTCTGACATGTGAAGGGTGACCATATCAGTATGGTTGGGTGTTACCTCTGACATGTGAAGAGTGACCCTATCAGTATAGTTGAGTGTTACCTCTGACATATGAAGTGTGACCCTATCTGTATGGTTGGGTGTTACCTCTGACATGTGAAGGGTGACCATATCTGTATGGTTGAGTGTTACCTCTGACATGTGAAGGGTGACCATATCTGTATGGTTGGGTGTTACCTCTGACATGTGAAGGGTGACCCTATCAGTATGGTTGGGTGTTACCTCTGACATGTGAAGGATGACCATATCTGTATGGTTGGGTGTTACCTCTGACATGTGAAGGGCGACGCTATCAGTATGATTGGGTGTTACCTCTGACATGTGAAGAGCTACCCTATCAGTATGATTGGGTGTTATCTCTGACATGTGAAGGGTGACCATATCTGTATGATTGGGTGTTACCTCTGACATGTGAAGGGTGACCATATCTGTATGGTTGGGTGTTACCTCTGACATGTGAAGGGTGACCATATCTGTATGGTTGGGTGTTACCTCTGACTAGTTTGTTTATATTTTGTTCTGTCTTACCATGTATGTTGTAATAATCTTGCTGACCAATAAAATTCAGTTATTTTATTCTTTTCTTCACCAGACCTGCAGATGCAGACATCCACAAGTTTGGGCTCAACTGGGCAGCTGTATGGGTCAAGATGGGCACTAGTTGGGCATGTGTTGTTATCTACATGTGGACTCTCTTCCTGCCAAGGTTCTGGATCGGCCGGGACCAGACCTTCAGTGGCCGTCGTGGTCGCACGCAGAGGGATAATGCTGAGGAGGGGAACAGTCTCAATGCAGATGAGGTAGTGGCATCTCAAGTGTCAGTGATGTAACACAGTTGATGGTTGTGTTTTTAAGTCTGTGTTTTATACGAAAAGAAGAACCATCACAGGTGTAGGCAATGATATTAAAACTGCTTTGTATTTGTGTTCTGATCTTCCGTTTATTTTGTGTTTTTCATCTTGTATTTTTTTTTGTTTCATTTTTTGTTTTGTTTTTGGTGTTTATTATAAGAGAGTTTTATGATGTTAGATCATAAGGTCTTGAATGTTAATGGACTCAGTAGCCTCACAGAGTCCAGTGATGAAAAACAGCAAGTGTTCAGTTTGTTTAAATTTTATGCTTTTTATTTCCCTATGCTTTGTGAAATGCATTTTGTTTGATTATGTATCTCATGAGCTAGTGATTCAGTGAATTGACTTTGCCTGTGGTAATGTGTTGTATATGTTTTTGTTTCTTATGATAAAGGTTTACATTTTGTCCATTATCTGTCAATAATGTTGTATATATATTATGTATGAGGTCTTAAATGTTATATGGCTTGGCATTATGTTCATAAAACAGTTTTCTTTCATTTTTAGAGTCAAAATCCAATGCAAAATACATTTAAGATTACCTGGTTTCACTTATTGTTCCTCATAAAGCACATGGCTGCCTTTGAGCACATGACTGCCTTTAAGCACATGGCTGCTTTTTTTTTGAGCAGATGACTGCTTTTAACCACATGGCTACCATTTCAGTACATGGCTCCCTTTGAGCACATGACCTCTTTTGAACACATGACTGCCTTCGAGCACATGGCTACCGCTGAGCACATGGCTACCTTTATGTTTATCCACCTTTTTAACAAAAATGTGTTTATACTGGGCGTCTTTCATAAGGGAATGTATGTTTTACACTGCTTGTTATTAGTATTCTATGTAAGTTAAATGCTATATGTTATACAAGTGGAGGAGGGTTTATTTGTAAGGAAACATGTTAATGTGTATATACCAGTATTGTTGTTACCTAGTTCAAATCTTGTCAAGCATGTAAATGGTTGGATATGAGAAATTGTTAAGTCTGATTCTCATGCAAATAATCAAAAGTCTCTGCAATGTTGATCTGTTTTTCAGTCGGACCTTAGGTTACAAAACTTTGTGCTCCAGCAAATGATCACTGTCAAAGGTTGGCTAAAGTTTACATGACTTCAGCTCAGACTTTATAATGTTTTATAACCTGATTTCTTACAGAAAACTTACATGAATTGCAATATTTAAATATTACATGCCTGTACTTGAGGGTCAATAAGTTGCTATCGCAGACATTTCAGTTTTAATAAAATGTTTGTATGTTCAGTTTACTAACATGCAGTTTACATTTCCAGTAGATATAACACTTCAGTAGAAATAACACTTGTTGTGATTCAAGTGTTTGTTGTGTCAATCAATACAATGAGATTTCCAGTTATTTTGATAAAAAGTAATTTGGTCACTGATTATTACAACCACTGTGTAGCAGTGGCTTCTAAATGATGATGGCAGATTTAACTGGACTTTCCAACAATATTGATTTATGGAATAGCAAGTTTTAAAATCAATTCAGACCTTTTCAGATGCTTAATTGAAAGATAACTTGCTTACTTGCCATTTTTTGCTTTTATATATTGTAATATTTCATTGTTTAATTAAGTTATTTTTCACTTTGCTTTGGATAATTTTTCTGTTATGATAAATGTGCATTTAAGCCCTTTTTTTATATCTTTTAAATTGTTATTGATTTGCTTTAGTTTGCAATAAATGCCAAGGTGCCTTTCAGAAGTCTTCCAGTTGATAAAGTGTCAGGACATAATCTATTTTTTATAAATGATTTTCTTCTGTCTATTTTTTGAAAAAATCAAAAATCAAACTGTTTCAACATTTTGTACTAACATTTGTGTTGTGTATTTACACATATACATTTTTAGTATTTATTCTCATTTATATATATATAGTTTATTACATTTGTTACATTTTACTTAGACTACAATATAAGCTGACTTGAGATACAATCTGGTCCACCGGACCTGGTAGTGCAATCGATAGAGCGTTGGCTCCAGGTATGGGAGGTCCCGGGTTTGATCTCGGGCCGAGACATACCATTCATAAAAATGGTAGTGGTATAGCTCCCTTGCTAATGCTCAAGCAAATATAAGGGTAGTTCCACAACTGGTTGACCCAGTGTCAGGATAATGTGACTGGGTGTGGTATCATGCAAGGTGTTCACGGCATGCTTTACACAGTTAATCTGATGACTGATCAATCATCCAGTAAAGGCTGCACTATATCTGCTTCAAGTGGACACCATCTCCCGATAACTGAAATACTGTTAGTGGGATGATAAACCCAATAAACAAAAACAGTCTGGTCCTTCTGTTTATTTCCTGGGCAGGGCCAGTACACTCCAGTTTGGGGGTGTTGCAGAGTTCTCCAAGGACAAGCAACTATGTGATGTAGGAGGATTTAACCTAGGACTGTCTGGTTGTTGGTCTTCTTTGTTAACCACTTAACAACTTTTGTAAAGTTTGAATGTCGGCGCCGTATGACCTTTTAAGTGTCGGTGTGCCGTAAAACACAAAATACAAATACAAAGTTTGAATGATTCATGTTTGATAAATGTTTGAGAACGGGAGAAGTGTGTAAGCTTCTCCCATGAGTGTGCTTCAATGGGTCATCATATATTATTACTTCCGTACAAAATAATGTCGTTTTAGACAATCTATTTTTATATTAAAATATAAATAAAATCATGCACTACTTTATAAATAAAATGTAGTTCTTGTTTCTTTTGTGAAGTTTTATGTTAACATTTCTCTTGAAAATGAATATTAGTGACATTTTGGCTAATTAACAGGGTTTGGGTGTTTTGTTTTCTTTAAAATGTATTGAATTGAATGAATTTGTTAATGTTTGGAATGTATATGTTCAACATGCTGTCATTTTCTGATGGGCATTGTATATTTACAGTAACAATACTTTGAATGTAATAGCATCTGTTCAGTTAGATGACACTATGTTTCTACTATAAACACAATATTTAGATGAAATGTGATATACTCACATTAGTCGGCATTGTTTTCCAATTAAAGTTATATTTTAGTTTTTTATTAAGAATGCTAATGGCATTGATAATGATATTAATAATAATGCTATAACTGCAGGTATTTGATTATGATATTAATGTTGAGAAGGAAAATTTGTTTTTATTACAATTATTCAAAATTGTTTTAACTGTAACAAACATTTAATTTGGATTTAATGTATTAAAATTTAAATTGTGTTATTATTTTTTGAAGGTCTGGTTTGACCTGTATTTAGTATTTCTTAGTGTTATAACTGCACTTATTGAATGCATGTATGTCAGATTAAATTGTAATTGTTTTAATTGTAATTTTTAACTGTTATTTTGACATTCAGTAGGAAAAGGCCATATATTTTGTGGTTTGTATTTTATGAAAAAAAAGGATCCTAGTTTGTGAAAGTTCTTGAACCAGTCCACAAACATTATGAACATACCTTGTACACATATGCATGTTAGTATATATCATCACATTTTTCATTTGTTATATTTTTTCTCTATTGTGTGAATTTTTTCTGAATAAAAAGTAGAGATGAAATGTCTGCTGTGTAAACAATCTGATAACAAACTTTGTTTATGTGTCTTCAATGTTACAGTATATGTAATATTAAACAAAAAACATAAAATTTTCAAAGCCGTTTCTTTTCATTGCATGCATTATTAAGATTATTGTTAAATCATAAATGCTAATATTTTTTTAATAATATACTGATGACATACGCAATATTTTAGTAAATATATAGTCTATACATCCTGCCATAATCCTACTTCTTTATTGCGGGTCATATTTGATTTGCATAATTGTTATGACAACATTACTAATACATTAACCTTAAAGTGTGGAAATTATCATGTTTTTTAACTGCAATATTATAATGTTTTTTAACTGCAATATACTTTTTTTTATCTTTACAATTTGTTGCATTTGAAAACTTATTAATTATTTTTTAATCTTAACAATTTGTTGCATTTAAAGACTTATTTTACTAGAATGATCAAATATAAATACTGCTTGATTTTTTTAATTTAATTAAGTTTTAAGTTTATGTTTTTAAGTTTTTAATACTGACTGCCCCACCAAACACGTAGTCTGTTAATATTCACTCTTCTTTTCTTATAACTGACAACTTACGATCTGTTGTCTCTGTTCACATTTTTATATACAGTACAATTGTTCAACGTCACCGTGGCCCTTCAGGCCTTTTATTAAGTTTTTAATACTAACTGCACCAGTTTCATAACAAGTGCCTAACTAATGTCAGAAGGTTCTTAGTTTTTAACAATTTGGTATTACGCATAAGAAATATATATGTTTCTATGACAATATGTAATTATGATTGTCTGAATCAATTGATAAAAAATAGCAGCAAACTTCATCTTAATAGCCGAATTTCAATGTTAATGAAAATGGAATTACAAGTCGGAAACTTTTAAGAAAGTTAAGATTTGGATGCAAATTACACAATATTATGTGTTGTGCTGACTAAAGTTGTGTGCCTTGGTTTTTAACATGATTTAACTATTACTAAATTAATAATTTAAAAGGGTATTTGTGTCCATATGTGTTTGTGAACATTTCTTTTTATATTCATTAAAATATGCCTTTTTTACAATTTTAGGTGCTTTTTTATTATAAAAACAAGCAATTGTATGCCAGTGACTTATCATTTGCATCTTTTTATGGCACTTTTATATTTTTGTTGTCATTGTTGTCATTTTTATATTTTTATTCATATTATCTATATCCTTGTCTTTCAGATACCTTACTGAAACTACTTGGTCTGTAAAACTTCACATATCTGATATATGGCATTCTTTCCAACCTATAGTGTGCTAGTTATTCTACAAAGTCTGGGTCTTGCTTTACTAATAATTTTCTGGATGTAGCCAATATGACTATAATTGTGTCAGTGGGATGTAACAATAAAATTTCATCATAAATCTTTTTTATTTTGTCAATATTTTAAAAGGGGAACTGTAAGCAGTTATCGCGACCCTCTCTGACTCTGCATTGGTTTATTTGCATTGTTAAAGACCATTTCTTGAAATTTTAAGCAATATTCACTACAAATTTGGAATAACTGTTCACTTTCAGAACAGGAACCCATTTTAAAATAGCATTTTATAACTATGAAATTAATTTTGGCAGTTATACCTTCTTTTTACACTTTTTTTTTTGTTTAGGTTACGTTTTTGATAAGATAAATTTCTTGAAAACTCTGCAAACAAAACATAATTCACTTCAAACTTTACATATTGTTCAATTTTAAATGTGAAATCCACCTAAAGGGCAGGTGACTCTTTGTTAATTGACAGAGTTATGTCCCTTTTTACCTAGAAATTTCATGATACTATCCAGCTCTGACAAAAGTAGAATGCACTGTGAACAGACAGCGATTGTTTTCTTTTTTTTATTTTAAAGGTAAACAGCCCTTCCTCAAATGGGTTGAGCTATGCCCACTTTAGTGAAGGGCCCTTGCTGAAATAATGTTACATAAACTGGGACAATTGCTTAAAGCTCTTGTATGTTTTTTCTCAATTAAACTACTGGTATTTAAATGAGATAGTTTGTGACTTAGGTGATGTTTGAAGAGTGGATTGGCCTGCAGCATGGTCAACAATGGGCCAGTGTACTGACCACCTGGTTGTTGGATTGCTTGTTACATGTAACATGTTTTATTTCCCGCTTCTGTAGTTGTGGAAAAAAGAAATGATTGATTCATTTTAATGCCTTGGTATTAATAAATGAAAAGCATACATCAAAAAGACAGAAACAATACATTTTTAATAAATTTCCATGTTTAATATACTTCATAAAGACAAAAACAATACTGATGTTAGAAATGCACCTATTCACCATGTGGTTTCATTTTTTCACTCTATAGCCCATTCATGTTCAAAGTTCCATGTGCCCTTGAAATGGTCAGAAAAAGAGTTAGCATGCAACTTCTATTTGTTGAGAAATCTTAAAAATATACAGTGTAGTACATGTATTCATATGGAGAGAAAATAACTAGCTTTGTCCATTTGATGCATTTTCTAGACATGAAAAGCAGCAATATCAGAGCAGTTACTGTGCTAAAAACACACACATCTACTTACACTTATATAAACTAGTCCCAATTGAGCTCACTATATATAATTGTCAAAGATCACAGAGTTAATTGGTGCTAAAACATCATGTTTTGTAATGAAATATCTGCCACTCCTAATAATTATAACACCTGTCGAACCAAGGGCTGGCCACCATGAATGCATTGTGAAATCTCGTTATCTGATTGGCTTAGAGACTTATCTGTCCAAATACCGAGGGAAGAAGCATTTCCGTTAACACATGCAAAAAATACATACAGAAGTAAATACACAAACATACATTTAACAATATTAGGATTAGATTTATATACATATATGTATTACATTATTTGTTTTTCATTCACAAATTCAGTTAATGCACTGCCCTTGTTTCATTAAAAATGGGACTTTTTTATGTATGTTTTTGTCTTGTAAACTTTATCTGTTTTCCAAAATTTGTCAATAGGTTTTCTGGACACAGTTGTCTTTTCTTACATTCCTGTCAATGTCACAATATTTTTTATTCCAATTTAGATTTTTGTTCATTTATTATAACCCTAGTCAAGCTTAGAAAAGATATTTTTCCATGACTTTCCTCAATAACTTTATAGATACCTGTACAGTACTTCCTTAATACTTTGCAATTTATTTTGTAAATACAAATTAATTGTAGTATTGTGTTTAGTATTTAAATGTTCTCAAAATCTTGGTATAAAATATAGTATTGAAGTTAATTTATATTTCCATTTAATTAAACGCAAATTGTACATTTTTTTCATACTTACAAATTATATTTCATTTGATTAAGTTTTTCACATTATTGTAACTTTATGAATAGAATGTAGCTGTTAATTCAGATACAATCGTACATCAAAACAAGTAGAATTATACATTTTGGAAACATATATACATGTACTTCCTGTGGGGTAGTGATAGAGTGGCCAGTTTGTAACTCCTCCTATACTGATAGACAGCAGTATTGTTAGTTAGAAGTGTGTGTGCCAGACAAAACTACTAATGTACAAATAGTTTATACAATTGTTGTAATAGTTAATAGAATTGTTGTGTACATTTATTAATCACCTGTATATTTAGATATAATATTACAGATTATGTTATGCTTTTATAAACTTCTGTGCCAAACTCTACAGACCAATACTTTGTAGTGTGGTGCCTTTTGAAAGCCATTTAATTCTAGATTTTTTTAACACATTCACACATTTTGAATAACATCTCTATCAAACCATCCCTTTAGTTTTGCATTAATACCCTCAAGAAACACTTTTTTTTACAGCAACATTGTATATAGATTTTCACTTTTCTAGAGGAGCACTTGTGTACTTCAATACCTCTCTGGAGCAACTATGCTTCTCAGCAACACCTCTCTGTAACAGCTTCTCTCTACAGCGTCTCTGGATTTCTGCAACATGTCTTGACAGAAAAAAAACCTTGATCAGCAACATCTTTTTTAACAAGAGTTTTCTCTAAAAAAATAAAAGCAACACCTCCATATTAAAACAACACTGTACATTAACACCTTCTTTGCAGTTGTTGCTCAAAAAAAAAAGCTACTGTACATGTATATATATACTTTTCAGCAACACCTGTTTTTAAAACAAACCTCCCAACATCACTGACTTCAACAAAACCTCTCGTAACAATCACATACAACAATGTTATCAAGACAAAACACCCCCGGCCTAAATAGGTCAAGTAGTAGAACTCGGCTTGTGGACTGGGAGGTCGCTGGTTCAAACCCCCTGTGCTATAATGACAGAAATGTCGCTGCACTGTATCGGCAAAAATGCCGACAAATCCCAATCCCATTCCCGCAAAACACCCCAGATAAAACACACACTGTCTATTTTCGTCTTGGTGGACAAAACACCTCCCATGTATTTTCCAAGGTGAACCAATCACCCACTAGACAGCTTTCACTGTGAACAAAGACACCTCAAATAAGTTCCTATATATGGACAGTTTTTCAATGCAGACATATTACCCTTCTACTCTTTTGAGCTAACTGATTTCCATGGGATGAGGTGGTTAAATCAATTTTTTTACGTTATAACATGTTCATTCTATATGCTCAACAATTAAAATAGACGAAAATTGCAATAAACCAATGGGGATCCAGCCAAAATTTATGGGATATAGCCAACACAGCCAGGTCTGATAAAGGTCAAATATTTAGTTTGTACCAACAAATAGAATCATTTGATTGTATAAGACCAGGCAGTGGTCATTTTTAACACCACTTTAATTTTTTATCTTTTTCAACATTTTGTCAATTTTATAATCTTCCTATTTTGGATAAACAATGTTTTGTTCCCTTTTGAAAACAGATCAGTGGTTGTTTTGTCCACCTAGATATGTAAATGAGGTGTAGCACATCCTTTCAGCTGCACCTCACTACAGCAATTCCTCTTTTAAACAACACCTTTTTACAACAGCACCATTCTATGGCAATAAAGCCTATTTGGCCACAAATCTCTTAACAAAACTTAACAATACCTATTTATAACAATACCTTTTTCTAAACAACAAAACTTTCCTTCAACATATCCCCTTAACAATATCATCTATTTACTACAAAACCCCAGAGTGGAAGAGCTTTTTCAGTTAAACCTTTTTAAAATGGCACATTATGTTCGACTCTATAGAAACATCGTTCTTTCACACTCACATCTACATCATGACCTTTTTGCACCCAGCAGCAGTTGCTCAAGGTTTAAAGGCACCCTACATATACATAGTAAATGTATTATCATAATTAGTTGTTGTGGTTTAATTTTCATATGTTCGTGTATTATCATGTCAAACTGATTTGATTTGTAATATGAAATATTTAAATATATATTTTTGTTATGATAGTACAAATACATTGCAGTTATCTATGGTAGAAATAGACCCAAGCTTAACAGATGTTGTGATAGATGTTTAAACAATCATTGGAACACATATGCTTAAAGAGGCCTACAAAAAGAAATGGAATGGATATGCATATAACACATGTTGAAAACTAAATAACTTAGAACAGACCAAACAAAGAAATAGCACAAAATGCTGCAGATACACATAATTCTTTATAACAAGTGTTGTTAGCTTATTTGAAACACATTCATCCCACATAAACTTAGTGTGAAAATCTAGACATCTTTTCTAAATACTTTATATGTTCCAATAAACAGGCTTATAATGCGAAACTTTCAGTCTTAAGATATTTTTTATTCTCTAAATAGCCAATTTTCTTTTCAACTGACTTTTTAAGCTATTTTGAAACTACGTTTTATGTTAAAGCAGCTTGGTCACAGGTTAGCTTATGTACCTGACACATTGACTAATACATTTTGCAATCAGATAGTCTTGTTTTGCTCGTTATGGACCTTATGACATAATTAATATGGTGTTTCTTTTACTGGCATGTGCACATGGCCAATATTTCTGCAGGCATAAGTTGAATTTTTAATAGATTGTTGAGTTTAAAATGGCTTAAACAGTTCTGTTGCAACTCTTTTAGTTCTCCATGCCTTAACACAATACAATGTATGATATTTTGAATGATACTATGTTTAATTATAATCAAGTTATTAAAGGGAATATTTGAATCCATTTTTCATTCAGGTTTAGCAAAGTTCTGCCTTTTCAGCAACAAAATTTAAAAAAGGCATAATTTAGCCAACCGTGACCAAGATGTTATGATATCAAAGCCAGGGAACTGTAAAAACGTATATTAGTTAGTATTTAAAAAGGGTATGAAACAGTATGCCAATGTATTTTTGAAAACTATTTTTGTGTTTGTTACATTATTTTTGGTGATGCTTGTTATTATTTTATGTATGAATTGCTAAACAGTCTGATTTATATAATTACCTTTTAATATTTACAATAAGCTCATACCTGTATAAAAACATTGGATGGTTCTGCTGCTTCTGTCCATACTTTGGCTCCTCATAACTGCTTATAAACAATATCAGGGCTTAAAGCACCTGGAACAAAAGCATGTGACTAGTTAAAACAGGTCAGCCATACATCACGTGCTTTACCGTTGCAGTGATTGGATAGACCAGCCTTGACAGCAGTATATGAACCATTCATTGCCTATCATGCAATATACATTGAAACAGTGTTGTTAGTAATAAAAAAATATTCTTACATAGTTTGTACTTTTTGTATTGACCAATTTTATAACCACGGTTCCATTTAAAGTGTGAAAAACGCTTGACCTCTTACTATGAAGATCACGTTATATCATCATCCGGGTAGTTCGCTACGACGTCGGTATCTATTTTTAGCAGAAATCCCCATTATGCTTATTTATAGATTTGGAAAGCATGGACATTTAGAGGGATTTAAACATTAAAAATCACATTTTTCTTAGACTACAGTATTAATGTCCTGATTCCCCAAACAGGCATAATATATTGTTACATATATTAGAAACAGGCTAACTGTTGGATACCACCGTTAAGTATCTAAAGAGACATTTATCACTGTGTGTAATCACTTAGCTCACATTTCTGATCATGTCAAATTTCTGTACATGATTATTCATCTGTCCAAGACATTGTTTGTACAGAGATCTTATAACCAAATTTACGCAGTTCCCAGTGTCGACTTAACATCTACACAAAGTCATCCCCAGAGCGTTTTTTTTTCAAAATCTGCACCGTGGTAGTGTCTTATTTCCCAATTTCACTCAATGGATATTAAATATCAACGAATCTTCGGAAAGTCTAGTAGAATGATATACAATTTATGAACCATGATGATCTCATCTACAGTGCTTAAGCCTATGAACTATTTACTACGCATTGGCAGCAGATACTTGCTACCAGAAAAATGATTTTATTCGTTTTATATCTTACTTTTGGTGGTGTTCTATGTTTATGTATGCTAATTTTTGATTTCTTAGATGATTATTCTGCAAACTTGTACTTAGGTTTTAAGATTATTATACAAAATACATAATTTTCTATGCTATATGCTATACTTAAACATATATTACACATAGTACGAAACACATTTTGTTTTGACTGGACCTGGTAGCGCAATCGGTAGAGCGTCAGCTCCAGGTACGGGAGGCCCCGGGTTCGATCCCGGGCCGCGACCTACCAAAGTCGTTAAAATGGTAGTGGTATAGCTCCCTTGCTAACGCTCAAGCAAATATAAGGGTAGTTCCACGACTGATTGGCTCAGTGTCAGGATAATGTGACTGGGTGTGGTATCATGCAAGGTGTTAACAGCATGCTAAACACAGTGAAGGCAGCACTTTATCTGCATCAAGTGGACGCCATCTCCAGATATACTGTTGGTGGAACGATAAACCCAATAAACAAACATATTGTATTTGTTAATAAACTAGTTTATAAACGCGTTAGTTAACTCTTGATTAATTTAGGGCTTGGGTTGCAAGATTTGTCTCCCTTGCTCGTCTTTGCGCAGTTTAAGTAAGCTTGGATTGTTTTATATTTTAAGTGTTGGGTATTTTTTGACGGGGTGGCGGTGGGATGTCCTTATTGAGCGAGCACCAGAGGTGCTAGCCGTACCAGGGCATGCTTCTCACAAACAACTTTTGAAGTGTAACAGCCAAATAGAGCCATTGATGGAAAAAGATTGTTGGTTTTCTCGGCGACAAGGATAATATATACTCATACTCACACATGTAACAATGATACTGGAAGGTATTTTTGATAATTCCAGTAGGGGCAGGGGTCCGGTCCGGATGAATATAAGCAATAAATAGTCAGTGACCTTACATTTACATCTTACTGTTTTCCCATTTAATTTTTAAATTAACTTTATTATTCAATGAATTATGGAAAGCTATATTCTCTTTGTATATGCTGAAAGGGTCTATTATATGCATAGACGGTGACCCCACTCGAGTTAAGTCAACTCTCTACTATGACACTTCACAGACAGTCGATTTTAGTGTGTGTTCTTCCGTGTTGTAAAATTGTTTTGTGTATAAATAAAAAAAAATGATAAAGTATATTTTAGTTTTACAAATAAGCGTTTATACATGTAAACTATGATATAAAGTACACATAGGCATCACCCTCTTTGTATATAACGTTTAGTTGTCAGCAATAATTAAAAGTTCTTCGTGCCCATAATCCTTTCAGCCTTTTCCCACAGACTGGCCGTTAAGTCTGGTGCTGACACATTGGAAAGGGAAATATTACAAATTCGAGACGGTCGTCCGTCTGTATGTCCGTAAGTAGTTTCTTTTACGGATGACTTTGCAATTCACCTTTCCGCAAGATCTAAAAATAGATATTACACATTGTGTATTAGCATGGAATTAGCCAATCACATCGCGTTGATTGACACTTTACCTGCGTTATGCATTTATCACTTACACATTGTCCCACAAACAATGATTTTGACAAGGGATCAGTTTAAATCTGTTTGAGCCTTTGGTTCAATTTTATGGAAACAGGGTTGTTTGTTGTTTGCAAGGAATCGTACGTTGCTGTAATCGCTTCTCTGTTCGCATCTTGATTTAGTAAGGCTTTTCCATATCTGCATCGAAAGGTAAAATCTAGCTAAAGCCAGCAACAACTTTCTTTCATAATTTTGTGTCATGAATGCATCATTGGGTGAAACTGTCTAAATCTTCATCTAAACATCTCCATCACAAGCTCTTTGCATTTTGGAGATATCAAATTAAAATATTTTCGCGGATTTGTAAGATAATCTGTAAGATATGTCACTTTAAACCATGTTGTTTGTGGGCAAGGGGGCGGAGCTTAAACTCTATTTTTAGACTCGCGGAACGGTGAATTGTTATTTGTTTAAATTACTTCATATTTCTATGAGTGGTAGAAATCGATGTGATGTTGTGCGTAGAGGTAAAATAACTTAGATTGCATTCTTCTTTTTGGATTTATTGTTCTTTGTTAATTTTCTTAACAAGTTCTTGCGCAAGCTTTTAATTTTTTATTTATTCCAACATAGCTTAGTCTCATTGCTTGTCCGTCCGGCGTAAAATGCTAGGACTTGGGGTGCTTTTTTTACGTTTTATACGTTATCATCTTGAAAGACAAAAAATTCTTCACCATAAAATTGTATAACAGTGTATTGCAAAGTGTAGATAACACTGTGTAATGAAATATAACGGGGGGTATCCCGCTCGAACGCCAGACCACAAGATATTAGTCCTCGGGCAAAATTTTGTAATGCACATTGCTCAAGGTAGTTACATTTTCAGCATCTCAACTCTAAAAGCGGTATATTTTCGATCTACCCACAGAAAAATCAAAATTTACTTCATTCTTACATGCCCAACCGACGTATGCGTGAATCCCTGCGTATGTAATCATAGCCTGGTTATGGTTCATAGCCACGTGCGGAAACTTAAATTCTAAGGCTGTTCCATCAATGCCGCAACACCACCAAAATTACAGCAATAAAAACAAAAGAAAACAAAATAAAAACAACAAACAAAATGAAAAAAGCTTTCGACACCTATAAACCACATTATGTGTTTAAAAATAACAGTACTCAACTACTTTCTTAGAGTTATTTTTCTAGTGTTATATTTTAACTATTTACAACAACAATAGCCTTCATGCGTTATTCTCGAAACATCAAATTAGTACAAGAAAATACAATGGATGTATGA
Organism: Sinonovacula constricta; assembly: GCA_007844125.1. NCBI lineage: Eukaryota > Metazoa > Mollusca > Bivalvia > Cardiida > Solecurtidae > Sinonovacula > Sinonovacula constricta. The sequence continues at coordinate 36,185,293 of CM017559.1, forward strand.
CATCCAATGCGCCGAAAAAAAGCAATTGCTTATTGTTAATTAGTAATGATGTACAAAAACAGAAAATCAAACAAACGAAAATGTTAACTAAAACATATTTAGACACATAGTGCCTCAAACTAAGGTATATACACAGTAAACAGACCAGCATATGCTTTATTTATTACATTTCAATACATGTATTAAGTTCAAGTAAACAAGATGCACATTCACATAGTTTACAACAATGTCGATGGATATGTCAATGTCTATTATTCATTATTTGCTCTAAAGTTTTAAAAAATCCAACTCAATTGTTTCGCATCATTCATCGAAACTCATACATAACTGCAGTGGCCTCTAAATCAAGTTCATGATATATGGGACGGGAAATCGAAGGAAATCACTCTTTTAATTCCACTTAGTTCCTCCTAGTCGACATTTACTGCTTCTAAATTCCATCAGCAGGAAAGATGACAAATGCGCTAAATCAATTCTCGCTGCGCAGTAATACAAGTAATCTCCCCCTTTTAGACTGTTGGAAGGAAGACGCGACCATCTCCACAATTGATGTACGAGATCTTATTAAGCCTAACCCTTCTGTAGAAGGACGATCTCTTAATCTCGCCACGAATAACCAAGTTTGAAAGAAATCCTCGCTGATTTTCAATTTGACTAATAATTTCACGGGTCCCTGGCCCCAAGGGTATTCAGACTAGCTTCTTAAGTCCGCAAACGTCTCCGAGTTATCCATCAGGCTGATTTTGGTCCCGGTTCTGTCTCGGAAAACTTTCCCGACTCCGTTAAAGACGATCTGTCAGAATGGCGGCTGGAATGAATAGCGCATAAATCAGCCTCGTTTTGTCATCAGCAGCGTCTTCTGAAGTGCTTTCACGGGATTAGCAGTAGTAGCAATAGAAGCAATTGTCTTGTTGAAGCGGAACCGATGCGATGCAATGCCGAAGCGAGAAAAATAACTCGGCGAAAATTCAGCTCTGGTTGCTATATGGGACTAAGTCCTTCATCATGCCAATAGAGATACACAAAAGTGACTCCAACTGATATCATGTAGGTAGTCATTAGGAATAAAACTGTACAGTGATGAAAACGGCTTAGGAGAAAGCGCCCTTATTTCAACGTGCGTTTTATCGAAGTTGTTTGTTTAAAATGGGTTTCTTAATATCATAGTTTTATCATTTAAACAAATAAGAGCAAGGCTTTAAGTTTTATTGTGGTAATACAGGGAAATAACCCGTGTTATTTAAGCTGCAATAACTCAAGCTTACATGCGCCACAGGCTTCGTTTTGATGTGCTGAGCGTAGTCTTGAAAATACTTGACAGATACTATCCTCAGAATTCACAGTAATAAAATGTAGCGATTCAGTCTGACACATCCTCTGATTTTGTTTTGTTTTAAAATGACATGGTAAGAGCTGGTTAATTATGAAATAACTTTTGGTGACAAAGTTTGATTAACCACAAAAATAAATAAATAAATAAATAAATAAATAAATAAATAAATAAATAAATAAATAAATAAATAAATAAATAAATAAATAAATAAATAAATGGAATGAACCTTTACACTTGATCATTAGAATATATATGAACATGCTGCTGTTCTTCATTGTGTTGGGAGAATCAAAATGTATAATATAGATATACAATTATAAACTAAAGCAGTTATAAAAATCAAAATAAACATTTCTTTTTTATTTTAAATAATCAATTACATACATTTATTTATACATCTGCGGATATAATTTAAATGGTACGAAATCCCCGATGGGCAGGATGGAATTGTGTTTGTACTGGTGCCCGTTAATTTTTGTGTCATGTTTATTATTTCTACGATCGTTTTTGTGGTTTTGTTTTGTTTGTTTGTTCTGTTTTTGTTTGATTTTGTTTTTTTTGAAGACTTGTAATTAATTGATATAATAAAATGGGCATTATATACACATGTAACTATAATTTTTACTTGTTTCTCCTATTTGACAACAATATATAACCTAAAATAATGAACTTTTTATAGTATACATTAAAAAGATATATAAGGTAAATGAGATGCCAATAAGTTCCCTTCCTGGATCCGAGAATTAAATGTTGCAAATAAGTTGTTTTGTTTTCGAAATACACTGCAGAAACACAATCGTGGTCATTACAATGACGTCAAACTATTTTGGTAGTAGAAGACCTCCCCACATCAAGTCCGTTGCCCTAACCTGGCCTCGAACCCAAGCAGTGGCAGACTAAGGAGTTACATGTCGATGACATTACGGCTCAACCACAACTGACTTACCATTACGATAAATATTATTAAAATGTATAAAATTCCACCATTTACCGGAAGGTGGAGTATTACCCGAGCGCCTCCGACAGTTCAGACATTGGTAATTATCCATGTAACATTATCTAAAAAGAAATATTATTTACAAAAATGTAAACATACGTTTAGTCTTGGTCCAGGTTTGTCGTTACCTTAAGACAATGTGGAAACGCTGGTTAACATGTCCAGTTTAATTTTGGGGTTTTCAGCTTTTATTCGCTTAAAACATCAGAACTATCAGCGATTTTAATATATGTTGGTTTAACTAATAGAACATATCAATATTCCCTTTTTATATGATTTTGAAGCAACTAAATCAATTAGCGGTAACGTTCTTTTAACATTAAATATTCATGATTGATGATTGGTTAGAACATTAATCTAAAACAATGACTAAAACAGCACCATGTGTAAAATTTTGAAGCGAATTTCACCACTTGCTATTTCTCCAATTCTCAGCATGCGTGTTACCATAACACCGTGACGTTTAAATTACAAAAAAAAAAGCGCTGGGAAAAAACAGATTCTTCAGCAAAATTTATTAACACAGTCCCGTTTAAATCAACATCATTATATCAAACTGTAAACTGTCTACGAAACCACCATCATAATCGCTAGTTTAGTACCATCGCTGCCCGCGCCCATTTATATTTCTATTGTCATCTCAAATTCTAATTAAAGACTTCTCCCTTTTATGTCCCGTTATTTCTTCATTCGGTAATGACCGGTTTTCCCCGGCGCGCCGAATATTAACGAGCATTTTATGAGCCAATAGTAATCAAAGCGATGCACGTGTCGGTCACGCTCGGTGGCGATAAGTTAGATACCACACAAATCGATCCCTTTAATGAGATGGTTGATTTAAGGAGTAAAAATCTCGCGATTTTATCAAATGTGCTTCAGACATGTGCTTTTGACAGCCGGTTTACTTTGGTTTTGTCTTGTTATTACAAATGCGTGGTAATCACACTCAATCAAAAAGGGCTTCTTTTTCATGTTCTTGTAAACAAATGAAAAACGTTGATTATGTGAAATGAATTGAAAACAGTCATTGTTGGCGATATCTTACAGCTGTTTGACTTCCGTTACTTTCCGAACACAACTTTTTGCATCCCACATTCATAAAATCGACAACTTCATTGGACGAACCATTTACTACATGCGCAATATTTCGAAAATTTACATAGACTTCAAAATAAAAATATTGTTTAAATCACAGCGTATCCGTTTAAGTGCTCTAATAATTGAAAGATATATAAACGTTTCATTCAATCATTTAAAAGTGTATCTTACATATTAGAACAGTTTTATCTTACATTTCACAATTTTGGTGTCACATGTTAAGCATCTTCTAAAAAGCTAACAAAATAAATCACCATGCCGTTTTGTCAACCGTTTTGAATATTGACTTCTTACCTTTTGTTAATGAGGCCGATAACCGCTCGGGTCGGAAACTATTATCTTAATAACGAAATCCCTCCCGCAAATGACTCCTTATGCATGCTTGTGATCGTTATCTTACCACTGGTACGCCATGCTAATTCTACGCTAACACAATGGCCTGCACATTATATGCTAACACCGGTTTAACACAGTAAACACGTGTTTTGCGTGGCGGTCACGTGCACAAGAGGGCGTTGAGCAAAATAACGAGGAAAGAAATAAATGACTTATTTAAGAATAGCGTAAAATCGTCGGATTATTGACATGCGTGTTCAGATTAAAACAGTTGAACGTAAGGTTGTGGTGTTTTGTGTAAGTAACAATCATGATGTGTCAGTTGACATAATAATTCAACATACGATATTATATGATATAACAATCAGATATTAAATGAATAATTCAATGTTAATTATTTCAACTGTTTTCAATTCTTATATATTCTTATGTTTTAATTATTCGGAATGGTTATTAAAATTTTAAGAACCAACATTATCGAAATTGTTCTCTAAAATGAAATTGTATTCGCACGATCATTTTAAAAACATTATCCTTTGACGTCATCGACGTGAGAGAATCCGTTCGTAATGAAATCTTATTATCACGGGGGAAGGTGTACAAAAGTAAGTATTGGCATTAAGGTAGGTAGCTTAATTCTGATTATAATTTAATTTTCTTCTTAATCTGTCATCAACAAATACTTTTAACTATGTTATTTAACGTAACGCAAGTGACAATATACAGATATTTAAAATTAACACTAATGTGTTGTATACTTTGAAGATGATGTTGTTGCCAAATTTTAAGAAAATCATCCATCCATTTGGTAATTCATAGATAGTTTTTCTTCTAAAACTGATATTAAAGTGTTTTCCTTTTAGACATAAGAAAACTCCAAATAATATGTTATATCCTCTTTAGGAGAAGTTTTTTGCTATTGAGTATCGCTTGGAAATAAATTATAGCTTTAGACAAACAAAACAAACATGTTACTTGATAGGTATGACTCAAACTAGTCCCAAATATGTAAGTGATTGTTTACAAACTCAACACGTTTTTGGCTGATTTCCCCATTTTTTCTGCTTACTTTGCTTTATTAAAAAGTCACCGAGCTCTTGATTACCAAAAGATTTATTTCAGAAGTTGCCCAAAATGTTCTATAAATGATTTTGGTTGAGGCTGCAAAATAGCCTATACCATAATTTCACCTCATGGTTTTGATTTGTTTACATTGACTATATCAGATAATAAGTTTGTAGTACGACTTTGGAAAAGGAATTAAATCAAAATTTATTTACAAAATAAAATTAAAAAAAACTAAGCATGTTTTATTCTACATCTGGTAGAGTGATGCAGGAAAATGACATAGTGAAAAAAATAGGGTGAAAAAAGTTGAACATGCATGCCCATACCTGGATTCGAACCCTCAACCCCGAGTTCTGAAGCACTTTAACCCCAATTTTTATACGCTACAACTGGAGGTGGAGCCTTACAGTTGCTCTACCTTAACATGTTTTATACACTTGGTATATTTGTTTAAAGATAATTGCGTATTAATAAAGACACTGTTGGAGATCTACGCTTTTCTTGAAAGTGCGCAATATTTTTTACAGTTGTTTTTATTTTTTAATCGTACGTAAAACAGGCATGATTTTATCTCTCTACTTTTAATTATTAACGATGTGAAATTGATAAATTAACAGTGTAATGTTGCAAAACGAATAGACAGCTGCGTTTCTTGTTCATTACTCTTTATAGTAAGACTTTTTGATAAATAGAGGACTGTCACCGGAGCGGAAAATATGGCCTTCATTTTGGGATTCGAACCACATACCTCTCTAATACTAGCGGGGCGCTCTACCAACTGAGCTATTAGATACTTGACAAACTAACTACCAGAGAAAAACTGCAATATTTCTTGTAATATAGCCCCATCGCAAAAGTATGCTTATGAATATCCCATCGTCTTATCAAGCGATCATGCATCAAATTATATCCTTTAGACATTATTTTAACACGCTATTTCCAGTTTTATGAAAGGGTGAACCAATTAACACGCAAATCACATCAGAATATGCTTCATGGAAATCTCCGAGAACGGCTTCCAATTATCGTAATGTTCTTACAGGAACACAAAGCCGTTTGCGACGCGTAGATGATTTGTGACAGTGTCCAAATAAATCCACCATATTCTGATCAGCGTTTTCATTTTACGCTGGGCTGCTGTTAGAAATTGAACGACAGCCGCAGAAATCCAAATGAGGTACGGTAGATGTGATTACGAACCGGCGATGGTTCCATATCTCACCTTGAGGCGTCGCTTTAATCTTGACGATAGATGGCACACTTATCATTCCGCCGAATTGTTTTGTCGGGATTTGTATTACACAGTAACAGGCCGAATTTCATTATTTATTGCAAATACTCGTAAAAAAAAAAAAAGAAAAAGGAAAGTGGTAACAGGACTAGTCGTGTATTTCGTAATTAAACGTCAGACGCAGGAGCAACCCCCGCCCTTTCATCTTAGCTGAATAGCTATTTTCCTCAAAAGAAAGACATAAAATGATAGTCTCGACGCATAAAGTGTCGCCTACAGAGTCAAACACTACACAGTTTCGTGTTTAGATAAACATCATCTCAACTTTGTTATTCATTATAAGAAGAATGATTGCTGTTAGATTCACACGGTTGATTGCAATTACGTCGTCTTTGTTGCTGAAGTCCTAAAGGTGATACCCGACAGTTTAGAACAATCATTTTTATATCAATTAACCGATTGATGTTACATAAACAGATCTTGCGAATTGCTGTTTATTCAATTGACGTCCGACATCTATGTGAAAAGTGAAGTATAAAACCCCGATCGTCATTACAAACATGTATGTCCTATCTGTGCTACGCAGCAATGTTAGCCATATTTAAAATTAGAAAAATTCTAAAAAAACTACAACAAAAAAAAACCAAAAAACAACACGTGACCAATTACTTTTGTGATCGAGTTATATCATCATGCGGTTGTCCACGCTGACGTCGTTGTTTATTTTATTACAACTGGGCGTTGTGCTTTTTTATATAGGTCTGGAAAGAGTAAACATTTGTAGTGGTTTTAACAAGTTGTGGTGTCCTGTAATTGAAGCAGTGTTCCAAATTATCTTTGCTTAGACCTTAGTATGTGTTTCAGTAGCAAAATATGCACAAATTCACCAAACAGGGGTCAAATATCGTTAAACATACAATTGAAAGGGCCGATATGGTCGAAAATGTGCTTCAATATCCTAGCTTTGGGGATTACCTTATGGGAAATTGAACAGGTAACACAAAATACATGGGATTAACGACAAAAAGACAAATTGGGCTTATATAAATACTCCATAATGATGCAAGTGTAGTCGTACCGACGAGGGTGAATTCTATGTAGGCTAAACAAAAATATTCCTCATAACTGCATATAAATAATTCTCCTCATAACTGCATCTCATATTTAGGGATGTGGCAAGCGAAACAAAACTTCATTTATTAAGTATAGTTTTAGCTAAAGCTCGCCTTTACGATGAGCAGTTGTGCATAAAGGTGAAATATCTCAGATATTAAATTGTTCACTTTACGGTTTTGCCTTTCTCTTAGCAAATTGTTGTGACATCAATACGTTTTTTTTTTAATTCAAACTTGCACAGGATATTTTCTGCATTTATTGCCCCTTGGTTATTTTTTATGTAGTAGATTATTGTGCACCTTTTCCCTCCTCTATTCTCAACGGATTTTTTTGAAAGATGAACTATGTAATTGCGCACTGACAATGGTCTTACCTAGAGAGAAAAAAACTTGAAGAATATACAAGTCTGTGATGTCTGTCGATGTATCTTTTATGAGTACTAACATAAAATGATTGACGATGCATACAGATGACTAATTGTTTAGTGGAATGGATAAGCCTATTTCTGTCTCTAAGTTAATATTTACCATCTTTCATAACTATTGAAGTTTTCATGCCATATCAGAGATATATTAACGACTTTCCGAAGCTAAACGACATATTTTCTTATTTCATCAGCACTCCAGTATATCGGTGACCCGAGGGCCTGCTGAGTACAAAATGGCAAACAGTTTACATCGCAGACGACATTTCTGACGATCGTCATATTCTGATTACCAGAAAATCAGATCAGAAAAATGTATCCATCCATTAACGCGTGCCATTCGTTTAATGCCAAATACATCATTATGACGCGGAATTAATTAAAGAAAACAAGATATCAGACAAAATAGCCCCCGTGCAATATGGATTGGGTAGACGATGCTAATAATTAACGGTAATATGTTTCTTGAAGAGATTATTTCCGACCGCCACCTTACAGTCGCAGAAATGCTGAGGAACAGTGACAAATCGTGATCGGGCAAATAGGCGGAAGTTGATGATCCGGTGACAAGCATACAAATTTCACGATCATCAAATATAAAGAAGAAAAAAAAGCGTGTTAAAATTGACCCTTTTTGTATTTTAAAGATGGACAAGCGATGTTTTACAAACACAATAAAATCTTATTAAAAGACTTTGTAAATAAGATCATAGTTTTTAATTACTTTGATATTTTTCTACCAATAGCCAAATGAGATAAATGGCTCGAAGGACGTGTTTATATTTACTAATACATAATATTTAAACATAAATTATGTTAAAAGCGATAATAAATAAGTAAATCATTACACATTTGTGAACAGCTACACAGATATACCGTTTACGATCTAGATATAATGAATAAATAATAATTTAAGTTTTGTAGGATATTTGCTTTGCATAACACTTCATGTAAAATTCTATGTAAATATGACTAATTTTGTTTTGTTACCAAAATACTTCTGTAATATGTTATGACAAACAAAGAATTGTATTGAATCTAATACAAAAAATGTATAAGATAGTATAATGTAACCGGTTAACCTGATCTGGTTTAATAGAGCATATATTGTTTTGGTATTTTACATATGCGAATTGTGGTTAAAGAAAACATACAAGCTGTACTGGGTATGAAATAATTTGACATAGCACGAGATATGCAAGAATCTTCAAAATCCAATACATTTCAGCCTGTGCGACCAGCATATAAAATAATCTTGATTGATTATGACATTTTCTTTCTCTTTTCTTCATCTGAACCCTGGCATAATCACAGATTTCGTGTTTTCTTTGCAAATTAACCCCATTTTGCTTGGAATATTATGTTACCGCCGATAAATCGTTATCAAATTTAATGTTGGTGACACACCGGAAATAAGACGGGATAATTGATTCTGTGTTAACGATTTCGATTGGTCAATCAGATGAGCATCGCACGCGCACGGGCGCGGGAAATAGACAACAGTTGAATTTCCGGCTTCTTCTGACAGTGTCGTAAAATCATCTATTGCCAGAAAGCAGTCGGTTTTCTTAGAATGTCAAACACTTAGATGAGATAGGGAAATTGTTCCTCCTGATGAAATAGAGAAGAAATTTGTTTCGTTTCTATTGGAGCGAAGAATTACAACAGATATCTGTAATAAATCATTCTCTTCTTGGAGACAGTTGGGTATAAATCAAAGTTAAATAATGCTGGTTATATCTTCCCTTATAATAGATTGATTTGAATTCAAGATTTATTGTATGTAGGGAAATGGAAATAGCCTTAAACTATATAAATTTACCAGGATGCGAGAACAGATTTTCTAATTAAATTTATAATAATTTTAAAATGGGAAATTTATGAAGTAGAGTGTTGTGTTTCTTTGACGCTTAAAATCATTTGACTAGGTCCGCGCGGTAAGGGAATAAAGGTGTATTTATCTACATGTATTTAATAGCTATGTTTTTTGTGGTTTTGTTTTTGTTTGTTGTTGTTTTTTTGTTACATCGCAACGACACAATTATTGTCAAATTGGCGACGTTCATCTATTTCTTTCGTGGAGGAAGACCACATACAAATGCCTGGGTAGAACCATCGGCGCACTGCAGATCAGCTGAAAGACCTTCCAACACGGAAGTCTTCGCCCCTTACGGGACTCAAGCCCAAGAGGTGTGGGGCTAAGTAGTTAAAAGTCGACGACTTTAACGACCCTGCCATGGGCGCACCATTTGATAGATATGTATCTGCGGAGATGAATACAAGAAAGTAGGAAATACGAAGTTGTTTTTTCTTTCTTCCTTTAAGGGGACTCTCTTTGAAAGTAAAATTAAAATTTTAATAACAATGTTATAAATCTGAAAATACAGAATACGTTAAATGGTTTTACGCGTCATGAGACATCTAGTAGTGCAATCATATTGTGCATTAAATACGTTGAAGTGCCTACAAATGAACATGCATATGTGCGGTAGTGGAACGGCAGTTGTCTATATATTTGTATATAGTTGCCAAAAAGAGTGGTAAATGAGTATATTGATAAGGCGCTACCCTCTGCTTATCCGTGCAGTGTTATAGTGAAACAGTGCCCGTGGCATTTTAATCCCTTTTTCTTATTTAATGTAATTATTTATTGGCAGAATACAAAAATATAACAAATGTAACGTAGACCGGCGCTCTCTAACGGTCACTCATCCATACACCCGCCACAGTAACCGTTGCTTAACCGCGCAACTTTGGGAATCGCTAAAACAGCATCGCTAATTGATAAATGATTTAATGTAATTTTTTTAGGCAGAATACAACAATATAACAAGATCCTATGAAAATTCCATCATATATTCTACCTTACGCATGGTGTTCGTGCAAATTTTGAAAAAAAAGCGCTCGTCTTTCCCAATGAAACTACTATACAATCTAGTTGGGATATGGATATCGTTATTGTAAACAACTATAAATAAATAAATACAATAATTTTATAAATAATTTAGTAATATATAAAAATATTTGAAAATTCCGATCAATTATGGTTAACATCTTTTCTGTCTGTTGTCTCAATGGACTGAAACTCTGCCATGATAACGTAAATTCATTTATTAACTAAATACATTTTGAACATTATTAGCGTTAGAAAAAATGTGAGAATAATAGCAAATTTACATAAAATCAATAAAGTCAATGTCAATGTCACACGACCACAAAATCTACACTACCTCGTGCTTTGTTGTTTACTATTAAAGCTTTTTTTGGAAAAGTTTTTACCTCAAACAACCAATTGTTACCGGAAAAGATCCCGCGAAATGATGTTAATTGGCGCCTGCAATCATGTAAATGTAAAGAATAACACCACACATATCTTTATAAAAATGCATTTCCTATCCGAGCCACACTTCTCAATTAAGTATTCTTAAACGAAAACCAAAAAAAAAACAAAACAAAAACAAAAACGAAACACAACAAAGACGTGACCACTTGCTTTTCAGACCTCGTTACATGTTCATCCGGGTAATCAGCTTTGATCTATTTCTAGCTGAAATCCCCATTGTGCTTATTTGTGATTTTTTTTACGGTCTAACAAATAAAAATGTTACAAACAGCCTTTACGTAATCTGAATTTTAAGTTGATAAAGTATTTATGCAGAGATTCCACAGTACAAAGGTAAAATAATGTAACACGTTTTAGATAAAGACAAATTGTGCGATACCCCTTTAAGCGTATGCGGTGTTAAAACAGGATCGATTTTGCTCGATTTTGAGATATCAAACTTCATTTTTAAACAAATTTGTTGTTGTAAGAGATTCGACCTAAGCTAGCAGTTTTTTCAACGATGGCTTCTATAGGTCAGCCTTTTTTATGTTCGTAGTTTCAATTCGATATGCATTTCATTAAACTGACATGGAAATTAATAAGTATAAGTAATAAAGATAAAAAAGAAGCTGCTCTTAAAATTTGTAACATCGACGTTAAACATTTCAGTGATAAGACACTAGAAATTTAATTGCACTTGGGGCGTCTTAAAGTCATATTATGCTTCGGAATTGACCATTTTCTGTCGCCAAATACTGTATGTTAGCCAACATGATCTTGTAGTGCGAATGTTTAAATGCTCAATAAAATATACAATATGACTCCCCGGTGCTGAATTTTATATATATATTTTTATTGACTCGTTTGAATTAATGTTAACAACTATAGACATTATATTATGTATCTGAAACGTTATTTGCACCAAATTAGATGATAAAATTCCAAACCATGCATACTTTTAAAAGCGACAAATGTACCAGCATGTTTTTTAAAGGTAAAAGGGCAGCTGCTATACGTTGCAATGAAAAATATACACTTAAAATATCGTCCATATTTATTATGTCTAATGAAGTTTTATAAGTCAACTAGTCAATGTATTGTGTATAAATACAAAAAATAAGTTAAAAAAAAAAAAGAAAAAAAAAAAGAAAAGAAAAAAGTACGAAGTTGTTTACAGCGTAACAATACACGTAACAGTAGGTGTAGAGAGTTAATCAATACCTCAATGAGAGAGTTTGAATTTATAAATATGTTCTGAAATTGCATCTTCATTTAACATTTTGTTTGTTTGTTTATAATGATAAAAAAGTTCAAGGCATAAATAAGAAAATCACGTGTTTTATTTACATCTCATTGTCTGCAAAACAGGCACCACCCAATATAATCTTAAACTGGATATCACAAACAAATACCCTCTACAAGTCGAACTTTTATAGTGCAAATCAAAGAAACACTCACTCGTATTCCAGCATGCTCTTCTTTATTTAAGACTATCTAGCTCTTGGACACAAGCGTCTACTAGACGAGAAACTGATATTCACGAAGATCGAGGCTTGGATCTAGGGAGCATTACGCATCTATCAATATTTCATTCTATATCGTTAGAAACAACAACAACAACAACATCATCATCATCATCATCAGTGTCAAGCTGCCACGTTCGGGACGAAGACTGAAAGGTCCACCATTAACTGTTGATTAGAACGGCGAAATAAAGAACAAGTTTCAGTTTAAAATTGAGCGCTTTATTGCATGTCTTTTAGCGTTATTGCGATTTTGTCGTCCCATGTATTGAATTCAATTCAGAAATCGGAAATTAAAGGAAGCATTTGACATTAACTGATTATTGCTACCTAATCCTTCATCTTTCGGCGCTCGAAAGATGGCGCTCAATTTCCCAGATCAAATAGGCGATTGTTGATGGAGATTGAAGGCGTTTGCGCGATCCTGTTTCCAGCAAACGACATTTACAACAGGTTTGTATGATGAGATGTTCGGTAACATTCCCAACAGCAAGCAAGATTTAAGAGCAGCTTTGAACATACTGCGATATGGCCACATTGTTAAAGGTGGTATCCGACAGTTTGCACCATTTCTTCTATCGTGCAAGCAAATTATTGTCACATGAAAAGATTTCGCGATATGAGTTTATGTCACATGATCATCCGGGTAATCAGCCTCTGACGTCGATATCTATTTTTAGTTGAAAAAAAAACAACCTGTCTTGCTTATATAAAGATGTGGAAATAATGAACATTTAAAGAAATAAATTTAACAATTAATACTGACAAACAAATCGAGGTAATTTTATCAACAATCTTAACATAGACTAAAATGTAATACCTAAATTCCCCAGAACTGGAGTAAGATGTGCAACATGTATTAGATACAGGCAAACTGTCGGATATCACTCTTAATGCAATTAATGATGCCCTTCTGATAATATATTTGTGTGCCAATATGAATATGCCGGGACAAGTGACAATCGTATTATTCTTATTTTTTATTCTGCATTTTTATGCATCAAATGTTATAATTATTTACACAATTATTCATTTAGCCGCACCATATTAATTAATAAAATATAAACATTTTCAAAAAAATCATAAAATTCATAATAAACTCTTTTTTCTAGTTTAATTGAAAATAAATTGATAAACCATTTTTGCACTCAATGCATACAAGTCGAAACATTACAGAAATGTGAACAGTTAGAAGATCGTCTCTACTTTAAGTAAGAGACCCTTGTTGGCGGATGAAGGATGGAACTTTCCTGGGGTGGGGTCTTCCTGCTGTGCAGAGCCGATAGTTGTATCCAGACATTTCTCTGAGTCTTCCTTAACAAATAGCAGCTGGATATTGTCATACTTGTCATTGTGATGTATTTATAAAACCCAAACCAATCCGAATATTTGCAGCTTTTTAATTTTTTTTCATAGTTCTAGACATGCACGTGATGAACTAAGCACTTGGGGTTGCATCCGACAGTGATAAACTGAGCAGTTAGAGCGACTGATAACTGCACCCCACATTGATATACTAAGCACTTGGAGCGACTGATAACTGCACCCCACAGTGATATACTAAGCACTTGGAGCGACTGATAACTGCACCCCACAGTGATATACTGAATACTTGGGGCGACTGATAACTGCACCCCACAGTGATATACCAACTGCATCCCACAGTGATATACTAAGCACTTGGAGCGTCTGATAACTACACCCCAGTGATATACTAAGCACTTGGAGCGACTGATAACTGCACCCCACAGTGATATACTGAATACTTGGGGCGACTGATAACTGCACCCCACAGTGATATACCAACTGCATCCCACAGTGATATACTAAGCACTTGGAGCGTCTGATAACTACACCCCAGTGATATACTAAACACTTAGAGCGACTGATAACTGCACCCCACAGTGATATACTAACTGCACCCCACAGTGATATACTAAGCACTTGGAGCGACTGATAACTGCACCCCTAAGTGATATAGTAACTGCCCCCCACAATGATATACTAAGCAGTTTCATATTGTTTATTACTCTTTGACTGCCGATCTCCCTGTAGAACCAGTACTCAAGCTGTAACAACCTTGAACAATGTGAAGCTGCTCTTTAAGGGGACTTACGTCTAGTTAGCCTGTGATCGAACATACTTCCCATCGATCGGACCTTAGAGGCCTTAACGACTCGACAACGGACGTTACTAGTCGACATGGGTCGCTACAAATATCCGTAACAATTTAATCAAAGAAATACAAAAATGATGCTAACCGCAGACGTCCGCACTCGTGCACATACAGTTAACAAGCATGTGTTTCATCCCAACTGAAAGACTGCATTTCAAACAAAAGTTTGCCTAAATCTAAAATACATTTGAATAAACAATGCCCCTTAATGGATCAAACCATATACAGCCGTTCGAATCGTTCGCAGCGAGCGTCGTTTTCGCGCTCGGTTAATTCGTTTGATTGAGTTTTCAATCTTGGAGACATGTCCAATATCGCGCATGCGCAGTGGCGAACGATGCGTGGTGTCGGGTTATCGAACACTACATCTTCCAGCGAGCGCTGTTGACATTTCAATCAATGAATCAGTCCACAGCTTCCTTGCTACGTCATAGATCGCGGCTGCTGTAAAAGAGGCGGGGTTAAGCAGCTTCCCTTGTCAACTAGGTACCAAGGAGTCGCGTGCAGTGGGTGTGTCTTTAGTAATGGTCGTCCTTCTGTTAAACATACCGCTAATATACGTACCTGCACAGCATGCTCTTTCACGCTTATGGGATGGACAGTCACGTGTTAAACTGCTACTAACACCGCGCTCATGCATTTTATATATTCTTTAAGACTTTATAACACTTACAAACGGTTGTCTTCACTTTCCTTAACTGTACGATCATTTCAACTATCAATCGTCAGTGCAATGCATTAATATTTCACTAAGGTGAATTTGCCAGGACAAATATTCTGATTAACGATTGGGAAGTGAATATTTAAATTCCGCAAAAACTGCAGAACTTTTGATAACGTTTCAAACGCCAATAGGAAGAAACGTTTGCGTCGTTCGCGAAGAAATGGAAACGTCAACGGAACGCGAAACGCGGATGACGTCACATGACGTCAAATGTGACACCATGCTAGAACCGTACGATCACTCTGATAAAATGCCTGTAGACTTCAGCAAATCGCCAATAGGTAAGTTGATTAGAGTCAGATGTTTTGGTTTTAAATAGATGGGTGGCATAAAATGTACAATTTTGTTTCTTGCTTTGCTTTCTATTTGTTCGTTATTAAATGTACTTAAAAACAACAACAACAAATACATATGTGTTGTGAATAGTTTTATCTTGAGTGTACTTCCATTAAGTAATTCACCGCCTAATTAAGTGTTTGATTCCGTTTGCAACAAAATACACATATCCATCACTTTACTTCCACCATTTGATGACAATAATGTTATGATTAGGGATTAGGCATTTTGTATTTAATTGTTCAGTACGAGACAAAACTATTATAAAGATATTGAAGTACACGTAATGGCTTATGCAATAGTTCAACTGTTCAGTTCTTAAGAAAAATAAAACTAGTTACTATTATAGAACTGATATTCATCTTAAATTTACTCCATCAATAAACAAACAATGTTTTGTTTAATATTTTTTCAACAATAAATTTATTCATTAAATAGCTTAACTATTTTAGAAATGGGAAACAACTACTTATAACATTCATTTGTTGCTAAATTGAAAATTGTTACATGTACATGGGACTCTATCGATAAAACATGTTTTAAAATCGTTAGTGTACTAAAAGTTTACAGTAACATCGGATTATAGATAAAAATCACGCCAAAAACAATAACATAAAAGTGTTTGAAATGATTTCGAACTGTCTGGAAAATAAAGCGTTTGTAACCTTTTTCTTGACTCGGGTATGGCTTATTCTACATATTGGTTAAAAAGTACATTAATATGAACATTTTTTCGAAATGTTTAATTAAACAGTAAAATTTTCAGGCATTTTAGAACCAGAATACGGATTCAATGTAAAATAAAATACAGTTAACTCGGAAAGAGACTATTTAATGTACACATTGAATGTTTATTGTGATTTATTTATATTATTTATATTAATAATAATTATATTTTGATGTATTTGTGTTAAATAATAATTGCTAGCATGGAAAAGAATAACTGATCAATATTATTATGTTTATTAACATGTTTTATACAAAATGTTTTGTAAATGTCCAATATTTATGATTTTTCTGGCAAAATCCGGAGCAAATGACAGAAAACGTCAATTTGGGGAAATTGATAGATAAACATAAAACATGTTTTATTGGATTGAAACAATAACTTTAGCATAAAATTTGATCTTGGGGTGTACATCTGTCTTTCTGTTATATGTTGATTTTTGTAAAACAGGTTATTTTCACACATAAAACATAATTCGAACCCAAAATTCTCTCAAACAGAGCAAACATACAAACATTGGTTTTAAATAACTATGACAAAATAAAACAGATTCCTTAGAATCACCATACAAAACATGTGTTTTACAGACTTCCATCATAGAATATTCAGCGTGCTATATATTTAATAATAAATAAATAACATATATATTGTTTTTGTTTTCTTTTTTGTTTAAATATATAGCACGCTGAATATTCTATGATAATACATATGTATATATTGTATATGTAAATATATGTGATTTTGTTTTTTTTCTGTTCTGTACTATAGTGCAAATATGTAGTGCGCATTTTTTCGCAATTTAAAAACAGACAAAACACGTTGGGCGAATATTCTAAAAAAGAGTTATTCATCCGAGCTAATTATACTTGAGCCTTCTATTTATATGTTTATGCCGATTTACCGCACCTCGTGATGCTGTTTCATTTTGTTAGAGCTATGTTCAAAAGAAGTTGTATTATGTCCAGTTTAAGTTCTGTCACAGAATGGTTATTAAGCTTTTAATCATAATAGCTCAACTAGCTTCATAGCGTCACTTAAATCAAACAACACATTCTTTTAATGTTCACTTTTTTCAACTGCTTCTATATTATACAGAGATTTTTTTCTGCTGGTGGGGTAAGCAATTAAAATTTGAGTCAACTGTCGCAAATCAAAAGACAGACTGCTTTGAAAATCGTAGATGCGAAATTAAATTTTCGGTGAATAAATTCCCTTGAAGTGAAATGCGATATTTAACTTTGTTCCTAAGTTCTAGGCAGCCAAAGAACTTCTGTTTCTGACAGAATATATCCCCGGGCTGATTTTTCTGAAAAATAAAACAGAAAAATCACAAATTGTAGAGTCGAACTTCCATCTCAGAAATTTGGTTATTCTCTACATGAGATTCGGTGCAACTTTTGAGACTAACTAGCCAGACAGCTTGGGGCAGTTTAATTATGTAAAGCATCGAAAAAAATTGTTTGGTGTTGTTTATACTAAACTATCTACAATATATTGCAACACATGGAGAAAACTGTAAAAAAGTAATCATTTATCGGAAGAAGATTTGCTACTATAATGCTGTTGTTGTTGAAGGCGTCCTTCTTTTGTAAACTCGAAATCTATAAATTGCAATTACAAGTATAGTAAAGACAATATGTTAATCCATTAATAAAACACAATACACAATAACCAAACTAATTGAGAGATGGAACAATGGTAATGTTAAGCTGGATTCGCTACACATGTTTCTGGTTTGGCGGTTATTAAAATTTAACAAAGGAACAAGTTAAGCAAATAAATACGTTTTAAGTACGCTTTTCTTTCACGTTTTTACTTTAGATGTTTCGAGATTTTGATAAGATTTCTTACCTTTGACATAATTGCATCTTAAATCAAACTGCTCTGGCAGATTAATCATATTTTTAGTTAACTTGTCCGTGTAATCAAAATATAATTTTATGTCTTTTTGTAGTTGTTTTGTGCAATATGTATACTTAATTTCCATAACCTCGTTTATTCTTATAACCCCGTTCAGGTTAGATCAAGAATAATTCATGCATATGACATACTTATAAGTCTGTTTAAATTTGGTCGGCTTCAGTCAGAGTTTCTGTTTAAATATGCGAAATTATTTTTCATATCTTTTGTTACCGTTACCTCCTTCCACGCACATGTGCCCTATCATACGTGTTTTTTTTCTGTCTTAGACATCTCCGAAATAAAATTTATTGGTGTTTAACCTTACAAACAACTGCTAGATTGAGGAACATGGCAAGCTGAACTGCGGACCTTCTATTGTTTTTAACTTGTTATTCATCAGGTTAGACTCCATTGAATAAATTAAATCTAATGTCGATACTTTGGAAGAAAATTGCATCCCGACCAGCTATGTTTGAAACCTGTTTGAAACACTAGAAAAACAAAAACAAAACAACAACACAAAACAAACAAACAAACAACAAACAAACAAACAAACAACTACAACAAAACAACAGCAAGAAGAGTTGCATTACGTAGGATATGCTAAATGAAAAGCACAAACAGCAAAATTGCCGCCAAATTACCTGCAAAATTCAATTAAATGTGCGCTTCCGGTATAATCGGATTTGTTCATTATTGTGCCTAGGTATATCAGGTTTTTGCATTATTCTTACTTCTTCTACCTGACGTAAGCTTACTTTTAACACACAGAGTTTATGATTATCTGCAAAATAAGAAATATGACGCAAAAATATAGCAACAGACTGTTTTAAGGAAAAAGTCCACAAAACCGCTTTCAAAGGTTTTACTTCCGGTCGGTACTTTGTGTCTCCAACTTTGTCATGCAGACAACCGGAACTGAACGAGAAAATGACAGCCTGATATTGACCGTGAAAGGGGCACTTTTAAACAATGTTTGCCATCGCGTCTGATGAGTTTTTATGGATTTTTCTGTTACTTTTCATAAATTTGTTTTACTTTTACAAACTCCTTAAATACTTTTTGCACATTTAATGTAAAAATAATATTGAGGCTGAAATAATGGGTTTGAATAAAACGAAAATACGAGAATACATGCTATATGTATACTTGCTTTAATTTCACAAAGTTCAATTTTACAAGTCCAAATAAATTTTCTTCTAACAAAATTCACAAAATTCACCGAATCTTACATAATATGACTCACTTGATCTAGGCAATCCAAAGGCAATGTCATTCTACATTCAAATGAATATACCTGACGAGTCCTGAAGGCATGGCTATTACAATACAAATATTTTATGTACGGACAGTAGAGATGTCACAGAAACACTTTATTAATATTTGTACATGTCTGGCTGTCAGCAATAACATGATTACACTACAAACAAACATAACATAATTTTTAACAACCAAAAATTAAAACTTTTACAATAAGATGATGAAACGGTAACAACATCCCAGGTTTCACAAACAAATCTTTTTTTTCTTTTCATTGTCGCACGACGTCTAACATTTAACGCGACGTCAAAGACGATTACAAACGTATCATATTTATACTTCTGTAACTTTTTTTTATCACAAACTATCAACGAGACAGCCATTTGCATCTCTGGCTTACAAGTAAGCAGACATTTATGCATAACAGGTTATGTTACGTTTGGCAGGCATTCGGCGTACCTCGATGTAAGCAGCCAGTTTCCAAACATTTTTTTTACAGTTTTGGAAAGAGCTCTTTACACTGACGTCATGCATACGTAGTAAGTACTGCACTGTATGTGTCTCGCGTCAACACAAACCTTTTACGATAGTCAATTACCCTGTAATACAATTTAAACACTTAAAGGTATCCGACAGTTTGGACCCATATTTCCTCAAAAACTGCCAAATGAATTATAGTTACCTGAAAAGAAATGCGTATTTTTATGTCCTACATACATGTACAGTCAAACCTGTATTAAAAGACCACCATCGGGACAGGGCAAAAGTGGTCTCTTAAGACAGGTGGTCTCTTAATGCAGCATGGTTACTTTTTGTGAGAACCACACTTGAAATTTACAAATTATGTTGTATAAGCAAGGAGTAGAGAAAGCAATAACATCAATATATTTTATTAGTGTAACAGAACAGTTAGGCATGTAAAGGTCAACTAATGTCTATAAAAATAAATAATATGTATAAAAGTGAAGCATAACACCCTTCCTGACCATATGTATTCATATCTGAGCCACGCTGCGCAGTTACCTATTTTTATACCAAATATCCAAACCACGTGTCCAATTATTTTCGAGATAACATTATATCATCATCCGGGTAATCCGCGCTAACGTTGATATCTATTTTAAGCAGAAATCCCCATCGTGATTATTTGATTATCGTGATTTATAGTTTGGAAATTATAAACATTCGGAGCGGTATACATGTATTTCACGGGCAAACTGTCGGATAGGACCTTTAAGTGCATCTTCCTGCATTATTTTCTGTCAAATTAGGCTAAGAAATTATAGCATTTTCTTTGTATTTATGTACAATAATATTATTTGTTCGTATGTCAGTGTTGTGCATTTTGAATTTGATGTGCAAATTTGTCTATCCACCAATACACGTTCTCATATAATAATATGAAATGAAAATTACTTAAAAAACTCACAATGTCACAAAAATATTAATTGATAAATTGGCTATGTTGTATGAAATCCTACGTTCAATTAAATGACAAAAAAATATATTTTCAAGATATGATCTTTCTTCATGTGTCGGACAGGGGCGGTAACTGCTGCTATTGTTTTATAAACGCTCATTATATATGTGTATTGTTATATATATATTAGAGAAATTTTCATAAATAATGAATTATCGTACTAGTAAATTATTTTAATTGCATATCTGTTGTATAGGAGACATTTAAGGGGTAAAGACTGGTTGTGCTGGAAGTGGAGTTGAATTTAAACAATGTTAAATAAGCTGGAGAGTATTTCGGCTGAATCTCATATGGGTTAAAAGCGACATTTTTTAAAATTAACATGTAAAACGGAATAACCATTTCTGGTTAACGTGTGACATATGCCCAAACAATGTTGTCTTAAAATTTTATAATATTTTGATAACTGTATAAAACGAGTGATTCACCTAGCTATTATCATCCAACAAAATAATATAATGGGAATCTTCTTCCTGTGGCGTCCATGGCTCACACGCATTTGTATGTTTTGGCAATACGTATGCATATTTTTTTTTTAAATTTTGAAACTTTAAAGTGTCACGCGCCAAAATGTCCCCCCCCAATAACCAATTAAGACACTGTTACCTGAAAATGTGTTGCAAAATGCTGTTCATTGATGCATTAGATCTGTGTGAACAGCAACATATAAATCCCTACTCGTCATTGCAAACATGAATTTCGTATCTGAGCCAAGCTGCAGACATAGCAATTTTAAACTAAATCAACAACAAGAACAAGAACAAGAACAACAACAAGAACAAGAACAACAACAACAACAACAACAACAACCCAAAACACGTGACATCTTACTTTCTATATCACGTTATAAATTCATCCGGGGTAATGACGTCGATATAGATATGTTATAAACTGCGATCACTATCGACCTTATTTATAGATTTGAAAAGAATGAACTTTTGTACTGTTTTTTTTTTCAAAATTTGTACTGTCTAACAAAATAGTTAGGATTCAAATCGTCTATACTTAAGAATGAGATTATGCAGAAATGTATGCCCAAATTACACCCAGCAGTAGAAATATATTGTAATTGATATAGATAAACTGTCGGAATCCACATATAACGGTTGAATAAGTACAGATAATTGTGGTTTCACAAGATGTATATTCTTGAATTAATAGAACATAAAGCATATTATAAAGTTAACAACATGACATCCATAAAAGCCAAAAGGAAAAAATGAAATATTCCATTGATATAAGAAAACTCTACCTGTTTTGTCTGATATACGAACATATCTTGTGATATTTATTTTGCTGTTTATTTATCTTTAGTTTTAATTTTGAACGTTCATATGATAAAAGGACAGTCTTCATTAACACCATATTATTAAAATATCAATTAACACTTATTATGATGATGCAAGGATACATAAAAGCCAATTCTTTAACGAACTTATCCGACAGTTGGTCAAATTGAAAAAAAGCGAAATTACATCTTTGGCACGTATCGCTGTAATTGGTGCATTTGTGTTCAGTAAAACCGACCAATATAAAGGTGCTAGGACTCGCACACCCCATACTGGAGGTCATTGGTTCAAACCCTAAACCTTGCATTTTAAATAAAAATTGTCTTTTATTAAATCTTCATTAATTCCGTTTTTTTTCTCAAAACGATTATTATTATTATTATTATTATTATTATTATTATTATTATTATTATTATTATTATTATTATTATAATTATGTCGGTGTGTGATTTTTTCAGACGACTACGAACAATAAAACCAAATGCCAGACAAGAGCTTTAAAGTACCTATGTCTTACTTCATGTCCCATTTCTTTAAATAATTTAACTCTGTTGTCAATCTCTGTTCGCTTTTGAAGATTACGTGTTGTCCCCATTGATCAGGCCTAGGCAACTGCATAAATCCGCCAGCTTCCGGTAAGGAATTGCTAGATCAGCATCCTCACTATTTTCTGCTTAATCTGTTTCAATACATTCTGTTACCTGCGCATAAAACAGTAAGCCAAGAACTGAGAATTAAGTTTCGGTCATTAACAAAAGTAGCATGATGGGGGTTATAGGCACACAATGGCACACGGCACGACATTCCGACTGTCGTCTGATCGTTGACAAGTGATTGTATCTGCTCACGGGACGATTAAAAAAGAGAATGTTAAGTTCCCTCTACCAATGTTTAATAAATATTTAAATCGAGTTGAAAGTTTAATTTTGTGACACGAAAGACTTGAAGACTTAAAGCGCAAGAATGGTTAATCAGCATCGGAGTGTATCGCACGTGCTCTTGGTAAAGACAAATTTAGCAGACGATAGAGGGGAGCAGTGAGGACACTTACTCTCTGGGTGTGACTCAAACAAAAGTGAAGTGTCCAATCGGGAACAGATGACCAGACTGAGGTCAGGGTAACCCCAGCTTGAGCAAAAGTCTGTTTTATATGTTTTGATAACTTCATGACTGTAAATGCACTTAAATTGAAATTGTAAAGAAAATCAGACCAAGAAGGGCGCTCACGGGAAGATAAAAGATATGCTCAAGTAGGTATAAGCAGGTGGTATCTAATTTTCTACCTTTTTGGCCGATACTTCAAACATTTTCAAACAGTTATATTCTCAGTTATATTTTGGCTTCATCGCTTACAGTTAACAATGAAATATGTCTAGCAGGCATACTAGAGTTTGGTTGAACATACGCAAAAAGATTGAATTCATTGTCCCAATGTTGAACCAGCCTGTATCAATATTAGCTATGTTATTTATTAAACAGTTTTGTCTAATCTAAAAAGTGCAAGTTATAAACGCATTATTATATCAGAAGTTATTCTTATTGCCGGCATATTTTATTTTGGTTTGTTTATACAAGTATTCAATGTATGCAATTAAATGAGTTTATCATGTTATCATTTTTAAACCATAATTTACTACTAGGCTTTTATTGATAAATAAATCTGAATAATAGAAAAATACAGATAAAGTGAAAACGTTTATTTAAAGTACTTGTGTTTTGTTGTTGTCTTTTTAAGTTAGGAAACTAGATAAGATCATTACTTCCAAACCACAACAGACGCAGGAAAATATATTTACAAGAAAGAGCTAGGATGTGAGACGTCCAAGGCGCCGTAGAGAGCATGTGCTTTAAACAAGAAGATGACTATCTTGGAAACTAAACACTCTCTTACACTGTCGATTAATTACATAAACAACTGACAACAAGCAACACATATTTGTTTCAAGCTACAATGTTAAAAAGCAGAATACTCAGTTCTATCCTCTGAAAAAAGGTTTTACAGAAAATCTTCGATTTCCTGTTTTT
The DNA here is from genome assembly GCA_007844125.1 of Sinonovacula constricta. NCBI lineage: Eukaryota > Metazoa > Mollusca > Bivalvia > Cardiida > Solecurtidae > Sinonovacula > Sinonovacula constricta. The sequence continues at coordinate 36,209,663 of CM017559.1, forward strand.
GCCAGCTACACTATCGTCCTAATAAAAAATGCATTCCATTAGAGGCGCCGATATCAACTTAAAATACACCAAGAGTCGCTCGTGGCCGAGCGGTTAATTTCGCTGAATTAAAACTCCTCAGCCCCTCACCGCGTGGGATCGATTCCCGGTCGGGATCAGAACTTTCATGTGGGGAGGTGTTCTAGCTATCATGCGGTGCGCCGGTGGTTCTACTCAGACGTAAGTTTAAGGTCTTCCTTCACCAATAACTAGCTGGACGTCGCAAATATGACCATAGTTGTTTCCTATCGAAACAAAACAACATCAAATACAAAATTGCCATCAATAATTAGCTGGACGTTGCCAATGTGACCATAACTGTGTCGGTGCAATGTAACAAAAACAAAACAATCAATAAAATACACCTATGGGTAAACTAAAGACGATTCAAACTATAAGTAGGTTTTCTTATTTTACAGGAGACGGTAAAAAATCATTTTTTTTTTAAAAAGAGAACTTACTTTACAATGTATTATGATAAAACAATATTTTCTTGCATTTGTTATGTAGGGTTATTTTAATGTTGTTAAATATATGGTTTTTTTATTGTAATTGTTAGTAGATAGATTTTTCCCCACTGATTTAAGATAAAACAGTCTTTCGTTGACCTATCGACCTATCGACATACATGTGCATAAATAACAAACGATTCCGAATGTTGTATTTGGGGACATAACTTAACACATATTATGAATAAATTATTTCTTAATTTAATTATATATATACATAGGTCGATCTGAATGCATTAACTAAGGTTTCACACTTTGCTGATATGCATATAGATCCATATTTTAGTCATTGGATATGTCGGGGATTCAACTGCTAATATTTAAATAGCTGATACATTTATATAAATGATAAGTTTCTCCATATTTTAAATTTTGAATGATAAATATCTTAAAAATGTAAAATCTTAATATTGCCCATCATTTCCTAATATCTAAAATATTCAATATTTCATTCGATATCTCCCGTGCATGTTCCTAAACAATATCACCGTAATCACTGTATTGAGACTGTCCTTATATTGTGTACCACTGTTGACCCTGCTATGTTCAGCTTCCTCTCTGTTCACAGTTCGCCATATGGAAAATTTCTATTTCCGGACGCAACTCTCATTTTTCACTTCCTTCCCTCCTTAACAGTTGTCACATTAGCTCTGCGAGGATCTCCAGCCGTGAAAGATGAATTCGTCGTTATTTAATTTGCAAGTGTGAAAATCAAATATGTCTTTTATTGAGGCGGTATAAATCTTGTTAACTCTAGACCGCCAACTAATCATCGAATACAGCATTCTGGCCATTGTGAACGCTAATCATATCAACTAACTATATTAAAGCGTCATCCGTTAGCTCCCCGGCCTTCGGTAACGGATCGCTACGAAGCGTGCTATAACGTGCTATAATGATATTTCCAAATAACGGCATTAAAGAAAACCAGCTCCGTCCTTTTGTATGATGTTACAATACAAAAAGCCCCACTGACAAAATGGCTAGCCATCGCTTGACGAGATTCTTTGGCGCTTCCAACTGATGTGATTTTAAGTACGAATTAGGCTCGAGTCATCCAGCTGATCCCGCACATAGAGGGCCCTTGAAGCCCCTCTTCTAAAGTCGGCAGCTCGCAAGAAGTGATCAGCACTGGTAATTGGGTTTTATTAGATCTACTTGGAATAAAGAGTTAAAGGCAAAGACGACGCGGCCGTCGGCACCGACGGAGAAATGAAGTTATCGCACTGGAAAAGATTAACACAGCGTATAATGTCGAGTAGGACAAGACGGTAGAGCTGTGTGAATCTTGACAGGCGAATGTTTTATAAAGGACAATGGTACAAAGTCATCGAAACACAAAACCCAAAACAGATCGTAAGGAAATAATTGGTAATTATTAGAACTGTTCTAGAAATGTATCATTGGAGTGCAGGTCTTGTCTTATTTTATAAATGCCATACTAATTATTACTACTGACTTAGATAAAAAAAAGGAAATCATCATCATCGTCGTCGTCGTCGTCATCGTCATCATCATCGTCATCATTGTCATCATTATCGTCATCATCAGCGTCATCATCATCATCATCGTCTTTGTCGTCGTCTCCTCCTCCTCCTCCTCCTCATCATCATCAGCAGTAGCAACACCATAGCAATTCTGATAATAATAACCACCCCACCACTACCATCCCCACTATCTTAATCATCATTGCTTACGTTTTCTAGTTTGATGCACCATCGACCTGGTCGTTCATTATTGCTGCTGTTGTTCAAAATGATATCTTTTACTAATTATTGCAGGTAAAACTACCGACAAATTAAATACCCCGAACAAAAAGAGCAGGTGATTCTTACGATGCTATTTCTTTATCTTTCTAATTATGCAGTCTGAGCAATCTTCAGTGAACCGGAAGTCGTGATGTTCGCGCGCAACAAGCGCACATCCGGTTCGGTGATTGTGGGCCATTAAATAAATGGCGGATCATTTTTCCAAGAAAATTCGAGGCTGCGGTCGACTGGTATAGAATCTTGTGGAAATATATGGGAAAATAAACACGTGTCAATTGATCGTTGAGACTCTAATTACTGCCGTTCCCATAACCTGTTGAAGATCATTGACAAGAAATGGAGCGAACATGATTAAATTAACCGAAATCACAAGAATGGAAATTTATGAAGGTGTTTCTGTGAATAATTAATGAGAAGACATCTGAAGGTGCGTCGTTTTTGTAATTTGGCCTAACTGTGGAATGGTGATTGGAAATTAATTCAGAACAATTTGATATGGCACATCGTTAAATTTGCGCTTTTTATGAATGGGAAAAATAATGTGGACCGTTTTATTTGGCGACATATTTTTATTTTATTTTCTTATTTGTTTCGCGGGATATTTTTTGTCCAATGCGCACACAGTGCGCCCGATATTCACAATTTAGATAGACTTTCACAAACGCATGGAATATATATTAATGTTTTATGACACTCTTAAAGCAAAACGAGAACTCTAAAGTGGCACGACAGTTTGCCTATATTAAATTTATGTGAAAATATCCCTGTTCATGGTGGGGGCGGGGGTGGGGCGATGGGGCTGCGACGTGGGAATGATTTCCGCATAAAAATATCTTACTAACACGATTTGGTACGCTCCCTCAATTGTAAGGTAGTACAATTCGTGAATAAATCGCTTTCAATGTCAATTCTTTACAAGTCTATTTAAAAACGCGAAAGAGATTTTTGAAATTAGATATCGACATCAGAGCGGATTACATGGCTGATGATATAGCGTGACTTTAAAAGTTACTGGTCATGTGTCTTTTTTCTTAGTTTAAAAATGGCTAACCGTGCAGCGTAGGTCAGATAGGAAATACACCGCTTTATGATAAGTGGGAAGTTGTGCTTCACTTTTCACATAGGGCCTCAATAAACATTCTTATGTTATAACAATAAAAGAGACACCAACACATTATAAAAGGAATTCGATTTTTTAAATAAGTGTATTCTTTAAAACGTCCGTGTTTATATTACTTGGATATTTTTTTTAAATTTGGTTTATGTGACGGCGTCTGTAGTTGAGCGTTTAGGGTTGACGTTAATTCAGCGGTTAGTGACGCCCTTTGTTGAGCGGTTAAGCTCATCCGTAGTTGAGCGATAAGGTAGCTGAGTGGTTCGGGACGCCCGACAATTGAGTTATTAGGGACGTCCGAAGTTGAACGATAATAAAACCCTGTAGTTGATGCGGTGCATCGGTGGTTTTTCCTAGTTTTATTTCTTTTATTCCTAACGGTAGCATAATCACGATGCTTATTATAGAGCTGGTATATTTCAAAAAAACAATATCTAAACAGAAACACGTTTCATTGAAGCTAAACCAATAGCTAGAGGTCTGTGTTCGCGCCTGGCCATTAAACAAATGTAATTGCGCCATTAGATATCAACTAGTCCCGGTTGTCAACAGCAGGTGCTTGGGAGAAGACGTATCGTTCCGACATCGGGAAATTAAAGGCGAAATGGTCGCCATTTTGATTACAGTTTCCGTCGCCTGGCCTGATGGAAACGAACTGGCCGTGACATCGCACTGGTTCCTCATTATTTGCTGTTATTCGCCGTGTTGGTTGGTCATAACTATTGTTTCTTGTTCGATTTTTTTTCAAATAAAATGAATACACAGAACAACTAAACAGGTTTTTGCTGTTCTTACAGTAATAAAAAGACAGTGAAACTTTGGATCATTTTTTCTAACAATGATATAATATTGAGACAATAAAACAAGTTTCTAAAATTTTAGAACTCTCATTTTTCTATTTTATTCTTCTAAGTAAAATCACACACAATTAACCATATATACACACCTACTTCGTCACTTATAACAGCACAGCAACAACTTAAACTCTTTCAGCAACAACCACAACTGTAACAAATCAGTTTGCTGTGTAGGGAAACCCTTATAAATAATTCCGTGACTTAATTGCCATCATCAGAGGAAGAAATCAGCATTCATCCCGGCGTTCCGACACTTCCTTACCAGTTGTACGAGTCCCCGCCATTGTTATTTCCCCGAGGACACTAGAAGATTAAATAGCTGGTTTTAATCGGATCGTTTTTGTTTTTATGCATGGTCGTATGCCATTTTGATTGAGACGACCCTTTGTTGATCGCCAGATGGATTAAAGTTCATGACGACGATGATAATGATGGGAAATGAATTAGCAGTAGGAAAAGTTTTTGAACGCGGATTTCAATTTTATCTGTTTCTTTAATGCGAGTTTGTACAAAAATAATAATAATAATAATGATAATAATAATAATAATGATGATGATGATCATAATAATAACAATATAATAATAATAATAATAATAATAATAATAATAATAATAATAATAATAATAATAATAATAATAATAATAATAATAATAATAATAATAATAAAAAATATAATAATAATAATAATAATAATAATAATAATGTTAATAATAATAATAATAATAAGAAGAAGAAGAAGAAGAAGAAGAAGAAGAAGAAGTAGAAAAAGAAGAAGAAGAAGAAGAAGAAGAAGAAGAAGAAGAAGAAGAAAAGAAAGAAGAAGACAAGACATATTATTGAAAAAGTTACCGCCTTTTGAACTTTCCCGAAAAAAGGAACATCATGACATTATATAAAGGGACAATGAATTCTACTTTAAAAGAGAAAGGTAGAACATGGCGCGTTTGGTGCAGACGTGTTCGGTAATATGATGATAATCTGAGATGTGTCCGATCATCTTAAAAAGTTTTTTTTCATGATATTAAGCACTCTGTTGCACATCGGCCTCCATGCCATTCACCTCTGTGATTGGCTTAGAAAGTAGTCCAAATTGACGTAGTTTCTCTCTCTCTCTCTCTCTCTCTCTCTCTCTCTCTCTCTCTCTCTCTCTCTCTCTCTCTCTCTCTCTCTCTCTCTCTCTATGTATATATATATATATGCCATATTGTCCGTTTTTACACGATTCTTGACATTGACAATATAGCAGAGGTGTTTTAGTAAAGTACGAACGACACCTCTGCTTGGAGATTGAATATTAAGAACGACATTTTAAGAAGTTAGTGCAATTTTCTTTAGATCCAGACAGTTCAAATACGGATATTATTTAACCCCCACACATCCAGTCCAATTGTATAATATTACGTGGTATTTTCTTTGCATGTCTGTTTGTTGCTGCGTATTTTTGATCTTGTTTCTTGTAATCTTGATTGCTTTTTGTGACATCAAATAAGCAAAATAAGAAACCACACTAAAAAAAAAACAACAACAAAGAAAAACAACAAAAAACAAAATGAAACAAACAACAACAACAAAAACACAAAACACACACACACAAAAAACACAACAACAATAAAACAACTAAAAAAATAAAAATAAAAAAAAAATAAGAAAAGAAAAGGAAAACGGCTGATAAAGGAAAATAATTTAAAAAAAAATGCTTCATAGAATTTTAAGATAGTAACATACACAATGCTTCTTTCATTTAGGTTTACAAATCGTCATCTCTCAAACATTTGAAGTATCGTGCTAGTAATCTTGTTAAAGCAAAATAGAAATAGCTCCTGGATAAAATGCCACTGGAAACATGGTTCATATATGACGGTAATATGTACAGACAACACTGGAAATGAAAGGTATAAATTGTGGATACTCTACCAAGCCAACTTCTTCAATCCTGAATCTTCTACCCAAACAGAGTAGATCCAGATTACCAAGCCCACCCCCACTCACACTCGGAGTTCACTAATCAGAATCTGTACTATTTGCTGCCGGCTTGCTAGCATGATCTTTTAAATATATGTTCTTGTAGTTATACAAATATGAATTTTAGAATTAATAGTTTTAGTATATTACAATCAGTAAATGTTGCTTACAATATAGCATAATAAGGGATAAAATGCCTTCACATAAATGGAATCTTTTCCCTGATGTAACAACAGCTGACATGTCAAATGTCGGTTCAATTAATTCTTCATTAAAGATTCACACCAAGTTCCTGCCTACAGTAAACCACAGACAATTGATAACGCCGTAATCTTGCCAAATCTCGCATAGACGTGAGTTCGTCACGCGAGCTTTGTCGTGATGCATCAAAAATATTCTGCGGAGATCAGAAAATAGTCCTGTCAATTTGGCATTCGGTAAATTGTTCTTTTGTGTCGAGAAAAAGTAGTCGTCGCTGCTTATTTGTTTGGTAATCTCTTTTAAATTTTACGTAGGATATTTCGCCAAAGAATTAAATGGAAAGATAAAACGATTAGACAAAGCATGCTGTAGAGTTAAAACAAACACGTCTGATCGATACGTTTTCTTAGTGAAATAAATACTAATGACTGGATTCTCGGTAGTTCCTATTTTAGCTTTGTTAAAGTGCCAAACCCACTTCATGATTTTAAATACAACGTTATATATCTATATTAAACTTATAAGACATACACAAATATCACGACCTTAACTTGGGAACATTTAATTTTGAGTTGACAATTTTATTCTTCACAGAAATAAAATACTATTCGATAAGTGTCAATTCGTAACCCCGTGTATCATAATTGATTCCAAACGATAGTTTTAACCTTAAGGAATTTGACAGTTAACACCAACGATTATTTGATATCATCTAGGTAGATTTAGGAAAAATTTTCATGTTTATTTATTAAACTTTAGGCAACATTTTCTAAAGACTAAATCGGTAATCTAAACATTATGGTGCAGTTTAGGTCTTGACCTATTTTGGACCTATTTTGGCTGAACTTTTATAATTATTTCTCATTCGTAGAAGCCTCGCTGTCAAGCCATTACTCACCCTGCCCGTCACCTCTGAAGGTATCCAACCTGATCGCACCGTCTCCCGGGATCGTGGTTTCCGTGCCAACCCACGTCGAAAAGATCCCCTCACCACTGGGTAGTAAGCGGGTATCCCCCGGGCTTGTGTGTCTGGTATGCGGAGACACTTCATCCGGTAAACATTACGGTATGTAGACATACTTGTCGAAATGGTATCAAAGGATAACATATTAAAACCTGGATGGGATTTTCTTGTTCAAGTAGAGAATATGACAAAGGAGGAAGGAACTTGTCAGGGTAAAAATATTGATAGCAACTGATTTTTACCAAAAATGGCGGAAATAGCATTGTCCGTTGAAATACGTTTCGGCCATATTTTTGACAAGAACTAACAAATATAGATAGCAGGGAGGTGATGTTATGAGGCTTCGAGATCCAATAAACAAACATTTTAAGACCGTCCGGAATACCATATACATAATATAAATTCTTGCTTTGCTGCTGTTGTATAAAGAACCAGGTGACGGGTAGCGCAATTGTCGGGTGTTGGCATCATGTACGTTGGCGTACATAGGCCACGACATACCAAAGTCGTAAATAATGGTCATTAACATAGCGCCTTTGCTAACGCACAAACAACTATGAGGGTAGTTCACCGACTGGTCGGCTTGGTGTCAGGATAATGTGACGGGTTGTGGTATCATGCAGCACGTTCACAACATGCTATACTCGGTGAAGGCATTACTATATCTACCTCGGATAACTAACGATTGTTAGTGTGACTATTTTTTCCCTCTCTGACCTCTTGCCTAATTTCCCAACAGGAATCCTGGCATGCAATGGTTGCAGCGGTTTCTTCAAGAGGAGCGTGCGTCGAAAACTTATCTATAGGTATGTTTTTGTATAAGAATTAATTAAAAAAAAATCACATACAAACACAGAGTTGTGATCAGTATAACTAGGCTGAGCTATATAGGAAGATCTTAGACGCCTCCACATCCCGCACCGCCCCGCTCGCCCCCCCCCCCCCCCCCAAAAAAAAATAAAAATAAATAAAATTTAGTTTTCACACCGAACATGACTCGACTCCACCAATGATGGCACGAGGAGTTAGAAATTGTTGACTTCAGCTTCTGGGTCACGGTCACCCTTAAACCCCTCATTGTAAATGGTGGTCCTAAATGTTTAACATAAACTTTCGTTAGCAAAGATATATGCCCTATCTCTTTCTTTAGCAATGATAAATGCTATATCTCTTTCGTTAGCAAAGATAGATGTCTTATCTCTTTCGTTAGCAAGGATAAATGCCATATCTCTTTCGTTAGCAAGGATAAATGCCATATCTCTTTCGTTAGCAAGGATAAATGCCATATCTCTTTCGTTAGCAAGGATAAATGCCATATCTCTTTAGTAGCAAAGATAGTACCATATTTCTTTCGTTAGCAAAGACAGATGCCATATCTTTTTCATTAGCAAAAGTAGATGCCATTGCTTTTTCGTAAGAAAACATAAAGAAATACCGAAACAGAGGAGGTCGAAACAATGAAAACACTTTTAAAAGTTAAAAATGGAATGGTTTACCCGATGTTTTAACGATATCACAAGGATAAATGACGTTATCTTTTCAAACGTTTAAATAATATTTTATAATAGTTTGTTGAATACCATGCTATATAAACACGACCTGTATTAGTGGATAAACGATATAAATCAATTCAAAAAGCACGGATAAATTTTCTCGCCATAACAAACAGTGATATGGATAGAAGGTGTCGTTTCTTTTTAATAAAACTTTCTTTTTTATTTCGATGGATTGTGTACTTTTATGTATAAAGAAAACAAAGATAACGATTTAAAAGAATTCAAATTTATAATTATAAACAACCGTAAGTAATATCAATGTACATGTATTGAAATAGTAACTACATGTTTGTTATCAATTACTTACAAATTATTTGTTTTTAATGTCTATTGAAATTAACAGAAGTCGGTATTATTATTATTGATAAATTAATAACAATACTAAATAATGTTTGCCTTTCCCAATTTAATAAGGATTAATTTTACTTTCTTTTTAAGGAGTGTCTTTATGAAAAAAATAGTTATCGAACTCTTCCTATAAGTTTGAAATTTCAAATCGTCTACAAGTAAAGTTCAATGTCGACCTAGGGGAGATAATAAGTATATTATCAAAGTAAAAATGACATGGGTTATCCTTCTTATTGTCTCTTTTCTGTTAACGTATTTAAAATTAGAAATAGAAAAGTAAAGGAAATATATTGATAATATAATATAGTCCCATGACAGATGTATTTACTTTATGAAGTCTTGTGCAGCATTACAATTTTTATTTCAATTTATTAACCCTTTGTCTTTTTTGTAGAAATCAGTTAATCGTTGAAAAAGCTTTTCATCATCATTAAAACGTGTAAAATTCATCAATGATTAATTGACAATTCAACCCATCCTCAATTATACCATATTCTTTTCAATTAAAATCATATTCATAATACAAAACATATAAACGTTTATATTATTTATTAAATAATTTTATATAGAAAGATATTTTATTTATTCTGTTATTGTCAGCCCAATAATACATTTATTTTGTTTTTATTTTATTTATTTATTTATTTTTTCTACCCAAGGTGTCAGGCCGGGACGGGACTCTGTGTGGTGGACAAGGCTCATAGGAACCAGTGCCAGGCTTGTCGCCTTAAGAAATGTCTCCAGCTTGGTATGAACAAAGACGGTTAGTATCACATTAATAATAATGGTGGTCAAAATATCTATAACACAATAACTTTTATAATGATATTGATATTACTACTACTACTACTACTACTATTACTACTACTACTACTACTACTACTACTACTACTACTACTGCTGCTGCTGCTGCTGCTGCTGCTGCTGCTGTTGCTGCTACTACTACTTCTACTATTACTACTGATAAAACTTCTACTACGACTACTACTGCTTCTACGACAACTACTGTTACTACTTCCACTATTACTACTTCTACTACTACTACGACAACTACGGCTACTACGACTACTACTATTACTACTACTTCGACTACTACTATTGCAAATACTATTGGTACTCCTCCTCCTGCTACTGCTGCTGCTTCTACTACTACTTCTACTGCTACTACGACTACTACTACCACTACTTCTACTGCTGCTACTACTACTACGACTACTAGGGCGACTATTACGACCGTGACTACTACGACAACAATAACAACAACAACTACTACTACTACTACTACTACTACTTCTACGACTACTACCACCGTCATTAATAATAATAATAAAAATAATAATAAAAATAATAATAGTAATAATAATAATAATAATAATAATAATAATAATAATAATAATAATAATAATAATAATAATGAAAAATGGTTGTAATGATGATAAAAATGACAATATATGAATTTACACTGATAATAATAATTAAGGAAACGATGATAAACGATTATTTATATATTTATGATTTTGATGATGATGCAGATTGGTGCAGAAGTTATTTCTAGTTTACATCTGGTCACACATTCTTCATTATTTGTCTAATTCCCGATCCACAAACAACAACAACAACAAAACAACTGCGCACATTATTTAAAAAAAATATAGTGAAACACATCGACATGTTGCTCATAGGATTTTATCATATTTCCTTTTTATAAATTTGTCATTTTTATGTCAGATATGCCAAGACAATTTCAAAATTTCAAAACGAACCACCTTATGTAAAAACCACAGTCCGCTGAAGGCAACGCCTGCCTATATAGCGGCGCTTAATGGTTATCATCTTCATCGACTAGCTGTCCAGAACGAACGGCAGCCCAGAAATACAGCCCAGATCCGACACGATCAGCTCGACTCGGGGCTTGATTCCGGTATGGGCGTCACCCAAGCGACCGTGTCGGCCACACACCCGGCATTCAGCCCGGCGGCAAACCACCGCTTCTTGTCTCACATGATTACCAGCGACAACAGCGCCAAGATGGAACATGATAACGACAGTAAGTTGTCACTTACTTGAAATGTGATAAGTCAACATTGACATGTAGCTTACATATCGGTTTACTGATGCGTTCATCACTCATTATTTTGTCGTCAAATTTTCACATAAACCCAGAGGTCGTTGAACCTTTTTCTTCATCAATTATTAGCTGAAACAGTATGACCATAATTGTGCCGGTATGATGTAACAAAACAAAACAACAATTAACAACTACAACAACAGAACAACAACAACTAAAACAACAACAATGCACACACTTGAAAAAAAACATAATCTGATCAAGTTTTACCTTGCCTTTATTGACAAAGATTATTTGTATATTGTTCCATTTGGACATGAGTGTTGTGTATATTGTATAATAATACCCTGCTATGTGCCTACTAAAATACTGGTAACTGATCAAGAATGTACTGTAACTGTTAACGTCTTATCATCAGGAGATACTATATCGCTGTAGTTTTATATGACATGCCTGTTTTCTAAAACATAAAATGAAAGTATCGTCCTTAAAGAATCCATCCGACCACATGGCAAATGGTACGTTTCATATCAAAGCGCTTAACATTTTATATTGTTGGCGAATCCTTATTCGTTTCGATCGTAAAAAAGACAACATATGAGCAAATATATAAAAACGCACACAAAAAGTTTAATATGCTTTAGGTCGTGACGACACGATTGACGTCACAGGATTAGAGCAGGACCGCAGCAATCAACATGGCGGCCATTATGGCGGTTATAACGAAAGCCATGGCTTTTACCCGTTGGCGGGACAGGAGACAATGTATGAATGCTCCGCTCGCCTGCTCTTCATGGCTGTCAGATGGGCGAAGAATCTTCCGTCGTTTGCTAATCTTCCCTTTAGAGACCAGGTAATAAAACCTTTAACTTGCTGGTTGTTAACCTAATGACAATAAATATATTTTAAATCCATATAACATCAGAACGAAAAATAATAATTTATATTGTGAAAATTCATGCCACGAATTTTATTAAAGTTGCTATACACACCGTCTCTCTCGTCATTTTCCCAGGTTATCCTTCTGGAAGAAACCTGGAGTGAACTTTTCTTGCTTTGCTCCATACAATGGTCTATGCCGATGGATTCTTGCCCGTTGCTTGGCAACCCTGATCAAAACCAATCAAAATCAAGCTCTCTTGCGGCGGAGATACGATTACTACAGGAAATATTTGCAAGATTCAAGACAATTGGTGTGGATCCAGGCGAGTTTGCTTGTCTGAAAGCGGTTTCCCTGTTCAAACCAGGTACAATTTATACATCACATATACTTTATGATCCAAAAATGGTACGCAGCATAATTTACAATTGTTTAAATGATGATATGAAAAATTAATTTATTTTTCCAAATGAGTATTCCCTTTACCCTGATATATGTCTCTTTAGTATCTCTGAAGGACGAATGGCCAGTAACGTAAACATTATTAAAACAGTTTTAAACTATGCAGTTCCATACACAAACTATGTCTGAAAACTAATATTATATTATATTTTGTTCGACTTTTTTCTATCATTAGCACACCAGCCGTGATTTCTTTGCTTGATCTATCACCGACGCAAAATGAAATTATTGTTTATTCTATTTTTAGAAAAAAAAACCCCGGAAACTAAGCTGTTTATTCTATTTTTGGAAGCACATGCATATTTCTTTACATTTTGTTCTTAGAGACCCGTGGTTTAAAAGATCCTCATCAGGTGGAGGGGCTGCAAGACCAGGCGCAAGTGATGTTAGGACAGCACATCAGGGCACAGCACCCCACCCAGCCTGTCAGGTAAGAAGCTTTATCGGTCAGTTTGCAACTCTAGTTCTATAGCACATCTGAACACAGCACGGCGCCATCCCAGCCAGCCTGTCAGGTAGGTGACCTTAACTGTCAGTAAGCAATCCTAGTTCTTTAGCACATCTGAACACAGCACGGCGCCATCCCAGCCAGCCTGTCAGGTAAGTGAATTTAACTGTCAGTAAGCAATCCTAGTTCTTTAGCACATCTGAACACATCACGGCGCCATCCCAGCCAGCCTGTCAGGTAAGTGACTTTAACTGTCAGTAAGCAATCCTAGTTCTTTAGCACATCTGAACACATCACGGCATGATCCCAGCCAGCCTGTCAGGTAGGTGACCTTAACTGTCAGTAAGTAATCATAGTTCTTTAGCACATCTTGACACAACACGGCGCGATCCCATCCAGCCGGTCAGGTAAGTGACTTTAACTGTCAGTAAGCAAACCTAGTTCTTTAGCACATCTGAACACAGCACGGCGCCATCCCAGCCAGCCTGTCAGGTAAGTGACTTTAACTGTCAGTAAGTAATCCTAGTTCTTTAGCACATCTTGACACAACACGGCGCGATCCCATCCAGCCGGTCAGGTAAGTGACTTTAACTTCAGTAAGCAATCCTAGTTCTATAGCACAATTGGACACAGAACGGAGCCATCTTATCCAGCCAGGTAAGTGGCGTTATCGGTCAGTATACAACCCTATCTCAGTAGCACATCTGGACACAGCACGGTGCACATCATGTAAATTGCGTTATAAGTCAGTATGCAATCATATTTCTATAGCACATCTGGACACAACACGGTGCACATCAAGTAAATTGCGTTATAAGTCAGTATGCAATCATATTTCTATAGCACATCTAGACACAGTACGGTGCACATCAAGTAAGTGGCGTTATAAGTCAGTATGCAATCATATTTCTATAGCACATCTGGACACAGCAAGGTGCCCATCAAGTAAATTGCGTTATAAGTCAGTATGCAATCATATTTCTATAGCACATCTGGACACAGCACGGTGCACATCAAGTAAACTGCGTTATAAGTCAGTATGCAATCATATTTCTATAGCACATCTGGACACAGCACGGAGCCCATCAAGTAAACTGCGTTATAAGTCAGTATGCAATCATATTTCTATAGCACACTTGGACACAGCATGGTGCCCATTAAGTAAATTGCGTTATAAGTCAGTATGCAATCATCTTTCTATAGCACATCTGGACACAGCACGGTGCACATCAAGTAAATTGCGTTATAAGTCAGTATGCAATCATATTTCTATAGCACATCTGGACACAGTACGATGCATATCAAGAAAGTGGCGTTATAAGTCAGTATGCAATCATATTTCTATAGCACATCTGGACACAGCACGGTGCACATCAAGTAAATTGCGTTATAAGTCAGTATGCAATCATATTTCTATAGCACACTTGGACACAGCACAGTGCACATCAAGTAAGTGGCGTTATAAGTCAGTATGCAATCATATTTCTATAGCACATCTGGACACAGCACGGAGCCCCATCAAGTAAATTGCGTTATAAGTCAGTATGCAATCATATTTCTATTGCACACTTGGACACAGCATGGTGCCCATCAAGTAAATTGCGTTATAAGTCAGTATGCAATCATATTTCTATAGCACATCTGGACATAGCACGGTGTCCATCAAGTAAATTGCGTTATAAGTCAGTATGCAATCATATTTCTATAGCACATCTGGACACAGCACGGTGCCCATCATGTAAATTGCGTTATAAGTCAGTATGCAATCATATTTCTATAGTACATCTGGACACAGCACGGTGCACATCAATTAAATTGCGTTATAAGTCAGTATGCAATCATATTTCTATAGCACATCTGGACACAGCACGGAGCCCATCATGTAAATTGCGTTATAAGTCAGTATGCAATCATATTTCTATAGTACATCTGGACACAGCACGGTGCACATCAATTAAATTGCGTTATAAGTCAGTATGCAATCATATTTCTATAGCACATCTGGACACAGCACGGTGCACATCAATTAAATTGCGTTATAAGTCAGTATGCAATCATATTTCTATAGCACATCTGGACACAGCACGGTGCCCATCAAGTAAATTGCGTTATAAGTCAGTATGCAATCATATTTCTATAGCACATCTGGACAAAGCTCGGTGCCCATCAAGTAAATTGCGTTATAAGTCAGTATGCAATCATAATTCTATAGCACATCTAGACACAGCATGGTGCCCACCAGGTAAGTGGCGTTATCAGTCAATATGCTATCCTAGTTTTATAGTTCGACTGGACATAGTAAGGTGTCAACCAGGTAAGTGACTTTAACGGACAGTAAGCAATCCTGGTTCTATAGCACATCTGGACACAGCACGGTGCCTTCCCATCCAGCCTGTCAGTTTAAAGGGCGTCATCAGGCAGTATGCAATCCTAGTTCTATGTGCCTCTTATAGAATATAATTTCAATGGTGGAAAACGTATGGCTTACAAAAACAAGAAATTGTTCGGCCAGACCTTTCTCAGAGAAAAAAATAACGTATATGCCAGTTAAAAGTGTAGCTTACAATTATAAAAACAGCAGCAGACATTAATAGGAATCCACAGCTGTTTTGCGAAGTCATATTTAACAAAAGAAAGCGAGAATACCAATGTTTATAATGCAGATTACAATTTTAAAAAAGCTGTAGCCGAACACAAAGAAGAAAGCAAAGTAGGAGATTTAGTTCCCATCCTCCTAGCACAGCTATCGTTCGTTACTCTTGCGTATTTATGTAATGAACCGACAGTGTCAGAAAGTGTCTAGTTCCCAGGATACTCATTTACTTCGATACGACGCATGCTCTCTATGGCGTCTTGTATATCGAACATCCGTTATCTTTCTTGTTAATCCCTGGACTGAGGTTATATAATCTTCAAAATAACAATTTTCCATTATGTTCCACTTTATTTGATTCCTTATTTGGCATTTTTACAGACATTTAATTACTATGACGTTATAACTAAATTATACTAAATTTCATATTTCTAATAACTATATTTCAGGTTCGGGCGACTTTTGTTGATGTTGCCATCATTACGTTTTATCTCCTCAGACAAGATTGAAAAGATTTTCTTCGGTCGAACAATCGGAAACACTCCAATGGAAAAACTACTTTGTGACATGTTTAAAAGTTGAACTCAAATTTTTAATTGATAAATTTGATTAAGCGAGGTATAAAAGACAGAAGTGAAGTATTTTAACGCGAAAATGACGTATATAAAAAGAGCTGGCGGGTTCAAAAGCGAAAATGGTGTCCATATAAGTGGGTCTGTCAGGTTTAAAAGCAGAAATGACGTTTAAGTGGGTCTATCGGGTTTAAAAAGGGAAATGACTATGTCAAAGGCAAACGTGACGTTATTAAATACAGTAGATAAATACGTGAAATGTGTCTTTTGTTTGTTTACAAATTCGTACATATATCATAACATTTGAGAAGAAAGACATATTTGTGATTGTAAAGATCGTTTGTATATCATTAACAAGATTGAACATATTTTCTTTGATCGAACATTCTGAAACACTCCGCTGGAAAAAAAATCTCTGTGACATGTTTAAAGATTGAATCTAAATATTTAATTGACGGACAACTTGGTTAAAGTGGCGTATAAAAGATAAAAATTGTAAAGATTGTAAAGTTCGTATATCATTGAACCATGTGATTAAGTTACAAAGACTCACAAAGACTCACAGTGGACAGTGAACACCTTTGTTGATAAATAATGACACAAAATTTGAAATGCAGTGAAATACTGAATGCTTGATTGTTCATTTTTGTTTGAAGTTTTATAGTTTAATTTTAAGAACATACAATTCTTGGTTATTATTGTTGCAGGATGTTTGTGTATAAAAATTAAAATACATATCCTTTTTTTTTACTTATTTGGGAATTGGGAATTCTGCATGACTTTCCATTTCTTTGCATTACTAAAGTTTCACTAAACTTTGATATACAGGCGTTTCAAAAGATTTTTACCTATTATATGTTTTGATGCTATAGATGTAAACAAATGTAAATAAAAAATATTACATATATCATCATTTATATGCTTGTATTGCATTTTTGTAACTCTTGTGACAAATAAATGTATTTATTATGTCATGCAAATCTTGAAAGTGTTTCCTTTCATATTGCACAATCACATACAATATACTGTGGTTGTAATACTTAATTTATATTGATTATATAAAGGTTTTAAGATAATATAAGTATACTCAGTATGGGGATTCTGCTTTCTTATATTAAACATACAATACATAGTACATAAAATTCTATAACTAATTGAAACGTGCAATTATACGGAATAAACTTGTATTTACAGTGTGTAAACATATTAATTCTAACAAAATAATAAACAAAATGTCAGACATAACACTGTCCAATATCATAATCTCTAACAAATATAAAATAGACATATCATAGTAATGTTTATATATATATATATATATATATATATATATATATATATATATATATATATATATATATATATATATATATATATTTATATATACATATATATATATATATATATATATATATATATTTATGCTCTATTGTGTACATATTAATCATATATAATTTTGAAAACGAGTAATGAAGTCACATGATTACCCGAGCGCTTGAGACTGTTCAGCATTCACTTGGAGCGGGTTTTTTGTCACCAAGGTTACAGATTTTGAGCAAAAACTAAAAAAACTGTAAAGCAATCCATACATATCTTAAACGAATGAACAAGAGAAAGGCAAGTTAAAACAATGTCAACAAAATAACTAAAATGTCTTCAGTATTTTCACAATAAAACAAAAAGTAACACTTTACCTAACTGGCAAATTACTATTTTATGAAGAAGATCCCACATATCTAAGTAAGGTAAGACCTTTTGATAAAAATAAATCTGTCTTCACGACCATATCTTATGCTTTCTCGCAATACAGTAGATTCCTTCTCACAACATCTCAACAACAACTTTAAAAATAAAAGAACATTTTTGAACAGAGAAAAAATATGTCTTGACATTTAAACGACGTTGTTTGTGGTTGTGGCTTTAGTCGTGAGTGATCTTGCAGTGGACTTTTTATTGCTGTTGTGCTTTTGTTGTGCTTTTGTGCATCTTGATTCACAATGGGAAAGCATAATGGATCCAAGGCCAAGAGGGGTAGTGACGCCATCACCCCACCCACTGTCGAGATTTAGCGTCCAGCATTCACACCCCAAGCGACCGTGTCTCACGTGAGTACAGGTGTACAAAACCCGCTTACACAGCCAACACAGCATGGATATCAGCAAATAAACGTCCCACTCAACTCTGTGTACCCTTTTCTACAATCAGCGATCTTTCCCCAAACACCAGTTCAACAACAGTCATTGTTGCCGACATACTTTCCTCCAAGTCCTGTGTTTGAGCAATCAGCATCAACACCTGGTACATGTAATACATCTACATCTACCTTAGATCACATGGCTTCATCCCTACAAACAATTGTCAAACGTCTTGATGGAATTGACTCAAAGTTGGCACAACTTTCATCCATCCAGGCTAGTATTATTCAAATCAGTCAGCGTCTTGATAGCATGGACTCCCGCATCAATGACATTGAACAGTCAACAGCTTTTGGTTCTTCAAAGTTTGACCTTATAGAACAATCTACAAAGAAACACGACCATGATCTGTGTAGCCTTAAATCCAATATCAACAGACTTAACGACGAATTGGACGACCTAAAATGTCGCTCCATGCGGGACAACCTTCTTTTCTTTGGAATTCCTGAGTATCCCTGGTCTGACCCAAATGCACATATTCACAGTACGTCAAATACCTCACCGTCCGAGACTTCCAATACACAGGGTCCAGCAAAGACTTCTTCCGCCACACTTGATGATGACTGCCGTGCCAAAGTTCTGCATTTCTGCGAAGATGTATTGAAAATCCCCAATCCATCCACTCAATTGTACATTGAGCACGCACATCGGGTCGGGTACCCAGCACTCGGCAAAAAACGGCTAATTGTAGTAAAGTTTAACTCTGACTCGAAAAATATTATAAAAAATCACATAAAAAAGTTGACTTGAATAATCACAGTACAATGTTGCCGATCGATATCCCCCGGAAGTTAAAGACAGGCGCCAGATTCTCATTCCAGTCACGATTGAGGCACGAAGACAAGGCAAGCGTGCTGTTTTGGTCCGGGACAAACTGTATATTAACAATGTTCTTTATAGCCCGGAGAGCGTCCCATCCGCCAGTCAAAGTTAGGCAGCACGAGAAAAGTGTGACTTTTCCATACTCTCGTGGAACGTCAATGGTCTGAAGTCGAGCTTATCTGACAATGACTTTATTCAGTTTGTAACACGCTTTGACTTAGTTTTTTGTTGTGAAACTTGGGGAAAATCCTATGATAACTTTCATATTCCTGGCTTCCATAAAATATCTGTTCCACGTCCTCAAAGTCTTTTAATTAACACCAGGCGTGGGCATGGTGGAATATGTTTGTTTTATAAATCGAGTCTTAACAATTGTTTTGAAGTTGTGAGAATGATATGTCCGGATTTATTTAGATAAAATTCCCGAATCATTATCTTAACACCCCTAAAGACCTGTACATGTGTTTTTGTACATACCACCTGCAAATAGTCCGTATTTTAATACACATTCAATTGGTTACTTCGAACAGTTAGAGAATGACGTAAGAGTCTTTAATAACATAGGCTTCGTCTGCGTCATTGAAGATATAAACGCTAGATGTGGCCTAAAGTCTGATGTTATGATAGACCCAGAAAAGTCTGATAGATTTATTTGTCAAATTAATAACCAAACATTCACGAATTCTAGCTTACCTCAACGAAGCTGTATGGATAAAACTGTTAAC
Source organism: Sinonovacula constricta (assembly GCA_007844125.1). Taxonomy (NCBI): domain Eukaryota; kingdom Metazoa; phylum Mollusca; class Bivalvia; order Cardiida; family Solecurtidae; genus Sinonovacula; species Sinonovacula constricta. The sequence continues at coordinate 36,229,748 of CM017559.1, forward strand.
TCACATGGTCACGCTCTGATTAATTTGTGTTTGTCTAGCGGTCTTCGTATTGTCAATGGACGTATTGGAAATGACCATGGTATAGGCAATTACACATTTATGTCTGATCTAGGTACCAGTGTAATTAATTATGTATTATTCACAGAAGAGTTATTTCCCTTTATAAGTAAATTTGTAGTGCATGATTTGCACGTAGTGTCGTCGCATGCACCTATTCAAATAGATTTATCCGTTGAATTTGATCTTCCAAATAATAATAAAAATGATAATTGTACATATGTAGATAAGTTAATACATGATCAGAACAAAAGAAAGAAAAGTATACATAGATGTTGTTAACTGTCAACACGAGTCTTTAAATTCAATAGTTGACCAACTGTGTAACCAATTAGTTACACTGGATGATGCCATAGACTCCATAACTACTAAATTATATGATGCAGCATATTCTGTTTTTGGCAAGTCGTTAAAGTATTTTCCAGACAAAAGTAAGAATAAGTCAATAACTTGTAACAATGAATGGTTTAACAGTGAGTGTTCTGCTGCAAGGAGAGAATTTCGTTCTGCTTGTGCTAAATATAAAAGGACTAAGACTGCAACAGACTTGAATGATGTTAAAAGGTTACACAGAGCCTATAGATGTGTTATAATAAAGGAGGCTAAAGCTGCATTTAATTGTAAACAAAAACGGCATTTACACGAATTATCAAAATCTGATCCTTAGAAGTTTTGGTCTAAAATTAAGAAAATTAAAAGTAGTAACAATAGAGAATCCAATGTTGCAGCTGATGATTTTCTCATTAATTTTAAACAATTGTTTTCTAATGATAACACTTTTTTAAATGGCGATATAGAGGACGACTTAACTGAGGGCTCTCTCTCTCTGATATTAATATTGATTCTCTTGAATGTGAGATAAACATAGACGAAGTTAAGTCCGCTACTGGCTCTTTAAAAAGAGGCAAAAGTGGGGGACTCGATAGGTTGGTTCCTGAATTATTTATTGACTGCATTGATGGTTTGTCTCCTCTTCTTTGTAAATTGTTCAATTATATTTTTACAACAGGTATCTCTCCAACAGAGTGGAATAAGGCAATAATTGTTCCCGTTACCCAAAAAGGAGACCTGAATGTTGTTAATAATTATAGAGGAATAGCTTTTAACAAGTATTTTTTCTAAAATATTTTCACAGATCATTAATAAAAAAGACTGACTGGTTGGGCTGATACTCATGAAATTCTAAACGATTTTCAATACAGGTTTAGAAAAAATAGAAGTACTGTCGACTGTGTATTTGTACTTAACGGTATAATCGATAAAGTTGTAAATTATGATAAGCAAAAAGTTATTTTGCTGTTTTATTGATTTTAAAAAAGCCCTTGATTTTGTATATAGAAATGGGATGCTTCTTAAATTGATACGAAGTGGTTGTTCGTCTAAAATGTTACACATACTGCAATCAATGTATAAAAATGTTAAAAGTTGTGTAAGAGTTAATGGCAACTTCTCCGATTTCTTTGATAGTTTCTCCGGGGTAAAGCAAGGCGAAGTATTATCCCCTCTATTGTTTTTGTTCTTTATCAATGATTTGTATGAGTTTATGATGTCATCTGCTCATGTAACCGCATATGACAATTATCGACGGGACTGATTTGTTTTTGTTATTATTTGCCGACGATACTGTTCTCTTTTCAAAAACGGCAGAGGGACTCCAAACTTTGGTAAATGTATTGAATTCTTTTTGCAAAATGTGGGAATCGAAGTCAACGTACCTAAATCTGCAGTTATGGTTTTTGAGAAAGAATGTCGGACTAGGATTGCTGGTACTGTTTCTATTGTGTACAATAACGAACTATTTCAAAATGTGAGTGAATTTACGTATTTAGGTGTTACTCTGAAATCGAATTGTTGTTTTTACCAATCACAAAAATACCTGGCTGATAAAGCATTAAAAGCGACATTCTCTTTAAACTCCTTGTTTGATTTTATGTCTCTAAATACAGTAGATAAGTTAAAATTGTTCGAAAGTATGATTCTTCCCATTTTATGTTATGGGTGTGAAATTTAGGGTTTTTATAAGTCAGGTGACATCGAACGCATCCACATTAAATTCTTCATTAAGCAAATTTTGTCTGTCAACCAAGAAACATGCAACAACTCTGTCTATGATGAACTGGGTAGATTCCCGTTGTTGATTATACGCAAAGTCCGTTTAATTAAGTATTGGTTTAAACTTAACAAATATACCAATTCCCTACAGTACCGACTCGCCTTTTAACTGACAATGAAGGTAATTTCATATTAAAGTTGACACAAAATATAAAAAAGTTGTTTGAAAACCTAGGCTTGTCATATATTTTCAACAACAGATTGTGTAGTAATAACTGTGTTAATCTTGCTGTACAGAGAATATTAGACCAATATGTTCAGTGTTGGTTTAATTCGATTGAAAATTCTAGAAAACTAGAAACATTTTGTCTTGTTAAGAATACATTTGAATTTGAGCCCTACATTGATATTATCGATAATAATCAACACCGTATTGCTTAAAGTCGTATTAGATTATCATGCCATAAACTTGCTATTGAAGAAGGTCGTTATAAAAACATAGAAAGACACAATAGAATTGGTAAATTATGTAATATGAAGGTAGTGGAAACGACTACCATTTCGTCTTAGTATGTCCGTTTTTAGAGATTTAAGAAGTTTATTTCTGCCCTCTTATTTTTGCTCTTTTCCTACAATTCATAAATTTGAATTATTATTCCAGAGCAGGAAACCATATTTAATTAAGAACCTTTATAAATTTATATATCCGTCTTTTTCTAAAAGGGAAACTACGCTTCAACTTAATAATTAATAATCGATACTTGTTTATGAAAATTCATATTGTTACTATAAAATCCATCTTGACCTTTTTTGCATTTGTATTTGTAAATGCTCATTTCACACTTTTCTCTCTTTAAACAAATATCTGTTTACTTATTGACGCCATGTTATGATGTTCTGGCAATGAACTGTATGTTTATGCCAATAAATAAATTGAATTGAATTGATAAAATCGATATGGATGTGCTGACCCTTAATTAAACCAGTTCCAAGTACGATAGTACGTGACCAACCTAATTTATCGTTTGTATATGGAATAATCAAAAGTTAGTATCTAAACCGTGTGTATACAGAACGGTCAATAAATTGTATCTGTTCTAAATAACCGTTAGTATACATAACGGTCAATAGAATATATCTATTCTAAATTACAGTTTTAGAACGATAAAAAGAATATATAGCTGCTCTCAATTACCGTTTTATACAGACCGGTCAATATAATATATCTGCTTTAAATTACATTTTTATACAGAACGGCAAATAGAATATATCTATTCTAAATTACCTTTTGTATAGAGAACGATCAATACAATATGTTTACTCTAAATTAACGTTTGTATACAGAATGATTGATAGAATGTATCTGTTCTAAATTACCGGTAATTATACATTGCATAAAGAACGATCAATAAAATACATCTGCTCAAAATTACAGACTGTTTACATGACGATAAATAGAATACATATCCTCTAAATTACCTTTTGTATACAAAGAATTAATAGAATCTATCTGTTTTAATTACCCTTTAATTACACTTTAGAATAATTACCGAAGAAAGGTGGCGGCAGTTTGATTTTCATAGGTTCGTTGCCTCTTTTGCCAATTGATCGAGTAGAAATCTCGAAGTTTTGCAACAAATCCTCATACTCCTCTGTACAGTTAACATTAATTGCATCGATAACAGATCGACTAAAGACTCGGACCAGAAAATTTCGGAAGGCTTGGTTAACCACCTTGCCACCCCCGGCCCACCACTAGCAGTGCGAAGTTCAGACAGTTTATCTTTGTCCTCTACAACATTAACAGTGGTGTCAACAGTTCCGCCTGCAGTAAGTGCAAATTAGTTCCTATTGACATTTAGTTAACCACCTAATGACATCCGACGGAAATGGAAACAAAACTAACAAAAGAAAAATTCAGTAAAAATTATGAAATAAAATTAACACGTTACTGTTTCCAAACACACACAGTGGGTTTCCGTGGTCTAGCTGTAAATTTCGGTCACATAGAACCTTTCAGTACCTCACTGCCCAGGTTCGAATGCCAAACGATTCAGAAACACCCATACGAGGATATTTCTATTCCAAAATCTTAAGACATATTTTGAGTCTTTTTTTGTTATAATGTGTAAAGCTTGGAGCGGTCATTATAAATAAAATCGTGTCTGTTTGAGAAAATCCAAACAAAATCAAATAAAATACCCACCGCTAACGTCAACGACGAGAAACTTGTCTGCGGCTTGGAATGTCGTCACTTGGTAAATCTCACGTGCCTGTTGGGTACCAGTCATTTGAAACCGGATATTTCGACTGTATATTGCTGCCACTTCCGGTTCTAGGGCTAGTTGTAAATCATCCGTATGAATGCCGGCCTGCAGTGAGACGTTTTGCACATTCTGGTCATGATAACGATAGTAAGTAAAGAAATCATGTCAGATTGAAATGTCGTTAGATTAATTATGGAAGCAATACCATGTGTTTGGGTCGTCAGATTAAAGGTGGTATCCAAACAGTTTGCCATATTAAATAATGTACAAGTACCTTACCTCTGTGCTGCAGATTTTGTGCATAATTGCTGTACAAACTTAAACTTTAGAGTAAGTAAAATTTATTTAATGTTGTTTATTATCGTGCTTCAGTGGTTAGACAGTACAACGCGTGAAAATATTGCTTAAAATCCTCGTTATTTCCAATTCTATAATTAAGCTAGATGTGGGTTTTAGATAAAATAGGTATAGACGTCAGAGCTTATTACCAGGATGATCATTTAATGTCATCTCAAAATTTATAAGTCACGTGGTTTTCCTAGTTTTAAAATAGATAATTGTGCAGTGTGGCTCGGATAGGAAACATGTTTATAAAAAGTTAGGGAGGCATTATGCTTTGTTTTTCACATGTATATAACATCAATAATCAGCATTTCGCTGAGTTTTTTCAGGTAACAATAATTAAGTTGCGTGAGATAAAAATGGTCCAGCCTGCCAAATAACAAAGTTTGTTAATCAAATACCTTGCTGATAACAATAAATATTAATAAGTGCTACAGATTACTCAGTAATACATGTAAATGCTAACCTTTGGTCTTAGCCACAGTTGTTTAATGCAATAAACTTTGGGACTATATCTTTGACAAAATGCGAATAACTTTTTAAACATGTTAATTTAGGACTTTAATCTACTTTTGGATCACAATATGATGTATATGAGTATAATACGATCAAGTGCGCACGTGTGACGGGTGTGAGAATGAGATTTTTTTCGAGATAAAAATCGTGCATGTCCGTGCATACACGTATGGATGTAAGGTGACTACGCGTATGTATGCATCTGTGTTTATGGATGTGTATACATGTTATTAATACCTTTGTAGCTGCAGCCCTCATGGATCGCTTGTTGTCGTCAGTCCATATGGCGGGAATTGTTACAACCGACGTGACGTCATCTTCAATAAACTCATTGTCCAGTTGTTTGGAGCACGTGCGTAGAAGATCATCCTTAAGGTAACCAATAGCCAGCGAGAACACGGTCAATGCAGGGATGGAGCGGCCATCTGCGCCATTAAAACCCCGGCCGGATCGAATCAAAGACTTTAAAATGGGTAGTAGTGGCTTCCCTCCTAACGCTCGGGGCTTAGAGACAGCATTACGCCTGACTGGTCGGTGTAAGTATAATTGACCGGCCGGGTTCAGTCCCTGGGCACCTCATAAGTGCCCTTGTGCTATAATGATAGAAATGTCGCTGCACAGTATCGGTAAAATGCAGGCAAATCCTATCCCATCCCTGTTGTGAAAAAGTTTAGGATTCACCTTATTTGAAAAAAGAGGAGCAATCACGTGAAAACAATCTACCAAACATGAGATTGAAGTCTAAATGTCCTTATTTGTTTATACAGACACATTTCGAAATTCTTGAAGAAGTGGAATTCTAGATGTCGACAAGGTCAATATACTGCTGCTCAGCTTCGAATCCTAAAGCTTCTAGTCTCTGGCCGTCACAGCGTATGCCGTTTTGTCGTACAGTGTTCCACCTTTGCTCCTGACCGTTAAATAAAGGTATATTTAATATTGACATTGATGTTGCACTTACATTTGAACATATATTTATTAATATATTGTCAAATGCTCCGAAGTTTCAAATCCAATAACTATATATAGGCTATACAATAAACATAGCAGTGGTTTCCGTTTTGCCGAATAACCTGATACTTCTCAGGTCTTAGCGGGTGTTGACACGACTGTATATCTGGAGGATATTTACACGACTTGAGAATGAGAAATGTAAAAGTTCAACATGTTTTACTCATGCACATAACCCAACTCTTTTAGATGTCATATTAACAAATGGTACGTCGGTGATAAAGAAAGTTTTAGATTTCAATTGTGGATTTGCTGGTTGCAACCTAGATGAAAGCTATATACTGTTAAACTAAAGTGGATCCAGTACTAAACATTTAAGCGTTTTATTTCAGACGCATTTAATGTTTACTTCCCTGCGTTTAGGCCTGGGTATGTTTGTCAGACTACACTACTGAAAGTAGGCGAGGAATGGAAAAGTCATTTTTATAATAATATGTACACAGCTGCAATTTAATGGATCTATTTAAGCATATGACTGTATCCACCTTGATCTATTGCTTCTAAAATTTAACTATAATGAAATCAAAGACACTGCTTTGTACTTGTTATTTAACGATACAAAACTATGCGCCGAACTTGAAAACAACTTCTGTCGTTTCTTAAATATATGCAAAGGTGCTGGAATGCTCTGACACGGCATTTTCGAGATGCATGTAGTCTCGGCCAGTTTAAAAATATGCTGAATGCATGGGATGGGGTCTACTGATCTTATGCATCGTGTCCCAACTAGTGAGGTTGTGAAAACAATCCATATAAATATGTTTCAACCCTGATATTTTGTCTAACTTGTCTTATTAAGGTCAAGTTATATTCATGAAATGTCGATAGAAAGCTTTTCAAACTAATGCTTTTTGTTACAAATATAAGATGCAAATACATCAAACCGACAATAAATGAAGTTTGTATTGTATTTTATGAATTGATGATTTACAGTCTCAGGAGTGTTCTCCCTTGCATGTTGAAGGTTATGGTGTATTGTGTCAATGTGCAGTGGCGTTTTGTAATCAGAATAAGCTAGGCTTTGAACTTGTGCTAATATGTATAAATAGCTAAAGATACGTTTTAATTTACTTGGATGGCCTTGCATATGATTTCTATCCCTTCAAATACATATGTTTTCGGTCATAATATATTTGATCTATCTGTACCAGTTTTAATAAAAATCACTGCAAGCACCCAGGTATTCACTGTTGCGGTAAAGTAATCACATTTTGCGACAATAAAAAAAGGTGTATACAAATTGACGGACATAGGTTTTGTATTAGATACCGTCTTAAACTATACAACTCCTCGTTCAATGTAGCTGACACATGATAAGCAGAAGGTTCATGATCGAGGACAAAGACCTGGAGAGGTGATCTATATGGCGCTGTGCTGTTTCATTGAATGATGTATCTCTACGCAGTTTTGACAGTGGTAAATGTAAAAGTAGTCTATGTTTCATTTACGTCTAGTTTAAAAAAATGATGGACATACGATTGTCCATTGTTGATGATTTTGTACTGCTACGGGTTTTAATTGTGTGACTTTCTTTCGCTTCACATCCTATAGTATAAATACGCTGAACTATTTTGCGCTAGGAAAAAATGAACTCTGTTAGGTCAGCTGCTTTTCACTGAAGGTATGAACAAATGTACTGGATGTTATCTCATGCCGAATTTCCACGACATGCTGTATCACTTAAGGCAGAACTAAATATGTGACCATTGTGTTCGAATAATGGTAAGGTTGTGAAAATGGCGTTAAAGTCAACAAATCCTATTCGTTTGTTCTTCTGGTCTGGCTTAGGATGGTTATACATAAAAGATCCACTTTCCCATTTGGACATTCGATTTGTCGTGGGTGAAGTACAACGCCCATCCTGAGTACGTCGTACCGATGTCAATGTCCACAGATACGATCTTGAGACCCATCTGAAACAAAAACATCATCATCTCATTTATAATCATCGTCTTCTACATCGTCGTCGTCGTGTCAGCCTCCTCCTCCTGCTCATCTTATTCTCCTTCTCCTCCTCCTCCTCATCGTCGTCATCATCATCATAATAATCGTCGTCATCATCATCATCATCATCATCATCATCATCATCATCATCATCATCATCACCATCATCATCATCATCATCATCATCATCATCATCATCATCATCATCATCAAGAACTACAACAACAGGAACATAATCATCATTATTGTCTATTTGAGGTATTCTTTACAAAAGTATTAATCGTATGATCTGTTCAAAGAAGCTTACACAGAGTTTTTTTTTTTTATAAATATTGCAGCAACTGATGTTAAACGGAAACTCTTGGTTATAAACACTCCACATGATACATATATACAGTACACCAGCTAGTTCAGTTGTTCAGGTTGCATATATCTTGATAAGCGTTGTTAAAGCAGTCGATATTGTACGTACATGATCATAGGCAAGGGTATGTATCTTCTCTTTTTATAGTCTCACTAAATTACAAGATGTTGTTAAACATGAGGTGGTGGTGGTGGGGTTTAAACTTTAATTCGCGTCATCTCAGTTTCCGTACACATTCAACTGTCATTTTTCTGAAAGGAATACTCGGAAAATCTCGGCCATTTCTAAGAAATTCAGAAAAGCGGCGGATTGTTCAGATTGTAAAAGCAAAATGCATTTTAAAAATCTCGGCTATTTTACATTCAGAAGACCTCGGTGGTAATATGGGGAAAATGTAGTCCCGGTAAGATGACAGCTAAACCCAAAGGTTTTGATACACAGTCTGTTGACACAATATGTAATAAATAACACATCACATATAGCAATATATTAAAAATTAAAATAAACAACGTAAGAAAGAAAAATGGTGACGAGAGAGAGAGAGAGAGAGAGAGAGAGAGAGAGAGAGAGAGAGAGAGAGAGAGAGAGAGAGAGAGAGAGAGAGAAAGGAGGTATTTATGTTGAGGTATTTCATTGCAGAAATCGCAAAAAGATAAACTATCCCTACTATCTTTAACGTCAAAAGCAATAAGGTAGCCAAATAATCAATTTGTTTACAAAACTTCAATACCTGAAATCGCTTATTAAATGTATTAACTTACCGTATAACCTACAATAATATACAGAATAATTAAAACGTGTATTTGAATTAACAAAGCAATGCCAATAACTTCGAATTCGAATATAAATATTTCATATTTAACTTGACGGGATTATGTGTTGCCATGTTTCACACACGCGTTAAAACATGTGGTGAATATTGATCGGTGGTTTATGTGTAGTGACAGATTTTAAGGTAAACTTAAGCAGCAATAAAGCACCACGAAGAGGTGTACTAGGCGCAAGGGTTTGTTTGTTTGTGGTTTGTTGGTTTTATCGTCCCACCAACAATATTTCAGTTATATGGAGACAGCGTCTACTTGAAGCAGATATAGTGCTGCCTTCACTGTGTATAGCATGCCGTGATCACCTGGCATGGTTCCACAAACAGTCACATTATCCTGACACCAGGCCAACCAGTCGTGGAACTACCCTTATATTTGCCTGAGCATGAGCAAGGGAGCCACTACCAGTTTAACGACTTTGGTATTTCGCGGCCCGGGATCGAACCGATTGCGCTACTAGGTTTCGTCTTAAATATAGAGATGTCTCGTAACCTTCTACGTAATAACCGTTGGGAACAAAGTCTAGCATTTGGAGGTAGGATGTCCTGCAAGAGCCGTACAAAGTACTGCATTAGTCTAATTTTATGGCAGTAAAAGATTTATATAATTGCAGTAAAATCGTTCGATCAGCTCTCCAGTCCGTATGAGATGGAAATTTAAGTACGTATATAACCATGCGACATTTTTTCTTAACATATTTAATATGTGGTTAAAATAAAAGTTTCCCGTCGAAAACAATGCCAAGAAATTTCGTTTCTTGAACAACAGGAATTCGAACATTTTAAGATAAAGTGCAGGGTCATTATTTGGATTTCTGTTTTGACAGAAGTCCATGCAGTTTGTTTCTTGGGTCGGTGAAATTTTACAACTATTGTTATTGCTCAATGTTTGTAATTTATTATGTATGGCTTTGGTGTTAATATTTTTTCGAGCGATAGCATATAAATAAATCATCTACGAAAGTAAATAGTAGATCCCATCATGAACGGTTGTTACAATGCTATGTATTTTGATATCAAAAGAGTAACAAAATACTGCCCTGATGAACGCCATGTTTCTGTATGTGAACAGAAGACAAAGTTGTGTCAGTTTTCACTTGAAAGTTTCTGTCAGTAAGAAAGCTATTGATAAGTGTGGGCAAACGATCCTCAATGCAAACGACACCTAGGGTTTTTTAAAATCCCATGCTTCCATATGGTGTCATATGTCTTTTCAAAACCCTACAAGGAGTTCTTTCTTGATAAAGGAATCTCATATATACGATTTCAATCTAATTAGAAGATCAACAGTACTACGTCTGTGTCTTTGCTATTAAGTTTATAAATTATAAGATGTCTTGATACCAAACCAGTCTATTATTAATCATTCATTCTTATGTTTTACAAATATAACTTATCAAAGTATTATGTATTTAACTTGATGGATCTGTTGGACTTCCGAGAGTTGGATACTTCTCCCGTGATCCAAATTTGACTATAAATGGGTAAAAGTAGGTTGCACATGTTTTTAAGACTGGTATGAGATGTCATTTGGTCCAGCAGGTCATGTGCTTTATTGAGCGCATCTTTAATCCATTGAAAGTAAAAGCCTGGTTGTTATTACTTGATTTAAAATTAACATGCTTGCTTTTCAGCTGTATGTTTTTTGTTCTGGAATTCTTAAGTATAACTTTCCGAAGATGAGTTTTTGGCGAAACGTGGGTTTCCGAAATATCTTGTTTTTTTTTTATTCTTGCCCATACTTTTTTACCTAACGTTTTATTATATAATTTGGAAACAAAATTCTGCCAAAGTGTTCTTTCGGGTGTCGCATAATTCATCTGCCTTTTGCATTTACTTTTTCGTTTAAACAATCAAAATTGTATATGTAATAGGTGAATTAGAAAAGGTCCTATCAAAAGATGTTTAAATTTTATCTACCAGTAGACAAAGGCAAACAAGTCGATTATATTTTTTTAAGTGCCGCTCTATGTTTCTAACGTCCTTCTTGGATTAATGATTAAGCCAAGGCTTGTTACGATTCGACGCTGCCGTGGTTTTACGAACACACTTTTCTGCTATGCTGTGAAGATTTTTTGAGAAATTATGTTGTTTATCACAGCATTCTCAAATGTAGAAGTAGTCAGTTCTTCAGTGCACAACATTGATAAAAATTTCCAATTCGCTCTGTTTATCCTCCAATTATTGTTATTTAATTTTACAGATTCGTTGTTTAATAAAAAGGCAAAATGATCACCTCCATATAAATCATCATGTAAATACAAACTAATCAATATATTTAGAAGGGTGACATAAATAAAGAACCAGAGATGAATAGTGTCCTTACGCATGGTGTAAGTAAAACGCATTTTTGTTGTTCATTATGCATATAACATTTTGAGCTATACAATCCTCTAATGTTTTACCCATAATATTATAATCAGAATATCCCAATAAGGGGGTATACCCATTTAAGTCCCCTACAAGAATAAAACGGAAGGTCAATGACATAGTAATCATCAAATTTTGATTTTGAAGTATGTAAATTAGGTGGAAGATAAACAGAACAAATTAAGATGATTCTATGGACTGTGATTGAAATTGAAACAGCCTATAAGTCAGTAAGTGAATAATAATCTTAGAATGTGGCAGTTTAGATTTGACTTGTATCATCAATCCTCTAGATGCCCGATCACACATGATATCAATGTGATTGTATGCAGAATAATCTTTAATATCAATTTCATCATTTTCCTTTAGAAATGTCTCACGGAAGACTTTAAAGTGGCCAATAAAATTAAAATCTTCTTAAAATAACCCCTAAGACCTCAACAATTTCAATGAATTCTTTTGTTATTCATGGAATTTTATTTAAGTGTTTAAAATAATATTTTGGAACTTTAACGGGTGACTTTGGCTTTTTATCTAGTGAGAATGATTTTCGACTTATTGAGCATTCCGCTTTATCATCGTCGTCATACAAGGAGCTAAACTTATTGGTTACCTTGATTGGATCTTTTGGTCCCTTTTGTTGACGCCCCGATGGAGGACCGACGCTCATTGTCGGTTTGTGTGTTTGTCGTTGTGATTGTTTTATTGGTTGTGCTGTTATTTGTGTTAGAGTTTTTGATACTGCCTTTGTTTCCGTCTATATCTGTGTCTGTTCTTCTTTCATTATGACCGATTTGACATTTGTTTTAACGATTGATGAGGAATTATTTTCTTGAGCCTTGATTAATTTTCTTTTTTCAGGATAATGCATTTTGCTGACAGTTTTGACTCTTCTCGTTAGTTCGTTTATTTTCCAAATTTCACAATTGTTTGAAAAGGCGGGATGGTCTTTGGCACATTTTACACATTTACATGTTGTACAGGCGAATTTATTATAATCATAAAATAAAGCGCTGCATTTGCCACAAAACTTTGTGTCCTTGCAATCACTTTCGTGATGACGGATTTTTGACATTTGAAGCAACGCATAGGATTAGGGACGTAAAAATCCGCTTTTATTTTGACAGTATAGGACTTTTAAGGCTTGATGGTGGTTGAGATGTGTTTAACATAAGAATGGTCGTGTTTGTTGCAATTTCGTTGCAATAAATGTTGACACGTTGCGTGTGTTACTTCTTGGTTTGAAATATCTGATAAATTTCTTCTTCTAGAACTCAAGCTAGAATAATACTGTTGGTGGGACGATAAACCCAATAAACAAACAAGCTAGAATTCGGTCTTTGTTAACGCCTTTTGAGAAGTTCAGTGATTTGAGGGGTGATGCAGTAATGTAAGTTGTGAATATTTTTTTTCGAATTTAGAAGTTCATCAGATTGTTGCTATCAATCTTTTTGATCTCTTCGGACAAGACCGAACATATTTACTTTGATCGAACATTCTGAAACACTCCGCTTGAAAAAAACTCTGTGACATGTTTAAAGGTGAAACTAAAAAAATTCAATTGATGGACAACTTGGTGAAGTATAGAAGATAGAAATGACTCGTTTAAAGGCGAAAATGATGTGTTTAAAATGGGCTCTCAGGTTTAAAAGCGAAAATGGTGTTTTAAGGTGGTTAGCATACATATTGTTTTACTTTTTTCGGGAATCGGGAATTCTACATGACTTCCCATTTCTTTGCATAACTAAAGTTTCAGTAAACTTTTACCTATAGGCGTTTCACTTCCTACCATTAATATGTTTGATGTTATAGCTGTACATATATGTAAACAAATTGTTCAGAATTAACACATACATCATCATTTATATGCTCGTGTTGCATTTTTGTAACTCCTGTGACAAACAAATATATTTATTATATCACGCCAATCGTGGAAGTGTTTCTTTTCATATTGCACAATCAACTACAATAACATGTGGTGAAAATACTTTATTTATAATGATTATATAAAGGTTTTAAGATAATATAATTGTAGTCAATATGGGGATTATGCTTTCTTGTTTTAAACATAAAATACATAGTACATAAAACTCTATCGAAACGTGCAATTGTACGGAATTATCTTGTATTTACAACGTGTATACATGTTAATTCTAACAAACAATCATAAACAAAGTGTCAGACATAACACTTTTCATTAATATTATCTATAAAATATATAAAATAGAAAAAAATAATAATATGAACATAAAAAGGCTGTCGCCGTATAAAGGTATACCGGTTTTTTGTGATACAGGGTAAGGGCAATACAGTATCGTGATACACAAAGAACATACCGGTTTTCATCCAAAGTCAAAGATGCTCCTATTTATGAAAAGGAATCGCTGGTAACTAACTAGAATGCATGTCAGTGGACTTCATTTTAAACAGCCAGGGAAGTGCGGCGTACTCGATTTGCATTTGCGATATTCCTTATAATACAAATTTTATAAGGTATCGACTTTAATTTGATAATTTATATATGTAAGACAACGAACTTTGCACGGAACTAGCCAAGTGTTATGAGAGAGTTTGTTGCAGAATACTCAAAATATACTAATTACCTATTGTTCGGGTTGGGCAATTTAATAAAACCCGACCGTTGCAAATTCAAACAATATAGCCGAACTGATTGACTTTTTCAAAATATTGCCGAATTTAATGGCAACAACAAATTGTGGGACCCTCCTTGGGTGAAAAAGGGCAGATCAACAAAGAAAATTGCGAAAGGTGCCGCATTTTAAATTTTTTTAATGCACTTATAAGATACAGTGGAGGTACAGACAATCTAAATACACTGTGAATAGTCATCCCTTTAATACAGCGAAAACGGAACACTACACAGTCATGAATTTAGCAATTGATTCGTTGTTTGATTGTTTGTGCTTTGCGACCTTATGCACGTAGTCTTATTACTTTCTTATTCCTGTGTTTACCTCGTATGAAACTTTAAAGCTATGTCAGATTTTATTTAGGCATGTGTTATTCATGGTGCTCATTATATTGAGTGAAATAGCTCCTTATGGTAGTTTGATCAAATATGGCAATGCATTGTGGCATGTATTGCAATACGCTCGAAATGTATCGCAATATATCATGGTACACTGTAGGCGTATCGTGACAGCCCAAATAAAAAGACAGGTAAACGATCAAATTGACGGATAAGAATGTAAACATTTGGAAACAATGACTAATGAATTTCCTCTTTGTTCTATAGTATACATACTTATTAAAAGACATGTATAATTTTGTAAAAGAGCAATGAAGTCACATGATTACCCGAGCGCTTGAGACAGTTCAGCCTTCAACTGGAGCGGGTCTTATGTTACAAAGTGTTCATATATTGAGCAAAAGCTATAAATAACTGCACAATTTTACGAAAATATTTTAGACGAATGAACAGAGGCAAGTTAAAACAATGCCAACAAAAGAACTTAAATGTCCCCAGCATTTCCAAAATACAGCAAGAAGAAACACTTCACCTAAATGACAAATTACTACTTAAAAAAGATTCCATATATCTAGGTTAGGTATTACCCTTCGATATAAATACATCTGTCTTCAAGACAATATCTTATGCTTTCTCGCAATACAGTAGGTTCCTTCCCACAACATCACAACAACAACTTTAAAAAGGAAAGGACATTTTTCGTGTAAAGAGAAGCCGAAACAGCTGACCAAAAGATCTACTTATTCCGAAGCAAAATGTATGAAGGCTAAACGATAACAAGTTTGGAAAAGAACCACCATTTATCTTCTTTCTAGAACAGAACAAGTCTTGTGTATATAGAATGGTCCATTAAATATATCTGCTCTAAATAACTGTTTGCATACATAACAGTCAAGAGAAATTATATGCTCTAAATTACCGTTTGTATTCAGAACGATACATAGAATATATCTGTTTTAAATTACCGTTTTTTTGTACATTGCATACAGAACGATCAATAGAATATATCTGCTCTAAATTACCGATTGTTGACAGGACGATAAATAGAAGAAATCTCCTCTAAATTACCTTTTTCTATACATAAGGATTATTAGAATAAATCTCCTCTAAATTACCGTTTGTATACAGAACGATCAATTGAATTCTACTTGCAATCAACCGTTTGTTGTGTGTTTATATCTCACTACAACACCGTTGTGTATTCCGTGCTGAATCTCGCACTTGTTTCGCGTCCAGTTAGGGTGTTGGTAGCAGTTATAAGAACCTCCGTACCTCCAACATATAGACTGACCTCTACTTTGACCTTTCCTCGTTTTTGGCCTTCGCAATCGGTTAACTGTATTTTGCCCAGTTTAAAACATTCCGGATCATCAACAGACAGCGGTTCCGGGGACTCTGATGCATACAATTCAAGAGAAAAATCTGAAGTATGCGGATCAAGTGTGAAGCATGTCGTGTTGCACGGTTTAAATACACTACATGTTTCACCAATTCCGACGAGCTTATGGAAGGTGGCATCAACCGATGCTTTTCCACGATGTTTTTTCTTCGGATACTTGTCCATGTATTTAGTACATGTTGCTGCAATTCCATAAGTGAATTTACTCTTCCGCGAAATGATAGGGTCCTGTTGTTCATGACCATACATAGCTGCACCTCGCAGCACGCTTGTTCCTGCCATCGATGGGACGATGACCTTAAGCTCTGGAAATGCTGCTTTTATTTCACTTTGAAGCAGGGGATTCTCTGAGAATCCCCCCACAAGCAAGAGCGTCGTCACTCCCTGCAACGCTTCTGTTTTAAAAAGTTCCTTCAGATGATTTAAAAGAGGTTCCATTGCTTTACCCAACATAGCCTTACATTGTTCATACCCAATTGTCAACTTGTCTTTTGTCAACGATATACCGGGAAACCGTTCAATCGCCAATCTTACATCGTTGCCGGTCATTTTGGAATAATAATCGAAGAAAGGTGACGGCAGTTTGATTTTCATCGGTTCGTTGTCTTTTTCGCCAATTGATCGTTTAGAAATCTCAAAGTTTTGCATCAAATCCTCATACTCCTCTGTACAGTTAACATTAATTGCATCGATAACAGGTCGACTAAAGACTCGGACCAGAAAGTCTCGGAAGGCTTGGTTAACCACCTTGCCACCCCACGGCCCACCACTAGCAGTGCGAAGTTCAGACAGTTTATCTTCGTCCTCTACAACATGAACAGTGATGTCAACAGTTCCGCCTGCAATAAGTATAAATTAGTTCCTAATACTTTGATTAACCAATTAATGACATCCGACAAAACTAACAATAGAAAAATTCAGTAAAAATGACGAAATATAAATTACTAACATGTTACTGTTTCCAAACATACTCTGCGGGTTTCCGTTGTCTAGCTGTAAATTTCGGTCACATAGAACCTTTCAGCTCCTCACTGCCTAGGTCCGAATCCCAAACGATGCAGAAACACCCATACGAGGATATTTTATTTCAAAACCATAGACATTTTTGAGTCTTTATTTGTTAATAATCTGTAAAGCTTAAAGCGGCCATAATAAATAAAAACGTGTCTGTTTGAGAAAATCAAAACAAAATCAAATTAAATACCCACCGCCAGCGTCAACGACGAGAAACTTGTCTCCGGCTTGTAATGTCGTCACTTGATCAATCTCACTTGCCTGCTGGATACTAATCATTCGAAACCGGATATTTCGACTGTATATTGCTGCTACTTCCGGTTCTAGGGCTAGTCGTAAATCATCCGTATGAATGCCGGCCTGCAGTGAAATTTTTTGTACATTCTGGTCATAATAACGATAGTATGTAAAGAAAACATGCCAGATAGAAACATCGTTAGATTAATTATGCAAGCAATACCACGTGTTTGGGTCGTCAGATTAAAGGTGGTATCCAAACAGTTTGCCATATTAATTAATGTACAAGTACCTTACCTCTGTGCTGCAGATTTTGTGCATTATTGCTGTACAAACTCATACTTTACTGTAAGGAAAGGTTGCTTACTATCGTGCATCAGTGATTAGAGTCGTGAAAATAATGCTTCAAATCCTCGTTATTTCCAATTCTATATATAAGCAAGATGTGGGTTTAAGATAAAATAGTTAGACGTCAGAGCTTACTTCTCGGACGAGCATGTAACGTGATCTCTTAATTAATAAGTCACGTGGTTTTCATAGCTTTAAAAAAGATGACTGTGCAGTGTGCCTCGGATAGGAAACATGTTTCGTAAAAAGCAATGGTTGCATTATGCTTTCTTTTCCACATGGATATAGGGCGTCAATAATCAGCATTTCGCAGAAGTTTTTCATTTAACAATAATTAAGTTTAGTTGCGTGACAAAAAATGGTCCACCATGTCGGAAACCACAGTTTTTTATCAAATACCTTGCTAATAACAATTAATTTTAAAGTGTTACGGATTTCGCAGTAAAACATATAAATTCTTACCTTTGGGTTTAGCAACAATTGCTAAAAGGAATTCACTTAACTTTGGAACTATATCTTTGACAAAATGAAAATAACTTTTTAAACATGTCAATTAAGGACTTTAATCCACTTTTTGATCACAGTATGACTTACTTGCGTATAACAAGCTTAAGTGCGTACGTGTGACGGGTGTATTTGTGAGTATGAGATTTTTTGCGAGGTAAAAATCTTCCATGCCCGTGCATACACGTAGGAATGTAAGGTGACTACGCGTATGTGTGAATCTGTGTGTATGGGTGTGTATACATGTTATTAGTACCTTTGTAGCTGCAGCCCTCATGAATCGCTTGTTGTCGTCAGTCCATATGGCGGGAATTGTTACAACCCACGTGACGTCATCTTCGATAAGCTCATGGTCCAGCTGTTTGGAGCACGTGCGGAGAAGATCATCCTTAAGGTAGCCAATAGCCAGCGAGAACACGGTCAATGCAGGGAGGGAGCGGCCATCTGCGCCATTTAGCTTCAGCCCAAGACAGTCGCGCTAAATAATTTACTGGCGGAGTCATCATTAATTTTAAACATTTAAACAATTGCAGCTGTATATTGTTTCCACAAACGCATACTTTGATTACCACAGATGTTTAAACGTGGTGTCTGACAGTTTGGACGCCATTTTTATCTCAAAACTTTCAAATGAATTTTTGCTACATGAATAGATCCAGCGGTATGCTGTTTATTGATACCATTCATCTAAGTGAAATACGAAGCATAGCACCTCACTGGTCATAGCAAAAAGGCATTTCCTATCGGAGCCACGCTACACAGTTAGCTATTTTTAAGCTAGGAACACCACGTGACCACTTACCTTTGAGATCACGTAATTCAAAGTGACGTCGATATTTTTAACAAAAACGTACTTATTTACAGCTTTGAAAAAATGGAGATTGTTCACGACTTGTACAGTCTAAACACCAAAGTAGTATTCACAATCGTCTTTGCTTAGATTATAGCACGAGTTTATGTAGAAATGGCATCCAGATTCCCGCAAAAATGCATCATATATAATTACATGTATTTTACGTAGGCAAGCTGTTGGTTACCACCTTTAGAATGATAAATAGTACAAGAAAGATAGAGGCCAACAAGAAAAACCTACTAAACGTCGGTCACAATAACCATTATAAACGATTTTAGACACTTTAGAACGATGTTTGGATAATTTCTTTTTTCCTGTGTTGGGCGGCCTTATGACAATTGATTTGTTGATATCCATATGGTACGTTCGTTACAAGGTCATATGTATTGTTAAAGGTTTGCAACGGCTCTTAATTGGCCCACCGTATTAGCGCTTCAGGGACAACGATATTGTTCGTGATTTAAAGTAATTTGATACTTTAAGTCAAATAATACTTAAATTCATTTGAAACTTAAAGTCACATGATACTTAAAGTCGGTTGATACTTAAGGTCTTATGAGACCTTAAGTAATTTGATACTTTAAGTCATTTATGCCCTCCAGAATGTCATATATGACGTAAGCTTGCTTCAGTATCACATTTATTTTACTGATTAGAAGTGGAAGTACACTGTTTGCAGGAAAGTATGCGCTGGGTGGTCAGGTCATTAAGACTGAATGGGCTGTGGAGATCGTCTGTGTGATGAACCGGAGTTTTTGTCTGGATTGCTTCGGTTGTCCTACCACAGGCCAAAAGACACAGTCAAAATAGTTTGCTGATAGAGTATCTGTTTTCAAAAAGTGAAACATTTGTAAGGTGTTTCCGTATGTATAAAATGATTCGAGCAGCTAGTATATAAAAACTGATGTGAAAAACGTTAAGAGCAGATAGGATGCACTATAATTGAAAAAATATGGAGAAATCACGTGAAAACAACTACCTGAACATGAGGTTTTAAAGACCCTTATTTATTTACCTGTTTATAGAGACACATTTTGAAATTCTTGAAGAAGTAGAACTCTTCATGTCGGTTTTCATCGACAAGGTCAATATACCGCTGCTCAGCTTCGAATCCGAACGCTTCTAACGTCTGTCCGTCACCACGTATCAGAGCGCAAGTTGACGTTTTGTCGTACAATGTTCCACCTTTGCTCCTGACCATTAAATAAAATTATACACTAACATTTGAACATATATTTATTAATATATTGTCAAAAGCTCCGAAGTTTAAAATCCATTAACTATATATTAACGCTATACAATAAGCAAAGCAGTCGTTTCCGTTTTGCCGAATTACTTAAAAGTTCATATTTCTCGGGTCTTAGCGGGTATTGACACGACTGTTATCTGCAGGATATTTACATGACTTCAGAAAAACAAATGTAAAAGTCCAACATGTTTTACTAATGCACATAATTTATTAAGATATCATATTAACAAATGGTATGTCGGTGATAAAGAACCATTCAGTTGTGGTCTTGCTGGTTGCATGTCAGATGAAAAATACCAACTATTTAACTAAAGTGGACCCAGTACCAAACATTTAAGCGTTTTATTCCAGTTTACTTCCCTGCGTTTAGGTCTGGATATGATTGTCAGACTACACTTTTTCAAGATGAATTTTTAGATTTTACAAATGACACATGGTGTTAACACCATAAACACAACCTTTAATAAGTGATAAGCGTCTTATGATAGCTGATATCCACTCCCCTATAAAGAGAAACAATGGTTCTTTCAAATCTCCCTTACACGAATAAAGGGTTCAACAAGCAATACACAAAATGAAATCGTTGTTCAATGCATTTCAGAAAAAAAAACCTTACAGGAAAAGATGTAAAGTAAAAAGAAACTTATAAGGGACATAAATTATACAATAATACTGTGTTACATGTTTATGATCATTACAATTTTGTAAATAAGGAGGGTGGCGTATGTCATGTATTTATTGGTTTCTTCGTAAATGTTACTGAAGATATTGGTAAAAACTATATCCCAGTAGATGAGAATCACGTTAGCATTATTAAATTAAGTCACTTAAATAGTTTAAAGAAATTGATGACAGTTTTACCGAAAGCAAATAAGATCCCTCAGTTCTTTGAAAGCAACTGGCCACGCTGGTATATCTGTCTCACTCTTGAACCCAGCTTTGAATCAATCATTTTCTTTACCTCTTCCTCTCCAGATGGGCTTAAAATTCCATATGGTGTTAAGTACTTAGAAAGAATAGTTTATTAGACAAACAAAACTATAGACCATAAGTATCTTACCAGCGATGCCAAAGCTTTTTGAGAGGGTCATCCATTTACAGCTTATGAATTTTGTTAATTGTCGTTTTGATGTTTACTTCCCTGCGTTTAGGCCTGTATATGATTGTCAGTCTACACTACTGCAAGTAGTCGAGGATTGGAAAAGTCGTTTGGATGATACTTTGTACACAGTTGCAATTTTTTATGGATCTCTCTAAAGCATTTGACTGTATCCATCATGCGCTATTGCTTCGATAATTGAAATATTAGAGGATAAAAACAATGCATCAAACTTGAAAACAACTTTTCTTGTCGTTTCTAGAATCTATGTAAAGGTACATGTATACCCAAGTGTCAATACTACGTCCCGTTTTTTAAATATCGTTATAAACGATATTTTTCAGTTTGAAAAGATGTTGCAATCTTTAAAACTATGAAGATGGCAATACCCTGCCTTTCTTCTACAAAGTTCTGACTGTTATCAAATCAGCTTTTAAATGAGTCTATATTAAAATTACTATGTGTAACAAAATATTTCCAGCTTAATTTCCCATATTAAACACATATCTCTTCTATGCCAATAAGCATCATGACAACTCTATCCTTTAAAACGCATTCACAAATATCTTTCACTTTTGCCCGTTAACATGTCATTTTTGTGTTCTCGGTCATTACATGTATGATCTATCTATACCAGTTTTAATAACGACAGCACTGCAGGCACTTAGGTTTTCACTGATTCGGTAAAGTAGTCACATTTTGCGACAAGTAAAACCGGTGTATATAAATTGACGCACACAGGTTTTGTGTTAGATACCTTCCTAAACTATACAACTCCTCGTTCAATGTAGTTGACATATGATAACCAAAGGTCCATGATCGAGTACCAAGACCGGGAGAGGTGATCTATATGGCACTGTGCTGGCTAAAGAACACACGTTTCATAGGATGATGTATCTCTACGCGGTCTAGAAAGGGGTAAATGTATAAATAGTTAACTTTGCATTGACTTCTTATTTAAAAATGAGGGACATACGATTGCCAATTGTTGACGATTTTGTACTGCTATGGGTTATTAATTGTGTGACTTTCTTTCGCATTACATCCTATACTATAAATACGCTGGACTATTTCGCGCTAAGAAAAGATGAACTCTGTTAGGTCGGCTACTATTTACTGAACGTACAAATGTACTGGATGTTATCTCATGCCGAATTTCCACGACATGCTGTAACACTAAAGGCAGAAGAATGAAATATGTGACCATTGTATTCGAATAATGGAAAGGTTGTGAAAATGGCATTAAAGTCGACAAAACATTGAAGGAAACGAATTATATTCGGCGGTTCTTCTGGTCTGATGGCTTATGATGGTAATAAGTATACGAACCACTTTCCCATTTGGACATTCGATTGGTCGTGGGTGAAGGACAATGCCCAACCTGAGTACGTCGTTCCGAGGTCAATGGCCGCTGAGGCGATCTTGAGACCCGTCTGAATGAAGATTTTTATCCTTTCAATACTTTGCATGTCTTTTTGAAGAAGGTCATGTTTATGACAAAATCATCGTCATATCATTTATAGTCATCGTCTTCTACATAGTCGTCGCAGTCATCCTCCTCATTCTGATCCTTTTCCAGATCCTCCTCCTGCTCCGCGTGCTCCTCCTGCTCATCATCATCATCATCTTCATCATCGTCATCATCAAAATCATCATAATAATCGTTGTCATAATCCTCATTATCATCATCATCATCATCATAATTATCATCATCATCATCATCATCATCATCATCATCATCATCATCATCATCATCATCATCATCATCATCAAGAACTACATCAACAGGAATAAAATAATCATAATTGTCCATTTGAAGTATTTTTAAAAGAAGTATTAACCGTTTTGATCTGTTAAAAGAAGCTAACACGGAATCTCTTTAAATATTGCAACTATTAACTCTTGGTTGTAAACACTCCACATGTTACATGTATACAGTACAACCGCGAGTTCAGTTGTTCAGGTTGCATATATCTTGATAAGCTTTGTTAAAATAGTCGATATTGTATGCACATGATCATATGAAAGGGTATGTATCTTATCTTTTTATAGTCTAAGCTATCTCACTTCCTTACAAAAGATTGTTAAAAACAAGGTGGGGGGGGGGGGGGTGAAAACTTTAATTCGAGTTATCTTCAACAGTTTCTGTACAGGTTTAGAACTGCGTTTTTATGGGGAAAAAACTCGCAAAAACCTCGGCCATTTCTACGAAATTTGGAAAATCGGCAGATTGTTCTGATTGGAAAATCTCGGCTATTTTACATTCAGAAATAGACCTCGTAAGATGACAGCTAAACCCAAAGGCCTTAATACACAGTTTGTTGACACAATATGTGATAAATAACACATCACATATAGCAATATATATAATATCAAAAGAAACAACGAAAGAAAGACAAACGGTGACACGGGAGAGAGAAATAGGAAGAGAGAGACAGACAGAGGGACAGAGCAGAGAGAAAAAGAGAGAGAGAGCGAGAGAAAGAGAGAGAGAGAGAGAGAGAGAGAGAGAGAGAGAGAGAGAGAGAGAGAGAGAGAGAGAGGAGAGAGAGAGAGAGAGAGAGAGAGATGGGTATTTATGTTGAGCTATTTCATACAGACAAACTACCCCTGCCGCTTTAACGTCAAAAGTAACCAGGAAGCCAAATTGTCAGGTTTTTAGAAATCATCAATACCTGAAATCGCTCATTAAATGTATTAACTTACCGTACAACCTACAATAATATACATATTAATTAATACGTGTACTTAAATTAACAAAGCAATGCCAATAACTTCGAATTCAAATGAAATTATTTCATATTTACCTTGATGGGTTTATGTGCTGCCATGTTTCACACACGTGTTTACTCATGTGGTGCATTCAGGTCGATGGTTTGTGTCTAGTGACAGATTTTGTTAAGGTAAACCTAACCTGCAATAATGCGTCACAAAGAGGCGTAGGAGGCGCACCTGCATTGATAACAATCTAATATGACACAGGCACAGGTCATAAATCGATTGAAGACTTCTTTACCAAATTTGGGACAGACAAAGTAAACAGTGTACATTTCACATGAGTTGAAATATTGTTCTTTTATAAGAGCCACGTCATACATTTTCCAGTTTGATTTGTTTCAATATTTTGATTGTTTCAGTGTTATTTAATTCACATTTTATGACTATATATGCAAACATGTACGGATATATGCCAAGACTTTAGTTGCTCGTGTTGGGTGAAGTGTTTGGTGGGTGGAGTATTGTATTACTGTGGCTGGAAGCTTGTACATTCCCGCATTTGCGCTAAAAAGACACTGTGATAACGATAACAAGACAAAAGAGTCACAAAAGATGAAACAAAAATTGAGCCTACACCGGTGTTCGAACTACACATCATCTAGATAGCAATGATACACTACCTACTGAGCTATTCAATCCTACCACCAACTTATTTCATCAACGACATAAGTACGCGTATGGCTTATGCGTCATTTTATGTATGGCAATGGAGACTAGGCGAGTCAAATGTGACCAAGAATGCTTCCAATGTTAGCATTGATATTATAATATATTTAAACTAGGTGTTCAAGTTGTTCTATTGTCTAATATTGATTTATGAATGAACAACGTGACACACCGGACGTGGTAGCGCAATGGATAGAGCGTCGGCTCCAGGTACGGGAGGCCCCGGGTTCGAACCAAAGCCGCGACATGCCAAAGTCGTAAAATTAGTAGTGGTATAGCTCCCTTGCTAACGTTCAAGCAAATATAACGGTAGTTCCATGACTGGTTGGTCCGGTGTCAGGATTATGTTACTGGGTGTGGTATCATGCCAGGTGTTCACGGACACCATCTCCAATTAACTGAAAAACTGTTGGTGGATGATAAACCCAAAAAGCAAACAACGTGACACAGGTATATTACTCCAGAAAAAGAGGAAGAAAATTGTGATTTGAACGAGTTTTCCACAATCTCTGTATTGCTTACGAGGCCGAGATCTTTGCAATATCCCAAGCGGGACATCAATGCTTTCCGCGACTCTATAAAAGGTTTGCAACTGGGATTAAGATTCATATTACATGTACGTACTTTGGATGACATGAATCACCGCCGTTTACTATATGGTCTACTTAGTTACTGGGAGGTTCACTCAGTGTAGTTTGGTTGCGTCCGGTAGCACTTACGAAAAGTTATTTTATAACTAGTCTTAGTTAAAATACAACCATATGGAAAGTACTGCATGCTTTGTATACATATTATAGTTTCCATAATCGGGTGTTAGCCACTGTGTTGTAGGTTTTGTCCTAATGTATAATTTATGTTTAGAACAGGTGGTTATTTTGCGGCTGAATACTTGCCTGCTTTCCAGCGCCTTGCGTAATTAATTTACCACCGACAAAGTTAAAATGACTAATATTTTTACAAGCTAAAACTTAATATCAAAGATTTATTTTCAAACAACCGAATGGATCATTGTTCCCTGAAAAGGTTCTGCAAACCGCTGTTTATTGATGCCCCAGACCTGTATGTTGTTCATAATAGCAGAAACGCTCACTCATCATTGCAAACGATATTACTTTTGAGATCACATTATGATATCATCCCGGTAGTCTTCTCTTATGTCTATATCTTTTCTTTTATCTTTAAGCAGAGATTACTATTGTGCTTATTTATAGATTTTGAAAGAATGAATATTTTGGGTGTGTCTTTCCGCAATTTATATTGTCCAACAATATAGGAAGTTTTCAAAAGCGCACTTTCTTAAATATGAGTTTATGAAGAAATCATGTCCCAATTCCATCAGACAATGGATAATTATTGTTACATGCATTTGATAAAAGCAAACTGTCCAATACCACTTATAAGAACATCCAGAATAATAATGTACATAACTAGATTTATTTAAATTCTTACTTTTCTGTCTTTAGGCGTTGTCGCTTGCGACAGCGACCAGAGTTATGATAAAGCTGGATGTCGAAAGCACGAAGGAATAACCATGCAGGATATTGTCTACCCTCGGTCAGTTAAAGCCTGTAAAATGTCGTTAGTGGTTATAAACATATGATTTTTGTGTTTCTCTGAGTTCTCTCCAATATTAATTATTACATGTTTATAGTTTGTTTTAGCAGTTGTCTATATTATGTGTGAACCTTATTTTATGAGCCTTAAAGATTATATTAATGTTTGCTTTTAATATTAAATGTCTTATTTAAATCCTTTTTGCTTCTACACAATATACATTTACCTATGGCATTATCAATAAACATTAAAACAAATCGGGTCACGATAACAGACAGTCTAGACACACAGCCTTTCTACGTACACAAGCCTATAAGAGACAGTTGATATCTAATATTGACTTAGCTTGTACCCTCACAATACTAGGTGTATTTAAAAATTATGGATTTATTTCCGACACACGTCCATAGAATGTAATGGGTTAATAATATGGGACATGCGGTGCGTATGTAGTTCTACCCAGACAATTATCTGGGGTCTTCCTCCACATGGATGTCGCTATATTAATAATAAAATGTCGCTGCGATGAATAAAAAGATATATGTAAACGAGAAAGGAGTGCTATACATAGGTTTTCTAGCTAACCTGTGGTGCACCGGTGGTTCTACCCAGACTTAAGTATGTGGTCTTCCTCCACAATAATTAGCTAGACGTCACCAATATGACCAGAATTTCTATGGTATTCCATTTAGGCATTGCTTTTTTTTACAAGGGCCATATAAGAAGTAGTGGCAATAGTGGTGTGGTTTCTCACTACAAGTATATATACCTACACATTACTAGTGGAATCCCTGTCCGCCCATCTGAACACATTTTCCCTAGCGAATTAGCCAATCCGAAAACGCTTTTCTGAGCCTGTCTATGGGTATTCTGCATACACTGGCATAGTTCGCTTTCTACTGCATTACGCGTTTAAAACTGCTTACTCATGCACCCCTTAATCTGTAAATAAGAGCCCAGGGTGTAAAATCAGGACTTTATGGAGGGTGTGGTAAAGTTTCAATATGATTCTCTTCTAAATAGTCCGTTACTACGGCAGAACAATGGGCTGGGGTATATCGTGAAATAACTTGACTACACGAAGGCCGGTGCGTGAGCTGTGTAGTGGCTCACAACTTCATGATTCTTGTAAAATGTTCCTGCTACATGAGTGCGTTTGGGTACCGTAACACGTGCCACTATACCTTCCGGGTACAAAACACATAACGCGTCGGATGGTCCTTGCTCAAGTGGACTATTTTGGGTCATTCGGCATCTTTGTGATTTTTTAAAAGTAAAAACATTCTTGGTAAATATTGTTGCAACATGTTTGTATATAAAATTAAACCACATTGTTTTACCTCTTTGGGCATTGGGAATTCTACATAACTTCCCATTTCTTTGCATTACTAAAATTTGATATACATGCGTTTCAAAAGATTCTTACAAAAACTATGTTTGATGCTCTACCTACCTACCTCCGTACCTACCTACCTCCCTACGTACCTCCGTACCTACCTACCTCCCTACGTACCTACCTACCTACCTACGTACCTCCCTACGTACCTCCCTCCCTCCCACCCACCCAAAATCTACCCACCTACCTACCTACCTACCTACCTACCTACCTACCTACCTACCTACCTACCTACCTACCTACCTACCAACCTACCTACCTACCTACCTACCTACCTCCCTCCCTCCCTCGCTACCTCCCTCCCTCTCTCCCTACTTACCTCCCTACCTACCTACCTACGTACCTACCTACGTACCTACCTACCTCCGTACCTCCCTACCTCCCTACGTACCTAACTACCTCCCTACGTACCTACGTACGTACCTACCTACCTACTTACGTACCTCCCTACGTACCTCCCTACCTCCCTCCCTCCCTACCCACCCAAACCCACCCACAAACCCACCCACCCACCTTCCCAATTACCTACCTACCTACGTACCTACCTACGTACCTACCTACGTACCTACCTACGTACCTACCTACGTACCTACCTACGTACCTACCTACGTACCTACGTACCTACCTACCTACCTACCTACCCACCCACCCACCCATCGATAAAGGGGTAACACTTAGCGCCAAATAAAACCAGTGTAGATATAATGTCATAAATAGTTCTCGAGTTAGATAAACCGCCCCTTTTTAAACTATACAGCTAATGTATTGAATATATTATAAACAGAAGGTCAAAAGATTGAAAACCAAGACCAGGGGAGGTGATCTATCGAAAATGTTGTGAACCTGGTGCTAAATTATCCAAACCAGTAAAAGAAACAAATTTTATTCGGTAGTTCACCAGGTCTGAAAAGGATGGTAATTTACAATCGAACCATTTCCCATTTGGACATTCGATTGGCCGAGGGTGAAGGACAACGCCCCTCCTGAATATGTCATACCGAGGTCAATGGCTGCTAAGGCGATCTTGGTACCCATCTTAAAAATAGTTTTTCAATGACATCTATGTTGTTTTGCCAAAATTATGATTAAGGCATACAATCATCGTCATTAAATATTTGCAATCATCGGCTACTTCTACTACACCATCATCATCATCATCAACAACATAATCATAACTGTCAATCCATGTATTCTTAACATATTAACCGCAAGGATACTGGTAAATAGAGAATTCTATGTTAGTGCTGAAATAAAAAAAATGTTATCACAGGAGGCTGAGATAAGTAAATCTTGAGGCTTGCCTCGCGATTTAGACTTGTCTCAGTCTCGTGTGATAACATTTTCTTTGTTCAACACTAATCTAGTGTTTTATATATTCCAACTTTTCTTTAAAAACAAAAGTATTTTAATTATATTATTTTGAAAATTGAATTCGCGTTTGTGTGTAGGTATTGCATTTTTATACGCGCTGACCAAAAATGTAAATCCGATTCTTCGTGAAATAATTTTGATAAGAAACGTGAATAAAGTTTAATTTACTTGTAGCCAAAGTCACCTACACTCCATAGTAAGTACATCACCGTATCATCAAACAAAACCATGGGTGGGTGAGGTACAGAGTTAACAGATTTAAGTTTCGCATAATTATTGACTTAAGTCTCATTTTACAATGTTCTCCGATACTGATATCGACGAAAATCTAATGCAATTTCACATCCTGCCATCGCACTTTCTCAAATTAAGATTTTATTCTATCATCACATCGGATGTATATATAAGATGTATAATCATATATATATATATATATATATATATATATATATATATATATATATATACATATATATATATATATATATATATATATATAAATTTGGTATTTTATTATACGGAGTTGCGTCTCTCGAAATCTTAAAATTGATACGTTTAGAACTCCAAGTGCGGCTGGAATTTATGCCTATAAAAAGTAGTCCCTCCGGATGCGCTAGATAGGTTTATCATACTGGTGTTTGATAAAGCAAATGTTATCACACCAGCTTTTTATATAAGCACGAAGGATTGACCAATCATTACATTTACTACCCGCGGTCAGTAGGAATGAAATGTGAAATGGACGTGTTTGATGAGACTTACGCTTGTGACTTGCGATGAGACTTAAGGTATGTGCTTAATTCTGTCATGATAACTCACTGACAGTCAAAACACAAGAAGACACATCAAGTTGTTCAATCGTGTTTAGAACAGGACCGCTTGCTACATACAGAAGCCAATTACGGACATATTGTACGTCTACCATGACTTACTTATACTTGTACAGCCCGAGGTTCATGTGAACATTAAGGATTTGGCTCTCACACTCCTCCATAGATTATAATGGTTAAACGAGTAAATTGTGGCGTATAAAATAATAAGGTCAGGTAGAAATGTCGATAAATTATAGAAGATACTCGTACATGATCGAGAATGTACTGTAACTGTTAACATATCATATATAATCATAAGGTATTATTAGGTTTTATAGTTTTATATGATAAGCCTGTTTGTTAATACTTAAAAGAAAAAGTCCCATCTGGACCCAGCATGTTGCCATTCCATCCGGCCTGTCAGGTAAGTGGTGTTATTGGTCAGTAAGCAATCATAGTTCTATAGTACATCTAGACACAGCACGGTCAGATAGGAACTGGCGTTATTGGTCAGTAAGCAATCCTAATTCTATAGTATATTTGGACACAGCACAATGCCTTTCCATCCAGTCTGTCAGGAAAGTGACTTTATCGGTTAGTAAGCAATTCTAGTTCTATAGTACATCTGGAACACGGAACCCACCAGGTAAGTGTTGTTATTGGTCAGTAAGCAGGTGCCTCTCATGGAATATAACGATTTCATGGGGGTAAATAATGGCTTACAAAAACAGAAAATTGCAGCTGTTCGGTGAGAATTTTCTGGGGAAAAACGTTCATGCCGGTTAAAAGTGTAATTTACAATTATAGAAAGAGCGGAAAGAGCAGCAGACATAAATAAGAATTTACAGCTGTTTGGCGAGGTCTTTTTCGTTGCTTCAACACACGGTCAAAATGACCTGTGTGAATGCACTCGGTGTATTGTGAGTAAAGTAGTTCTTCTACATGGCTGTTATGAATACGGAAGTGATTGCTAAAATGAACAAAACATGTACGAAGAGGTATACAACAGATTATTTTGGCATTTTTTTATACATTCTAATAGTTAAAATATGTTTCATGCAAACATTTTGAACTAAATTTTGTAAACGGTCCACACTTTAACGTAGTGACGTCACACGCTATGTATAGAATGGACATATTACTGTTTAACGAAAGCGAAAGTAGCAAAACTTGCTCATCGTATTTTTTCCATTTATCTATAAATATCAAGACTTTAAAAGTTTCTGGACATAGAATAAGGCCTTAGAATATGGTTGTTTAGTAATTTATCTTAATTCAATGAATATTATAATCGAACGTATTTCCTACGCGGAACTATTTTTTATGCAGGCACAAATCTCAAATTTTGGGTGAGTTACGAGTCGTAGTATAGAGATGACTTTAACGTAGTGACGTCACACGCTATGTATAGAATGAGGTCTTTTTAACAAAAGAAAGCGAGTATGTCGACGTTTAAAATGCAGCTTACAATTTCAAAAAGGTAAAGCAGTCAGGAAAGAAGAAAGCAAAGTAGGAGATATTCAAGTATCTTTTACAAAACATAATCTGTGCGGCGTCTTCGATGTTCCACATTCGTGATCTCGAATGTTTAATTGAGTAGAGTACAGAAGACAGAAAAGAAGTATTTTAACGCGAAAATGACGTATCTTAAAAGAATGTCGGGTTAAAAAGCGGAAATGATGTGTATAAAAGTAGGTCTGCCAGGTTTAAAAGCAGAACGGATGTTTTAAAGTGGGTCTGTCGGGTTTAAAAAGGGAAATGAATATGTCAAAGGCAAATGTGACGTTTTTTGAATACAACAGATAAATGCGAGAAATGTGTCATTTTTGTCTACAAATTCGTACATATAACTTTGAGAAGAAAGACATCTTCGTGTTTGTATATCATTGAACCACTTGTTCAAGTTACCAAGACACATTTCTTGATCAATAATACTGAAACACTGAATACATGATTGTTCATTGACATTAATCTTTAAAGGACATAGAATTCTTGGTTATTATTGTTGTAGGATGTTTGTATATAAAAATTAAAATGCATATTTTTTTAATTATTTGGGAATAGGGAAATTCTACATGACTTCACATTTCTTTGCATTACTTAAGGTAAATAAGAAAAAGCCTCATTAAAATGTCCACAGATTTTAAAATTTAATCAACCTCCAGACAAAGGCAAACATGATAAATGTAAATGTGACAAAAACACTAATCTTTGATATACATGCATTTCAAAAGTTTCTTGCCAATAATATATTTTGATGCTATACATGAAAACAGATGTAAATAAAATGTTAACAATTATCACATATAGCATCATTTATATGTTTGTGTTGCATTTTGTAACTCTTGTGACAATTAAATGTATTTATTTTATCATGTCAATCGTGGCAATCTTTTCAAATTGCAAAATCAACTACATGTACAATATACTGTGGTTGTAATACTTTATTTATATTAATTATATAAAGGTTTTAAGATAATATAAGTGTACTCAGTATGTGGATTCTGCTTTATTGCATTGAACATAAAATACATATTCAATAAAACTCTATAAATCTATAACTCTATAACTATTTGAACCATGCAATTACACGGAATAAACTTGTATTTACAAGTTGTATACATTTGAATTGTAACAAACGATGATAAGCAATGTGTCATACATGACACTGTCACTATTATAATCCATAAAATATATAAAATAGAAATACAATGGAACAAATATAAAAGGTAAACAACCAAATTGATATCTTAAAATGTAAACATTTTTGTGAAATAACGATTAATGAATATTCCCTTTGTATACATATTTATCAGAACACAAATATAATTTTGAAAAAGAGTAATGAAGACGCATGATTACCCGAGCTCTTGAGACTCTTCAGCCTTCATCTAGAGCGGGTCTTTTGTTACCAAGGTAACGGAAATTGAGCAAAACAATTTTTGCAATAACTGTAATATAATCCATAAGTATCTTACACGAAAGAATAAGAAAGACGCAAATTAAAACAATGCCAATAAAATAACTTAAATGACTTCAGCATTTCCACAATACAACAAAAAGTAACACTTTACCTAACTGGTAAATTACTACTTTATGAAGAAGATCCCACATATCTAGGTAAGGTATGACCTTTTGATAAAAATAAATCTGTCTTCAGGACCGTATTTTATGCATCCTCGCCATACAGTAGATTCCTTCTCACAATATCACAACAACAAATTTAAAAATGAAAGGACATCTTTTCGTGTAAAGAGAATCGAAAAATTGGTCAAAAGACCTACTTATTCCGAAACAAAAAGTACAAAGGCTAAACGATAACTATTATGGAAAAGAACCACCCATTTATGTTCTTTCTAGAACAGACCAGGTTCCCAGACTTAGTGACTTAGTGCATGCTATTTAAATGATCAAACTCATCTAAACACACCAAGCTGTACCAATCACCCACGTATCAATGTGGAATTTAATACCAAATAACCCAACACTTTTCAAACTAGCTTATTTCATGGCTCCCTAAATAAATGACGTGAAGCTACACCAACAGTCCAAATGTTGTATGGAAGCTTGGAAGAACAGCCAACCACCTTCATGATAAAATGTATCGTCAGTCCAATCAGGCAAAGGAAATTAACATACCAACTTGTTTTAATTCGTCTGACCTGATTTATCGTTTGTATATAGAACAAACAAAAGTATGTATCTAAATAATCGTGTGTATATAGAACAGTCAATAAAATGTACATGTATCTTCTCCCGTGTGTATAGGGAACGATCAATAAAATATATCTGCTTTAAATTAACGTATCTATACTGAACGATTAATATGACGTATCTGTTTTAAATTACCTTTTGTTTACATTACACACTGAACGATCTATACAATACATCTGCTGTAAATAACCGATTGTTTACAGAATGATAAAAAATACGTCTGCGCTAAATTTGTTTTGTATAAATAAGGATTAATAGAATCTATCTGTTTTAAATTACAGTTTGCATACAGAACGATCAGCTGACACCTAGTTGCAATCATCCTATCGTTGTGTGTTTATATCTCACTACAACACCGTTGTGTACTCCGTGCTGAATCTTGCACTTGTTTGGCGCCCAGTAAGGGTATTTGTAGCAGTAATAAGAACCTCCGTACCTCCAACATACAGACTGACCTCTACTTTGGCATTTCCTCGTATGTAGCTTTTACAGTCGGTTAACTTTATGTCGCCTAGTTTAAAACATTCCTGATCGTCAACAAACAGTGGTTCCGGGGACTCCGATGCATACAATTCAAGCCAGAAGTCTGAAGTATGTGGATCTAGTGTGAAGCATGTCGTGTTGCACGGTTTTAATTCACTGCATGTTTCACCAATTCCGACAAGCTTATGGAACGTCTTATCAACCGATACTTCTCCATGAAGATCAATATTTTGCCTATCCTTCGGATATTTGTCCACATTTTCAGTGCATGTTGCCGCAATTCCATAAGTGAATTTACTCTTCCGCGAAATGATAGGGTCCTGTTGTTTATGACCATACATAGCTGCACCTCGCAGCACGCTTGTTCCTGCCATCGATGGGACGATTACCTTAAACTCGGGAAATGCTACTTTTATTTCACTTTGAAGCAGCGGACTCTCTGAGAATCCCCCCACAAGCAAGAGCGTCGTCACACCCAGCAACGCTTCTGTTTTAAAAAGTCCCTTCAGATGATATAAAAGAGGTTCCATTGCTTTACCCAACATAGCCTTACATTGGTCATAGCCAATTGTCAACTTGTCTTTTGTCAACGATATACCAGGAAACCGTTCAATCGCCAATCTTATATCGTTGCCGGTCATTTTGGAATAATAATCGAAGAAAGGTGACGGCAGTTTGATTTTCATCGGTTCGTTGTCTTTTTCGCCAATTGATCGTTTGGAAATCTCAAAGTTTTGCATCAAATCCTCATACTCCTCTGTACAGTTAACATTAATTGCATCGATAACAGGTCGACTAAAGACTCGGACCAGAAAGTCTCGGAAGGCTTGGTTAACCACCTTGCCACCCCACGGCCCACCACTAGCAGTGCGAAGTTCAGACAGTTTATCTTTGCCCTCTACAAGATTAACAGTGATGTCAACAGTTCCGCCTGCAATAAGTATAAATTAATTCCTTAAGACCCCTTAATGACATCCGATAAAACTAACAATAGAAAAATTCAGTAAAAATGACGAAATAAAATTACTAACAAGTTACTGTTTCCAAACATACACTGCTTGTTTCCGCGGTCTAGCTGTAAATTTCGGTCACAAAGAACCTTTCAGCTCCTCACAGCCTAAGTCCGAATCCCAAACGATGCAGAAACACCTATACGAGGATATTTTATTTCAAAACCGTATGCATTTTGAGTCTTTATTTGTAAATAATCTGTAAAGCTTAAAGCGGCCAAAATAAATGAAATCGTGTCTGTTTGAGAAAATCCAAACGAAATCAAATAAAATACCCACCGCCAGCGTCAACGACGAGAAACTTGTCTCCGGCTTGAAATGTCGACACTTGGTCAATCTCACGTGCCTGTTGGGTACCAGTCATTCGAAAACGGATATTTTGACTGTATATTGCTGCTACTTCCGGTTCTAGGGCTAGTCGTAAATCATCCGTGTGAATGCCGGCCTGCAGTGAAATGTTTTTTTACATTCTGGTCATGATAACTTTAATATGCAAAAAATCATGCCAGATAGAAATGTC
This sequence comes from Sinonovacula constricta, assembly GCA_007844125.1. Taxonomy (NCBI): domain Eukaryota; kingdom Metazoa; phylum Mollusca; class Bivalvia; order Cardiida; family Solecurtidae; genus Sinonovacula; species Sinonovacula constricta. Next base: position 36,265,490 of record CM017559.1, read on the forward strand.
GTTAGATTAATTATGCAAGTAATGCCATGTGTTGGGGTCGTCTGATTAAATGTGGTATCCAAACAGTTTGCCATATTAAAAAATGTACAAATGTCTTACCCCTGTGCTGCAGATTTGTGCATAATTGCTGTACAAACTCATTCTTTGTGTAAGTAAAGGTTTATAATCGTGCCTTATTGGTTAGACAGTACAAATCGTGAAAATAATGTTTAAAATCTTTGTTATTTCCAATTCTATATATAAGCAAGATGTGGGTTTTAGCTAAAGTAGGTATAGACATCAGATCTTATTTCCCGGATGATCATGTAAATTGATCTCAATATTAATAAGTCAAGTGGTTTTCTTAGTTTTAAAATAGATGACTCTGCAGCGTGTTTGTGATAGGAAACATGTTTCGAAAAAAGCAATGGATGCATTATGCTTTCTTTTTATATGTATATAGGGCATCAAAAATCAGCATTGCGTTGAAGCTTTTCATTTAACAATAATTAAGTTTAGTTGTGTGAGATAAAAATGGTCCAACCTGTCGGATACAACCGTGTTTTTAATTCAATACCTTGCTGGTAACAATTAATTTTAAAGTGCTACGGATTTCGCAGAAATACATGTAAATTCTTACCCTAGCAACAATTGCTAAATGGAATACACTTAACTTTGGAACTATATCTTTGACAAAATTGGGAATTACATTTTAGCATGTCATTTTAGGACTTTAAACCACTTTCAGATCACAATATGATGTACTTGAGTATAACAAGCTCAAGTGTACGTGTGACGGGTGTATTTGTGAGTATGAGATTGTTTGCAAGGTAAAAATCGTGCATGCCCGTGCATACACGTATGGATGTAAGGTGACTACGCGTATGTGTGAATCTGTGTTTATGGGTGTGTATACATGTTATTAGTACCTTTGTAGCTGCAGCCCTCATGAATCGCTTGTTGTCGTCAGTCCATATGGCGGGAATTGTTACAACCCAAGTGACGTCATCTTCGATAAGCTCATGGTCCAGCTGTTTGGAGCACATGCGTAGAAGATCATCTTTAAGGTAACCGATAGCCAGCGAGAACACGGTCAATGCAGGGAGGGAGCGGCCATCTGCGCCATTCAGCTTCAGCCCAAGGCACTCGCGCTAAATAATTTACTGGCCGACTCATTATTAATTTTAAACATTTAAACAACTGCAGCTGTATACTGTTTCCACAAATACATACAATGATTTCCACAAATGTTTAAAGGTGGTATCTGACAGTTTGGACACCATTTTTATCTCAAAACATTCAAGTTAATTATTGCTACATGAATAGATCCAGCGATATGCTGTTTATTGATGTCATTCATCTAAGTATAATACGAAGCATAGCACGTCATTGGTCATAGCAAACAGGCTTTTCCTATCGGCTGCACAGATAGCTATTTTTAAAGTAGGAAAACCACGTAACCACTTACTTTTGAGATCACGTTTGATTGCCATCCGGGTAATTCAAGGTGACGTCGATATCTATTTTTAACAGAAATGTGCTTATATACAGATCTGGGAAGAATGGAGATCGTTCACGACTTGTACAGTCAAACAACCAAAGTAGTATTCACAATCGTCTTTGCTTAAATTATAGCACGAGTTTATGTAGAAATGGCACCAAGATTCCCGCAAAAATGCATCATATATAATTACCTGTATTTTACGTAGGCAAACTGTCGGATATCACCTTTAGAATGATAAATAGTACTAGAAAGAAAGAAGCCAACAAGAAAAACCTACTAAACGTCGGTCACAATAACCATTATAAACGATTTTAAACACTTTGGAACGATGTTTGGATAATTTTTCTTTGCCTGTGTTTGGCGGCCTTATGACAATTGATTTGTTGATATCCATATGGTACGATCGTTACAAGGTCATATGTATTGTTAAAGGTTTGCAACGAACGGGCCACATTACGGCTCTTAATTGGCCCACCGTATTAGCGCTCCATGGACAACGATATTGTTCGTGTTTTAAAGTAATCTGATACTTTATTAAGTCAGTTAATACTTTAATTCATTTGCTAATTTAGTAATTTGATACTTTAAGTCATTTGAGCCCTCCAGAACGTGATATATGACGTAAGTTTGCTTCAGTATCACATTTATTTTACTGTTTAGAAGTGGAAGTACACTGTTTGCAGGAAGTATGCGCTGGGTGGTCAGGTCATTAAGACTGAATGGGCTGTGGATATCATCTGTGAGATGAACCGGAGTTTTTGTCTGGATTGCTTCGGTTGTCCTACCAGAGGCCAAAAGACACAGTCAAAATAGTTTGCTGATAGAGTACCTGTTTTCGAAAATTTGCGACATTTTTAAGGTGTTTCCATATGTATAAAATAATTCGAATAGGATGTACCATAGTTAAAAAAAAGAAGAAACCACGTGAAAACAACTCCCCTAAAATGAGGTTGAAGTTTTAAAGACCCTTATTTGTTTACCTGTTTATAGAGACACATTTTGAAATTCTTGAAGAAGTAGAACTCTTCATGTCGGTTTTCATCGACAAGGTCAATATACCGCTGCTCAGCTTCGAATCCGAACGCTTCTAACGTCTGGCCGTCAGCACATATCAGAGCGCAAGTTGACGTTTTGTCGTACAGTGTTCCACCTTTGCTCCTGACCATTAGATAAAATTATATTTAATAGACATTGATGTTCCACTTACATTTGAACATACATTTATTAATATATTGTCAAAAGCTCCGAAGTTTAAAATCCATTAACTATATATTATCGCTATACAATAAGCAAAGCAGTGGTTTCCGTTTTGTCGAATTACTTAAAAGTTCATATTTCTCGGGTCTTAGCGGGTGTTAACACAACTGTTATCTGGAGTATGTTTACACGACTTGAGAATGAGAAATGTAAAAGTCCAACATGTTTTACTAATGCACATAATTTCCTTTAGATGTCATATTAACAAATGGTATGTCGGTGATAAAGAACCATTCAGTTGTGGTCTTGCTGGTTGCATGTCAGATGAAAAATACCAACTATTTAACTAAAGTGAACTCAGTACCAAACATTTAAGCGTTTTATTCCAGTTTACTTTCCTGCGTTTAGGTATGGATATGATTGTCAGACTACACTTATTCAAGATGAATTTTTAGATTTTTCAAATGACACATGGTGCTAATACCATAAACACAACCATTCAATAAGTGATAAGCGTCTTATGATAGCTGATATCCACTCCCCTATAAAAAGACACAATGGTTCTTCCAAATCCCTCCATTACACAAATAAAGGGTAAAACAAGCAATACACAAAATGAAAACCTTGTTCAATCTATTTCAGAAAAAAACTAAATCTAAAAGGAAAAGATGTAGAGTAAATAGAAACTTAGTTGTCCATTTGAAAGAAAATCCGTAAACAATTACTTTACCAGTTAGTGCGAAGTATGGTGCTGACTCTGGTCAACCTTCAAACCTGGTTTAACCAATAAGGGACATAAACTATAGAACAATACTGTGGTACATGTTTATGACTAATACAATTTTGTAAATAAGGAGGGTGGTGTTTGTCATATATTTATTGGTTTCTTCGTAAATTTTACTCAAGAAATGTTACTATCGGTAAAAGCTATATCCCAGTAGATGAGAATCACGGTAGCATTATTAAATTAAGTCACTTAACCAAAAGAAAATTAATTAAAGTTTAAAGAAATTGATGACAGTTTTTCCGAAAGCAAAATAGATCCCTCAGTTCTTAGAAAGCAACTGGCCACGATGGAATATCTGCCAAACTCTTTAATCATGCCCAACCATATTTTGTTAAACCCATTACTCAGCTTATAAATCAGTAATTTAATAGCTCTTCCTTTCCAGATGGGCTTAAAATTGCAGGTGTTGTTACAGTACTTAGAAAGAATAGTTTATTAGACAAACAAAACTATAGACCAGTAAGTATCTTACCAGCGATGTCAAAGCTTTTTGATAGAGCCATCCATTGACAGCTTATTTCGTTAATTATCGTTTTAATGTTTACTTGAGTCAGTCTGAAGTAAAATTACTATGTGTAACAATATATTTCCAGCTTAAATTCCCATATTAAACACATATCTCTTCTATTTAAATTAGCATCATGACAACTCTTTGCTTTAAAACGCATTCACAAATATCTTTAACTTTTGCCCTTTAACATGTCATTTTTGTGTTCTCGTTCATTACATATACGATCTATCTATACCAGTTTTAATAACGAAAGCACTGCAGGCATTAAGGTATTCGCTGCTTCGGTAAAGTAGTCATATTTATGCGATCATTAAAAACGGTGTATATAAATAGACGCACACAGTTTTGTGTTAGATAACTTCTTAAAGGCATCTCAAAACCCTTATATAAGTGACCCCCCCCCCATTTATTGCCCCACCCAGCATGTGAGGGCATCTGTTTTCTGATAAGCCAGGCTGCCACAGTCTGTAACGATGTGTCTGTCACACAGGTATTGTTCAAGATCCAAGTGTATGTATGCTATATCTGGGGGTTGAACATAGTCAATCACAGTTTGTAAAGGAAACAGTTGTGAATATATATATATATATATATATATATATATATATATATATATATGTATATATATATATATATATATATATATATATATATATATATAAATCTTTATTTGTTTTCTCATTCTTTTAGTTCTGATATATATTTTAAGTTATATTTTATTTTGATTTGTAAAATGTTACGAAACGTTTCTAACAAAAGCAATTTAAAAAGTCATTCATTGTCAGAATAATGTCCTTCAGACTCATTTTAATTCATTTTGAATACTAAAATTTGTATTTCTTATGTATTTTCAAGATCAAATATTTAGCTATGAAATAAATACATAATCATGCAGTTACAAAATTGACATCTAGTAATTAATGCAATAAAGAATATGCAAGGGATCATACAGTAAACAACCCACATTATCACTAACATTAATGTTTATGGCTTTGTGTAAAACTAGCCTACTGTCTCACTTCCATACTAGCAGGTAATTTAGTTTTGCATTAACCCATCGGAGGTTTTACTGTGACAGATAAGTACTATGTCGGCTAAAGATTCCCTGCAGTGATGACCAGCAATTAGCAGGTCTGGTCACAGCAGGTCGGGACCTGGCTCAGTGGGATACCACATTCCTTTCGAGATGCCTTTAAACTATACAACTCCTCGTTCAATGTAGTTGACATATGATAAGCAGAAGAGGTCGAGGACCAAGACCGGGAGAGGTGATCTATATGGCACTTTGCTGGCTACACAACACACATTTAATAGGATGATGTATCTCTACGCGGTCTAGATAGGGGTTAATGTATTAAGTAGGTTATTTTGCATTTACTTCTAATTTAAAAATGATGTACATACGATTGTCAATTGTTGAAGATTTTGTACTGATACGAAGTTTTAATTGTGTGACTTTTTCGCATCACATCATATATTATAAATACGCTGAACTATTTCGCGCTAGGAAAAGATGAACTCTGTTAGGTCGGCTGCTTTTCACTGAACGTACATACAAATGTACTGGATATTATCCCGAATTTCCACGACATGCTGTAACGCTAAAGACAAAAGAATTAAATATGTGACTATTTTGTTTAAATAATGGAAAGATTGTGAAAATGTCATTTGAGTCGACAAAGCATTGGAAGAAATGAATTCTATTCGGTGGTTCTTCTTGCGTGATGGCTTAGGATGGTAATAAGTATACGAACCACTTTCCCATTTGGACATTCGATTGGTCGTGGGTGAAGGACAATGCCCACCCTGAGTACGTCGTTCCGAGGTCAATGGCCGCTGAGGCGATCTTTAGCCCCGTCTGAACGAAGATTTTTATACTTTTAATACTTTGTATGTCTTTTTGAAGAATGTCAATCATCATCATCATCATCATCATCATCATCATCATCATCATCATCATCATTACACCAACAACAGCAACAAAATCATCATAATTATCCATTTGAGGTATTCTTTGAAGAAGTATTAACCGTATTGGTCTGTTAAAAGAAGCTTACATAGAATTTCTTAAAATATTGCAACAATTGATGCAAAAAAATAAATTTTGGGTAATAAACACTCCACATGATACATGTATACAGTACACCAGCGAGTTCAGTTGTTCCGGATGCATATCTTTTGATAATCCAGCGTTGTTAAAACAGTCGATATTGTATGCACATGATGATATGCAAGAGTATTTATCTTATCTTTTTATAGTCTAAGTTATCTCACTCCTTTACAAAAGGTTGTTGAAAATAAGGTGGTGGGGGCGAAAACTTTAATTCGAGTCATCTTCAACAGTTTCTGTACACAGTTAGAACTGCGTATTTTATGAAAGGAACACTCGCAAAAACCTCGGCCATTTCTAAGCAATTCGGAAAAGCGGCATATTGTTCAGATTGTTAAAGGAAAATGTATTTCGAAAATGCCGGCTATTTTACATTCAGAAATAGACCTCGGCAGTAATATGGTAGTCACAGTAAGATGACAGCTAAACCCAAAGGCCTAGATATACGGTTTGTTGACATAATATGTAAAAAATAAAACATCACATATAACAATATATTAAAAAGAGAATGAGAGAGAGTGTGTGTGTAAGAAAGAGAGAGAAAGAGAGAGAGAGAGCTGGGTAGTTATGTTGAGCTATTTTTATTGCAGAAATCGCATATTGCTTATCGATTTGATATAGACAAACTGCCCCTGCCGCCTTTAACGTCAAAAGTAACCAAGAAACCAATATTATCAATTTCTTACAAAACATTAATACCTGAAAGCGCTCATTTAATATTTTAACTTACAATAATATACAGATTAATTAATACGTGTATTTGAAATAACAAAGCAATGTCAATCAATTCGAATTCAAATGCAAATATCACATTTACCTTGATGGGTTTATGTGCTGCCATCCTTCACACACGTGTTTACTCATGTAGTGCATTCAGGTCGATGGTTTATATGTAGTGACAGATTTTGTTATGATAAACTTAACCAGCAATAAAGCGTTACGAAGAGGTGTAAGAGGCGCAACTGGATCGATAACAATCCAATATGCCGCTTGGAACAGGTTATTAATCGATTGAAGACTTGATGAGGGGGCAGACCAAGTAAACAGTGTACATTTCACATGAGTTGCAATATTGTTCTTTTATAAGAGCAACATTATACATTTTCATTTTCCCATGTGCTTTGTTTTAATATTTTGACTGTTTCAGGGTTATTTAACTCACATTTATGACTATATATGCAAACATGTACGGCTATATGCCAAGACTCAAGTTGCTAGTGTTGGAGGAAGGGTTTGGTGTGTTGAGTATTGTCTTACTGTGGCTGGAAGCTTGTACATTCCCGCATTTGTGCTAAGAAAGACACTGTTGTAACTGTAACAAGACTAAAGAGTCACAAAAGCGGACAAAAATATTGGGTTTACACCGGTGTTCGAACTACATACTATCTTGTTAGCAACGGTACACAACCTACTAAATTATTTAAGCCTACACCAACTAATTTCAATTTCATCGGCGAAATAAGTACGCGTATGATTTTTCTAATGCGTCATTTTATGTATGGCAATGGAGACTAGGCGAGTCAATTGTGACCAAGAATGATTCTAATGTTAGCATTGATATTATAATATGTTTAAACTAGGTGTTCAGGTTGTTCTATTGTCTAATATTGATTTATGAATGAACAACGTGACACACTGTACCTGGTAGCGCAATGGATAGAGCGTCGGCTCTAGGTACGAGAGGCCCCGGCTTCGAACCCGGACCGCGACATACTTGCCTGCTTTCCAGTGCGTTGCGTAATTGATTTGCTATTGACAAAATTAAAGTGGCTAATATTTTTTACAAGTTAAATCTGTTTTTCTCTAATAACAAATAGGTCATTGCTCCCTGAAAAGGTCCTGCAGAACATTGTTCATTGATGCCGCAGATCTGTATGATGTTCTTACATAGCATAAACCCTCACTCGTCATTTCAAACGATATTACGTTTAATATCACATTATCATCCCGGTAGTCTTCTCTGACGTCGATATCTTTTCTTTTACTTTTATCTTTTAGCACAGATCACTATTGTGCTTATTTTTAGATTTTGAAAGAATGAACAGTTTGGGTGTGTCTTTCAGCTATTTGTACTTTCTTACAATATAGGAAGTTTTCAAAATCGTTCTTACTTAGACTTAAATATGAGTTTATGAAGAAATCATGTCCCAATTCCATCAAACAGTGGACTATTATTTTTACATTCATTTGATTAAAGCAAACTGTCAAATGCCAGATTTAAGAACATCCAGAATATTATGTACATAACTAGATCTATTTTTCTGTCTTTAGGCAGTGTCGTGAAAGTGTTTCCTTTAATATATAACACAATCACTTACAATATACTGTGGTTGTAATACTTTATTTTGATTATATAAAGGTTTTAAGATAATATAAGTGCAGTCAGTATGGGAGTTTTGCTTAATTGCATCAATCATGTGTGAGTCTCTCTCTCTCTCTCTCTCTCTCTCTCTCTCTCTCTCTCTCTCTCTCTCTCTCTCTCTCTCTCTCTCTCTCTCTCTCTCTCTCTCTCTCTCTCTCTCTCTCTCTCTCTCTCTCTCTCTCTCTCTCTCTGTCTGTCTGTGTGTGTGTGTGTGTGTGTACATGAAGAGAAACTAACAGCTAAACGATCAGATTGGTGGTTTGTAATGTAAACATGTGGAAATAATTTGTTTTATTGCCCACATATTTATCATGAGACATATAGAACTTTCAAATAGCTCAATATTAACATTTTACTTCATACATACTAGTATTTGCATAAGGATGATGAGTTAATTTTCTGTTGTTCTTATTTTGGTCAGCCCTGGACAGTTAGGGTCTTCCAATAACCCTGCCAACAACACATATTTACGGTCCCTTTTATCAACAGTTGGTGGCGCCAATAGCCATGTTGCTAGTGTTGGGGGAAGGGTCTGATGTGTCGTGTGGTGTCTTACTACGGCTGAAAGCTTGTACATTTCGCCTTTGCGCTAAAGAAGACACGGATGTAACTTAACAAGACTAATGTGTCACAAAAGCGGAAACAAAAAATGAGCCTAAGCCGGTGTTCGGACTATTCCCCATCTAGATAGCAAGGGTACATTACATACTGAGCTATTTAAGCCTACCACCAATGACACCGCTTGCCTTTTCATTCGTTAGTGTATGTATGTCGAAGGAGACTAGAAGCACCAACTGTGTCTAGACATGCTCCATATGTTAAAATTAATATTGTAATCTGTTTAAAATCGATGTTCACGTGATTATATTGTGTTATGCAGATATACATTAAATGCACAAAAAGGAATATATGTATATTTGACATTTTACAGTACCGTGTATGCTATATCGATTATAACAGAGAGATTAAGATTGGGAGTTTTCTAAAATTATCTTTATTTTGTGAGTCTGTTTACATGTTTCATTCTTTAAAAGATGTACAGCTAAATATTTTAAACTTTTTACTAATTGATTTTTTGAGTTCTAAAGAAAGAAACGATATGTAAGTCTTGCGGCTTCAGAGATCATTATGTTTGTCTTACTGACATTAACTTTTAGTTTCCATTTTTCACAGCATACTTGAATATCTATGTCTAAAATATGTCTAAGAAGCTTTGTAGTGATTTAGTTCGTTTGAAAATACAACGGCGGCGTCTGCCAATAAGAGGGTAAATATTCGAGTATCTGCAATACTAAGAATTCTTTCAAGGTTATTATTTACATATAAGTAATATATCACTGAGAAGACATAAACATAAGATGCTGCTGGCGGGATCTCCTTGCTTTAGGCCAATTGCAAATACAACAGCCTCAGGCACAGACCTGTTATATTTTTTCAACAGAGTTAACAACTGTGTAAAAAGCTATCTGTGCAGCGTGGCTCAGTTTCACAAGGATCTAATGCACTAATAAGCATCATTTTGCTGGATTTTGTCATGTAATAGTGATTTAATTTGTTGCATTAGAAAGAAAACTGGTCCAACCGGTCAGAAATACACCTTTAACCGCTGACAAGGTAAAACTTACGCCGCTTAAAGAGGGCTTTCAGCGCTTTGATTATGAAGTCATTATACGAAGGTTTATTTACAGATGGATTATCCCCGATTAGAAGTGCCACCTTGCGGGTCTAAATTTCGCGATACCAGTTGTCACATTTTAGGTAAGAGATTTGCACGGTTGATTTGTAATTTGCAAATTATATGATAAAAAATGTAAAATTGTTTATACATAAAGTTGAAATGTCAACTGTACATTTTGATAAATGCCACCCCCAAACCCATGGCCGCATTGCCCCAAGTAAGGGGTAGTTTTCCCCTCAAGGCCGATTTTCGAAGTTTTCTCCACGCTTAATTGAATTTTATGTATTATTAGATAGAAGAAAGATTACTTGTCAGAACAAATAATGATATGTCCATTTTGCTCCTAGACAAAATGTTTTACATTATTGAAAGACTGAATAAAATCGGAAAAGTACGTATTTTCTCAAGGTTTTTAACACTTATCAGTGAAATCTAACGTTTTTGTAAGTTATTAATTGGTGTTAGCAGTTTCTTTTCAGACTTTGTCTGTCCACTTGTCTTCCCTCTTCCTTGTAATGTTGTTTCTCTTCTCTTCATACTTCCTTGTAGTGTCCTTCAGCTCTCTTCCTTCTTCCTTGAAATGTTTCTGTACGAAACATTCTTGCAGACATTTTATCTATGTAAAAATCTAATCTATCTAAAACAACAACACTGGTCTTAAACGTTCCTTAAAAATAAAGACTATCATGACTTTTTCTTTGATGTAAACGTGTACGGAAATGGCCGAAGATGATCGGAATGTGACGTGACGTTTGCATTTGGAACACCCCACCCTTTCTCCAGCGAAAAAAGAAATAGGGGTTACTAATGGTTTGCAGCTATTTAGTCAAATCGAGTTTAAATTTCGCCGTCGACTTTATATAGAGTCTTAGATACTGGCTACCTTGACAGAAGTATCCCTTACATACTCTACAAGACCCTCAATCTGCAAAGGAAAACGAAGCAGAACTATTTAAACGTCAGCGAAAATACGAGCACTTTTTTGCTTATAGATAATTTTCATGTGATGTCATAGGCACTGATAAGACCGTTTAAGGCAGCCATCTTTGAAGGCAGAAGCTAATGCAGGCCGAAATCTGGAAATATGAGCTGTATTAAACTCAATACTGTGTTTTTAATTTTCAATCTATTTTACTGAATTTTATATCAAATTTAATAGCTCTTATAAAGTATTTTAAATATCAAAACTATAAATTTAAAGTTTGAAAGGTAAAAAAAAGATACAACCAAAAAGTTACACTGTTCATTTTGTTTAAGGATGAGCCAATAATTTTATACATTTCTGTGTATTAATTATTGGTGCATTTGTCAATTTTAAAAATATTTCATTCGAAAAATATTAATTACAAGAGCTTTCCAATGGTGTACGGCTTTTAATTTTTGGACCACAAATAAATAAATTACAAGAAAATAAAATTTACCTTATCAATTAGACAAAACATGGTTTATCTTATGACATGACAAAACGAGGCTGATTTATGCGCTATTCATTCCAGCCTCCATTCTGACAGATCGTCTGTATGGGCCGGAAAGGTTTCCAAGACATAACCGGGACCAAAGCGAGGCAGATGGGGAGCTAAAATTAAAACTAAGTGTCATAAAATACATAATCATTTGGTTTCTTTGTTCGTGCAATATTAATTTATTAAAAGAAAGTTACCGGTCTCTGCTGGCATGTTTTCGTCACTTGATCATTTACATTAAAAAATTCATAAATTGTGTTTTGTTTGCGATTAGACGTCACAGTGGCACACACTAACCGTTTTAAACCATTACCTACGCCGCATATCTTAATTAACGAAAGTTTCTTTTTTAAAGTTTTGTCAAGCGCTTTCTTAACAAGTTGGTGTTATTGCCACATGAATGAACTCGCTAAAAAATGAAGGAGTTAAGCGCCTTTAGCGCTTTGATCAAAATAACCAGTCTACTGCAGTATACCTCACTTCCGGTGTTGAAACCCGTCTAATAACAACAGCAAGCATGTACGGACAGCCGATAATCGTTCTCAGTAAGTCAGTTTTATGTATAAAATGTATATAAAAATTACACTTGTTTAGTTTGTGTATATTCTAAATGGTCTTATTTCTTTTTCAGACCAGAACACGAAGCGTGAGTCTGGCCGAAAGGTCCAGGTTGGCAACATCAACGCTGGCAAGGTAAGAGACATGTTTTCACATGGTGGTCGCCATGACCGATTCTCTAGAAGCTTCCACGAGAAATTCGTCTCAATTGACAGCGATTTAGAATGTCAAAAGTCACGTAATTCATTCACTTGAGCAAGTTATTTCTGTTTTACATTGTTCAGTATTTAACGGCGCGACATCATTTATCAAATAGAACAAATAAATGAAGACAGACTTGTTATTCAAGGGAGATAACTAAACGATAACTTTCGAATCTAGGACAGTTGCCCCCCCGGACGTTTGCCCCCCGGACGTTTGCCCCCCTATTTGTGAAGGGCGGACGTTTGCCCCCCAGCTGAAATTACAAGGCGGACGTTTGCCCCCCAACTGAAATTACAAGGCGGACGTTTGCCCCCCAGCTGAAATTACAAGGCGGACGTTTGCCCCCTCTACTAAAATGTCATGGCGGAAATTGCCCTCCCTTTCTTCTCAAACTCTGTATCCCGCCTGAAAATGTCTTCCCGCCATATACAAACGGTACTACATGGTGCTACAGTACATGAAATGTGTTAGGTGTAACAAAATTTTCTATAATTTTTTTCATAGGACTGGAATTAAGTAAAAGTTACAATCTAGTTTGATATTGTCTTACCAAACTATCAGTTATAACTGTGCCATTGCATGATAAACTGCGTCGCTGAGCACATTCCCAAGTGATGGTTGTCTTAGACGACTTCTTCTTAGTGTAGGCAAAACCATCGTAACACAGCTTTGTGGCCCCTCTTTTCGTAGAAATGAACTACATGATGATTGAGCACAGATGTACATTATGATTCAAGAGTCCATCATATTTAAAGGACTGTGCTTACAGTTTGCATTTTGAGACGTGATAACGTGACAAATAAACACAATTTGTGACATTCCTTTAATTGAATCTCCTGGATTTAATTCGGCCAATCAAAGAAACCGTCGCGTATAATTTAATGCAATACAGTTAATTGTTTATGATTAAATACAATCATGTTAATCGCCGTTAATTGGCATTCTCTGTGAAATTAGTAATGCAAAGAAACCGCCGCGTATAACTGAACGCATTACAGCTAATTGTTTATAATTAAGTACAAGGATGTTAATCGCCGTTTTTTACATTCTTTGTAAAATTAATGAAATTGACAGATTGATTTTTTTGAAAGTCCGCCCTTACGTTATTGGGGTGGGGGGGGGCAAAAGTCCGCCCTCAAGTTTTGTTGAGGGGGCAAACGTCCGGCTTTGAAAATCGGCAGGGGGGCAAAAGTCCGGCTCTGAAAAACGACAGGGGGGCAAACGTCCGGCCTGCATTTAAAAGAGGGCAAACGTCCGGGGGGCAAATGTCAGGGGGGGCAAATGTCCGTACACCATAACTTTCCGGTGACAGTACAGTTCATATGTAATCAGTATGCTATTACCACTGAGAAAAAGTAATAGAAAATACTTTTAAGGTATTTAAAGTATGTTGTTATGTAATGTATTTCAGTAAGGTATGTTTTCATCTGTGGAAACTGTTCAGCATTTCTTGCAAGTACCCAAAACTCAAGGCAGACACGTACATTTGATGTGTTTCTGTTCAACAGAGGTTTTTAATGAAAATCTGAATTTTTGATAACTCAAAAACTTGTGTAACTTTTGCACTTGAAGTTTTTACTTCTGCAAAACAGATTATTGAACCACACAAACAATAATTAACTGAATTATCAGATTTGAAAAATGAATAAAGTAACAACTATTAGGAATATTTTTTTATTTAATCAATCACAACTAATACTTTCCTTCTAATATATTCAATGCTGTATTTTGATTTGGACTCCAAAAGCACCACCCTTATTTCATCATGCTTTTTTAATTTCATCCAGGCAATTGCAGATATCATTCGAACATGTTTGGGTCCACGGTCAATGTTAAAGATGTTGATGGACCCAATGGGTGGTATTGTCATGACCAATGATGGTAATGCAATCCTCAGAGAGGTGAGTGGCTTTCTTTAGCTCCTCTCTAATAGTGTTTGTAAAATGTTTATGGTGATGAACATGTATTATGATGTCAATGTACTGATAATTAGGAGTGTATTTTATGTGTCCAGTTTCTACTGTGAATTTTGCAGCTATTATCTCTATATGGTATAAACTGTGTAATGTTAATCAACATTAACAGTAAACCTATTTTGTTTGGACCAGCAGAACCTAAGTGCCATTGTTGACTGGGTCTACCCAGATATTTGTATAACTATAATAAGTGTTACATGAAAAATTTTGTGTGAAGTCCTATATAGTGTTGCAAGATTTAGCACGATAGCCATTAAATTTTTTATGAGGATGGCTCCTATCTCTATAAATTCTTAATAAATGTAAGATCTGACTATGCATTTATAATTAATTGATATTGTCGGAGGTTATGAAAAAAATTCTGTTTGGTTGTAGATCAATGTCCAGCACCCAGCTGCCAAGTCCATGTTGGAGGTGGCTCGTACACAGGATGAGGAGGTGGGCGATGGCACGACATCAGTCATCATCCTTGGTGAGATATCAAAATGTCTTAATCAACCTTAAGCTGTCTTTCATTCTTAGCGTGTCAACCATATTCAATCAAACCTGATAAATTATATTGCTAGGGCCTTAATAGCAGAGCCTGAGCAGACTGCTTCCAGAACATTCTGGCTCCGGATGATCTGGATCTAAACCATTTGCTTAAGCCAAGACAGAGCATCGTTTGTTCACACTATTTAATCGAATTGGATCTGCTTTCATTTATTAGTCATCTCACTTAACTCAACTTTAACTCAGGTCTCTGTGATTATTAAATAGATGAAGATTCAGGTTAGCCTTTTCAACAGGTAATTAAATGTGCCTTTTTACAGGAGGGGAAATGTTGTCTGTAGCTGAACCATTTCTTGAACAACAGATGCATCCAACTGTTATCATCAGTGCTTTCCGTATGGCCTTGGAAGATCTGCTGGAAATCCTGAAGAACAAAGTCTCCACCCCGGTAGATGTGACCAGCAGAGAGGAGATGCTGAAAATCATCAAGAGCTCAGTCGGCACCAAGTTCATCAGCAAGTGGTAAGCATTATGTCACCACATTTCAGATTAGGTGCTCAATTCTCAAAGCCTTTACTTCTCCCAAAAATCCTATGTAGGTGGGACTTGCTGCAATTAGTAAGTTAAACCGATAAAGACCAGATCTTGTAACGCGTACCAAAGTCATTGAAAATGGTAGTGGTATAGCTCCCTTGCTAACGTTTAGGCAATTATAAGGGTAGTTCAACAACTGGTTGGTGGTAGATAGAGCCAGTTATCCATGCCCCATGACAGGCCAGCGGTCAACTCCGATGAGCATGAAACTGTCAAGTGCATGAACATAGGTTATAAACTTACCTTTGTGCAGTTTTGTCAGTAATTGTTGTAAACTGTCATTTAATAAGAACAACAAAGTTAAAAGGCAGCATATAGTAGTTAGATAACAATTTAGATATCCATAAAAGAAATCTGAAATATTTCTTCAACTTGATGAACTTTTCATTGAACAATCATTATTAAGCCAGAGAACAACCATTTGGAATCTACACACTTTATTATTCGTAAAAATATTAATAAACTGTTAAAATAGCTATCTGTTAAAATCGCAATGCCTAAGTGAAAGTCCCTTCAGGTCATGTGAAGCAGTTAATCACAAGCACTCTCTTTACCATTTTGTTTGTCAAAGATGACAAATATAAACAAGTGGCCATGTGCACAAGAAACATGCTTTCTGGTCCAGTCCCAGAGAAAAGCTTTTGAATCTAGCTGTTAAGTCAGTTGTGAGTACCTGTATTTCCATATTTAGCTGAACTATGGCGTATATTGCTTTACTTATTAAGTTTGGTTGTCAATTTATTTATTGATTTGAGTATTAAGGCCCACTTTATATTGTTACGGCAACTTCATTTTAAACAGTCGCACAAAATAGTGAAATTTTACATTTCCTTGATGTTAAAATTTTGTGTGTGTGGTTCATGTGATTTTGCTGTTTAAACAACTTCATAAATACTAAGAAAACCTATTACTGTTAATGTTTTTTATATATTTGTTGAAGGGTGTCTCTCAGATCACCGCATGCTTATGACAAACTACTCAGTACTTGAAATTGTATTTGTAAAACAATTATTAATCCTATAAATCTCTGATGTTTATGTACAATGTATTTCAGGTCTGACCTGGCTTGTAAGATAGCACTTGAGGCCACATCAACTGTTGCAATGGAAGAAGGCGGAAGGAAAGAGATAGATATCAAGCGTTATGCCAAAGTGGAAAAGGTGTGTATCTGTTTTTGGTCAAAATTTTAGTAAGTTTTATCTAGGGATGTCAAATGATACTAAATTTGGTATACGGATATCCGTCGAACGATCCGAACGGATATCCGGATATAAATCTTAGTTAATTCTGATGTTGCAGTCGGATGTGTGCGGGGTTACTAACGTTTCCATTGACATAATTAAATCGTCATTTCAATGGAAATAATTAAATCAACATTTCCATAGGCATAGGCACGTCATCATTTTAATAATTAACGAAATACGAACAATAAAACATTTGGTAATTTTAATTCACAATAAAATGAATAAATTAAACACATATCTGATCAAAGATAACATGCGTACATGCGAAGCACATTTATTTAAAAACGTTATAAATTATTAAATACCCAATTTTTACAGCAGCTAACAAACTTTACGAAAATGTAACAAAAATAAAGAAGCACAAAGATTGGAGGGCATAACTAATGATTTGTTTAGGAAGTGGATGTGAATAAGTCAAGATCACCGTGATCGAATGAAAACATAATAAATTCATCAATTCATTTATACAATCCAAACGAACTTAATTAAACATGAGTAACTGATCTTTGCCGATAAACTTTTTAATTGTCTACACAATTGTAGCTCTATCTTTTCTTAATAAAGCCGAACAAACGAAATTAAAGATAATAATCCTTAATCAAAATGGATAAGTAATCGCTTTAAACAATGGCTGTTAATTGGCAAATTATTTTACATAAGCTTTAGCACATTTCTAAAACTGTGAAGTTCATCAAAAAAATTAAAGACAGTATTCGCTAAACAAAATGGATCAGAAGAAGCTTCAAACGTTGGCGGTTAATTAGCATGTTATTATATATACCATCATGCTTTAGCACATTTCTAAAACTGTGAAGCCAAATATACGATACTGCGTGTCACCACCTGTCGATAATCCGTTACACCTGCGTATGCGTGAATGTACACTGACATGACAGCAGAAAGATAACTTAGCAAAATGGCCAAAATATTTAATTAAATGTTTAAAATTGTACATCTTTAAGCGAATATCCGGATACCAAAGTCGATTCGGATATCCGATGATTCGAACGGATATCCGGATATCCGTTGACATCCCTAGTTTTATCCAAAGATGGTATTTTATACTGAAATTGCCAAAACTGTACCATTACATTTATTACATATATACAGTTATCATGTTTATTGTTTTATTTATACAATTGTTTCCATAATTAATATTGTTTTCCTCTGCCAACCAGATCCCAGGGGGTACCATGGAGGATTCAGAGGTACTCAGAGGTGTCATGATCAACAAGGATGTTGTTCATCCCAAGATGAGCAGGTATTCCTTGCTAGCCAACATTAAAATAGTTACAGCTACAAATTCAATTTGAAAGACATTGTATCCATTTTTTAGATGTAAGTGCTGTCAGTACATATTTCAATAACAAGTGCTTGTACAATAAAGACACTTTACACATCTTCTGTTGATCAATCAATCGAAACTCAATTTCAAAGTTTCTGGTTAGATTTAGTGAGATGTGGACCTAGTTGAATTGAATTCTTAGAAAATATTTAATATATGTATTATTAAGCTACACAGTCAAGTACCCTGTGCTGTTATTGTATATTAAACAAAGCCAAAATAAATACTTGCTGCTAGCCCTTTCCTCAGCTGTATTACAAATAATCTTAGCAAAGTTCAGAACTTTCTAGCATTTGTTTCTCTCTCCTTCTTTTAATGTAAACACAGACAACAAATCTTTTTCTTTTTTATTTGCTTCCTTAAGTGTTTATATTTTTACTAGAAGAACAATGCAGAAACTTATCTGTGGAAACTCACAAAGCAAAAGCCTAAATAATATCGATTTTTTTTTCCAGACATATTGTGAAGCCACGTATACTTCTACTTGATTGTAACTTGGAATACAAAAAAGGAGAAAGCCAGGTATGAAAACTTGATTTATTTAACTATGCCCATTCCCCATAGTACAATGTACTGTTTGTTTAAATACTTGCTAGTTCTGTGTAGGAACATTTCAGAAATGGTATAAATTTAAAGAAATGTACTACCTCAAATAAATTAGACAAGTAATTAGAATAATTTAAAGTTCGATGTAGGGATTTGTTACGTTTTGCATTTGATTGATATTGCGGATAGGTTTATTACTCATTAGAAAAAACAATGTCTTGAGCTTCAAGTTCTCACATTCTTTATTGAATTGCAATTGAAACAGAATAAATTTCCTTTTTTTTTTATTTCAGACGAATATTGAGATTACAAAAGAAGAGGACTTTGCGTAAGTGTTTTGAAACATATAATAAAAGTACTAACACTGAACTATCGGTTGATTACCTGTTAATGTTTGATGAAGCTATAATTTCTCATCAAACAACAGCATATTCTCCAGCAAGTGACTGCTATCTTGGTATTTTTTGTAGCAAATTTTTTAAAAATAAAAATTCTGACCAGACCTGGTAGTACAATCGATAGAGCATCGACTCCAGGTACGGGAGGCCCCACGTATGATCCCAAGTTGCGACATGCGAACGTCGTTAAAAGATGGTAGTGGTATAGCTCCCTTGCTATTGCTCAAGCATATTTAACAATAGTTCCACAACTGGTTGGCCCGGTGTCAGGATAATGTGACTGGGTGTGGTATCATGCCAGGTGTTCACAGCATGCTATACACAGTGTATGCAGCACTAAATTTGCTTCAAGTGGACACAGTCTCCATATAACTGAAATACTGTTGGTGGGACGTTTAACCCAACAAACAAAATTCTGATTATGTATTTGTTTAAACCAAACAGGCATTTACCTTATTTTCTCACTTACAAGATGGGGATTTTTCCTCAAAATTTTAGTTTGAAAGTGTGGGGCTCATCTTATAGGCTGGGTCTAGTGACCTGGCAAAAAGTTTTCTCATTGTTTTAGGGCAAAAACATACTGCATAAACTTGTTAGCGGTTATGCAATAACCCGATGTATCGTCATAATAGACCGTCTACAATTTACCTCAATTGGCCTTTGACGTATTTCGGTCAACGATTAACTGTCTTACATACATTTCCCTGTGTTCTGCATGAAACTCGGCTTATTATCCGCTCTTAGACACTGAAACAAACTTTCAACTTCAGTCTTGCCAGACTTGTTGATCAAAGAAATTAATGTCATGTCGCCATGCGCTACAGGATGTTCATGCAGCTGAGACTAGAAACATCCCGCAACGTGTGAAAACTACAGTCACTGTTTACCAATTAACCCTTTTGTTGAGACAGCATGACTGGTCAATGCTCCTGTTCATTTTTTTGCCTCGTCTTATAAGCCAGGTGAAGTTGGGGGCCCGTCTTATAAACGAATAGAGTATTTATGGAGAGGTAAAATGGTGTAGTGGCTTTTAATCTTACTTAATATCACTGAAAGTTTTACATCAATGCAGTATGTGCTTACGGTAGTATGTCAATAATTTGCAAATGTGCATACAAAAACTGATAATTTGCAAACTTTTAATACAGCCGCATCCTGAGAATGGAAGAAGAGTTTGTGGAGAAAATGTGTAACGAGGTAATCGCCCTGAAACCTGACCTTGTCATCACAGAGAAGGGAATCTCCGACCTCGCCCAGCACTACTTTGTCAAGGCTGGCATAAGTTGCATCCGTCGAGTGAGGAAGTCAGATAACAACAGAATTGCAAGGTTTGTGAAGTCTTGTTGTCTTGTGTTCTTTTTTGGGGGGCTAAACTTTCCAACATTGTGCTTTTGTCTCCCAGGGATAGTGTACATTGTTTTGTGAAAAGCTGGTTTGTTGCCTTTACTGTGATAACAGTATTCATTTATTTTATTCTGCTTATTTTAACATCAAATGAGAGCCAAAAACTGATGTATGATTATGATTAATTACATCAAATAAAACCAATTATTGTATGTGTTGTATTTCAGGGCATGTGGGGCGACAGTTGTGAATCGTACTGATGAGTTGCGTGAGGAGGACCTGGGAACAGGCTGTGGACTCTTTGAGATCAAAAAATTTGGTGACGAGTAAGTATATGGGATAGTTTTACCTCAATATTCAATTTGAATATTTGACACTCACTTTTTTATGCAACATTACTATAAGAAATGCTCAAGTTGACCAGCTTGTACTTCATTTATTTATTTAAATTTAAAAAAAGTATGTTAAGCTTCATGAATGTTAAGTTTAATTAAAAAAATATATGTATATAATAAATAATTTTATATATATATATATATATGTATATATATTATCAGCCGCAATAGGTTAAGTGATAGAGCACTGGCTTGCAGATCGGGGGGTCGCTGGTTCAAACCCCGGGTCAAACCATAGACTTTTAAGTTGGTAGTAGTGGCTTCCCTCCTAACGCTCATAGCTTAGGGCACAGCTTTACGCCTGTCTCGTGGTTGTCAGTATAATGGACCGGCTGGGTTCAGTCCCTGGGCACCTCATAAGTGCCCCTGTGCTATAATGTCGCTGCACGATATCGGCAAAAATGCTGGCAAATCCTATCCCCATATATATATATTAACTAAGCATTTTTACTTCATAAGATCTCAGTTGAAAACCTTCTAAAATTGAACTATGATTGGATATCTTAATAAAAAAAAAAATGAAAGAACCTTGTTGTGTTTTTTTTATATTAATACAATATTTACAACTTTTTGTTGTGTATTTTTTTCAGATACTTTGCCTTCCTGGTAGAATGTGAAAACCCTAAGGCATGCACTATTCTGCTACGAGGTGCCAGCAAGGACATCTTAAACGAGGTTGAGAGGAATCTTCAGGATGCCATGAATGTGTGCCGTAACGTCTTGCAGGAGCCATACCTTGTACCAGGCGGTGGTGCTGCAGAAATGGCTTTGGCACAGGTATGGTGACACAGGTTTAATGAGAATTACATAACATAATAAGGAAATATGTCTTCATTTTAGCTCGACTATTATATGAATAAGGATTAGTATATTTCTTACCTGAGCTTTGAGTATCATTTTAGTGCACAGGTAATAAGTTTGAAGGCAAGGAATATCAAGCTTATATCTCAGTAACCAGATTTGAATAAAACTTCTCTTACGCCTTCCTAGTCATCAGACTAATTTAATCAACTATGATAGCCCCAGCTTAGATTTCATGAGAATGTGACTAATTCAACTTAGAAAACTTCGTACCACAAGCATGAAGGTTAAAGTTTCATGTGCAAGCACTAATAAGCTCACACCATACTGTCAACAAGTTGAATAGTCAAGCATACAGTTCTTAGCTTTAATTGTTGTATCCCCGTTGTGTCCGCTGAATGTCCATATTTTTGGTCTTGTTCGTTTTAATCCTCAAAAAGGTATGATTTAGAGATAATTCATTCTGGCTTGTCTTTTCTTTTTTCCCTGATGTGACCTAATAATAATAAAAAAGAAGGACATGCTTTTTTTTTGTTTGGACTCAAAGCAATCTATGTCAAAAAAGGGAAATATGGACATTACTGCACAATGAATAAAGACTTACCCATTATTAAGATAAGTTTTACAAAGATTTTTGGACAATAAATGATGACAATAAATGATTGTCAATTTTTGATTATTATTAAAGCTGTTATACTTGTGTTGTTTTTGTTTGTTTTTTCTTTCTATTTCTGTTTGCTCAAAATAAATGAGCAATTAATGTGATATTCCAAAAAAATTAAGTTTGCTAATATGTTGGAACCTTGGATTTTTTAGGAAATGAATGAGAAGGCCAAGAGCATCACTGGGGTTCACCAGTGGCCATACCGCGCTGTGGCCAGAGGTCTGGAGGTCATTCCTCGTACCTTGATACAGAACTGTGGGGCCAGCACCATCAGAACACTTACAGCTCTCAGGGTATACTTTTAACACTTCTTAGTATGCTGTAAAACTTCTAAGGAAAAAATAAAGTATATTGTTTTTTCACAAACTGGTGCAGACATGCCAAACCATATAAAGTTATATTTCACAAACACATTTATTCTAAAGACATGCCTGGCCAATCAGAAGTGCATCAGATCCAGGTTTGAGAGGCCCCAGATTCAAAACAAGGCCACAATAAAGTTATTTATAACGTTAGTTGTATAGCACCCTTGCTAATTCTCAAGTCATTATAAGGTAAGATCTTTTTCTTGTTAGTTCAGGTGTAAGGATAATGACTAGGTGTGGTATCATGCAACGTATTCACAGCATGCTTAGATATAAATTGACAGCCATAGAAGTTATGGTGCAATATATGTGTATCAATTTTCACAGGCCAAGCACGCGAACCCGGACAGTGTTACTTGGGGAGTGGATGGAGAGACCGGAAATATTGTCGACATGAAGACCTATGGTGTATGGGAACCTTACTCTGTCAAAGCACAAGTCTACAAGACTGCTATTGAGGTAAGGAGCTGAGTGTAGTAGTACACAGTTCAAATGGGTCCTAAGTCTGACATCACATCTGAAGCAGTTCTAGATAAGCAGATTATTTCTCATGTTTGATCCTTTATCTTTCCACCAAAGCCAATACAGCTGGAACTTGTCAGACATGTGTAGGTGATACACATTAGGTGACAAATCAGCAATAATATCAAAGAGGGTTAATTTGAGGAATATGGGATACACAGCTACATTCATCACATTTACTCCCCAGATCTTCATCCCAGGACCCGAGTATTCCATTATCTGTACCCTTAGTTTAGTAATAGTCTACACAGGTTGCCATTCTGTCTGTAAAATATTTTTATATTTCATGTTAGCCCAAATATATTGTGAAGCAGGAGAGCTATTCTAGTTACTGGAGCTTTGGCATAAAGTTCAGGTTAAAGTTTTCAATGCAAGTGTTAAGGTTATAATTTGATTATCAGTGCCAGGATTTGGAATTAATCTTCACTTTGTCATTCTAGAGATGGTACCCACAGATTCTAAGTAAATTTTAATAGTTCATTGGTGGTGTTTGTGAGACTAATTACACTGATTTGAGTTTAATTTTTTTTAGATTATTGCATACACTTTTTATATTGAAGTTAAACTTTTAGTTGCACTAAAAATCATGCTCCTGAAAAAGTTAACTGTTCCCTGTGCAGAAATTGTTCACAATATACTCATGGTGGGCACTTCTGGCACACCTTTGTTTGTAGTGCTGCATCAACAATTTGCTTGTGAAAACCTATTGGTCACAGTTTTGATTCAATTTTCATCAGACTTGATCACCAAACTTGATCAGATTTTTTGCTTCTAGATGATTTTGAAACTGGGTCACATGGGGCCAAAAAGTAGGTAATTGAGTCAAATGTTGGTAGAGAGAAAAAACATTCTTGGTACAATCTTCGCCAAACTTGGAAAAAATGTTTGCATGAAATTTTGGTTGATTCATTTACATGTATATATTTTTTTAAAGAAAACTGAAAGCCAGTGTCTTTGGGAGAGCTTGTTTATGTCTTCTTTCCACTTGTTGACTTATGTGTCTGAACTTTGACCTAAAAAGTTATGATTTAGCTCTCTATATGATGTCTGCTTATTTCCAGACGGCTGTCCTGTTGTTACGTATAGACGACATTGTGTCTGGTACCAAGAAGCAAACGGACATGAACAATCCCACCAGTTCTGCACCAGCAGGTCCTCCTGATGGCCCAGATTCTTAGTTTCCAAAGCATCAGTGTTCTATTTATAGTAACAAATTTAAATCAATTTGGACAACTATGGAGTTGTCCCTCTATGTGTTGTCAAATCTTGATGTGTTTTTTTCTCACTTGAAATATTGTGATAAACAAAATGTGCTGCGTTAAGGAATAATTTGTGATGCATAATGAAAAAAGATTACTTGATTTATGACTGTAATGGAAATGGAAAGCACTTGTATAATTACTATAATGTTTAAATATGGAAATCCAAGACAAATTAAGATAAAATCATAAAGGTTTCATTGTCAAAGTGTTCAATTAATGCAATCATACCTTTGTTAACTTCATGCTGAGAAGTCATGTTGATTTCATATTATTTATTTGATACCTGCAGAACAAAGACCTCTAACTGAACTCTCGGTATGTTTCAACCATTTATATATCATTTTCAGTTAGATGTTTAAAGTTTAGTATTAAAACACTTTATACTTCAATTTTATAAATAAATGCTTCAAAACAGATTGTTTTGCTTGTTTATTGTCTCTAATATTTTAAAGAATTTTGGTCAGTTTGCTGGTTAATAGATGCAAGTAGTACTGGACCTTGGCAACAGCTGTATTTAAAAATGGCAGTGGCACAGGTCGGTTCCTAACGCTGGAGTACATCTAAGGATAGTTTCACAACTGATCAGTCAGACTGGGTGTGGTGTTATAATGCAAGGTGTTCATGGCATGCTATACACAGTGAAGGCAGCACTTTATCTGTAAGTGGGTTGATATACCCAACAAACAAAAATAGATCTGGCAATACTTTATATTTGGCAACATTTTAAGTTTTTTTATTTATGCTTACAATCTATCAATCAATGGAGCTGCTTCAATGCAAACTACATGTTTATACCTCTGCCGGCGCCGCCAGTGAATCCATAAATAAAGTGCATTTCCACTCTAAATTTCCCAAATATTTCCAGTTATTTTGGACACAAGCTGATGTGTAGAAAGAACTATTTACCATTTCGGTAACTTGTATGATTCAGGTCTTGTGGATTGCATTTAGGAGTTGCCTTCATTACTTGTGAGCACTTTTAAATCGATTGATTTGAACTAAGGTTCGTTCAGGGGACCGGCCGCAATAGCTCTGGCGGTAGAGCGTCGGCTTGCGGATTTGGAGGTCGTAGGTTCAAACCCCGGGCGGGTCACACCAAAGACTTTAAAGTTGGTAGTAGTGGCTTCCCTCCTAACGCTCGGGGCTAAAGGGACAGCATAACGCCTGACTCGTCGGTGTCCGTATAATGGACCGGCCGGGTTCAGTCCCTGGGCATCTCATAAGTGCCCCTGTGCTATAATGATAAAAATGTCACTGCACACGATCGACAAATCCCAATCCCGTTCTGGTGAATATAATTGTCGCAAGTTTTGTAAGTATATAGTTTTAAGTTTTTTTCGGATTAGCTCATTGTACTTAAGTTGTAACACCAATACAAAAAGTATTCACTGATGCATTTGTGATCCTTTGATGTTTAGCTTGTGTTGGTGTAATATAAAGGATATCTAACATATCTGACGAATCAACACAGACTACTTATAGGAAATTACATGACCAGGTATGCGAGTTTTGTTGGTGAAATAATATTATGATAGAATGTGAATATCTTTACATTTGTCGGTGGACTATGCTAAACTGCTATAGAAACAAATTAAAATCAGTTAAGCTGCTCATTTGACTTCATGTATGGTAAATAAATGGAAAAAACACAACATTTATAGCATTTTTTTCGTTTTAAGTAGGTTGTTGGGGGGGGGGGGGGGGGGGTTTGCCGCAAAAGATTATAAGATTTTCTTCTTTCCTTGTTTTTCGAACTTTATTTTCCTAGTTTTTGTCCCAAATATAGTGCTGGAGAGCCTGTTTAGTTCACTTTTGTTAAAAGTTCTCATCGTTGAATTTCCGTCCGTGTTGTGCGGTAAATGTTCATTGCTGCAGCCTTTGTATCTTACTGTTGAAAACCTTTTACATTGTAAAAATGAATAAACACAGACAATCTGGTTAGTTTCGGGGAGTAATTGTCCAATAAAAGGGAGCTGTTCGAGGAGTCTTTTTGGAGCTACATTGCTTACATTGACCTATGACCCGCTAATTGCTATTTATTTATTTATTTATTACAATCGCCTTTGTGTTCGGACCAAACGCTTTTGTGTCAATATTGTTCATTACTTTTCGATGAATATGTGTCATTCTCGAAATAATATATTGACCGGATATCTCAATTAAATGCTACTGATGAATCAATACAAGAGGAAGCTGTCATTTCGGTATTATTTATTACAGATAAACACTAAAAGCTTTTTTAGTCTTATTGTTGACTTATTCCTTAAACGCACATACGTTTTTAATTTATGAAATAGTTTTCTTAAATAGAACTTGTTGACAAAGTTCTAAAAAATGAAGTCAGATCGATCATAAATAATTAATCGGAACATCCCGCACAGTTTTTAGGAAGGGTTTTGTACGAATTGTCACTCATTTTAGGCATTGATTACACTCAGGGATGGGGTGGGATTTGCCGGCATTTTTGCCGATACTGTGCAGCGACATTTCTATCATTATAGCACAGGGGCACTTATGAGGTGCCCAGGGACTGAACCCGGCCGGTCCATTATACTGACATCGACGAGTTAGGCGTAATGCTGTCCCATTAGCCCCGAGCGTTAGGAGGAAGCCACTACTACCAATTTTAGTCTGGTTTGACCTTACCCTCTGGTGTTTGCATGTACATGCATATATTCTGTGAATTATTTCAGCCACCATGCCACTTAAATTAGAGTTTAAGAAGCTATAACAAATTAAGTAGTTCAAATGTATAAAGTGCGTTGATGCCGATTTGAGCCTTCTTAAAAGAAAATATCAAAGTACATATGCACAACTTTAATAGGTAACATTAACTCTGAAGGCAGTTCATAACATTGGTTAAAATAAGTAGAAAACGCATACATGCAGTTAGAAACAAACACTGAAAAAATGTAGACATACATTTGAATCCAGTTTTTCAAATGTTATTGGCAATCAACATATACATGATTTAATACAATTACAAAACAGTATGGATAAACATTTTCTTGAGTTTAGACCTATCGGACACATGAAGGTATTTAGCATTTTTCTGCTGCTTTTCCTACATCTTTGGCAATGTGATGCCATCTCGGAGATTACAGCCCACAGATTGGTCGATCATGCTGATCACTCGTGTCCCCAGCCGAACACCTTGTTTCTAAAAACCACCGTCCGGTCAAAGGTCGATTGTGTAGCCCAGTGTTCCGTGCTGTCTGGATGCGTCTGTGTTGTCTACAAACAGGGATATTGCCAAGACTGTAAGGGACTTTGTCATGACGGTGCAACGTTTCCCGTTCTTGCAGACACTATGTTCTATTACATGGAGCGAACAAACGGTAAGTTGACGATATGTCCATACATGTACTTTTTTAACTGAAACGCGACGACTGATTTTTGACCGAGAAAGTGATGTTTATAAAAATACATACACATATCTAGCACATGAACGTTTCTTCCTAAAATGGGACTCAAACCACTGCGGTAGGGTTCTTGAGGATAATACATGCACATGTATGTCGGCCTTTGCAATATTCAATACAATTTTAACTGGTCACATTATTATTATGCATTTTGCCATTCATTCTTTTAAACTTCTAGAAAATATGCCTCTAGTTAAGGCTGGAATCAGGTTAGTGAATTGGAAAATAGAAAAGACAAAGGCATACAGAATAAATGTAAAGGTGACAAAATACAGAAAACGACAGTACACACGTTACCGTATTAAAACGGTCAGTCGGCAAAAGGACTGACAGTGTTGTTAATCAGGTATGTCAGCGCTTCAACCTTGCACTTCTTCAATGGTTCTCTCACAGACAGTGTATATAAAATTATCCCATCAAAGTCAGACAACTAACAGTAAGCAACTTCATCAGGAGTAAAACGCGTTTCGCGCCGATGAAGTTTATTTACAAAGGGATATTTTTGTTTGGAGATAATGTTACATTACCATTTTAAATTAATTTACATTAATACTACATTGGTGTACAAGCATTTAAATGCCCTACTAAAACACCCCCAAAACAACAACAAAACAACAAACATCACAAAATACAACACCTTTTAAGTAGTAGGCTAGATGGTGTCGGGCTTCCCAAAACAGACATATTTTTCTAGGCATTGTAATACAGCTGTATCCATGTGTGATATACCTTATACATGCTTTTTATGCATAGGTGCATCCGCTTTTGCATACGTTTAGCTTGAAATGAGATTTTCAGACGCGTGTTTTGCATATATGTTTTTATATAAATGCGTACAGTCGTTTTACAAACAATGAATTATGTAATACAAAAAACCCTCTCAAAATACTGTAATCTCGTTTAATCCTCGCTAGTCCACCCCTTTTGACGTCGAGATTGGTAATCAGCCTTGCAGAGGGGTTAACTCTTTAGCAGCGTTTGACATGATACACTAATTGATAGTATGCCCCTTTAAAATGACCTTATTCTAATTGACATTATGTAACGTTCAGAATACAATTTAAATAGGGAAAAATCACAAGAATTGTATAATTATATTTAATTAATATTGGAAATGAATTGAAAAAATGTAAATGAAATTTAAGCTTATCACTAATATTATGCGTTGAACGACCGTAATTGTATGACATTATATAGATACATAAGCTGTAGCTTCCAACAGTTCAAAACTGTGCCAGATGTTGTTATCAACAATTGACACTACAGCCAATAAAATCGCACTGAAAAAGAGAAATATGTCTAAATTCTTATAGATGCTAACAGCTATGTTACACGACGTTCTGATTCGGACTTCGATCGTGAGTGAAAAAGAGAGTGTAAATTCTAACCGGAAAGCTACCAGCGGCAGCTGAACGATCTGGATCTATACTCTTTGCATAACCAAATTCATATCGTCCAAAGGCGCTAACATTTAAAGATGTAGCCCTTTTTATACACAAAATAATTAAATCTACATGAAATCTATAAATTATAAATTAAATATAATAAGAATTATCAATTAAAAATATATAATAAATAATTCTATATAATTCTCTCAAGAAACAAAGCAGCGGAAATTTCCTTTCCTCAGATGCCATTTTCCCGTGAAGGATTTATCAGTAGGATGTTCGAATACAGATGTTTAATAATTCGAGCATTCGCATGCTAAATGAAGAAATCTTAAAAGAATTTTAATAGTAAATCCGATATACATTATAAGAAATGCCTTAGACTGAGATGGTTTCTCTATTCATGATTACTTTATCACCATTGAATTTAACGTTATGTTTCTTTCCCAGATATATTGCAACAGCATGCAAGCCGTCCTGATTTATCTGGACTCGTTTGACGAATTGGACTGGATTGCTTCAAAATTAAGTAAGGATGTGTGATGTAAAAGGTTTGAAGCATTTTTACAACAACAACAACAACAACAACAACAGACCAGCACAACTGTCTGCAAGACTGCATGCATATGATAATATTTTCGTTGCGATTTCCGTTTTCATTTTGAAGCAAAGGCGTTCATTAACTTTTTCAGTCCATAGTGAGTGTTCAGAAACAAAAGCAGCAGCATGAAATAAACTTCGCGTGCTGTCTACAATTGGGAGTTGGGATGCTCAGCAATTTGTAAAACAGAAGCAGTGTCTTAACGACAGACCATGGTTAATTTGTCAACACCACATGATACAAATTTTCCCGTTCAAACACGACCACCCCTTTTATGTCCGCACTATTTACGCAGGGGCTATAACTATTTTATTGATGCCTTAAATGTGTTTAAGTGTTTATAATTATATGATGGGAAAACATTAAAGTAGTAAGAGATTTCCTAAAGAAACGGCATGTTTGTTTTTTATTAAATGAAAACTTCGATGCAAATCTTAGACATCAACAACCAGTCTCTATCAGGACCTTCAACGTAAATGACTTTTTTCTGTTTTTGTTTGTGTTTGTTTTTGTTTTTGTTTGTGTGTGTGTGTGTGTGTGTGCGTGCGTGCGTGCGTGCGTGTGTGTGTGTGTGTGTGTATTTTAAATACATCGCAGCGGGCAATTATGATTATCATTGCGACGTCCAGCTATTCCTTTTTGGTGGCAGAAAACCTGAGACAAGTGTTTGGGTAGAACCACCGGCACACCGGAGGTCAGCTGTAAGTACTTCGACCCGAAAGGGACTCGAAACTACTCTGTGAGAGTTTTTCTTTTTAAATTTTTTTTTTTTTTTTTTTTTTTTTTTTTGCAATAAAGCCGTCCCGATGTGTGTAATTTACGGTATTTATAACTGCTTATGCATGGTAAAGATGATATGCGAGAGTTTGCCAGTACAAACCGTGAAATAGAAATAAATCGCTCTAATTGTTGTTTGTTTATTAATTGTTCATTTAAACCTATTGATAAGCTGCAAAAATAGACATTGACGTCAGGGCAGATAGAACAGATAGGAAAAACATGTTTGCATTTCCGAGTGGGGTGTTATGCTTCACTTTTGCACATTTATGTAGGGCATAAATAAACAGCATTTCGCGATTTTTACGGTACCAATAATTTATTATATAATATATATATATAATTTCTAAAAACACTCTCACTCAAATTTTTGGCAAATTGACTTTTTGAAGAGTTGAACATAAATATTTTCTGTCTCTACGTATTGTTTATGTTTAACTCATGAAAAAGGCAATTTGCCGAAAATTTGAGTGTGAGCGTTTTTAGACAAAAAAAAAGTTAATACAGTTCCCTCTGGAACAATTTAGAACAACAATTTATTTATTTATTTGAATTAATCAACGTTGACGGTATCCCTTGTAGGTTCTTCATATTACTGGACCGGTGGGATTCATTCTGGTGGTCAGTTCGTGTGGTCCCATGACAGGGCTGCCATCAACATATAACTGTTTGCAGATGGGGAACCAAGAAACAACGCTGCGTGTGTGGGCTTATGGAAATATCACAACTATCGCCTGGTTGACGCTGGGTGTCTCTCGCTAGTAAACTTCGTCTGCAAATCTATTTGAAACGGAACATCAGTTAGCCTTTCCTACAGTAATTGTACATTATATTACCTTGTGATGTAACTGAACTGCGATGAAATGACATCAACAAAACAGAAAAAAACATGTTTATATTAAATTATTAATTGAAAAAAGAATGTTAAATGTGAAAAAAATAATTTTCAAATCAAACTGTACACATAGTTGTGTAAAGTTAAGAATAAATATAATGCTGTCTTTGTGCTGCTGTTGCTGCTGCTGCTGCTGCTTACTACGAGTAATGTGTCGACAAGTGTTAACAATATACAGACTTGAGTAAAGGTCGAGGTCAATTTCGGTAATCCACGTTCACTCATCGCTTTATAGTATTAACGGAATCTTTACTATGTGCTATCGTCGGTAACCCACGTTCACTCATATTGCATTATGCTGATTATAGTGATAACGGAATCTGTACCGTGCGTCATCGTCGGTAACCCACGTTCACTTATATCGCATTCTGCTGATTGTAGTGATAACGGAATCTTTACCATGGGTCATAGTCGGTAACCCACGTTCACTCATATTGCATTATGCTGATTGTAGTGATAACGGAATCTTTACCGTGGGTCATAGTCGGTAACCCACGTTCATTCATATCGCATTATGCTGATTGTATTGATAACGAAATCTTTACCGTGGGTCATAGTCGGTAACCCACGTTCACTCATATTGCATTATGCTGATTATAGTGATAACGGAATCTGTACCGTGCGTCATCGTCGGTAACCCACGTTCACTTATATCGCATTATGCTGATTGTAGTGATAACGGAATCTTTACCGTGGGTCATAGTCGGTAACCCACGTTCACTTATATTGCATTATGCTGATTGTAGTGATAACGGAATCTTTACATTGGGTCATAGTCGGTAACCCACGTTCACTCATATTGCATTATGCTGATTGTAGTGATAACAGAATCTTTACCGTGGGTCATAGTCGGTAACCCACGTTCATTCATATCGCATTATGCTGATTGTAGTGATAACGAAATCTTTACCGTGGGTCATAGTCGGTAACCCACGTTCACTCATATTGCATTATGCTGATTGTAGTGATAACGGAATCTTTACCGTGGGTCATCGTCGGTAACCCACGTTCACTTATATGGCATTATACTGATTATAGTGATAACGGAATTCTTACCGTGGGTAATCGTCGGTAACCCACGTTCCCTCATATCGCTTCATAGTGATAACGGAATCTTGACCGCGGGTCATCGTCGGTAACTCTTGTTTACTCATATCGCTTCACAGTGATAACGGAATCTTGACCGTGGGTCATCGTCGGTAACCCACGTTCACTCATATCGCCTTATGCTGATTATGTTGATAACAGAATCTTTACATTGGGTCATCGTCGGTAACCCACGTTCACTCATATCGCATTATGCTGATTCTAGTGATAACAGAATCTTTACCATGGGTCATTGTCGGTAATCCACGTTCACTCATATCGCATTATGCTGATTCTAGTGATAACAGAATCTTTACCGTGGGTCATCGTCGGTAACCCACGTTCACTCATATCGCATTATGCTGATTATAGTGATAACAGAATCTTTACATTGGGTCATCATCGGTAACCCACGTTCACTCATTTCACTTTGTAGGGATATTTACTTAAATGTGCACATTCTCTTTGAAAACCAAAACTAATATTTCAGTTTTACAGTATTTATAAAGGGACAATTGAGCTTTTGTCAACCGACCATTTGCTAGAGCCTTCAAATGTTTGCCTATGAGTATTACTTATAAGATGTTGGTCTGAAAAAATAGAATAGTTCTGTCACCTGCACACAATACCAATTTGCATGTATTACGAGTACATACACTGGTACGCATGTCTTGTAAAATTTCTTTTCTTATTTAATTATATTTATGATGGGGAGTAAATAGCCATATGAATTTAGAAGCTACATTTTGATGTAGATCATTTAATTCGATACGACAGTTATTTTCTTTTATTCATCAGCTTTCCTAACTTAATTATAATAAGACATGTTACATAAGAATCTCTCATCGTAAAGTATTTGACCTTGTAGAAGCTCTAGTGAAGTTTGCAATGTTTTTAATGGATGATGCAAACTGCTACCTTCTCAAATTTTCGAAATTCTTTTTTTATGTTAGACCTGGGTAAGACAAGTTTAGACCTACAAGACTTCAAAAACCATCAGTGAATAAAGTGTTGCAAAGTAACAGCAATTTGGGAATATTCATTTCGATTACAGCTGGTGTATTTTTGAATTTATAGTAA
Organism: Sinonovacula constricta; assembly: GCA_007844125.1. Taxonomy (NCBI): domain Eukaryota; kingdom Metazoa; phylum Mollusca; class Bivalvia; order Cardiida; family Solecurtidae; genus Sinonovacula; species Sinonovacula constricta. Next base: position 36,299,040 of record CM017559.1, read on the forward strand.
TAATATCTCAATCTTTGAAAAAAAGGACTTTCATCTAGTAAGTGGACAATTTATTAAAACTTGGATCAACTGTGACTTTATTTGAGATAACGGCTTTATTGTTTTATTTGTTGAATATTTATATATTGTAATAATTTGTTACTTGTTTTTTTAATGAAATATGTCTTATTGTAAAACTTGTTACTCACTTTTACCTTCTGTTGGACCATTGACTGTAACAAACATTATAAGTTATTACAAACATATTTAGTAAAGATTTGACATTAAGACATAAATACATTAATGACAGAAATGCTTGCTCAGTTTAAAAGGAGTAATTTTCAAGGCATTTTATTACTTAAATGGTTAATACAAGTAACGAATATTAATTAGTACAATCGAAAATGAATATATTGCTTAAACTGAAGAGTTAATATCATTTAACAGTCAGGAAGATAATTGTTTAATTTAAGGTGAACCTGGCATTGGAGTCTATAGTTATTTTTATTGCCGATTCTAATAGAGAACATGTTGTAGATGAATAATCTAAATGATGCCTACCTGGCATCACTGAGCGTTTTTGAGAAATAAAAGATGGCGTCCAAGATGGCATACACATTTGAGGATCATCTTAGTACGTGGGATTGATCAATGTATTTTTGTGCTTGAACACTTTAAAATTCATCCCATGTGTTACTTAGCACTATCCAAACCAAATTTCAACGATTTTACCATATTGTATTAGTAAAAACATAATTATTAGATGTATAAATGAATTTCAAACATACAATCTAAGGGTTAAAGACATCCCCGCAACACCCCCCCCCCCCCCAAAAAAAAAAAAAAAAAAAAAAAAAAAAAAAAAAAACAACAACAACAAAAAACAACAAAAAACAAAACAAAAAACAAACAAAACAACAACAACAACAAAACAACAACAAACAAACAAAACAAAACAACACAACAAAACAACAACACAAAAAAACAAAATAAAAACAACAACAACGGACCCACAGACAAAAAATAAACATACAAAACAGCAGCAACAAACAAAAAAGGACAAAAACAAACAAACTACATCTAACTGTATTTCATTATCTGATACATGATACAGTACAGGATGGATTCAAATAAAAGATAATCAGCGTCAAACTACTTCAAGAACTGAAAATATTTAAATTACCTCAGTTTTAAAGGTAAGATGTAGGTGAAATTTAAAGGACTTGCCCCTCTTGAATGAAATTTACCATCGAAACAGTAGCCGGCTAAAAATACAACGGTAAAAGTGCTATTTCAGTCTGTTAAATAATACTACAGACATATTAATGTGGAACCTAATATTAAAAAACCAGTGTATATATATAATATGTATTGGTGTATCCCTACATAGTATGAGCAATATGCGCAGTCAACATGTTTGAATAAATGAAAAGTAATCATTCACAGTTAAAATTGCTGCAGAGTATGGCCATACAGAGTATTCTGAATCTTTATCAGCAATCTTCCATACCCATAAACAGGAAACACTCGAAAGATTGCATTATTTCTACTCTAGAGACTGGTGAATTGTGATAACATAGGTCTTGAGTAATATTGAATGATTGAGTGATTGAGTGATTGATAATATTAAATTTAACAGTGAATGACTTTTCGTTGTTATCTTATCTTCAGGCATATCTTGACTGCGCATATTCTTCATATTTATGTAGGAATACACGACTACATATTATTAATATAAAATATGAATTTATTACAATAAAGAAACAATAATGAATCTAGGACAAAATGACCACAGATGAATTCTTTCTAAAGGGATTAAATATGTTGGACTTACAAAAAGCCGTTGACTTAGTCGATTATGTTTGGTTTTTATGTCGCAAACTTACTGCTATGAGTGTGGTGTCTGTGGAGCTGTTTTAATAATGTTTAACTGACGGAAGCCATGTTGTACAAATGTTAGTAATATTATGTCCGGGGGTATGAGCTTTTCTTGCGGCGCCCCTCAGTATGTCCGGGGGTATGAGCTGTTTTTGCGGCGTCCCTCAGTATGTCCGGGGGTATGAGCTTTTCTTGCGGTGTCCCACAGTATGTCCGGGGGTATGAGCTTTTCTTGCGGCGTCCCACAGGAAGGTATTTAGAACCGCTATGCAGGAGACAGCGCTATTCTGTTTTTTTAGACCTGCATGTTATAAGTAATACTCACAGACAAGAACTTGTAGCAAATAGTCGGTTGAAAAGAACCACAACAACAACCTTAATTGTCCCTTTATTAATTTGGTAAAAACTGAATTAGTTTTGGTTCTTAAAGAAAATGTGCTTAATTGAGATTTCTTTGTGCAATGAAATGGATATTCTATCGAATCTCAGACGTTTGTTAAGTATTTTGGATCTGTTTTAGATAACGACCTCTCTTCAGCAACCATTGCTGATAAGAATGTTATAATGGCTTACTCTAAGTTATTGCACAGGGATAAACAGTGTGTACATGTAAATATGGATTTAAGGAATGTTCTAAGTCTTATCCTGTGCCATGTCCATCATGCCTGTACTTTTTGATATGCTGGTCTGACCAAAGAAATAAAAAACAAACTAAAAATCTAAAACTTAAGCTGTCACTTATATTCATGATAATGACTGTGCTTTGGAACTTCCTTAAGTTTTTTTTTAATATAAAACCTTGGGATGGATACGAGTTGAACATAGAGTCGAACTGTTAAGACTTAAATCTGCACATAAGATTAAAAATACTACTTTATTTTAATTTCTGATAAATACAGATACAACAGGAAATATATTGAAGGGCAGTTTTATGTTCAACCCCAGACGGCAAGGTTATATGGGACCCATATGGGCTGTAACTGGGTCTGCCAATATGGGGGTAACTATGTGGGTCCCTTATGGGTCCCACGAGGAGAGATGTTTTCCCACACGGGACCCATATGGGCCACATGCATATCTCTTAACTGGAGTAGTTATGCGAAAAAAAAGATTTTGAATATACATCCAAAACCTATCATTAAACATCCAGGACCCCTTAACCTTTTGGATTATGATAAAAGTTGTAGTTGCAAGGACCCCTTTGGATTTTAGTCGTAATGCTTGTATGGGTTATCTTGTGTGATTTATTTCTATGGATTTTTTTAATCAAAATGATAAATTTGAATTTTCAATCTTACAAATAAAATGAAAATTCTATCATGTTTAACGTACGCCTTTGTAAGGGCAAATATATATTTTCAAGTTAAGAAATACGTGATAAGACATATCTATTTATGTTTTATATTGACAAGCTTAAAAGCTATGCTGTCTGTAAGAATACAATACTTCATATTTCTAATAATTATGTTAATGAAGTTGATTTTTTGTGACGATTTTTTGTGACGATTAAAAAACAATAACAACATGCACTGTACTTCCTACTTGAAATATTGTATAACATACATTCATTGTATGATTGTGCATTATCACTGTCACATTGACTGTTTGACACGGGCGTGCGGTTCTTATGCACCGTTTTAAGAGATTCAACATGGCGACCGAAGTTCTGAAAATTGACAGTCAAGAGACTTTAGAAGCGCTGCAGAAAGAAGCAGACGAGCTTAAGAAGAGACTTGAAGAGGAAAAGGCGAAACTTAAGGATGTTGAAAGTATGCAATGCAATTTATCTTTAAAACTCCGTGCATGTCGATTTTTTTGTCGTATATTCATTTGCTATGAATTCGCTTCCGGTTAGGTTTAAAGATTCAAGTTATTGGTATTGTCTTGGTGTTACCTAAATTCGACGCTTTAAGTCGATCTGTCTATTGCATTTTACAAATAAGGCTTATCTTTACTTAACTTTGATATTCAAGAAAATACAACACCAAAGAATTTAGGAAATCATTAATATTTGCCTAAAGTTAAAAGTGACGGACGTTACATAATAATTTCATAATTATGAAGGTGTCGGTAAATGACAAGTTGGTAAATTGATTTTACTGTATAATTTTTTTCTCAATTTTGGTAAATATCTTTGGAGGTCTCGGTGAATATTCACCATGTTTAGGTAAAGTATACATGTATGTTAATGTTGTTATGAATCAATGAATTCCTATTAAAATTTTAAATAAATGCAAATGTTATATTAAATAGCAATCTTATTGTATAAGGTTAGCATTTTAATGTCTGTTTGAATAATTTATTACACGAGTAAATGCTTAAGGATAATTTAATATTAAATGAAGTCAAACAATGTTTAGCAAATGTCTGAACTTGACATGAACCATGACCAGCTTAAAATGGCAATAATCAGCTTTTCTTATTCTTAGCAATAAGTTTAAAAAATATAATTATCAATGACACTGTTTGAATTCTAATTATGCCATGCATAGATCTATTTTATTCAGTGCTTTATTTATATTTCACTGATGTTTAATTTCAAAATTATCACTGCATGGTCAGTATGATATATAGTGATCTTTTCTTTTTAATCTGTCATTGATGATGAGTTTGTGTGCTTGGAGTGAAGTACAACACATTATTACTTAAAGAAATGCTATCAGAGCAGAATTGTGAATATTGATTGTCTAACTATGGAAAAGTAACATTTTTTATTTTTTTATGCAAAACTGAAAAAATGTTCACAAGAACTGTGTCCATGCTATGTGTATTATTGCCATGTTGGAAGAAATGCTAGTGATACAGTTTAATCCAAGTATGTCAAGGAACACCATGAAAAACAATTCCGTGTCATAAGTTTCCCCTGATGAAATCTGACATAATGTTTGGAAATGTAGGAAAACTCTTTTTAGGAATACAAACTCAGTATGCATATGTGGCTAGAAAGATTGTGATAGCTATACATAAATGTTACTCACTAGAACACTCCATGTCCCCCGAAGTAAAATGGTCCATGTTACAATTTGTTACCACTTGTGTTTTAGTGTCCAAGGCAGCAAGCAAGGTAGATCCAATTCAGAACTTCAGCATGAAACAGAGGCGCCACCTAAAGGGACATCAGGGGAAGGTACTATGTATGGATTGGTCCACAGACAAGAGGCACATTGTCAGCTCCTCACAGGTCAGTTTTATTGGCAGCTTTGTTGTACCATTACAAAAAATGTCCTAATTTTTAAATAGTATTCAACAGTACTATTAGAGACATATTTTTTGGTATACATTTATGAGCCAGGAAAATGAAGTAAAAGACAAAAGATTTATAGAAGCCAAAATAAAAAATACTTTTTTTGTTTTGTGGGATTCGAACCAGGGACCTCTCCTATGGCAGTTCATGTCTCTACCAATGTGCCATAAAGAATTTGTATGGTCTTGTGTTATGAATTGTGACACTCTTTACATACATCTTTTAACTGATTTAAGATTTGGATGAGTTTCATCAGGCGCTTACCAGTTATTTTGAATTAATGTCAGGATCCATGGAGGCATCAACAGCATTTACTTTTGGTATGATAAAAATATAAAACAATCTTCAAAATTTTCCACTTTTATGGAGTGCTTCACTGAGAAATGTGGGAAACAACACTAAATACATTCTTCATTAAAATATTGAGTTTTTACCCATTTTGAAATTTGGGTAGGAATTTAAAAAAATGCTTAGGAATGTGGGTATTGAGTTTTGAAATTTTTTTGTATAATACATTTTTCAATCTCACAGTTATGGCTGACTTTGTATAAATATTGATGGTTGAGGAAGACCCCACACAGTTGTCAGGGTAGATGGACCAGAGCATTGTCAGCTGGAAGGCTTTAATATAAAAATGTTTGCTGTAACTTGTACTCCATAGGACATGTGACTAAGGATTTATAGGCCAACAATTTCTTTATATATAAAGCATCGCAGGAATAAATTAATTATGCAAAAAAGGTAAGAAAACTTTTGTGGACTTTTGACTTTATGTAACTATGTTTGTTTTTCCATCCTTAGTAGCCTGATGTTATTTCCCATTCCCCTCAATGGTTTATGTTTCAATTTCAGGATGGCAAAATGCTTGTTTGGGATGCTTTTACCACCAACAAGGTAAACAGCATTGCTTATCCAGTCATACTTATTCAGTATTGATAGATGAGGAATTTTTATACCCTACTCCACTACTGTATTGGCAGCATTATAAAAGAGTTACCATGTATGCGGTTGTGTGTACGTGCATGTGTGTGTGGAGTGTAGTCTTTTTTGTGTGTGATAGCACTAGCTTTTTCTGCTTTCATATCAAGGGCACACAAACCTTTTACTAGAAATAGAATTGTAAATAAGAAAATATGCTTTTCACATCTTTTCGTAGGTAAATATGTCAAAAGATAACATACATCTTTTGTTTTGTTTATATCCTTTCTTGTATTAAAAGATATACTACAATGTACTTTTCTCACCCTAAGCACATTGTTTGATTACAATTTATTTATATGGACCATTAAGCACAGTCCTTAATTTGACAGGTCACTACATCTGTTTTGAATCAAATATACAATGTACCATTTACTAATAAATTGAGGGAGGACTGATTTGTTACTTGTTGCAGGAACATGCTGTCACGATGCCAACCACATGGGTTATGGCCTGTGCCTATGGCCCATCAGGAACTTGTGTAGCCTGCGGGTATGCGCTGCATTTGTTTTTTACTTTCAGACCATTTTTATGTTAACCAACAAGTAAAATGTTTCAACATTCATATTGCTCACAAAAAACAAACTTCTACTAAAGTCATTATCATAATAGATTGTAGGTAGCCACTTGATAAGTCTTCTTTGATATTACTAATTTGATAACCTTCAACTTGTACATTTTAATTAAAAAGTGAAATGTTTAAGCAGATGATATGAAACTGACATAAACTTCTACACAAAACTTCTACAATAATCTCATATCACAGGTGTTGACATTTAAAAAACCGAGAGTCTCATCTCATCACGCCGACCATGGGTCATACATCTTGTCTACTTACAGCAGAATCTTAATAAAAGCAGTGTTATTTTTGAATGCCAGAAATCAGCAGGGCAGCAACTCATTGTTATGATGCTTACCCAAGTATTTCATTTATTGCAGCAGATTTCTCTATTTATCTACTTGATATGACAGTCATTTAGTGGGGAAAAATCAGTAAAGAAATTTGAGAGCCTACAGATTTATGAAATATCTGACTGCTTTATAATAATGTTACAGTTTTCACACATTTATTATATAAATCTGATAGGAGTTACAGTATTTACTTAATATTATATATAAATCTGCAAAATGAAGAAAAGCATAAAAAATGTTTCATTTACCCCAAGCCCATGTTCACTTTGAGCAGAAATATTTCTAACTGAACTGTGTCAGCATGTAGTCAACACTTAGCATGATACCACACCAAGTCACAGGATCCTGACATCAGCGAACCTGTTATGGAACTTTGCATGTATTTGTAGAGGGGTAAGCTAAGATGCTGTACATCTACCATTTTGTAAGTCTAATTTTGAATCAAAGCCTTTATTGTATAGAATTAAGAAAAATAGGCCAAGTCATTTATATATTTATTTGTAGAAAATATGCAGTATATATGGATTATTGACAACAATGTTATGCTTGGTTGTAGAGGCCTGGACAATAAGTGCACCATCTATCCACTGAGTCTTGAGGAAACAGATATCTCCAGCAAGAAGAAAGCTGTGGCTACACACACCAGTTATCTGTCCTGTTGTTCCTTCACTTGCTCTGATCAACAGGTACTTACTTGGGCTCTTTAATGGTCAGAATTATTGATACAATATTTATTTTGATACAAATGACCATTATTCAATATATCATATGAAAGCGTAAAACTTACATGTCAAGTGCTTATTGTTGTATTTGTTGTGTTTACAAATTCATAAACTATTGCAAATATTGTAATATGGACAGTCCTGCTGCTATAATATGGTGTTTAATATGGTACTGGTCAAGTTTATACAAAAGAGGCTGTTTTCTTAAACATTAAAAAATCTTGGTATATACAGTATATACATGCTTTAATCAATACTTTTTAGTGGGAAGTTTGTTTCCGGGTGTTTAAACATATTCAGGTGCTACTGATGGGGCCAGTGCATTCAGATATTACCGTAAAGTTTTATAGATAAGACACAGTTTTTTGTCCCAAATGGTGATAAAAAAGTGGGGGGTGCGTCTTATACATGCAAATTTAAGTTTTCCCCTTTTTTCCCAGACCAAAATTGACCCTTAGACTAATCCGACCGCAGAGAATATCGCCGATAGTATCGGCCATAGACAACTGTATTGTGCTATTTTAAGGGAAAGGTTACATTGTCTTTACCTAAAATTTGACATTAAACATAAAAAGAGACATTTAAATTCGTTTGTGTATACATAAAACAACAATGTGCAATAGAAATTTGCATAAATATCAATTTATTCTAACAAAATCGGCGAAGTTTCATAATCCGGAAACGGTTATTGAGTTTTAGTGGAACGGGCATATTCATTGACGACACTGTTATTATCATCGTCTAAGTAATATGGTATTATTGAATTGATCAATTTTGAATTGAAATTTGTTTTATTTTAAATGTTAACTACGAATAAATTTTAAGTTGAAAATTAAAAACCCACTTAACAACAATAAAATGTGCATCGGCTATTTGCGCAGACAAGTTTTCACACCTCTTTTGAATGTTAATATATCGTCCATCATCCATAAGTAATTACAAAGGTGCATAGAACTAATTTGTTGGTAAGCGGTCACTTAAATAGCATGGTGTGAAAATGAACATATAAAAGCCTTTAGTTGTTATTTTAAATGTCATTTGTGTGTTTGTCCCATGTGTCGAGAACTTAATTATAGGCCGAGAACTTAATTGTTTTTATGACATGCTGCTGCGTGAAACAGGATGTTCTCTCATGTGTAGGGCTGGGATAGCCGCGAGAATATCCTGTCTGGCGTGTAAACGATATATTGGGGTAGAGTGTCATAACGTAACACAATACACACGGTCTCACTAGGCAAACAGTCGCGACGTATTATTCAAGACACTTTGAGAAAAATAAGCACTAGGCGCAAACACCGATTTACGGAACAATTGGAACATGTTCCCTCGAGTCAAATCGAGCGATGCGGCGACGCGGGAATTTCGTAATGGCGGCCAGATGGATTAGTGAATCGGGGATGCATCTTGTCTCTGAGAATTTGCTTTTTTCCTTGATTCTAGACCTCGAAAAGGGGGTGCGTCTTATCTTTGTGTGCGTCTTATCTATAAAACTTTACGGTATTCTGCTTTCTGAAAAAAAAGTGATCTGTATTGATGCCATGTCTACATGATTTAACATTTCTCATCCTTTCATTTTTTATTATCACATAGGAAACTTTTGGAAGACCTTATGACACTTGATGTGTCTTGAATTTTCAAGTCATTGGTTTTAGTGACTAATACTTGTAAACTACACTGTTAGCCTGTGTTGTTATGTTTGTTGGAAGATGGCCAGAATATATTTTAGGAGCAATTTTACTGAAATGATTGTTTTGTCTTTGTTGTTGTTTTTTGCTGACAAAATAAACATTTTGGATAAGTGAATGGGATATCAATATGGGCATATGATTTAAACATTTTTATATCAGGACTTGTAGGAGCACACTGACACATCAAATGTCTTGGCTCAGAAGCAAAAGTTTAGCTGAATAAATACTAAAGCAAAGTTGGGGCTGCTCTGTGTTCTTGTGTTATGCAACCTATATTTGGCTGAATATGCACTAAGGCACATTCTTGCATATAGTTTAGGGTTTTGCTGTGTTTATGGATTTTGAGTCCAAATTTGAATATACACCAAAGCACAATCCTTCATATTGTTAAGAGTTGTGCATAGCTTTTGTGTTATTGGTCCTATATTTTTCTGAATATACACCCTAACACATTCATTTACATTTATTAGAATGTGGTATGACTATGACACATTGATCAGAATGTAGTATGATCTTGTATTGTGTACCCCATTTTTAATTTCTAAATTATTCAGATTCTGACAGGAAGTGGAGACAGCACATGTGCATTGTGGGATGTGGAGAGTGGTCAGCTGATCCAGAGTTTTCATGGACACGCTGGTGATGTATCTAGCATCGACCTCTCTCCATCAGAAACAGGCAACCTCTTTGTTTCTGGGGTAGGTGATAACTTTCCACAAACATTTTGCAACACATTATGTTAGAGCTTTATTCAGGTATGTGAAGTCAGGTAATAAGGAAAGAATGTATATGTTGCCTGCTCACCTAACAAGGGTACCTGCAGTAAGTTAAGGATTTAGGACTGCAAGTGAGCATCAGAGCATATGGTTACTTGCGGAAATTTGTGAAAGAACTTAAAGTTGCATACCCGACCTGGTAGCTCAATAAGTAGAGCGTCGCCTCCAGGTGTGGGAGGCCCCAGGTTTGATCGCAACATACCAAAGGTGTAAAAAATGGTAGTGATATAGTTCCCTTGCTAACGCTCAAGCAAAAATAAGGGTAGTTCCATGACTGGTTGGCCCGGTGTCAGGATAATGTGACTGGGTTTGGTATCATGCCAGGTGTTCACGGCATGCTGTACACAGTGAAGGCAGCACTATATCTGCTTCAAGTGGATACCATCTCCAGATAACTGAAATACTGCTGGTGGGACGATAAACCCAATAAACAAACAAACTTAAAGTTGCCCTGTAAAAACTAATTTATCTGGCAGCTTTTTAATTCCAGTCTGCTATGCAATATTTATAATGGCTGATTTTGTTTTCTGATGTGCAGGGTTGTGACAAGACAGCCATGGTGTGGGACATGAGGTATGGGGAGTGTGTACAGGTATTTGAAGGCCACGAGGCAGACATTAACAACGTCCGATTCTACCCCAGCGGTGACTCTTTTGCTACAGCTTCAGATGATGCCACAGTAAGTTATCAACAAAAAACCAGTAGTCATTTGTTTGGGGTAGACTTACCATGAACAACATCTATTTTGTTTTTCCTTTTTCAAAAAAAAATAATATGATTAATAACATACATATCCTTTAAGGTCAATATATAACATGCATATCCTTGTAGATCAGTATATAACATACATATCCTATTTGCTCAGTTTATAATATACATATACTTTTAGGTCAGTATATTATACCATACATATACTTTTAGGTCAGTATATTATACCATACATATACTTTTAGGTCAGTATATAACATACATATCCTTTTTGCTCAGTTTATAATATACATATTCTTTTAGGTCAGTATATAACATACATATTCTTTTTGCTCAGTTTATAATATACATATACTTTTAGGTCAGTATATACCATACATATACTTTTAGGTCAGTATATAACATACATATCCTTTTTGCTCAGTTTATAATATACATATCCTTTTAGGTCAGTATATAACATACATATCCTTTTTGCTCAGTTTATAATATACATATACTTTTAGGTCAGTATATAACATACATATCCTTTTTGCTCAGTTTATAATATACATATACTTTTAGGTCAGTATATACCATACATATACTTTTAGGTCAGTATATTACATACATATCCTTTTTGCTCAGTTTATAATATACATATCCTTTTAGGTCAGTATATAACATACATATCCTTTTTGCTCAGTTTATAATATACATATACTTTTAGGTCAGTATATAACATACATATCCTTTTTGCTCAGTTTATAATATACATATCCTTTTAGGTCAGTATATAACATACATATCCTTTTTGCTCAGTTTATAATATACATATACTTTCAGGTCAGTATATAACATACATATCCTTTTTGCTCAGTTTATAATATACATATACTTTTAGGTCAGTATATAACATACATATCCTTTTTGCTCAGTTTATAATATACATATACTTTCAGGTCAGTATATAACATACATATCCTTTTTGCTCAGTTTATAATATACATATACTTTTAGGTCAGTATATAACATACATATCCTTTTTGCTCAGTTTATAATATACATATACTTTCAGGTCAGTATATAACATACATATCCTTTTTGCTCAGTTTATAATATACATATACTTTTAGGTCAGTATATTATACCATACATATACTTTTAGGTCAGTATATAACATACATATCCTTTTTGCTCAGTTTATAATATACATATACTTTTAGGTCAGTATATAACATACATATCCTTTTTGCTCAGTTTATAATATACATATACTTTCAGGTCAGTATATAACATACATATCCTTTTTGCTCAGTTTATAATATACATATACTTTTAGGTCAGTATATAACATACATATCCTTTTTGCTCAGTTTATAATATACATATACTTTTAGGTCAGTATATAACATACATATCCTTTTTGTTCAGTTTATAATATACATATACTTTTAAGTCAGTATCCCGATCTAGTGAATTATGATATAGCATTGATTACATTGGTACATTTACGTTTTTACAACCCTTTACAGCAGCCTAAATTACACAAAAAAGTTTCTTTTCTTGTTTTTGAAAAGTTGTCTTTCTTCATTTTCTCACTTGTCTTTCATCATTGTAATTAGGTTATAATGTGATTTTTTTGGTTTATTCTTTCTATGTTCGCCATAGCAAATCTTTAGGTAGAATTTGAAAGACAATATTTATTTAAGGAAGGGGTATAACTAGTTCAGAAATTTTAATTTTTGATTCAATGAAAATAAAAGAATGACTGTTAATGTTCATAATGTCCTTGTAATTTTGGAGAACCTTTTTTCCCTCTGACAGTGCCGTTTGTTTGACCTTCGGGCAGATAGAGAAGCCAACTGTTACAAGAAAGACAGCATCATCTTTGGCTGCAACTCTGTTGATTTCTCCATTAGTGGTAAATATATCAATGGTTTGGTACATTGCTTCAGAGCTAAAAATAAGACCAAATATAATATCAATTAAGTGGCTAAAACAATTAATTACATTTTGCTTATTAGCTTGATTGAAAATGGCTATTGGCATAAACTAGTTGGTTTGGTGGCCATGAAGCATCAACTTTTTTTTATTCAAGCTTTATTTATTTTTCCTGTTTTTGTAACTGTTTTTTTTTTCATATTCATTTCAAAAATAAACATTTGTAGCATGTGATGGCATGAAGTATTGAATGTAGAGCTATTCCTGCATGCCCCTTTATTGAACTATCTCCCTTTCGTTGGCTGTGCTTTACTGGATCATAATTTTGCACTATGCAAGATTGTCACTTTAAAGTAAAAATTTAAATAGCTGGTGGTGAGGCAAAATGCAAAGCAAAACAAACAACTCTTACCTATCTAGTATTTAAATTAATGCTCTTTTGTTGAGTTTGTTTTTCATGGAACTTATTCCTCTGTGCTAGACAGACCATGGGTCCCAATGAAGCAGCACAAGTTGATAATATCTAGGATTCTTGAAATATATTCTGAATGAACTCAAATTGATTATGATTCTGTAATAACTAATTCACTAGTGAGGCTTAAGAATGCACTTCAAATTTGTTACAAATTAACTAAGATTTGGGGAGTTCACGGCTATAACAACTAAAAACTTTTTGCCATAAAGTCTCAACTGTTCTGTATGTAAGTGTGCTACTCATATCACCTAACATTGACTGCCCTGTCTTTGTACATTGCAGGTCAAAGTTTTGCGTTCAGATACTGTTAAGCTTGTCTCGTTTAACTGTGCAATGAAAGTTCATATATCTTTCTAGTGATCACAATATGAGGTGTCTCTTAGTTGAATTTTGTAATATAGACTTGGTTGGATGAAAAAGCTTAGCTTAGTGTACAAGTTCTATCATCCTAATATAATACTATCAAGTGCTTAAAGATTCTAGTGCACTGTATTTAAATACTCTTATTTAATTATCTTCCTTAGTAAAATGTTTATGTTTTTTTTTTTTTTTAAATCATGCCTATTTTTTCCCCTCAGGACGTCTTTTGTTTGGAGGCTACAATGATCACACTGTGAACATCTGGGACGTGTTGAAGGGGAACAGGGTAACCATACTGTATGCCCACGAGAACCGGGTCAGCTGTCTGGGGGTGTCACCAGATGGCACAGCGCTCTGTACTGGCAGCTGGGACAACACGCTCAAGGTACAGGAAATATACGCCCTACTGTGAGACAAGCCATTACTGTGCAATCCGTTTGTTTAAAACTCCACATTTTCCTTCCTTTGCGATAGCTTTCAGCTCATGATCACAGCTTTATGTTTATGGTTTCATATGGAATTATAAAATATAAGTTTTTTCATATGTAATTTTTCAGATTTATGTAAGTATCATATGTAGTCTCCCAGCAAGTAAACTGGTGTATGTAAGCTTTGATAGAGTTCTTCTTAAGGTTCTGCAAGAAGATGTATTTGTATTAACTCTTTCATTCACATTTTTCATAATCTTGTTAATGTTTCAAGCACTGTATTATTTTATTTAAACTTAATAATAATTCTGTATTTTCAGGTTTGGGCATAATGGACCTCTAGAGATGTTCCAGAAAAATAACAAAGATGGACATACGCTTGATCAGATATATCTTCTGTTTGACTTCACCTAGATACTGGTATCACTTTATACATGATGCTCATTAATGTAGTACACTATGACCAACAAGACCAGAAAAATTTCTGGCCACTGCTTGTGTTGTTTATCAACATATACTGATGACCAAGACATTAGAGCATGTACTGTAGGGCAACTATACTGTAAGTCATTTGTAGTTATAAATGTGCGTGTCAGGAAGCTAGTGTTTTTTTTTCTTCAGGTAATCATAATTGCATGCCATAAAACTTGCATTAAAACTAAGAACTATAAAATTGAATTCCTGATTATGACTTTAGTAGTGTAATTAATCATTTTCTGATCTTAGTTTGAAGTTTGACTTGGCATTTCAAATAGTTTTATTTACTTGTTAGTTTTATTAGTTGCAAAGCAACTTGGACCAGTTTTGCACAGGTATGTATACTACATGATCCTTCTTCTTATGCCCTTTAATGGTTGAGCCACCTTGAGCCAATCAGCATATAGTTTAGAAGTGACTTTTACACATGATGTATTATATCAGGTGTGCACTATGGAGATACATTAAAGGTGGAATCAGACAGTTTGCCTATATCAAATATATATAACAATATATAACTACTGTTTTGGTATATTTTTTGGATGTAATTTCTGTAGAAAGTCTAGGTAGAGACAGTTTTGAACATTACCAATATTGTTGAACAGTTCAAATTGCAAAAAACACTCTTTGATTTCATTCTTTCCAAATCTATAAATGTAAATATGCATGATAGTGATCTCTGCTAAAAATAGATATTGGTGTTGGAGGGAATTACCTGGATGACAATATAACGTGATCTTAAAAGTAGGTTGTCAAATGGTTTTCTTGGTTTAAAAATAGCTATCTCTGCATCGTGACTCAGATATGAAATATTTGTTTGCAATGATGAATGGGAATATGTCACTAAGATTTAAGATGGACCATCACTGGACAGATTTTGCAGGACCTATTCAGGTAACAATGTCTTAATTTTTTGTTTGTGAATAAAAAATTTGGTCAAAACTGTCAGATACTACTTTCAAGTTGTTGTGTTCATTGGCCAGTTATTAGTGACAATCATAAGAAAACACAATATTTTGAATGACAGCTTATTCACATATTCTCTACTGATCAGAGGTAATATTTTATTTAGGATTTCCTTGTAGTTTACAAAGGTTTTGCTAATTACATGAAAATTTGATTATCTGTGACCAAATGGCTTTTGAATTCTTTGTATTGGTAAAACCATAGTTCCCATTCTTCACTTTATCATGGGTCATCTCTTAACTTTTTAAATTGAACCAATTCTTTTCGGTACAGCAATACAGAGCTTATTGTAGGAATGCAACACATTTGAGAAATACACCCTTTTAGCAGGATCTCAGAGCATTTCTAGAAGTTATTTATGCACAGGGGTGCGCTTGGCGTTGTGGTAGAGTCGCCGATTTGTAACTCCTCTGACTGCTAAGCCTATCATTGTGTGGGTTCAAGTCCTGTTCTGGATGAAGTACCTATGTGGGAAGGTCTTCCAGCTGACTTGCGGTGCACCAGTTGTTCTATCCAAAAATGTCTCTGGGGTCTTTCTCCATCAAATAGCTGGACGTTCCTGTAATGATCATAAATGGTCACTGCAATGTATTGCAAAACAAACATTTAAGCACAAGATATTCTGATATGTCGTAATTAAAATTAACAAGAATCAAGAATATATTGTGCCAAATATATGTGAAGCAACACTGGTATTTATAATATATACAGCATAATAATCAGACCTCCTCAGAGTTCCAACTTTCCTCTGTTGTAGCTGTCAAAATATTGTAGCCGATTGTTCTGTGAATGTGATCTATAACAAAATGAGACTGGGAGGAGCTGTTCATAAGTTCATGGCAAAAGGAGGTATATATGCCAAAAAAAGAAAGATTAGCTACATGGAAAAACACACTCCATTAATTCACTGTAAAGGAACCATCACATTTCATGAAGACAATGCACTTTTATATTTATCCGCTCAAATTTGTGATCAGGAAAGAAATATTCTTAAATGACAAATCTTATGCATCAGCCAGCAAGAGACTCAAATATATTTAAAATGTCAAAGTTACTGTTTCTTTTTTAATGTTCATTACAGCTGGACATTTTTTTACAGTGATTTGTATTTTCGCATTTTAGTTAGTTAAAGTCTTATGCTTTTAGCCATTGAGTTCAAATAACTCTAAAATCTCACTGGACAGCTGACACATTGTCACATTGTGTCATTAAGGCCTAGTTTCAAGTATACATCTGGCTTCATAGTCACATAGGTATGCCATCATACATCAGATAAATGACCAAAAAACACAAGCCCAATGTCATCACTCTACCTTTTGTTGTTATGTCGTTGAGCTAAACTGGTTAAAAACTGGTTGAAAAGTGTTGCAATGCTTTTGATTCTCCCAACCTTAAGGCGGCGCAATCTTTTGAAGGACAAGATGTTAACATATAATCTAGTCAACAGAGCATGTTAAATTTATATTCTGTTTTTCATTCTGGTCTAACAAAGTTTAATTCTTGTTACACAAATTAAAATTATATGCAAATTGACAAACTCTGACCACGTCACTTAGACAATGTAGAAATGTTAAAGTATAGCAAATGTAATGCTGCACCTCCAATTGAAGAGTATCAAAATTAGGCTTTCAATACTTTTAACCTGGGGCTTGAGGGTTCAACTTTTTTTCCCTACTTTTTCACTTTGACTATTATTTTGGCATCACCCTACCAGATTAAAAAGGAAATATTAGTCAAGGCTTTTTTTCAGCCGATCTTATAGCCGATATTCGGTCATGTTCCCAATGGCAAAACATATACTTTTTTCCCAAGCAGAGAAGAAAAATTCCCAATAAAAAAATAAATAAAAATATACATGGTTGTACTATAGCAGTCATTTAATAAAATTTATTGCTAGTTAGGCTAGCTAATCAGGCATCAGTTGTTTATTGATAATATTAAATAGAGCTAATCAGGCATCAGTTGTTTATTGATAATATTAAATATAGCTAATCAGGCATCAGTTGTTTATTGATAATATTAAATATATGAGGCAAACATGATAAAAAACAACATATAACAGTACAGCTTTTTATTCCCCAAAGGTGTAAACAATTCCCAATTTCTGGCAAAACAACGCGAAAATTCCCAATTCCAGGGGTATGGGTCATATTCCCAAAATGGTGAAAAAAAGCCCTGTTAGTAGTTATTAATTTTTGTTTGGAAGTGAATATTAATTGTATTATTTGTTCTAAGTTACAAATTTGTTACCTAGTTTATTCAAAGTCTAATTTAAATCAAAACCTGTAGCATTTTTATTTTGAAGCATCAACCAACAAACTTTATAAAACATTTTGGGCAACTCTGAAATAAATTGTTTGGCTATCAAGAGCTCAGTGCTTTTTTAATAAAGCTCAGTAAGCTGAAAAAATAAGAATATTAGCCTTAAACAAGGTGGGTTTGTAAACAATTATATATTTGGGATAATTTGATTGAAATCAATCAAATAACATGTTTGGTTGTTGTTTTATGCTAAAATTTGTTTCCAAATGATACTCAAAAGCAAATTACTAGATGGGTTTGTAAACAATATATATTTGGGATAATTTGATTGAAATCAATCAAATAACATGTTTGGTTGTTGTTTTATGCTAAAATTTGTTTCCAAATGATACTCAAAAGCAAATTACTAGATGGGTTTGTAAACAATATATATTTGGGATAATTTGATTGAAATCAATCAAATAACATGTTTGGTTGTTGTTTTATGCTATAATTTGTTTCCAAATGATACTCAAAAGCAAATTACTACCCCTAACAAAGATATTACATAATTTTTGAAGTTTTTTTATTTTTTTAAAACAGAGACACCTTAAATATCTATTTTAGAAGACAAAAATATCCATAAAGTAAAAACTGGATGGAGACTTTTCCTAAAACATTAATGTATACAACCCATCTGTTGTGTTCATTGTCAATATCTGTATATTTTCTATTACACATGCTTTACCTTAAATTTCATGGCAGGATACCACTGTTACTCTTGAACATAGACTGTTTTGTGCATTTGTATTTGCTTTAAAAATACTAAACTTACACAATTTATTATAAAGGGACTTAGATTTCTATGAACATTTATAAACTACATAATTAATGATAAATTTATTTATTTACATTTCACATAGTCTGTTTTACTCCATTTGAGATGGACCATAATAGAGCTCTTTTATACTTTTTTTTATCAGATTTACAATAATTGTTCGGTCAAAAACATTTTGAAGTAGGTTTCTTTTAAGTTAATCTTCCAAAATTTTAATTTTATCTCTATTATAGATTCATGTTGAAACTCATTTTTCGCATTCTTTGCACTTTTCATAGGTGCATGAATGCACACTTACCCATTTAAGGGATGGTACTTCTTTATTTTACCATGCCACAAGCACATTGCTTGTAATTGATGACAGTATTCAGTGTTATAATTGTGCTGATGATAAGTTGTCTTAGTTTGCCAACAAATAAACCTTTTGAATGAATAAAGTTGCTAAATTTGATGTGTGTTCTATTTGTTTTAACATAATTTAAGGGCATTCTGCTATGTTGATTTTGGTTTGAAGAGTTTTCGCTTGCATAGATTATCATATTTATGGATTTGTTTATATCTTTTTCCTCCAATCTTTTGCAATATACCATATTTTATCCCTGCTTTTTTCTAGTCTTTGCCAAGGATGAATGTGTTCTTGTTTTACATTTAGTCCCAACCATGTATTTACTTGTGCAATATGTATCATTTCTAGATCTGTTATTGTTTTGAAATACTTGTTTATACATTATTCTTGTTCATTGTTGCTTATTTCTTATATTTCTGTAGACACAGAATTAGTGGTTAATCACTTGTTTGTATATGTTGTTACATATTTTATGTATTTACTGTCTTAATAAACTATGGAACTATTTGTGTTTGCTTGTTAGTTTTTCTTTCAATTGTTCTCATGTCGATGAAAGGAAACTGAGTGTGTTGTTTGATAACACAAACTTGGGTTAATTACTTATTTACAGAGATAATTTTATATGTTGTTTTAAACTGTAAAGTTTTTTTATTGACAGATGTAATTTCAGTCATTGTGTTTATACTTTAAGATATTTACTTAACCAAGTTTAAGCCTTTGGAGCTATAAACCAAAGTCATTAAAGGGGTTGGGGTATAGTAGCTTTACTAACATACAAGCTAATATGAGGGCTGTTTCACACCTGGTCCGTTCGGTGTTGGGATAATGCTACTTGGTGAGGTATCATGAGAGGTGTTTACAGCATGCTATATACAGTGAAGGCAGAACTATGTCTGCTTCAAGACACCCCTAGAAAACTGAGAGACTCTTTGGACAATAAACTCAATAAATAAACATAACTAAATGGGGTTGTTTGACAATCATTTAATAGAGTTCAAACTTGATAAACATAAAATCTGCTTCCAAGCAATATCAATAATTAAAACTGAACACTTCAAAACTTTAATGGAAGGAAAGATTAATTGTACGATGTAGTTTTACATATTGTTCAACACAAACACAAAAAGAACAATCATTCAGTCCTTGAAGCTGATAGTACATGATTTGAATATAATTAATAAAATTAATCAACAATTTGCCATTTACGCTTGACACCATTTCAAACCATTACCTATTATTGACTAAAAGTGCTTTTATTAACATGTACACACAGACATGTTTAAATTGTGACCTTTCTGTCAACTAATAAGCATTTAAGATAAGTGGAATAAGTCATTTTAAGGAAACAATGCTCAAATGACCCGAAGTTTAACTCATGAGTTCTCAATGGAATTTTCATAAGAGTTTTTTCTGTTAAGGTTTATGGTTTAGTTAGATGGAGCAGAAGCACTCTTTTATCTTGATCACTGAGAAGTTTTTGAAAAAGGAAAACCCACTCAATGTAACTTTAATAATATATTTAATCATTGATTGATAATAGAACCAAACTCTTCAAAATATTTTCAATCATCACATGATGAGAACAATTCCTGTAGATGTAGATACAGTCGTTTAAGTGTTTAATATTGCACGTTGGCGGTCCCTTGCCTTGAGTGAATTAAATAGCTCAGACACTTTGTGTAATATTGTTCAAAATGGCTTTCTTATGGAGCGAGTCACTGTTTGAGTCTGCTAACTTTCTGGCTTGTTTCCGTCGCATGTGAACTCTTGGAACTGTCAACAGGAACCCGTTTTTATGAAGCTGTGGGTCCACATTGTCATCACCAACATCGGTCTCATCCTCACCACAAGAACTGTAGGCACTGTCACTTCCCTCCTGATCCCTTGTTATATCATCATGTGCTGAATCTTCGTTTGTGTCATGGCTTGTCTTAATTGAACTACTAATATGAATTCTTGGCGCCATAAGAATTGTTTCTGTCGAAGCTGAACTGAGCGGTGTACCAGATTTATTGTATGAATTTATTGATTTACGACATGTCCGAACAGACGATTGGCTTGCAGTTGATTGCAATCCGTCTCTAGTGAGAGTGGAGTCCTCTTCTTGTAAGGGAGATAATGCGATTGGAACTATTGTGTTGGATCGGCTAAGTAGTTTCCGTAGTTGATTAAACTGAACATCTTCAATAGATGTCTTTCTGGCTGGTGTCCGTTCCCTTGTAACTTGTCCTGCTTGACGCCTAATCTTGGGGATTTTATGTGATTCATTGTTCGACTCGGCTTCTTCCGTTTCCTCTGAGTCTACTGATAGTGTCAATGATTTTGTACCTCGGTTCTGTCTCGTAGAGTTCCGAGTATGTATTTCTCTGAACAGATCTGATGTCCGTTCATTTGATATCTCTTTCATCTTCTCGGAGTAAGCCAGCATGGATTTCTCTAGTAGTTTGCGCTGGGCGTTGATGTGACCAATAGATTTCCTGCGCATGCTGTTGAGGGTACGGTGGTTTTTGTCAAGGTCTTGATCGGCCACGCGGTTGTTGGCGGTGGCGGTGGTGTCGAGTTCCCCAGGCGGTCTTTCCTTACAGAGCGAGGCATACATAGTCCGATGCGTAAGGCTGCGGCGCCTTTCTGGAGACAGGGATCTCATTGTTCCTGGAACGGGTTATCAAAGACATCATTATATAAGATCAAGGTGTGGGTACATTGAATTAGTTTGTTATTTTACAACATTCGCGATCGCTGAGACAAAGATAAATAAATAAAAATATATAGACATAAATTTGCTGGACACATGACTTTATCCAACATTTACAAACTACCTCGGTGCGTTTTTAATTTGTCCAAATATTATTTTTTTTACATTCCAAGTTTTTGTTTCGTATGCTAGAAAAAAAGGTTGCCTGAAAAATGTGTTGAATTAAAAATAATTAAAACAACGATGCTTTACGTTGTTTTGTTTTTCTGCCGTCTGACACAGGCCCCTCACCTTATAGTTTCGAGTCTTAACATGTAAACTATATTTTATGCGCAAAGCCCGTGCTTGCTGATCGATTTTATTTTCAGAGTATGTTCCCTTGTTAACACGCAAATAATTTTGTCAACGTTTGCCAGTTTTGATTTCTCCTAATACTGAATAGTATACAAACTGAACACACTGAACGTTTAACGTGTACATTTATATTTAAATTTCAATAAACTATTTAATCATTGTTTAATTGGTAAATGAATTAAATCCATATAAATAAATTAAATAAATAAATATTTAAATAAATAAACTAGTTGCATATGCACAAAATATGTAACATTACACTTGATACTTGAGAAATATCTTGAGAAAATGAAATTCTATTTACAATTTCAAGACTTTCTTTTACAAAAATGCCAAATAGTAAATTCAACTTAAACAATAACCCAAAACAAGATGATATGTAATTTCTGAAACAAAATATCAGTATCTATTCATGATGCAATTTACTAAGTAATTAAAAAAGACACGCAATAAAAGAAATAAAGTATTACAATTACCTTTTTGAGCTATTGTACAATAGATATTTTTTATTCTTTTAGATTTCTTCACTCTTCTTCAATGAAATCAAGTTGTGCTTCTTTAATCTTCTGCTGTCGCTACTTGAATGAAGTTCTCAAGGCGATTAACGGGAGTTTTATACCTCTGTTTAGTTGTAGATTACCTTGACTTTTACGTCACGGAAACCTATACCGGTACCTTCCCCGTACTGGTCACCAAAACATACCATTAATAAGGTGTAAACAGCTGGTGAGCCGGTAGATCGCAGGCCCAGTACATGGACAAGGGTAATACGGCTTAGTAAGAGGATCATGATATACTTACCTGTACTGCAATATGCGCAAAGGACTTTTAGAAGGACAGACGGCTGGCAGAACATACAATGACATTCGTGAAGAGATAGAATCAAACTTAAAACGCGATGCCCTTTAATGCAGTTTGTCTCTTGATGCATACAAGCTAATGTCCCTTTCTTCGTGGTAAATAGAAAACTTCAAAACATAATTGTCTTACTCTAAAGACGACGTTACATCATTGCAAAAGCATTTGTCTACAGGCCCGTGAAATAGCACTAGATGGCGTGCGATTGTCATTAAAACATTTTCTTCCCCACACAAATGAAATATTTTGCAATGAGTGCTGAGCACAATCTATATTAATAAAGCGCAGATCAACGAATTCAGCACAATGCACTCCTGAGTATGATTGACATTTGACAAATCGGTGCATTTTCAATTTATTTTTGGTTGGTTTAGTTGATGGTCTTTATTTTATCAAAATTGCACGAAGATTTAACATTAAGAGGTATTTAAAATATGCAAAATAGCATAATATGAACATACATCGCAACAGTAAATCATTTATGAACATAATGATTATGATAAAGAGATCAAGAAAACGCAAACGATTAGATGCATACACGCACCCGCACGCAAACACACACTCTCACGCAAGCACGCACGCACGCACGCACGCACGCACGAACACGCATTCGTAAACAGATATGTATGACCGCGCACGAAAACCCGAATATATTTATAAAACAATAAACAGGTTGAATTAAAGACAAACATATGTGTAAATTATAGTTAACAACTTACAGTGTCAGCCTAATAACAGCTTGTCTTCGTGGCAAGCAGTAGTCATTTAGCTAGTAATCCCCAGGCAATAAACTTGTGGGTTCGAGATCCAGTCACTGGGTTGCAAAAGTTTTCGGAAAAGGCGCTTTTTCCAGCTTGACAGTGGACTTTGTGATTTTGCATCTACACTTTAAAATAACAAAATTTGAAAACAGGTAATAATTAAGCATGAAATTTGTATAGAACAGTAGCGTAACTACCCTTATTCAGTTAACATGCAAATCCACGCACTTTTGGATTTCCCAATTTTATATAAACTTTATATTTTATATTTTTATTTTTTCTCAGGACAAAACCTTACTAAATAAACTATTTGTCTGAGATTTACTACAAAGCCGTGTATACATATAAATTCCCTGAGATTTTAAATATATATTGCATTTGCTTCAACGACCAGTCCTTTTATTTTGGAGATTTAACACATGTAAAATTGTTGCTTGATAGAACAATAAATTATAAAACTTAATATATCTAGCAGGGCTCTGTCCTGCCCCCAACAATCACCCTTTTTAGTGAATCCACTTAATGTAGCTTACTTCCTTAGCAGTTGCAAAATAAGTTTTTCCATTGACCAAAGTGACAATAAAGCGGCATTCGAAAAATGCATGTCGTTATGCCAATCGTTACATGGCTGTTATGATTTGTTTAGTGATAACAAAAGGAAATGCGGCCATTAATGTTGATTTACAATACAATTTATCCGTTTTGGAATAAATATACAAAATACTCGGTATAATTGTAGAGTTTTACGCTTTCTGCGTAAGGCTCGCCTTCATAGATTATATACTTACTTCTAAGATCTTAATGTATGTTTTATTTTCACACATTAAATGTGTTATAATAGATATCAAATTTGATTGTTTTGCATAGCGGAAGTTTTTCTTAAAGCGTGATATCATCCGCATCTGAGACCGTGACAGTTACCATGCTTCCTAACAATCTCCTCACAGCGATTACGTCACGCGTTGCTACTTAAATCTCTGCCCCCAGCAAGGATCACGTGACGATAGAGTATCACGTGAAGTACATGGCGGCCTCCATAAACACGCCACGAAAGAAATGAGTCAAAATTGTTTTTTATGTGACGAGAAAAAGCGGCATTTTAATGTATCTGATTAAAAAAACATAGTTTAAACATTTAATTTGTTTGTCTTTAAGTTGCTATGTCAACTGTAATTCGCTTGCACAGTCAGCGAGGAGGTGATCATCCATGTTTAGTTTTCTGTATGTATAGTACGTTGTATTCTGTACAGTACGGTAAAATTTGACTTTCATAATTTCATATTTTTTCATCATATTTTAAGTTACTTTTTATTTTTAATATTACAAATTAATACGTTTAAAGGAAAGATACTATATTTTGAGGAGATAAGTCCAGAAAAAAAACAACAACAAAAAAAAAACAACACTATCCGCCTGTATTTGGGCGAAAAACTTGCTGGTGGCAGTGATATAATGTACTGTCAAGGGAAGTAATCACTGCGGGGAGTTTGGCTCCCTTAACCACTCTCTACCATCGGCTCATACATTCACCTCTTTAGATTTAGATGTGATATAGTTTGAGAAAATATTACACCTCAAGTATTACTAACAGTATAGTATGAATTGCAGATATCGTAGAATGTACGTCAACTTATTCATTCGGAACAATTTAGTCATTTCCAATGCCTTGTAATTGATGAGATACCGCCGAGTAGTTGCGAATGCAGTTCCTGATGTACTGTTAAGATTCCCATTTCAATAGATACTGTTGTCATCATAAACATTAAGCAACAATAACATAATCTATTTAAAGTATACTCAAGCGTTTGCGGTTACTCCTCTGACGTTAGTATATTGACATATCACAGTTCACTAAGGCAATGGGCCAACCCACCGGCAGTAGGAATGATAATTATGGGTGCAGTAACTTCTAATAGATAAAGATCTAAAAGTTAAACATTCGTCTGCTACTGTTTAAATATTTTCGTACTAAGGCATCACAGAGATAAAGGGCCTAATTGATTGGATACACCTAGTTGTATACGGCGACTGACAACACCTGTGAATGCTTTGGTGACAACCACAGCTGTTTGTAGCATAATCAGAATGATAATATGGAACATAAATCGACTGCTCCCCTTCTGCTCGATTAACTATATATTTTAAGAGTAATTCACGACGTTCTTTAAATAGCAACTATGCGGTTATGTTGAAATTAAGTATCGATAACACATCGCTTTATATAGAAAAGACTGTGAAGTTGACGTCGAACTGCTTATATTTGGTTTGTTTTATTGTTAGAAATAGATCGCACCGGCTTTAAGGTGGTATCCGATAGTTGCTTATATCGTATACATCTTACCCATCATGTTTGTTCTTGAAAATCAATGACAAGTGGGGTGCTGGACTTTTCTTTTCGCATGCATGTACATGTAGTGCATGTAGGGATCTTTTCAGGTAACAACATTTTATTTGTTTGAATGAGAGAAAAGAAATCTATCCTTGTTGTCGGATTCCATCTTTAATGATGGTCATCATTATGGTGTCCAGAAATTAAGTGGAGAAAGACAACAGACACCAGACTAGGAAGAACATCCGGTGCACCAGAGGACAGCTGGAAGACCTTCACACAACGAGTCCTTTGCCCCAGCGGAACTCGAACCCACGCGATGAGAAGCAGAAGAGTGCGGGATCTTCAGTTAAAAAATACCTCCCCCCAAAAATATCGCCCACCGTGGGTTGGAATCTTCAGAATATGAATACCTCCTCCAAATTAAGTCTATATAGAATATATAGAATATAACCTTCCACTCTCTCTCCCCCCTCCCCCCACACGAATGTATCAACCATCTTGGAGATATGAATACCTCTATCAATTGTAATGCCCATCATGGGGGGGGGGGGGGTGTCTCTTTAGTATATTAATATCCAACTGCAAGGCAACGTCAATAATAATATGAAAGAAAAGTCATAGAAAACAATGTGACCTTTTTTCAGTGACCTCAGCTAAGGTACTATGTAACTGATAATCTAATAATCCGCCTTATTTCATCTATAATATACTTATAGTATTAAAATGTTTATCTTCACTTAGCTTTATATTTGAACTCATGAAGGATTGTAATTGTTGTAAACAACATATAACCACACGTGGTTTCACTAGAACGATCAATCTCACAGCATACATGTACAACACAACAAAATGCTAAAAGGTTAGCCTTTTTGTTTTTTAGTGTAAGCCCTGATTATTTTAACACAAACATGTCAGTGAAATGCCATATTATATACTGCATCTGCATAGCCGTTTAAAACCGGACTCTTACATAATGTATCATTATAAACAAACTTTTTAGGAAATTTTCAATGAACATACATAAAGATCGTTAACTGATTTACTTGTTAAATGCTTTTATGAATTATTGATGGATATCTGTACATTAATATTGATTAAAGACATTCAAATGACAGTTTATTTTGAACGTGGTAGTTAAAAGTTGAAACAAGAAAGAGCTAGGATGTGAGACGTCCAAGGCACCGTAGAGAGCTTTAAACAAGAAAATGACTATCCAGGGAACTAAACACTCTTTTACACTATCAATTAATTACATAAAGGTTTGACAGTAACAAACCAAAAAATCTGATGGAAGTAGAGAATTTGATACTTTGTTTTCCTTGTTCTTTGGCACATCTGCCCTCCGGGGCGGCGTCAGTAAAATACTATTCTTAACCTGAAATATTTATTTCCTTACTACCAAGGGCTAATCTTTGCTGCTCTATGCAACCATTTGCTATGCTAGCCAACGATTTGTTATGCTAGCCGATAGTTGGCTATGCTAGGCTAGGCTTTTTTTCTAGGCAACGCTTTGCAGCGCCAGGCTATGTATGATATGCTAGACAACGCTTTGTTATGCTAAGCTTTGCTGGTGTGCTAGACAACGCTTTGCTTTGCTAGGCTGTGCTCGGTATGTTACACAACGCTTTGCTTTGCTAGACTGTGTTGGGTATGCTAGACAACGCTTTGCTTTGCTATGCAATGTTTGGTATGCTAGACAACGCTTTGCTACGCTAGGCTATGTTTTGTATGCTAGACAACACTTTGCTACGCTAGGCTATGTTTTGTATGCTAGGCAACGCTTTGCTTTACTAGGCTATCTTTAGTATGCTAGACAACGCTTGGCTATGCTAGGCGAAGTTTGGTATGCTAGGCAACGCTTTGCTTTGCTAGGCTATCTTTAGTATGCTAGACAACGCTTTGCTATGCTATGGTATGTTCAGTATGCTAGACAACGCTTTGCTATGCTAGGCTATGTTTGGTATGCTAGACAACGCTTTGCTATGCTAGGCTATGTTTGGTATGCTAGACAACGCTTTGCTATGATAGACAGGGCTTTGATACTCTATGATTCGTATTCACTATTTCTCGGCTTTATTATGCTAGACCTATTTCTAGGATTTGCTATGCTATACCAATCGGGACTCCTCTGATAATTCCGTCCTCGGGACAACCATTCCTCGGATATATCTGGTGCAATGATACTTAAAGAAATCACGATCTTTATGTTCGCCGGAAATCGAAAGAATATGCCTTAAATGTAGTTCGCACAAGACATAAACAATGGCGTCGTTTGACAGCTGTTTTGTTTACTGCGTTTTGTATATTAAACTTGGATGATTTAAACTTAAAGAAGCCACAAATTGAAGTTTAACTGGCCTCGTACTATAGTCAGCTGCCATCCGAGCTACCAGCTTTGTTTTGACATTCTGTCACAAAATAAGTCCCAATTAGGTAAATTGATGAGGTGATCCGACTACCTGCATACATCCTAGAGATGATTCGTGAATTACCCGAGGTGTTCCGATTGATGCTAAACTAGACATCGCTTTTCCCAAAATTCTCACAGTGTATTGAAGCATTGATTTTGGTATTCATTGAAGTTGAGACAGTATGTTAATAAGTAATAGAATCATATTATGGTAATATATCTTAAAATAATACATCTCTTAAATTACCAATCAATATATGCAAAGATAATATTCCGTAGACTTTTATTTGCACAAATGCATGTTTACCACATTAAATCAAGGACCAACGATACGATATCCATACCATAGTAAGATAAACTCGGAAAAGAAATTGCAGACGACGGACATGAAACTTTTCTCCATTTAGCAGGTGCTTCTTAGACAACAGAGTATCGTACAAGGTATGCAGTTTACTGCACCCGATATATCGACTCGTGCTCACGTACTGCACCCAAAGATGATTCATTTTAGCACCATGGCGTGGTTGCTCCATGTTTTTCAGGTATATAGATAATTAGCAAATATGTGCTTCTGGCGTAGATTGCGACTTGTCAGCGAACTGTATTAAAGAAAAAAAAATGTATGTTTTATGGATGTTTTCGGTGGATCGCAATTTTATGTCCCCCAGGACTGTTCATACCGAAGTTCCCTTAGTTGACATGTTTGTTGCTGTTGTTTTCTTAGCTCTGTTGCACTACCTACTCAATTATGATCATCATCAGCTATTAATTGTGTGGGTAGAACCACCGGCACACCGCAGGTCAGCCAAAAGACCTTTTTTGTAATGTACTTTACTGAGACTTCTACTATGCCCAGAATTTATGCACTTTCTTAAATCATATAAACATGTCGTTATGTAAGAAACGAAAACAACAACAAGACCTAATATCACTGTTCACTGTTTATCGGTTTTGTAAAATGTGATTTTCATTGATTTTACCTATATAATTCTTGAATTCGTTAAAGAATTTACATGTCTTGATATAATGGGTGACATTTAAAACGTGCACCAGTTTACCTTGGTATGTCCACGGTTAAATATTGATAAGGGAGACATGCGTAGTAAATTAATCAATTAATAAATAGCGGCATAATCACCTGTTTGCTTTAATTATGTAAATTCTTCATTTGGACTTACTGAGTTGTATGATTGGACCATACAGTGGCGCCAGTTACGTGTGTCCAAGGATTTCATAGTAATCGGGGTAAGGATCTAGGACAAGAGTAATCTGCGCAATATACAGACACCGTCACAGCATTCATGGTATACAGACACGGTCACAGCATTCATGGTATACAGACAAGGTCACAGCATTTATGGTATACAGACACGATCACAGCATTCATGCTATACAGACACGGTCACAGCATTTATGGTATACAGACACGGTCACAGCATTTATGGTATACAGACACGGTCACAGCATTTATGGTATACAGACACCGTCACAGCATTCATGCTATACAGACACGGTCACAGCATTTATGGTATACAGACACCGTCACAGCATTCATGCTATACAGACACGGTCACAGCATTCATGGTATACAGACAAGGTCACAGCATTTATGGTATACAGACACGATCACAGCATTCATGCTATACAGACACGGTCACAGCATTCATGGTATACAGACACGGTCACAGCATTTATGGTATACAGACACGGTCACAACATTCATGATATACAGACACGGTCACAGCATTTATGGTATACAGACACGGTCACAACATTCATGGTATACAGACACGGTCACAGCATTCATGGTATACAGACACGGTCACAACATTCATGGTATACAGACACGGTCACAGCATTCATGGTATACAGACACGGTCACAACATTTATGGTATACAGACACGGTCACAGCATTCATGCTATACAGACACGGTCACAGTATTTATGGTATACAGACACGGTCACAACATTCATGATATACAGACACGGTTACAGCATTTATGGTATACAGACACGGTCACAACATTTATGGTATACAGACACGGTCACAACATTCATGGTATACAGACACGGTCACAACATTCATGGTATACAGACACGGTCACAGCATTCATGGTATACAGACACGGTCACAACATTTATGGTATACAGACACGGTCACAACATTCATGGTATACAGACACGGTCACAGCATTCATGGTATACAGACACGGTCACAACATTTATGGTATACAGACACGGTCACAACATTCATGGTATACAGACACGGTCACAGCATTTATGGTATACAGACACGGTCACAACATTCATGGTATACAGACACGGTCACAGCATTCATGGTATACAGACACGGTCACAACATTTATGGTATACAGACACGGTCACAGCATTCATGCTATACAGACACGGTCACAGCATTCATGGTATACAGACACGGTCACAACATTCATGGTATACAGACACGGTCACAGCATTCATGGTATACAGACACGGTCACAACATTCATGCTATACAGACACGGTTACAGCATTCATGCTATACAGACACGGTCACAGCATTCATGGTATACAGACACGGTCACAACATTTATGGTATACAGACACGGTCACAGCATTCATGCTATACAGACACGGTCACAGCATTCATGGTATACAGACACGGTCACAACATTCATGCTATACAGACACGGTCACAGCATTCATGCTATACAGACACGGTCACAGCATTCATGGTATACAGACACGGTCACAACATTTATGGTATACAGACACGGTCACAGCATTTATGGTATACAGACACGGTCACAGCATTCATGGTATACAGACACGGTCACAGTATTCATGGTATACAGACACGGTCACAGTATTTATGGTATACAGACACGGTCACAGCATTCATGGTATACAGACACGGTCACAGCATTCATGGTATACAGACACGGTCACAGCATTTATGGTATACAGACACGGTCACAGCATTTATGGTATACAGACACGGTCACAGTATTCATGGTATACAGACACGGTCACAGCATTCATGGTATACAGACACGGTCACAGCATTCATGGTATACAGACACGGTCACAGCATTCATGGTGTACAGACACGGTCACAACATTCATGATATACAGACACGGTTACAGCATTCATGGTATACAGACACGGTCACAGCATTTATGGTATACAGACACGGTCACAGCATTTATGGTATACAGACACGGTCACAGCATTCATGGTATACAGACACGGTCACAGCATTCATGGTATACAGACACGGTCACAGCATTTATGGTATACAGACACGGTCACAGCATTCATGGTATACAGACACGGTCACAGCATTTATGGTATACAGACACGGTCACAGCATTCATGGTATACAGACACGGTCACAGCATTTATGGTATACAGACACGGTCACAGCATTCATGGTATACAGACACGGTCACAGCATTTATGGTATACAGACACGGTCACAGCATTTATGGTATACAGACACGGTCACAGCATTCATGGTATACAGACACGGTCACAGCATTCATGGTATACAGACACGGTCACAGCATTCATGGTATACAGACACGGTCACAGCATTTATGGTATACAGACACGGTCACAGCATTCATGGTATACAGACACGGTCACAGCATTCATGGTATACAGACACGGTCACAGCATTCATGGTATACAGACACGGTCACAGCATTCATGGTATACAGACACGGTCACAGCATTCATGGTGTACAGACACGGTCACAACATTCATGATATACAGACACGGTTACAGCATTCATGGTATACAGACACGGTCACAGCATTCATGGTATACAGACACGGTCACAGCATTCATGGTATACAGACACGGTCACAGCATTCATGGTGTCTTTATTTAGACCGTAAGGAACACACACACATCCACGATTTTTTTAAAAAATAAAATGAAAACTAAAACCTGAAAACAGTGGAAGATAAGACAATATCATTATAATTTATTGTTGGTTTAGTTCAACTAAAACTAGTTACAGGGATAATCCATTATCCTGATTGGGTATTTATTAATTGTATATACCTTCAAATTTTTGTAACATCGCGCAAACACAATGGTGGTCATATTCGCGACGTCCGGCTTTCATTGATAGATGAACATCCAAGACAAAAGTCTGAGTAGAACCACCGGCGCACTGCAGTTCAGCTGGAAGCCCAACAAGTTCTATTCCCGACCGAGACTCGAACCCCGCGGTGAGTCGACGACTGTAACCGCTCGGTCACGGGTGTTCGTTTTTATATTTACGTTTTATTTTTATTTGATGGTACACAAACAATGTTCTCATTTAAATCATAGATGGCTGAACGCTAAATAGACTGAATGAAGTATTTTATATGAAATACATGTTCTTATAATGTCTAACCGAGACAAAAATAAAATAATATGACCTTTCGAGCTAAAAAACCGAAGTGCGTTGGATATCAAAGCCCTCCACTCAACGAATGCTTACATGCATTTGAATAACCTTTACAAATAATATTTTGTCTATACAATACCTTTTATTTAACGTCTAACTCAAAAGAATGGTATGAGAAAAGGTTAAATACAATAACAGTTTACATAACGATTGGGTGAAAATGAAAACACATAATACGCCATTTCAATGTTTTCGCTATCATTGATATACTGGTGACTGAGAACCTTATGCTCTTATCCATTAAGTAGACTAGCTGGACCGACTGTTTGGACTTCCGAATTAAGTAATCGCATGTTAGCCTCTTGAAGTAGATTGAGACAAACATCTATTGACGTTTGTCCAAGAACAATGCCAGCTGTTTTAGCAAGCGGACACTTTGGTTCTATTCCTTTGTCCTGTAACATGTCCATGTGAATTCTTGTAATGCTATGAAGATGTACTTATAGAAGTTGCTTATTTGTCATTAAATCCCGCTCAGCGACACACAAGAACTAACATTTTGAATTCCACCTCAATCATGTAACAACTAGAAGAGAGTGTTGTTGAATCAGCTGTACAGAAGGCTGCTTACGTCCGAACAAATTTCAGCTGTACAGAAGGCTGCTTACGTCCGAACAAATTTCAGCTGTACAGAAGGCTGCTTACGTCTAAACAAATTTCAGCTGTACAGAAGGCTGCTTACGTCTGAACAAATTTCAGCTGTACAGAAGGCTGCTTACGTCTAAACAAATTTCAGCTGTACAGAAGGCTGCTTACGTCTAAACAAATTTCAGCTGTACAGAAGGCTGCTTACGTCTGAACAAATTTCAGCTGTACAGAAGGCTGCTTACGTCTGAACAAATTTCAGCTGTACAGAAGGCTGCTTACGTCTGAACAAATTTCAGCTGTACAGAAGGCTGCTTACGTCTGAACAAATTTCAGCTGTACAGGACTTAGTAGCGCAGCATATAGAGCGTCTGCTGCAGGTCCCGACAGTCCCGTGTTCAATACCAGGCCGACTAGATGATGTGAGTGTTAGTTGTTAGTTCACATGCTTACATTTAGCTATCAGTGAGTACTATTACAGTGAAGGCGGTACACAATTTGTTTCAATAGAACGGTGCTTTGGTTTGTTTTGTTTTAGTTATGTTTAAATAAAAGAAGATAACCCAACTCTTTTTGTGACAATTAAGTTATTCATAGAACAGCAAATACCATATTTACTCTGTGCAAAGCCTGGCAGAATCTGAAGTACTTTAACTTGTCTTATGTAAATATTTTAACGGACCAGTACGCCATTTTCGTCATTTCTACCTGTTCCAAAAATCACAAATTAGACGTTCTCGTTAAAAATGACACAAAAACTTTTAATTAAATTTATTATTTTTTAAATTTTAAATGAGCAGCTGTCAAATAAATATACACAATCTAAACTTAATATTTAGCAAAAGGTATCTAATTTTAAAGAAAATGACTTTACTTAACACGTCTTTAATTTTGCAGTCCAAATAATTTAAAAGTTAATGTCTGATTGACATAATTTATTCAACTGCTGCAGTAGTTAAAAAAATCTTTTTTTTGCAGCTAAAGGAATATAGTTTGTTAACAGTACCATCGTGAATGACCCGTAAGCAACCATATCTTCTTATTCTTTAGTCGTAGCGTAAGTGTGCAATAATAAAGGATTATAGATAACAAACAGTTCACAAAATTCCCTTAATTTATATCATAAAAGGCGATTTCAAAGTCTAATCTCATATGTAAATAACCATTAGTAACATTATTCTAGATTCGGGCTTGTATCAATTTTTATGACGATCATAAGTTCAAATGGACATGTTTTGACATTTTATATTAATTAGTAACCCTATCAGTTATTTTCTTTAATGTCACAAAACAAATAAAACCTAAACTTAAAACTCTACAAGAAAATCTCTAAAACAGTCGGAAGAAACAGTTTAAACAAAGTAATTTTACTAATATCATGACATATGTTCATTACACGTAACCTGTGTGTGTTATAATGATATGGAATCACGACATGTAACATAGGTGTGATATCATGACAGGTGTTCATTGCATGTAACCTGGGTATGTTATAATGGCTAGGGATTAAGACATGTAACCTGGGTGTGATATCATGAGAGATGTTGATTACATGCAACCTGGGTGTGTTATAATGATATGGGATCACAACATGTAACATAGGTGTGATATCATGACAGGTGTTCATTGCATGTAACCTGGGTATGTGATAATGGCTAGGGATTAAAACATGTAACCTGGGTGTGATATCATGAGAGATGTTCATTACATGCAACCTGGGTGTGTTATAATGATATGGAATCACGACATGTAACATAGGTGTGATATCATGACAGGTGTTCATTGCATGTAACCTGGGTATGTGATACTGGCTAGGGATTAAGACATGTAACCTGGGTGTGATATCATGAGAGATGTTCATTACATGCAACCTGGGTGTGTTATAATGATATGGGATCACAACATGTAACATAGGTGTGATATCATGACAGGTGTTCATTGCATGTAACCTGGGTATGTGATAATGGCTAGGGATTAAAACATGTAACCTGGGTGTGATATCATGAGAGATGTTCATTACATGCAACCTGGGTGTGTTATAATGATATGGGATCACAACATGTAATATAGGTGTGAAATACTGACAGGTGTTCATTACATGCAACCTGGGTGTGTTATAATGATATGGGATCACAACATGTAACATAGGTGTGATATACTGACAGGTGTTCATTACATGCAACCTGGGTGTGTTATAATGATATGGGATCACAACATGTAACATAGGTGTGATATACTGACAGGTGTTCATTACATGCAACCTGGGTGTGTTATAATGATATGGGATCACAACATGTAATCTATGTGTTGTTTTATGACAGGTGTTCATCACATGAGTGTGTTATACACACGTACGTATACGTATTTGCTTTCTTTAATAAACAATTTTCGCGAAATAACACTGAATATTATTCAATTGTCAAGCATGCTTGACAATGAAGTGTTGACCGCAATATATAAATGTTCATGGTCTACGTACGTCATAAGATACAATAATCATAATATGCTATTATACGACCAGCCTTGTGACCAGGTCCCACAATAAATGGATTAATTTTAGTAAAAATAGCAAACACAACTTTTCATTTATTGTAATGCAATTAATAAACTGCCTAAAGGTGAATACATGCAAATGTTTTGTTATATCGGCGTAAACAGCATTAACGAAGTGCGTGTTACCGAAGGGGGTCTAAAGACCATTAGATAAACAATGAGGTGAAAAAGTTTCTCGAGTAGTCAAGTGGTCATTTGTGAACTAATTGGCCAGTAACTGGTTCAGATGTATGCTCTTGACAAAGTACACTATACATGTAAAGTGGCGTGAACGAATGTCACAGCGATCCTTTTAAAGAACATTGCAATCAGGTTTTCTTTAATTTTTATCAATATTTTCAGAAGTTACAAACTGTCAAAATAATCTTAATTGTAGTAAAATTAATGGAGAGTTGCAAATATATTGTATTATTTACAAACTCGCCATTTTGATTTAAAATAAAACATAAACAAGCAACATAAAGTATAAACCTTAACACACTAAGTACAAGACCATCAAGGACACTTGTAAACTTCACTAGCTGGATGTAACTCCCTAAGTAGGTTTTAATAGTGAAATTATACAATAAACTACGTAAACAAACATTTTATGGAAGATAGAATCATGATTTTTTTTTTAAATTCAATGAACTTTATTCATCACTTGTTCTGAGGCGATAATTCTTTTAGTATTATTTTAATTTTAATTATTTGATAAATTGAGTGGTTCAGGCAAATTCTGAACATATGATAAAAATACTTTTAAAGTCAAAACAACAATGAGATTTCTTACTGATGACCTGCATACTACTATTTTCCATGTCCAGTTTGTATCTGTTTGGCGACATAACTCGGTTAGCAGTGTAATAAAATCATATAATACAACTGATGAGTATGAGAACTTGTACGGTAGCTCTGTTGCTCTGTTGCAAAAGTAGTTGTTACATAGCTCTTATACTGTAGCCACACATGCCGCCGAGGTATTCGAGTACAACTAAAACGACATAGCTATTGTAATGAGAGACATTAACGAATAGTCTCCCCTGAATAATCCCTAAATGCTTGTAAGTCCTTTCATTTGTTTTACTCGGTTTTCATACTTGTGCTCATTGGAGTGTATGTTGACTTTTCTGCCTTTCTTGTGATACCCAGGTTAACCATCATCAACAAACACTTCCATCTTCTTTTGGAAATAACAAATCTCTGTAAGTATTTAAATG
Source organism: Sinonovacula constricta (assembly GCA_007844125.1). Taxonomy (NCBI): domain Eukaryota; kingdom Metazoa; phylum Mollusca; class Bivalvia; order Cardiida; family Solecurtidae; genus Sinonovacula; species Sinonovacula constricta. The sequence continues at coordinate 36,336,190 of CM017559.1, forward strand.
GTTTTTAAACTTATATTTATGCAAAAGTAAGAAGTTTCACTGTTTGCAATTGCAATATCTACAAAAGAATAGGCGATAATGCCCAAGAATTCCAACTCTAAGGAACTACCTTTTAGAATGCCTCGGTCTAACTAACATGGGAGACAATTTTCATTCCATCGATGTACCTCATTACGCGATTCACATTGTGCTTCAGTTATTTAAACACACGTGTATTTGAAATGCTGATAAAATGCAACGTAAATGTATAATGTAGCTTCAAAAAATCCTGGCCACCAGATGTTCATAGTAAAACCCGGTATAATTCCCATCCCCAAATATGTTGGATCAAATTAAAACGGAACTGCCTCACTCTCACCTGTGCCAAATTCTTCTGGGCTGTTTGAACAACAATAATATTTCTAACCCACATTTACTAATTGGTTACAGCAGTCAGGTGATCATGGCTCTCTTTTTTCTTCATTATCGACTTATATCCTAAGCAAGCACAATTCAAAGACATAAGGATGACGACACTAGAATTTTCCTGAATCTAATCATTCGATTAAAGTAATAAAGTGAATATCAAAGAAATATATTGTATTCAAACAGTATATTAGAAGGTATCCGATGAAAGTTCAAATGGCAAGCGGGAAAGATCTTTTAATATGAAGTCGTACGTTGGCGCTTTTGACTGATCAAACTTCCTTGAACAATTTTTCGCTTTTAACGTCCCCCCACACCCCACCTCACCCTGCCTGCTTCAGATTCCTTGGACGTTTGGTTGTGTTTAAGCAAGCAGTTTCTGAGGAGATGTCGTTTAAAGAGTGTAACGCATGACGCCGGACGACGGGCTCCGGGTGATCACAATAGCTCACCCTTAAAAAAATATGTTCAGGTGAGCTAAAACAACACGATAAATACTATTTCCTGAAGTATATTTCACCACGTAAAAACAACAGAGATTTTCATTTAATGATCTTAAGGGAGATAAATACCACAGTAATCAAGACTGGGTGTTCAACAGTTGTCTCTCTTCGATAAGTAAACTTACATAAACGTATGATATCTGTTTTGTTTAGCTTAAACCTATTTATTTATGGTTGATTGGGAAACAAGTTTTTTCAACTTATATAAACCCCTTTCGACTGCCCACTTCCTGGATAGAACCGGTACTCTAGTACTTAGTAAATTTTCTTGCTCAAGGACTAACATCACGTGGTAAGTTTCGTGGTTCGAACCCCGGACCTTCCGATCCGCAGTCTAACGTCTTAACCACTCAACATCAGGCGCTAACGTGATATCTGTTTTTTTTTTTCAAGGTAAAAATTAACCTTAACGACAAGAAAAATGAGTTGATGGTACATGTTGTCAGAAAACGCAAACATTTAATAATCTGCGAAAACTAACGAACCTCCACTGTTTGAGCTAGTTGAAGCAAAATGAACCAGCAATTTTCAAAATACGCACAATGTGAGTTTAATAAGAGAGAAAACCGGCTCCAAAGAATCTCATTGAGGCCAACATTTTAATCCTAAATATTTTCACAAACGCAGCTGCCAGATTGTCGGTCTCAAAATATTTTACAGTTAATTCGAATAGAAATAAATATTGACATTTTAATATATTTTCCCAAAGAAAAATACCTTTACACTTCCGCTCGTTTTAATGCGGCAGCCAGGTATTGTTACCACGCATCCACTCTGCTAGACTTTTTTCATGGATGCCAAAATATTTGTAAGGGTGTCTAGAACCAGAATTGCCAATAAACTAAACGATAAACTGATTTGGGCTGTAGGAAAAATAATGGTTTTATGAAATTTTGATATGAAGGCATGTTTGGAAAAAAATATTTTTTTTTCAAAAATAGGGATAGTAATATAAAAATTGTACTCAAAAGGTTATAAATTGACCATTATGGTCAGGTGCCAGTTATGCAAATTAACACTTTTAAATATTCATTTATTTTAATGAGAATCTTAAAATAGACTTTAGAAAGGTTTATTAGATTATTTTTATTTAAAAACAGGATTCAAAGAAAGTGAACAGTTTCCAAAGTTACATACTAACCCCTACTAGTCTAACACATGTCCATCTAAGTTTCTATTAAATTGGTTTATTTTATGTTTTTTTTTTTTTTCAATGATCTTTTTTTTTACTTGAAATCTGGATTTTACTCATTTAATAATGCTTATTTTGGCTAGAAATTTGCTTATAACTAACAACAACATGTCAGAATTATTTTAAGATTGTTTCTTTAGCTATCATAAAGCATAGATTTGAAATGATTAATTATGCAAATTAGCAAACATTTTCATAAATCTTAACGAGAATATAAAAGTAGACTTTAATTCTGCCGAGTTTATTAGAATTTCTCAATTAAAATCCGTATTCGAAATAGTGAGCAGTTCTAACAGTTTAATAAGCACCCCTTATGACATATGTTGATTGAAGTTGTGTATGAATTAGTCCAATTGTAATGTATGTTTTTTTAAATTTTATTTTGTCTGAACTTCTTTATCAAAATTTAATAATCATATTGGTTTAAACCTGCTTATAACTATTTATAACATCAAAAAACAAAAACAACACCAACAACAATCAACAACAACAAAACAATAAAAACAAATCGGTTTTATACCTGATCCTCGGTGAAGGTTGTCATTTAGCTAAGATTTGAACTTTTGCACGTTGACACTTTGACTGATATATTTTACAGCAAGTGTAAACTAATTAGATATTTGGTATATTGCATTTCTTTTTAAACTTTTACAAAGGATTTCAAGCTTTCAACATAAAACCTGTCTGAGTATAAACCGACTGGGATTTCTGCTAAAATAGACATCGACGTCATAGCGGATGACGTGGGCGAGCTAAAACATAAGTATTCTCGTGGTTGTCAAAGTTTAAAAATAGCTGACTGTGCAGCGTGGCTCAGATAGTAAATACATGTTTGTAATGACGATTGTGGCGTTATGGTACACTTTTCAGACAGGTGTAGGGCATCAATAAACAGCATTTTGTGAGATCTGTTCAGGTAATAATAGTTTATTAAGATGTTTAATGAAAATACTTTTAGAACAAATGGATACCACCTGTAAATATCAAAACAAGAGTTGTAATAAAATCATGGCATAGTCCTTTATGGAGGAAATACTTAAGGCCAATGGGAATAAGTGCTGGTACTGCTCTGTGTCAGCTTTGGTATTGGAAACATGGTTGATCTTTTTCCTTATTTCATTATTATGCTGTACAAATGAATTGTCTGTTAACCACTGTATGGTTCCTATGCCAAAAATCAATCAATAAACAAAAACAACAACAACAACAACAACAAACTAGCGCCACTTTTATTGTTTTGACCATTTATGTAAAATTTGATTCACACTAAATATTTATTCAAGAAAAAAAATCAATTGTTTTTATGAGGACACGATAGTGGTACCGTGTCTTCAAACAACATGTAACAATATGGAGAAAACGAAAAATTGAATTTTGAGAAATCTCAACACACAAACGGTCCTAGTGGAATAAGGCGAATTGGTAAAAAAACAAAACAAGGATGATTTAGTCATGCATTGTCTCTCGGATGAATTTCAGTAAATCCCGTGACTGAACAAATGTAAATGCATATGCAATGTTTTTTGAGATTGTTTTTTTTTCCTGCTTTTTTGACGCAAAAATCTTATCAGACGCAATCAAAAGAGCATGTTGCATTTTCGTGACGCAACAAAAATTGTTAAGTTAAATTATCCTGTCTGCTATTGAAATGTTCATTTATGGAGTACAAAACATGACGCTAAACAACCTTTAAATAGTAAGGATCCATTTGAACTTCGCGAGCTCTTCGGCCCTTACAAAGTACAAAGTGTAAATTGCAGCTACCATTATGGTTTTGACTTCAGGATAATTTGATCCGCACTTTTACGTTTGCTTTGAACACTGTCGCGGTACTGAATTCGATCGTCAATCTTATTAGCAGACGATTATGAGAAGAAGAAAATTAATTAAATATGATTAATATGTTTAAATATTTTTAAAATACCACGTAGATCTATACATTGATAATATCATCTTTCGATTTTCTGAATGAAGCCCAAACTTACATGATGTGGATTATAAATGACTCCCATTAATTTGGAGTTGCCAGCAACACTACCTTTGACTTGGCTACTAGTACGTCTTCCTAACAGCAAAGGTAAATGTAAAGACAAATGTTAAATGCAGTAACCTTTGTACATCTAACCTTTGTACATCTAACGAAACATGAAAAGTAAAGTATTAATCGACGGACAAAAAGTTGCATTTTATACATATCCCTCAACCTGATACCACCAAGGTGTGATCGACCCGAGGACGGCCTTATCAGTCTATTATGCAGTACACATCTTCATTCGTGGTGTCAATAAGGGAACTTGTTGATCACAATAAATATACAACATACCCGTACTAGGGTAAGATTTTTTTTATTGCAGATTTAATCTTTTAATGTTTTCATTTTTTGGGGACAATATTTACGCAGCTGCGTATTCTGCGTACAGTCAGCTACGTACCTGTATCGGTATAATTAGTCTAATAAAATATGACAGACTCCCTCTTATATATGTCCCTTCTATGCGGTAAGCAGATTCTTAAATGGTTTAAACTGTAATTATTTTACTATAAAATGTGGTGCATTTTTTTACCAACATTATGTAAAAATATTGTTATACTTTCCTTCATTACAGCCCCCGAGCATACGTCACACCTTTCGTAGAAGTTTGCTTTCTTTTAGTTTAACAAAACATCTCTTTGAACTTTAATATGTTTTAATATTTGAATATTACCAAAAGAAAAAAAACACACAACAACAACAACCACAGCCCCCCCCCCCAAAAAAAAACAACAAAAAAACAACAACAAACAAACAAACACACACACACACAAACAACACAACAACAAACAAACAAACAAACAAACAAACAAACAAACAAACAAACAGACAAACAAACAAACAAACAACAGCAACAACAACAAAAACCACAACAAAAACAACTAAACTAATGTGTTTTCGCTTCACCTCTTTAAAATCTCATTTCTTTTTGATCTGATAAGTCCAGCTTCAAACCACATATAAATAAAACCTCCGCATTCTAAAGGACTTTCAGAGACATTTCTAAGTGACTAGGCAAAGCCGCATATATTAAAACTGCAGACATGTTGTTTTAATAGAGTACATTTTCCCGAATTATAATCTTATTCTTTGACTTAGCAGATGTTATGCAGCAGGAAAGAAGACTTTATAGACTACACATTTTATTTGTTGCCTGCAGAATATACCTTGTTATATGATGTGGTAAATTTGTCTTGTTAAGCTTCAGTTTCCTTACTTATCCAAAATCTTTGCCAAGGGCCCACATCATTCCACATTTAGTAACAATTTGCGCTGTCTAGCGAGTTTCTGCGATAAGAAAGCTGGAATTCAATTTATCGGAAGAAGATTCCTACTTTAAATTCAGTTTTAATGTTATTTTCTTTAAAATGTTCATACCTCTCATGACAACATTTCCATCTTATCACTTTGATAACAGTTTGATTAACAAACACTGTAAAATGTATACATTTTGTGAAATGTAGATTTATAATCACCAATATGCCATCTTTGTTGCAGCATCATTCAGTTTACCTTTATTTTTTTTTAATTTTTTCATATCAAAATATAAATAACAGCCAGTTTCTAGACATTGTGCTGTTAATATACTAACACATGCATATAAATGACAGTTTTATTGACAATTGGATGACAAGCACATGGCAGGGTTAAACTAAACTAATTTTACACGAACATATTTCTACCAACTTTCCGCGGTATTTGCAGCATAAATTAAATATAATATCACAGTTTATTGAACAATATAAATAAACAAAACTTTTCTAAGATATTAAAAACTAATCAGGCCCTTTAAAGGTATCAATAGATGGCCTTATATTCGCGAAACATATCGCTTGACCAAAGTGATATGCTAGGACGGTCTGTAAGTAGATGAAATATGTTGTAATATATTAAATGCAACATAATGAAGATGTGACACCATCTGGGTGATACCATTACCAGTAAGGCTTTTACTTGCCAATCTCAATTGTTGAACACCTTAGGAATACCAGGTATACCCGAACTTGAATCGTAAATCGGTTTTAAGATTTAAGATTCTTGTTAAAATTTATGAATATTCACATTCGCTAATTTGCATAATTAATAATTTCAAATCTAAGATTAGTGATAACCTTCACTAAAGGAATGATATTTAAAAAATGTTATTGTTAGTTATTAACAGTTTTATAGCTTAAATTATTTATTAAAATTAAATGAGTAAAAATTTGAATGAATTACATAAGTATATATAATTATAATAATAACAATGCGATAACGACACCTGGTTGCCGGACTATTGGCATTATTAGAAAAGATGGCGAAATTGGACGTCAAATGTAAGTATGCTATGTTTTTGATAATGTTTATAAATCTATAATTTTAGCAGATATGTAGTTTTAACATATTCATAATATTATTGATTCGTCAACGATAAACAAAATAAACACTGAAAAACTAATTCGTCGATTAAATTCAGAAGCTGTTAATGTAAAAAAAGGACAAAGTTAGACAAAAACAGACTGCGCTACTGGGTTTTGAACATGCTTGTTTCTTCACATGAACAGGATGCTACAACCATTTATTCATCTCTGGTCATGTTTGTTCATTATTCAGAAAGTCAACTTTATTTATAGTCAACCATTTTTGTGTAGTTTCTCAAATCGAAATAATACCATTTTCTTTTCTAAACGCTATGTGGACATTATTTTTCAATGACGTCACTACTTTCTTCATAACTTATAGAAGATATCAGCGCTTGAACATTTTTGTATTCAAATAGATCGTTTTTTTTTTCTTTGCTTGCATTTGAGAAACTCGTCAGGAAGTGCGAGGTTAGAGCTCTGTAAAACAGGTTTAAGCACCCCAGTCGGCCCATACTGACCGTTCCAAGGCGGTAACTGTCGGGTTTGCTCTTTTCGTTAAATGACTAATCACAAATTTCTTACTTTTCGCTTGGCTTGCATGTGAAATACCTTTGTTCTGTGCCTTTTCGGAGTTTGGTATATGTTGCAATGCTCATAGGACTTTGTCATATATTATTATTGTGTAGTTTTATTATACATTGTTGGACCTACCCCCGGGCCAAGTTCCAACCCCGTGGGGCCATGAAGAGTGCCACATTGATGCACATTGATTTCCTGAATGACGAACTACAAGGGGATATCCCTATAATAGAACCGGATTGAACCGGTCCTGTGGGCCATTGACCTGAATTGAAACCGGCACTAACTGGGTCCAGCTTGGACCCACCCCAGGGACCAAGTTCCATCCCGTAGGGCCATGAAAAGTGCTCCAATGGCGCGCTTTCAATGGCGTACTTTGATTTCCGGAATTACTCCTATGTTAAAGTTCAACGCAACCTTTGTACCATTGACATTATTTTTTCGAAGATTAAGGTTGTAGTTTAAAGTTCTATCTATTTATATATTATATATATTTACCTTAATTCAACGTTGCAGCGATTTTAAATTATTTAAATATAATAATGTTTAACTGAGAGAACTGAGTACAAAAGAAAATGAGACTTAAAACTCCAACAATGCCCTCGTGATATTATTACAAATAGAAATCACGTATACATTATCCTCAAAATGCAAGCAGCACATATTTCATATGAAGAAACGAATCTTTTACCATTAATAGATATTAAATAATTGAAAACTGGTACTAATGTAAGAATTGGATGCAGCTGGTATAGATCATTTAATGAACATGTATACAAGCATACAAGAAACATGCGCACACATGCATTATCGCTCACTGACTGATGGCGGACTGTTTTCAAACGACAAGATCATATGCAAGGTATAATAATCCATAAATTATTATAGACCACTTTAAGTTCCTATTGTGACATTTCTATTCTGTAAAACAAGCAGATATCGAATTAATTTAAGGCACACACACATTTGCATAAATAAATTATTTGGGCCTTTTAGATTCTCATTTTGTCTGACAGATAAAACTAGTTTTATAATAACTGATAAAAGCTGTATTTTGGCATCAACAAGTAGTTCACATCAAAAATGCAATAATGGGTTGTCTATGAAGGTATCTGTTTTATTCTCTAGCGTACACATGTATGTCACCTAAAGTCCCTGAATATACTCTTAACGCACTGAATATGCATTACAAAATGTGCAGTTAAACGAAAACTTAAGCTTAAATCTTAAATTAAGACGGCTCTGTAATGTCCGAACAATTACAAACTAGCCTCCACATATACTTTTATTGCTGCGGTTATTGGTTAAGTTAGTAAGTTTAAATTTTATATAACATTAATATAATAAGCAAAATCTTTGACCGTTAAAGTTAATTGTCGTCATAGGATGTGATAACTGCATTAGAACACAGCGAAGAAAATGGAAAAGACTAATAGCTCATTATTTTCCCCTCTCTCTTTCCATATCTTTCTCTCTCTCTCCTCTCTCTCCCCCTCTCTCTCCGCTCTTTTTTCTTTCTCTCCTCTCTCTTTCCGCTATCCCTCCTCTCTCTTCTCTCTCTTTCTTCTCTCTCTCTTTCTCTCTCCTCCCTCTATCTCCCCTCTCTCTCCCCCCTCTCTCTTTCTCTCTCTCCTCTATCTCCCCTCTCTCTCCGTCTTTCTCTCTCTCCTCTTTCTCTCCTCTCTCCACCTCTCTCATCTTCCTCTCTTCTCTCTCCTCTCTCCGCTCTCTTTCTCTCTCTCCCTCTCTGTCCCTTTTCCTTACCAGTCATCATTAACTCTCTCATTATCTTATGTTTTCTTTGTTATATATTTTTTGCTATATACATGCATCTGTCCGTCTAAGACACATCCTATACATGTATCTAAGGTCTATTTCTGATAATAAATAGCCAAGGTGTTCCAAGAGGACATCTACTGCATTTAAATTCAAGTAAACATTGTAACAACACATAAATGATAACTTTTCTGATCATACAAATGAAGCTTTTCGATACAAAATGGATTTGAATCCATACAAAAACAAACACTCCAAAGAGTTTTAAGAAATGCTTCAATGCATACCAGATCGATGCTAATCTACAACTGAATTTTCCAAATTTGTCTGTTGCCAATGAAAACTGACAGTGCATGCGTCCCAAGATAAAATAATCTTATTTCAGTTTAGATGGTAAATTGAGAAATAAACATGCATGATGTCGAGGCTTCAAATAACAATTAGGAGTCCTGTTTAATGCGAATTTAATTGGTGCATATTATATTTCACTTCTCCAAATGTTAAAACATCCTTTGTAAATGTTTTGTAAAGGCGTCCTTGCGGCGTCCTAAGGACGCATATAAATGTACACATTTCCTTACAAATATCCTGGTTTAATAACTACACTTATGTGCTGGATTCTGTGAATGTTTATGTAATTATTAAATATTAATGCAGGTGAGTTTAACATGCAAGCATTGCCACTTATGTATCTTTTCCCAATTTTATACAGAACGAACATAAATTTAAATAAAATTTAAAGTGATGTCGTAATTCAGAATGTAGCATGTAGTGAGGTAAGTACTTCACGTATTTTAATGGCATGGTTAATGAAAACCCTTTAGTTTAACTTTTAATTAAGAGTTTAAAACGCAAGAACAAATCCTTGCTAGAAAGTCTATATTGTAAAACAATAATTTTACGGATATTTGTTTGTTTGTTTGTTTGTTGGGTCTATCGCCCGGCCAACAGTATTTAAGATATCTAGGGATTGTGTCCACTTGAAGTGGTCATAGCGCTGCCTTCACTGTTTACATCAAACCATGAACACCTGACATGATACCCCACCCAATTACATTAACCTAACACCAGACCAAAGAGTCGTGGAATCTACCCTCATATTTTCTTATGTGTTAACAAGAGAGCTATACTATTACCATTTTAAACGACTTTGGTATGTCGCGGCTCGAGCTCTAACCCGGGTCTTCCTGTACCTGGAGCCGACGTTCTTCCGATTGCGCTACCAGGTCCGGTATATTACGAAGTACATTAGTGTAAAACAGTCCGTATAAATCATATGTGTAAAGGCTAAAAGGTTATGACGATAAAGAGATTTTGTTTTGTACTTATAAACATAGACTTAAATGTAATGTTTGACGTTAAACTTCTTAGCATAAGTAAGACCACTCAAGTCGAGAGAAACATATATGTAGACACGTTTCTTTCATTCTTTTTGAAGTAGATCATGCTTTGGCAAACGCGACTTTCATTGACTGAAACACTGTAAACATGACTATCCCCGACATTGATTTAAAGCAGAATATACAGACATGATATCGTCATCGAAACCTTCAAGCAAATTTCAATACAGAAGTAAAAGATCGTCATCATGCCTACATTGTCATTTTTATTGCCATTCGTCAGGGAACGTCTCTCGAGAACGGGCACTTTCATCCAACAATATAAATGTCACAGAATGTTGTAGCGAGAACAAAACATAATATGAACACAAGAAAGAGCTAGGATATGAGACATCCAAGGCGTCACAGAGAGCATGCGCAAACAAGAAGTCCACTCTCCTTGGACCTTAACACTCTCTTACAATGTCGATTAATTACATAAACATTTGACAGTAACGAACGAAAACTCTGATAACTCGGAGTAGAATATTTTCTACTTTGTTTTCCTTGTTCTCTGCTACATCTGTATTTACAAGCTGCATTGATAACATCTGTGCATACTCGGTTTCTTCTGTTAAAAATACTTCTCCAAACAGCTGCGAATTCCTATAATGTCAGCTACTTTTTTATAATTCCACACTATTGTTGCAAGTACAATGTTAAAAAATGGAATTCTCAGTTCTTTTCTCTGAAAAAGATCTCATAGAGCAACTGCGATCTCCTGTTTTGCCAGCTACACTATCATCCCCATAAAATGCATTCCATTAGAGGCCACCGCTCTCCAAAACATGTATGAACATAATACCCCTAACGGTCAAGCCACATGTACACATTAGTATGAATCATCTGGGACAAAATTCCACTGAGAATCTAAGAATAAGTCAAGACTCACCACATGCAGAATCTGTTCTCAGTTGAGAGTTTGCTCAAGCTCAGATATTGACTCTAAGAAATCTTACAGAGACAAAATGTTACAATTTCTTACTTTCTTATACCATCAAATAGGAAATCATTTAATAGAAAGATATTAAAATAAAAGAATAAACATACAAAAAGAAAATTATGTGCATAATGTAACTTTGGGATTGAGTAAACTCTTAACTGAGAATTGTTTTTGCCAATTGGGACAAAACAATATGGATCAATATATACACGTCATTTATGCCAGAAGTTTTAACAAAATCCGCTGTGATTGGAACTAGGAGTAAACCGCACAAACTTTACTGATGGAAAATGAAATAAGGGACACTAACTATGGAACAAACGATTCAATTAGCGCAATTTCCCTTTTACTTACGACGTCACTCGAGCAGTTTTTTTTTCTTGAAATAGCTATCTTTAATGAATAGCAGCATACAAATGAGTTTCCATCATACAATACATTCACCTTCATGCACAACTACACAGTAACGTAAATCATTCAGGCATATTGAAAAAAGAGCTGTAAATCTGGAGTTATATACTCAAGAAAGCAGATTGACGGTCAGACGGAAGACGCGCGTGATACTATAAAATACCATAAAATGAACATTACGGCGTATAAATAAGAGATGCGCTACAACAAAGTGACCTTGGAAACACTATTACATATTCTTTTGTGTTTTAGAATGGTGACTTAATTCATTTTATGAGTAAACAGGTTGTATACAAACTATCCTTTTGCAATGCATATTGGTTGTTTAGGAATAGCTTTTATAGCATTGCATCCAGACGAAGTATCGTTTCACTTGCAATAAAATAAAATAAAAACGTCATTCTTTATGAAGCCATTGCCCGGTTCTGAAGGACTCTTCACGTTTGTAAGTTTTTTACGGCATTTTCTCTCGTAATGGACAGTTATTTCCCATTTGCTAGCCAAACAAAACAAAAGAAGAGTTTTTATTATCCATATGCTATAAAGAAAGCACTAGTAAAATCGTGAAAGAATCTATATCATTAAAAATGAAAAAAAAAAAAATGTTTTCAAGGCAACAACTTTCTATTTGTAAATATTTCTGTTGTGCATTCTTATTGTTATGTTCTTGTGTATAAATAGTTTCGTCCGAAGAAAGAAGAAAGAAAACGACCGAATACGCTTTTCAAACTCATTAGCTAATAAACGAGAACCTTTTCTTTGAAAGGTTTTAGAGTAAAGGGAAAACAATGATGCGTAGTATTTGTGAGTAGTAGCAGCTGTATTCTGGACGCAGTTATCTCAAAGAGAAAAATAATACCACAATCATGACGCATTTATATCAAAGAGGAAAATAATACCGCAATCATGACGCATTTATCTCAAAGAGAAAAATAATACCGCAATCATGACGCATTTATCTCAAAGAGTAAAATAATACCGCAATCATGACGCATTTATCTCAAAGCGAAAAATAATACCGCAATCATGACGCATTTATCTCAAAGAGGAAAATAATACCGCAATCATGACGCATTTATCTCAAAGAGAAAAATAATACCGCAATCATGACGCATTTATCTCAAAGAGGAAAATAATACCGCAATCATGACGCATTTATCTCAAAGCGAAAAATAATACCGCAATCATGACGCATTTATCTCAAAGAGAAAAATAATACCACAACCATGACGCATTTATCTCAAAGAGAAAAATAATACCACAATCAGGACGCATTTATCTAAAAGAGAAAAATAATACCACAATCATGACGCATTTATCTCAAAGCGAAAAATAATACCGCAATCATGACGCATTTATCTCAAAGAGAAAAATAATACCACAATCATGACGCATTTATCTCAAAGAGAAAAATAATACCGCAATCATGACGTATTTATCTCAAAGAGGAAAATAATACCGCAATCATGACGCATTTATCTCAAAGCGAAAAATAATACCGCAATCATGACGCATTTATCTCAAAGAGAAAAATAATACCACAACCATGACGCATTTATCTCAAAGAGAAAAATAATACCACAATCAGGACGCATTTATCTAAAAGAGAAAAATAATACCACAATCATGACGCATTTATCTAAAAGAGTATAATAATACCCCAAATCATAACATTAACGTTTCATTGCCTACTTAATAAATCTATTCTTCATAATTGAGACGAATTTGTTTAAGAAAAATAGTAAAGTATTAATTTATTTTAATTTATAATAAATTATGTTATAGAAAAATATGTGTTTTATTCATTTCATAAACAAATTCATTTTTATACACTTTGACAAGTGTATAAGTATATGCTCATGTGTTAGTCTTTATTACGTACCGCTGTCGTGTGTTTTATAACTCGTAAATATGTTTAAAGATTCCTTCTGTCAGTTAAAACATTGTAGCTACTATCGATGCAAATGAAATTAAATGCAATGTCATTTCTGCAGACAACACATATCTGTTCATTATGTGTCTGAGTGTTCTGGCGCTGATCGTTTGTGCATAGACGTGTTGTTTGTCATACGTGCACGTTCGTTTGTCTTCTTCATTTCACCTCAGTCAAACTGATATTCAACAACGACATTGTATATGTATTCCAATTTTGAGAAAAATAGCAAGCAAAGCAACATTTTTTTGTCTTTCTATTGCTATCAAATACCTAGCCACGCTTTATATTAGGTACATACATAATTTGACAATGTTTCTGTTTATGTTTACACTTTTGTTACCTTTTTGTTAATGAAATGGACATAAATGATAAAATAGTAATAAGAAACAAGAGATAACTATACATTCCCGACACATACAACAAGAAGTCGAATATAGTACAATTACAAAATAATTGGTTACTCAGTTCCGAATGTAAGTTATATGCTGACTTCTCCATTAAACGTTAGAATGTCACATGACATTAATGTAAACGAACAAAGCCTTTGATAATTATGTCGATTTATCAGCGGAATCATTATATTTTACTCCTGAATTTATTAACAGTAGCAATTTATTTCAATGTGACACATTCATTGATATTGTTTTTTTTTAAATTTCAGTCTGCATTTTCCTAATCTGATTTCGACATTACTCGTCACGGATGTATTCATATGCGTGTACGACCAGTATAGCGCCACGAAAGAAAATAAATTGTTTGCATTAGAGCGTCGGTTCCAGGTACGGCAGGCTCCTGGTTCGATCCCGGGCCGCGAAATAACAAAGTCGTAAAAATGTAGTGGTATAGTCCCCTAGCTTACGCTGAAGCAAATATAAGGGTAGTTCCACGACTGGTTGGCACGGTGTGATTTGGTGTGGTATCATGCAAGGTGTTCACGGCATGATATACACAGTAAAGGCAGCACTATATCTGCTTAAAGCGGACACTGTCTCCAGATGACTGAAATACTGTTGGTGGGACACTAAACCCAATAAACAAAACAAAATTGTTTGTTTGTCTGATTTGAATGGTGATATCCGAAAATGCGAGAAGGACAGGGAGAGAGAAATACAAAGGGAATAAGCGAGAGAGAGAGAGAGAGATTCATATGGTGAAAGAGAAAGAGAGAGCGACAGAGAGTGACAGAGAGAAAGAGCGAGAGAGAAAGAGAAAGAGAGAGAGAGAAAGAGAGAGAGAGAGAGAAGCAGCGAGAGTAAATATATAAAAAAATATTGTATTATAATCCCGACCGCGACAAGTGGTCCCTTGTTTGAAATTTACTACATAACCAGTCTAATTAATTAAAAAAAACAAAACAAAACAAACATTAAACGATTTGAATAGAAATTGACCAATTAAGAAGGCAAATCATAAGTCCGAAGCAATCATAAAGGTTATTTTATTTTCTTCTCAAGTTTTGCATTATATGTGTTATTAGCTCAGAAGCACTACTTAAAACTTAAGCAAAGGTTAAATGTACAAAACATTGGTGCTAATTATAATGCGTATGTTAATTTTATTGTACAGCTACATATTAAAAGTGATAATGTGCATGCGTAATCTTGTTCAAGCATATATTCAAGAATTATATGACCTTATAGTATAAAATGGCCTGAGAGAAGAAATTTCACGAAATACATTTATTCCCACATATTTTTGTCTGCAAGGCAATTTAACAAACCTCAAGAACAAGAAGAGATTTGCAGGAATGTAAATGCGAACATAATATTGGTAGTGTGCATACGCCCAAGCGAACTGTTGACGCCGACCAATGTTATCCACACGAATATGAAATACTTGTTTAATCTACAGCCACGTGTTTTAGAGACCCTGTTAATTTCTATGTTAATATTCCTATTTGTCGTGTAAACATGACTTCTTTAAGCCAGGTAACATTATAAAATTAATACATTGCTACCAGTATTTTATATAAATGTGTGATACCCCTTAGCCTTCTGTAACATTGGTAGTATTTAAATAAATATATAAGAAAACTGTATGAATACATGCCTGCTGTACAGATTGTGCATTCAAGCCCTTAGACATCATACAGAACACATTATTTTACATTATTTTAGAGACAACGTTAGCATAAAACTATTTGTTTGAGATCGATATCTTCGCCCAATTCAAAATCCACTGAAGTAAACTACAATTATAAAATGAGTGGTTGGTAATTCGTTCATGCAACTTTACAAAAAGGCTAAAAGATATTTCGCTGTCGTTAGGTAACGATCCTTAACAATATGTCGTGATCGATTTGTGTTTCGAATGAGCATAGTGTAATAAAATTGTCAGATTAAAATATATTTTATAACATTTAATTAAGACTTAAAACACAACTTAAAAATAGCAGATAACTCAAATGTGCTTTAAACCAAGGAAGTTATTTTGGCATAAAGTTCATAAAAGAGAAAAAGTTATAAATCAATTCAAAACTTGAATTCAGAAATAAAATGTATTTTATCAAACTGCGGCTTTCACAATACATAAAGGAAATTGTATATAACCATAAATATTTTAAAGAATAAACTTGATGATTATTTGTTTTCTCTCTTTCCATTTAATGACGAATGTTTTTTATTGACTGCATTTTTGTTTACGATCTTTTTTTATTTATAATATGCACATATCAACTTTGAATATCTAACGTATGGAAAGGCATTGACTGGACTATCCTTTTCCATGTGTTACATACAGTGCCCTTGTTCAAAGATATTACTACAATTTACTTTAAGCAATAATGTGACAAATAAGTGAAAACGTTTTTTTATGGCTCATGTTTATTATCATATTTCTATTTTGTCTTAATAGACACAAATTATCTTAAAGATTTAACATAATAAAACTCATCTACGATTTATATGTTAAAAGTAAATTAGAAATATAAAAACTTCACATAGCATATAAGGAAGTAAAACTGTCGTTTAGAATAAATATGAAAAACCACCAGTAAGTGCGAGGTTGGAACGCTCCGCAAAACAGGTTTAAGCACCCCAGTCAGTCCTTTTGCCCACTGATCGTTCCATGGGGGGTAACTGCTGGTTTTTCTCTTTGTGTGTTATGTCTCGTCTCTGTGTTTTTGTCACATCTACATTTACTATGTTTGCCTTTGTCTAGAAGTAGTTTTAATTTAAAATATGTGGTAATTCTGATAGGACCTTTTTCTTATTTACCTATACTGACTAAGTCACATGAAGTCTTATGCAAGAAATCTGTTAAAAGGATTTCTTTGTATTTTACTTGATAAACCTTTATAAGGACATTGTTCAAAGCATTTAATGATAAGCCATATGGTTCTTTGTACAATACCCATCACTCACTCTATATTGCTTTAATAATTTACCTTTTGTTGTTTAGATAAGATGGTAGGAAGAAACAAATGGTATCGGTATGTCGGTACTTCTTTTATCTATATAGTTATTGTGACAACATAGTGTTATATCTTTTGAGGATTTCATGACACAACCGAATCAGCTGCATTTGACCGATTGAAGAAGTAATAAATATGTCCGTCAAAAGTAGTTATATGTATATCAGTACTCAGCATCAAAGCAAAGAAACAGGGGGATATATATATATGTATATTTTTCAAGTCGTGATACCGATATAAAAACTTTTCTCTTTGGGTTAGCTGCGTTTATATGTCATCATAAGGTTGGATTTCCCATGACCAGTTAAAGGCAGTAACTACGTTCATTAATCATCAAAGAGTTAAATTTCCCTATGACTGCGTCACTCCTTGGTCCCAAACAGGGAGACTAAGGCTCCAAGAAAAGGAGAATGAGGTGCCAGGTAGGGAGATTTTCTTGAATGCGCGTTAAAATTGACTATTTGGCTTATTCGTATTTGTAAAACAGTATTTTTTTATCAATAGTCAAAGTAATTTCAGTGATAAAATCTTTCTTTACACTATTTTTGTATTTAAAATATATTTAACATGTTTTAGTTCACTATCTAGACATTAATTGTACGCTTCGGTTTTAAGATTGTGGCCTACAAAAACAAAAACAGTCAAAACTGGTGTAAACATGTCAAGTGTCAACAGCACTTATTAATGAATTGAAAAAAAATGTTTCCAAAGTAATCTAGATATATTCTACCGTCTAATTCAAATTTGCGTACAATATTTTTCTATGTACTTATTAAAATGTTTAATTTGAAATAAAGAGTATGCAAGCATATAAATAGTCTATTTAATTTGTAAGTTGTCAATCGAGTTTTGATAATCATAATATATTAGTGGTAAACACTTTGTTACCATTATTGCCTAAACAAATTAAAGTTAAATGAATTAAAGGTACCTTATAATAGTAAACATTGTACTAATCAAGAATAAGAAGCAAACAAGTGTTTTTCTATGACTATAACTTAGTACTCCAACCTAGTACTTTTTCGCTAAAATATTCACAACAACAGCAACACACTCAAACAGCGACAGTATCAACAACAAAGACATACTGAAGAAGTTATTTAATTGCAATTGTGTCAAGAACCGGAAAAACTACTGCATTTTTTTTATAACAAAAGGTGTGAGTAGATTTACGATCTAAATAAAACAGTCTGGGTGGACATATAGCTAGAAAGTTTAATTTAAGGATTTTTTTAAATGCCTGGCAAATCCAGTGAAATATCCCATATCAACATTACGGCCCTTATCTTGGAACCGGTTGACCTGCGTTTGTAAGGCGAAAACGACAAATATAAAATTGTAAGCTTTTAATTACATCGATGAACATATAATAAGAACAATTTAATGACGCCATACAATGCCATGACGTCATATGCCAAAAATGTCAAAAGTGAAATAAAAACAACAACAAACACAAAAAAATCATCAACTTTTAGAAAACAATCCAAACTAACAAAACAAAATGTAGTGTTTTGAGGATTTAATAGGTAATGAGATGCAATAAATATAATATAAATATAATAATAACATGCAATAAAAAGCCGAGGATTTATACACAATTGGCATATTTTATGATAAAGGTATAAAAATCCCGATGATATACCTACTGTGCAATCTCACGTAAAGGGCATGAAGACTGTTCAAGTTGTCCTCACCTATATAGGGCACGACTGGACAGATAAAGAGAAATGAAATTCAACAGTGACTGTCCAATTATGGCTTTAATGTCACTGTTTTCATATAGTCTCAACGACCTGTCCGGTCATCGTGTAATTTAATAGCAAGGCAAGTTCTTGATTGTAAAAGCCAGAAAGCGGTAAAGAAAAGCAAAACATACTTGCTATAGTTAATACAAAAGACATACTTGCTATAGTTAATACAAAAGACATACTTGCTACAGTAAATACAAAAGACGTAATTGCTACAGTTAATACAATAGACATAATTGCTACAGTTAATACAAAAAACATGTAAGAACCACGGTTTGATTTAATATGAATTCACTGCATGTAAACTCACAGTTAAGTTATGCATGAGAGCAGCAGACGTTTTTAGTTCGACGATAATACTGAAAGAACGCTCCTGATCTTTAAAACAGGTGTATATGTACAATGTTGACAACTCATTAAGGCTAAAACACATATAGTATGCTATATTGCCTTTAGATTATATCAGGCATTTAATACATTGGACTGAAAAACATAATGTAGTTTTGCTATAACATGTATAACCTTTTAAGATTCTCAGTATCCTTAGCTCTTAAACTTATAGAACGACATAGTCATGCCAGTTTAAACGTAGTTTGTTTTTACTGTTTGTAAGCCTTGACGATCGATTTGTCTTCAAGATATGAATACTCCAATTTACAAGGAACATTTTATGTATAATTAAATGTTCATAATATCTATGCAACATTTGTCTTCATCTGGATAAAATGGATATTAAAAAGGGATATTAACAATATCGATTTAGCTGATTAATCGCATTTCAAGAATAAGCGGTCTTTCTTGTCAGGGAAAATACACGACAAAAGCCAGAGTATAGGTAATGTATACATGCAATTCAGATACGGAAAAATTAGTATTTCATTTGGTCTGTAGGTTTATGTTGTATGTTTTAAAAGTCTTAATTAGATCAGTTTGTGAATATCACATAATTTGAGCCCTCTTGTAGGTCTGTTTACATCAAAAGTTCTCTGCTCGTGTCTCACATCTCCTTCAGTAGAACGCAGCAATCAAGGAGCGGTGTTTTGACTCTTTGACACGGTGTTAACAGGAATTTGCGCTCCAGTGGTTGTACCCAGATATACGTCTGGGGTCTTCCCCCACAAATAATTAACTGGACGTCGCCAATATGACTATAATTGTGTCGGTGCCATGTAACAAAAACAAAACAAAAAAACAACAACAGAAATCTGTTACTTTATATTAGTTATACAGCTGTTTGTTTACATTTTACTAATAAATTCAATACCTTTTTTTAACTTGTTTAAAAGTTCGAATTATAATTATTTATAATACATTAATTGATCTTTGCAATCAATTACCCGTCTAATGTTGGCGACACAGAACAATGCAATACACAATGTTTATATATATATATATAAACCGTGGCACCTTGATGCATAAATACCTGCTCTTTTATTATCACTGGCGTTCATTGGTAACTGTATATTATTAATGTTGCAGTTCTGTTGTAAGTGCCTTACAGTGTTGTTTCATAATTATTTAGAAGCTTTCGGGGCCTCCATCATATTCCCTCTGCTGATAGCTGATTTTATGTCAAATATATCCTTCTAAGACAGTTTACGTTTATAAAATGTATATCCTTACATTCATACCTAATATGAACTTAACTTGGAAATGCACAATTATCATCAATATTTTACTTAATAGCTAGAGTGATGTCGTATCAATACTAAATACCGTACAGCCTCTTATTGCATTAACGGTTTATAAAGCTTATGCTAAGGCATTTAAGTCATTTTAAGAGTTGAGCAATACAGTTCTATCAAACGGCTTAAAGGCCGGATGCCCTTTACTAAGAGCACAGAATGCAGCCTTCCAGGCTTGTCCCTTAAGACTTGTCATTATACTGCTAGCACTTGCGAAGTTGACCGTGACGAAAGTCCACGAAGGCTGACCGCCACTATGTAAACCCATATTTTCCATCCGTTGTCCCTGCAGGTGTTGGCCAAGTCTTGGTAGTAGTATACATTCGTCGCACCACCTACTCTGTTGTCTATAACTAGGGCACTGTAGTATCACTCATCTGGGATCTCTTGACCACAGCACAATATCTGGTTGGAAGTATTGTAGGGACCCCTTCTTCTGGAAACTTCAGCCTATTTATTCTTTCATTCTACCAAGAGCTTTAAAGCTGTCTAGTTCTTCAAGCATTCTGGTGGGAGTTGTGTTTGACAACCTCTTAGTCCTATTCTCTCAAGAAATTGATGATTTATTTTTGGGGCTCTTTTTCTTCCTCTACAAAATCCAGGATGTGCTGCCAGTCCTGCAAGGGCGCTATCATGGCTTAAATTGAAGAAAACCGTTTAAGGAACTGCTATATTCATTTCCTTTAAATGTTCAACAATTTTAATTTCAGAAAATCCCATAATTTTGACTTTAGAAGAAAGTCACTTACATATAGATACCAAGATTCAGTGAGAAGTGTTTTCAAACGGTTTTCTAAAAAAAACTGAATCGATTAAGGATTCATATGTTCCCGCGCCATTTTCGGATCTCCATAAGACCAAGAAATTATTCAGTTTTCAAAGAACTTTTATGAATGAATGAGCCATTCCCATGCTGATAGGGTGTCACGCTTTTAACGAGTTTTGATTGATTATGTACTTTGCAGAAATATTATTGAATTTCACAAGAGAAAACCTTCTGAACAGCAAGAAACCTAAACATAAATTTAAGAATGATCGATTATTTACATTGCGAACGTACATAAACATACTGCCAACAGAAAGCATAAATTTAAGAAGCTGCAATATTGATTTTCAACGTTATAATCAGCATTTTCTGTATTTGTAATGATTCTGTGCAATATCTCGACACAGTGTTTTGTAACCTCAACGTTTTACTTGCTTATTTATACCCTTCTCCAGTTAATTTAGTGTTAATTCTAAGTTATATTATTCTCATAGGACTTTTGTCATATTTTTCTCATAGCTTCCCTAAACTGCTGACTATCGTTCTTAGAGTAGAAATCTGTTCATTTTGCAATAATACGAACATGGGGATGCTGATGATGACGATAACGATAAAGATGACGATAATAATGATGATTATGACGATGCTGCTGCTGCTGTTGATGATGACGATGACCTTGATGATGCTTTTATAATGCAAGGCGATCTACTCACCTTCTCGAAACAAGGGCGATCGTTAGATAATACACTTTTCTTACTTAATTCAATGTTATGTTTTGTATTAACGGAGTCCCAAACACACGAAAATAATCCGCTCCTCATAGATGGACGGGCGATATTTTCTAAAATAATATAAAAAGAGACATAACCGATAAGTTTTTTTTCTATTTTAAAATTAAACGTGTGGTTCAGGGACACCATGACAAATCTAATGATATGGATGAATAATCCACAATAAACTAATGACAGTAACATTATTGACATCCTTTTAGCTTGTAAACAGCTTCTTCCTCAACTAAATTTACGAGCTTCAATGTTTTCTTTGAGATTTTATTAGGATGCAATCAATGTTAAGATAAGTGAGACCATTACTTATTTTGTACCTTAATTTCAACGTAAGATGAGCATTTTAGGGCTAAAACGACTTTTCTTTCTTAAACTGGCGATTTTTATTTTTTGCCACATATATAATATTCGTAATGTAATTGTCTCACTTATATTAAATTCAAATTAAGTAGCCTCTACTTAGCTGCGTCCATATGTCCATATGTCCGTTTATGGGATATACATATGAGTTTTAAGTCTTCAGTATGCAGGTATTTATATTGCTTATAAACATTACTGTTTAAGGCGTCTAGCCTGTAAATCGTTAAACGGTAATATTCTTTGCAACGTTTCTAAAGAAATAAGAACTATGAACTAAGGGAGGAAATATACGCATTATAGATAAATATTTTTTTTCTGAAGTAAACATCGTTTCAAAAAGAATACATGACAAAGTGCTATAAGCGTTGCGACATATACCATAATTTGAAAATGCACAGGACAAAGGTATTAACATGCAAGCAAAATGTAAAAGTAAGAACAAATCTGACATTAAAAAGAGCAAACCTGACATTTACCACATAGGAACGGTCAGTCGGCAATATGGACCGATTGGGGAGCTTAAACCGGTTTTACAGAGCTCTAATCTCGCACTTCATGTAAGGGAACACATAATTATAAACTAAGAGGCGCTTTTTAGCGAAGACCTGATTTTTTTGTATAATGTATGTCTTTTAGGCGAACATACATTTTTTTTCTATAACTATATATACCACATAGACATCTGAATATTACTTTGCTTTATCCTTCAGTGTAAACAGAAATGATTTAGATTTGATGCAAATTGTCATGTTGAAATGTAAACTACATTGTCATATTTTCCAAATCCTTTTAATTATAAATAGGAAATTTGTTAGAATCTAAGTGTCGGTTTTGATCTCTCTTATTTGCAGATAATAAATAGGTCAATAAATTGCATCAAACAACACCAGGTAATTCGCAATATGAATGTCTATGAACGTTGTAAGTTTATGTTTAGAATACAAAAGATTGTTTATTTTTAGTATTCATTGTTTTTTTTGAAGAAGAGTTTTTATCCTTTCACCTTATTGCATAAATAACATAAAACGATGTATTATTATTCATAATTTTACTCATGCGTTTATTCTAATTTGCAAAAAAGACTGTTATATTCTCTTTAAATACAATGGCGAATTTGCATTTCAGATATATTTGTCCAGACGTTGTGGTGTAGCAGCAAGTTCATCCTTTGTTAACGGAAGGATCGTGCTTTTGCTGAATGACAGCTTGTGATAGATTGATTTAATTGTTATAAGAACTTTTAATCAGGTCGATGTTACCTGTCTGTCATAGTTTATCCTACTTTATTATGTAGCTGACTGTCATATGCAACAATATCTATTTCTTCATTGCAACGGCATTCTGGGAAAACAATGTAAGCTAAATCAATGTTCAGAGACAGGCGCTGCACAGGACAATGGTATATAAGAGACTGGAATTTGTTCTGCTTTTGTAAATATTCTTTTAGTTGCTCAAGAGCAGACATATTATTTAAAAAAGCAATACATGACGAACGTTTTTAAAATCTAGTGTTCCAGTTCTCCACCAAACACTTCAGAAGTTAAACCATTTATTCTCTAATGGGATAAAAATGACTGCCGGTTTGCAATAAGACAAACATAAAAATATGTGTTTTCATGAAACCAGTTCGTTTAATTTAAGAACTGACGTATATTGCAAAGTTTGAATCGACATCAAGTAGAGTGACTGAATCATTTCCTTCTATTATCTTAATTAGTTTAGTAGATAAGAAACAGAGGGATGGCTGATACATTGTTTGGTTTTAAATCAGTGGGCTAATCAACCGACATGATCACGTGTTTATTTCCATCAAAACAAGGGTGTACATTGAAATTACATTTTATAAGCTGATTTATTTCTAGAGCAATGTGTATTTTTTTAAATTATGAAGCAAATTCTTGATAAACATCTTTCAAGGATGGCTAGTGGAGACATGGATAAACTGTATAAATATTGCTAGATAGATTTGGTTTTTAAAGGTATTTGTACAACATAATAAAACGTTTAAAAGGATTATGTGATTCGATTACTATTGAAATACTCGCGAGAGTGTAGAGAAGGATATGTATCAGTCTGATCAAAATAATAATTAAAAGATTGTGAAATCTCATTGTGAAACTACGTGAAAATTAATAAAACAAGACTCTGCTCTCATATGAACTGCTACAATATCTGCTTTTGCCGATGTACTTTTAACTATCACGGCTTTCTAGTTTGACTTTTTCTTTATTGTATTTGATTTCTTATATTATTTGATATTATTACCTGATCTAGCACATGTTATTTTACACACACACACACACACACACACACACACACACACACACACACACACACACACACACACACACACACACACACACACACACACACACACACACACACACACACACACACACACACACACACACACACACACACACACACACACACACACACACACACACACACACACACACACACACACACACACACACACACACACACACACACACACACACAAACACACACACACACACACACACACACACACACACACACACACACACACACACACACACACACACCACACACACACACACACACACACACACTTTAGTCTTTGTGCAGTACTTAACTTTGATGTATATATATAATCAGCATTTTATATCAATATATATATATATCAATATGTATTAATATTAATATATATTAATATCAATATGTGGCATAAAGAATAACGTGATTCTTTCACAAACTACCTTATATAAAATGTGCATAAATACGTTTATCAAAAAGGATGTGTGACACTCCGGGCCTCTTTTTCTACGAAGAATGGATTAGAGCCAATTTTTGTACATATGTTTCTATAAGACATACCAATGTTTTACAAAAATATACTTCACATTTGCTTTATCTTCATTGGATATTTGTCCAAAGGCACATATAAATGAACTAAGGTTAAAACGATTTAATATTTAATATTTCCGTGTTTGGTTATGAAAGTGCCGAAAGCAATTGAATGTTACTAATCAAATCGATTGTGTTTGTAGACTAATCTATTTCGGTATATCTTTAGGGCATAGTAAAACATTCATACTAAAATCCCCAGCAAAGCTGATGGCATATTTATATTGCAGCATTAAATGTGATCATATTTAGTCGCAAGAAAATCTACTAAAAGAACACATATTCTTCAATACACGATTTCTATTTTGTTTTGTTTCTGAAACACGTCCATAAACAACTTATTATTTAGCACAATAAATATTTATGTACTTTTTATTCCATTTTTGTGTGGGTGGCGGTTGGATCGGACATTTATCTGGTTGTTCTTCCATGTAATGTAGTGTAGTAGATTGTTTTAAATACCCTTACTTTTCCGCTGCCTCTAACATGTGCAATAACAACATTGCTGTAGATTGTTTGATGTTACCAGCATTGACATGGTCAGCGTGGTTTTGTGTTAACAACAATGACACAGCGTGTTTCAGCTTAATAGCCTGGGCCAGTTTGTTTGTAGTTAACGCATTGCCACGGTAGCGTGTTTGGGATGAAAAACATAAACACGGTCAGCGTGTTTTATTTTAACTTCATTGACATGGCCAGCGTGTTTGAGTTTAGCATTATTGACACGGCCAGCGTGTTTGAGTTTAACTTTATTGACATGGCCATAGAATCAAAGTGCGAACAGCACTTCAATGGAGGTCTGACTTAAATCTTAAATTCATTTTAACAGATGTAATGATCACAATGCCATTTACAACATGTATCCACATGTATGCTTAAATGTTTGATGTTAAACTATATAATGTGATACATGTATTTTGGATGCTCAACTTTTAATTTAGCGGTGAAAATCAAGTGTGTATTGATCGAAAAACAAGAACGACTAACTAACTTTCCAAAATTCATATAAATCATTAAATGCTTTCCTTGTTTGGGATGTTGGAAGCAACATGGTGTTAACCGAATAAGATTTTTAATAATAGATATGAATAATCATCGCAATGTTTCTAATACGATGGCAAATGGCTTAAGTTAAGACTGCCATGCAAACAAAAACAACAAGACAATATAAGAAATTAATACTGTATTATCATTTTGTAAAATGAAGTAAAAAATAATTTCCGACATGCTTATTCCTAAAATGGAAATACAATATCGCTATCTTGACGAAACGTGATGGTCAACAATATGGCGAATTTTATACTGAAATAACTGAATGTATGTACAGAAGCTTCGTAAGGTACTAAAGGACACGTTCCTCCCAATTTGCATATACGATACGTTAGCCACGTAGTCTTCAAGCAAAGCTGCAAGACGTTAACTGGATATTCTAGCAGCTATATTGCATTAACGCCTAGCCCCGCACACAATGGAGACAATTGTAATTAGGGAGAAACTCTGAACAATAAGCGAGCTAGTCGTGAGCCTTTTTACAAGCATCATACAATATTGACGAATAAGAGAACTCTGTACACGAATGTATTTACTCTGGTGCCGATCAGGTTAAGACCCAAGATTTAAAGACGAGAAATTAATTGTATTATTTAAGTACATATTAGGTCGTATTTGTTGTTGTAAAATAAAAAAAAATCTGTGATGTACTTTTGACAGCGCATATGTTTAGACTTTGGCCGACATACCAGTCAGAGTGGTTAAGCCTCTTATCTATCTTTCGATCAATGTAACAGTAGCCCCACGACTGGTCGGCCTGATGTTAACATAATGAAACTAGATATAACACAATTAAACACCGTCTCCGGATAATTAAAAGGAACAAAAATCAAAACAAATACATACACTTATGCAAGCATCTGTTTAGATTTGGGCTAGTCAATGTCGCTGTCTAAAATTCCTTCAGAAATCTTTACAAAACTTTAGGCAAGAAATTTTCATATTATGGTGTTCTCATAGGAAAATTTTATTATTAGCCCATTCGTCATTCTGCATAACATTGTTCCGACATACAAGAAATTTACGATTAAATTTCTATTTTATTGCTGGAGATTATTTTCATGAAAAAGCAACTTAGAAACATATCTGAATTATGTGAATACAATGATGGTTCGTTTTATTACCAAGGGAATCGAATGTACATTTTCCGACGCAATCCTTCTTGTGATTGTGAAACACGCACACAATATGTTTGTATTAGTGACGCTTACGTATCATTGCTAGAGGGCAACCCCAGACATTTATAAGATAGAACAATCGGCGCTTCACTTGTCAGCTGGGAGGCCCTTTCAATAAAAGCAATCACTTGATGAAACATGAAAACCATGATAAGGGTTACTTTCACATTGCTTATGAGCCGACATGGCTTACAGAATGGTTTTCGCATTAAACTATTTATAAACATTGATTTGTACATAGTGTTATCTTTTAGGTTACCATATATTTGCAATTATGTATTTCGATAAAATTACTATGGGTAGATATTAGTTATCTTCAGATATGATTATAATGGAAAATTTCCATTAACTCATATTTTATTTTAAATGTTTTTAACCAATTATTACAAATACTAACAAGTAATAACATTTATAGATGCAGACAGGCTGGCTAGGTCGAGATTTGACCTGTAAGCTCATATTGCATACGACTTCTTATAAGGAGTTTGAAACATGTTTTGATTGTATCTTAGCAAAGCTATTTAAACGAGACAGCACCTCATCTAACAAGTCGAGAAAAGAGTTTATCAACAATTTATATTCAAATTGCATATGTTATTTACATTAAAATACAGAAGAATAAGGCCCTGGTATTTAATTCATGGGTATTTTACCTATAATTTAGTAACATACGCTTTAATCATTTGTAGTTATAAACATTCGTGTTTGTCAAGCTTAAGTTATTAGACTCAAAAAATGTTAAACAAAAGGATAATTTTTAAAAGTTTGTTAACATAATTGATACTGCCTTTAATACATGTCTGCCAAAAAACAACAAACAAACAAAAACCTTTGGCTTTCTTCTCTTTTGGCTCAGATAATACATCCTGAATTAAGGGGGTTGTGATTTATTGCGGCATATGCATATCATATTGCAATTTACTTGAGTCTAAGAATGAATCATCGCACTTGCTTCACCGCACTTATAAAGGGCTTACACTACACGGCTTCATAATAATTAGAATAACATCAAGAAAACATGGCAGGAGCGCCGCCAATGGTCTTTTAGGTTCCAGTTGATCTTTCTTGTTTAAGATGGTTCGTAAAATGAATAAGAAAATAAATGTATACATACAAAATATGTGTTAGGAATATCAACCAAATAATCTGTGCATTTATATCAACAGCAGAGTTTGTCAAATATAAATTTTACACTAAATAGTGTAGAATTATTAATCACAATTTTGGCAAAAAGTTTAATTAAGATTTCTGACATATCATGTGCATTACATGATTTTATAAAAATATCAATAAGTATTCAATAAAGGATAATTGTCTTTGTTTCACTACTTATATATGGTCTAATAATTATCACAGTGTTGAAAATTAAAAAATAAGAGACACCAAATTTAATCTGTTATATTATTCAAAGAAATAATCGTTTTACTTCCAAAATAAAAATCTGTGAATTTGAACTGACATAACATCAGAAGTAATTTACCATCATATATAAAAGCCCAAATCAATATATCCAAGATCATGATCTCAATCACATATTTCAAATGCACTATTTAAAACGTCTAAATCAACCTCAGGATGAAATTTCTCTCACGCTGTGCCTTTCAATATTTTCAAACCAATAGATTTATTACAGCGGAAAACAGAAAAATATCTCCAATATTGCATTTTAAAGTTCTCTTTTCCAATTAGTATTTTTCTAGGCCGTTGTCATTGATTCACATTGATTAATGAATATTTTGAATATGTGATTTTTCCTAAAATTGATTTATACATGTATCAATATATATACTTATATAGAGAACACGGTTTATAGTAGTTAGTTATGCAAAACTTGCTGGTTTTGTAGATGGAAAGTCTTTAATAGTTTGACGTTGACAGTTTCAAAGTATTACCGAGGTGTTCACGAAAAACAGAAGGTGATACTATGTAGTGTTGAGTATTTAAAAAAGCAAAGGCGTATATTTTAAAAGTTCCATTTATACGATAATGTATGATTAAATATATTCAATTCAGCATGCATTTAGGTTACGAATATTTTAGTTTTTGTTTCAACAGATGTCAATACTGTTGCTAGGTAGAAAAAATAACAATCTTCTTCAGCATCCAATAGATAAAAGATCAAATTACAGCTTCCAACAAATTCCTGATATATGTTAGTCTTATTTAACGATTACAAAATAGTAATAATTAAAAAGAACTAATTTAATTAAGCTACTTTCTTGCACTTCCATTTAAATATACATGAAGTGATAATGGTTCTACATTTATTGCACCATAAAATACTTCTAATTTTAATAATGTATTTAACTTTCTG
Organism: Sinonovacula constricta; assembly: GCA_007844125.1. Classification (NCBI taxonomy): domain Eukaryota; kingdom Metazoa; phylum Mollusca; class Bivalvia; order Cardiida; family Solecurtidae; genus Sinonovacula; species Sinonovacula constricta. Next base: position 36,365,875 of record CM017559.1, read on the forward strand.
GATTATGTATAAATTTTCACAGTCGTACTAATCGTAGTATTTCCAACAGATTTTTAAAAATGCATTAAGCTTTCTCTTACAGTCATTTAAAATTGTTTAAGTCTGGCTTGAATGCCAGCTGCCCAATTTCCCCACATTCGAATTCCGGATAATATCGGTATTTTTTATCAAAATTAATATTTATTTAAGCCGCAATAATCTTTTGGCCAGCATGTATTAATATTCACTGCAATTACAATATCATTGCATGTAATACTCACCAAACTAATGTATTTTGATGCCGTTGCATCAAATTCAGATATCACTGAAAAGAAATATTTTAAACTCAGTACTTTCTTATAAATACACCTTGATCACCCTCTCGTTTACAACAAACATAAACTGTAATAATAAACAAAGGAGCTGTCGTAAACTCTTATAGACACAAACGATGTGTATAAATTGTAGAAACGACATATCATTGAATCATATTTAGATACAACTTTCTCTTCTATATTAAACCTGACAAACCACTTACAATTTGTTTTTGTGGAACAAGCCAGTAGACTTCCAATTTATCAGTTTTCGAATTTCTGACATTTTATTTAATAAATGTTGCCAATTTGCATTGTTTTCTCATTTGATTGCTGACTTAATAAAAATGAATGCGCATTTTTCTCGAACTATTCAGTCAAAAATATAAACATCATTGTATCTGTCGAATTTTAATAATTTCCGTTAATTAAATGTTGACAAATGCTGTAGATACGCGACAAAATCATCGACTGATCTTACTGGCTAAACTTTCTATTTCGAATTTCCTTCAAGTTTTTAATAAGGACACATTATACGTATTTTTTACAGAAATGTTTGAAATTAATGTATACTCAGCAAGCTCAGGGGACATTGCCACAGTTTTTAATTCAGTTACGTTTAAAAATAATATAAAATGACATTTAGGATCGGTACAAATATTTGTGGCATCATGTATCGTGACTAAAATGCCGAGAACATGCAGTACGAATATATCTTGACAAAAAATAAAGAAAGATGCTACGTTCTGGCTCTGCACTATACTCTTGATACCGAACCTTAGAAATGTGAAGTCCTACTTGCATGCAGTAGATGATATTAGAGGATTAGCATTTATTATGCATTTATACTTATTTGAGGCAAATATAGAGTTAAAATTTATTATCTTGTCCTCGAATAGTTGAGATTTCTTGATTAAATGCATGAATTCAAAATCGATTGAAATAGATGCCATTTAGAAACTTGTATATGATTTTTATATTTTAAATGTCAAACCCGTCACGTGTTTACAAGGCCTTACATATTTACAATATACTAAAATGATGTTATAGTCGACACCCTTCCGCATTTAAACGGAACGAAAAAAATGTTTAAAGATCCACTGTAGATGTTTTACTATGTTAATTATGTTCCATCATGTACTAGATTGATTATCATAGAACATATTATAGGACTGCAATTATTCTTTGATCTAATGATCGAAAATGAAATCGGTAAAATCATTTAAGACATGGAAATGAGACCAAATTTTATTTAGTTATATATTGTTTCACAGTTTGGGCGTATTTTGGAAATGTGGTAAACATATAAACAGCTTCTTAAGTCTGTATTGTCTTGTTCATCATTATCTTAAGTTGAGAGAGAATTAAGTGAGAAAAACGTGTGATTTAAGAATAGGACGACATACACGCTTACGAATGATCTTTAACTGATATTCTTCAACAAAACAGTATTCACAACCAGCAACTTAATATGAATACCAGCTCGACTTTTTTGCCATAGATCAAGCATGTTACTAATTATGAAGCCCCTTGATCATAGAATTGTTTGAACGAAAAAAATGTTATACTGAAATTAAAGTCTATGCCATTCTTAAACGATTCTGTCAAACGCAATACTGTTATTTTTATATAAGACAACGTTTTCTTTGTAAACTGTGAATGTCTCTCTGCATCATAGTTATTTATATTGCCGGAAAAAATAACTAAAGGATATACTCATGAAAAGCTTTTACCTTTACATGGAAAGATTTCAGTTGTTCGTGGTTCTGTTTTTATATCTTTTTGCCGACAGTTCACGGTTTTAGGACAGTGAGTAAGGATTACATCCTATATTAATTATATGACCTATCAATGCAGTCGACTAATACGACGTGATCAACATGTAGTTGTATTGGGACGATACATTATCTAAATATATATTGTTAATGGACAATCTAAACTAAAACAAAAACTAAGTAAATAGCATCCTAATAAAACACCAAGTATTATAATGAAATCATATATCTCATCAAATCAATGTATTTCATCAAAATGAATATTCAGTAGGACATGTTAACTTGACATTTAAACTGAAGCAAATGTGTTGGCTTATTTGAACATTTGTGTTATATTCCTTTATTGAAAACGGCATCTTACGATACATAACCTTATTTTCGTTTTTATTATTAAATTAAATACCTTAGTAAGTGAATGAATTTTGTTGCCGCTTCAGGCAGAAACTAACCTGCAACTAGCAGTCGTAATGCGTAAGCATGGACTAAGGTTATGAATACAACACACAAAAAACGTTAGCTATTTATCGCTTTTATATATTTATATATTTAGGCTTATTGTGTGTTGTTTATAAATACAAATGAGTAAAATCACTACATAGGTAACACAAAGTTTTTACTTTTGAGTCCTAAATAAACAAATAACGCAGAAAGAATGTAATATTACACTGAATAGGACGATAAAAAGGTCCTATGATAATTACCACAGATATTAAAATCTGAACTACCCCCAGACCAAGTCAAAAAATGTAAATATAACAGTGACGACAAAGGCGAGACATAACACACAGACTCCCCCCCCCCCCCACCTCAACCCCTAGTAGATACATCATTGGAGCAGTCAGTCAGACTTGGGTCCTTAAATCTGGTTTGTGGAGTGCTCCAACCTCTCACTTCCTTAATGTTTTCCCATCAACCCCACATAATGTGTAAATAAAGTATCCTATCAAAGTGAGACAACTAATAGGAGCAGTTGCATCTGGTGTGGGAATTGATAAAAGGAACTTATATACAGACCAAAAAACAATTATTATAATACAACAGATTTACAATATGTACAGTTGATGAAAACCTAGTAATTTGCAATAAAACAGAACAAGCGATCAAATACGATAGGAACGAGGATTTTACAGGGCCATATTAAAATACTACATCATTTCATGTGTCAAAGTGACTTGACATTTCCATATGACAGCTCATGCAATTTGATAAAAAGTTTGTCGGTTTGTCAGTTGAGCGATTTATAGGTAAAGAAGTCTACGGCACTGTTTCTCAATACCAATGTTTCATTGGAGAACATTAAAGTAGTTCCTCTGTATGGCATATACATCAAAGTGTTATAAGATGAAATATGTCAAAGAATATATACGCCGATAACATATTTTACCACAAGAGTAAAATTTAATTAACACAGTGCGTTATTCATTTCTCAGAAAAAAAAATGTTACAATAAAAAAATATAGTGCAAAGAACAAAAGTATCATAATAATTGATATTGGGATATGGATTTAGCAAATAAAATAAATCAACTCAGGCGAAAATACAATAAGTATCTGTATTCGTTATCAATAGAAACAGATTATGTTTTATGTGACGAGGGGACACAATACAGATACGTGAAATTGATAATAGCATTTTGTTATTGATTAACAACCTAACTATTCCACATTTCAAAAGGAATTAAACCATTGTGTGTTGACTTAAAAGTAATTATAACATATCCTTGGACAAGAGTTACTATGCCTTTCAATTAGCAATTATGAAAATGTCACGTAAGAATTACCATACAATAAAAGGTTGACAGTAGAATTCATAACAGCTACGTAGCTGGAAACTCAACTATTATATTCATAAATCTTTAATCTTCAGTATATATATTTTACCATTTATTGATAAACAATACAAACAATTACGAAGTAACGACCGATATAGAGATTAATAAAAATAATGCAGAAATTAACAGAAAACCGCCGAAGAAAATAACTTGCTCGTAATGTCTAGATAAGCCATCTGTGAGCTTTAGTACATATTAAAAGTTCTACTTATATACACATCTGTTGATCATCTTTTATTCTTTGTCATAGCTAGTTATAGCCAAAAATCGAAGCCACAATATAACTGTGGTATGTGCTGGTTTTATCATACAGCAATTGCCCCACTGACATTAGCTATAGTCTACCTTTTGATTTGAATATTGTGGAGTCACAATATAGCTGTGGTATTTGACGGTTTTAGAATAAGACATCTGCCCCACTGTTGTCGAAAGTTTTATTTTGAACATTCTAAAGCCGTCAAAGTGTACAACTTGTGTGTCGGATGAAGACAGCTGGAAAAACAATCTCTCAGACTCCGGATGCGTTCCCTGACTAATGTCAATAGAAATATTGGCTGTGTCTGAATACCGATGCCTTTACTTTCTTTATTGAAACTATATTCGGCGCGGTTTTTACTGACAAATCCAATAACGGTTCTTTATGATTGGCAATAAATCACAACCCGTCATTCATATCGATATTGTGCTCGTCAAGGAAATATGTATTCGCCTAATCCTACACGCGTTTGGAATAAATGGGAGTTTTATTTGAAAAGAATTAGTTTATGCACACTGCAACTTTTACTCCTATGCAAGCACATTGTAAATTTAACTCCAATGTATGCACATGGTAGATTTTACTACAATGTATGCACATTGTAAATTTTACTACAATGTATGCACATTGTAGATTTTACTACAATGTATGCACATTGTAAATTTTTACATCAATATATGCACATTGCACCTTTTACATCAATATATGCACACTTCAACTTTTACTCCAGTGTATGCACATTGTAGATTTTACTCCAATGTTAGCACATTGTAAATTTTGCTCCGATGTTAGCACATTGTAAATTTTGCTCCAATGTTAGCCCATTGTAAATTTTGCTCCAATGTTAGCATATTGTAAATTTTACTGCATTGTATGCACACTGCAACTTTTATTCCAATGTATGCACACTGTAATCTTTACTCCAATGTATGTACGCAGCAACTTTTATTCCAATGTATGCACACTGTAATCTTTACTCCAATGTATGTACATAGCAACTTTTATTCCAATGTATGCACACTGTAATTAAATGTATCCTCACTGAAACTCTTACAATACAACTTTCACTCAGATAATTTACATGCAATTTTTATATGTTTTTTTACTTCCCGATTACTTACTCTAAGTATTGATACAAAAGACAACAACTAAATGTAAGTTCTTTTATTTAAAAAAAACTTCTAAGTAGCTCCCGGACATGTAGACTTATGTAGACTTAACACAGGCCGGGGCTGTACGTGCAACCGTTCTGAACCATAGACATTTGGTTAAAATGAAGAAAGTGTCCTTAATATTTTTTAAAATTGTGAATTTTAGAGGGGAAATCAATACTAGCTTACCCAGGTAGTTTTAATCGTTCTTACATTCCAGCCAACAAATGTAAGTACTATGTCTTTGACAATATGCTGTTTTCGATCATATGCGATTATCTTAAATTCAAGGAATTAAATCTTATCCTTAAACATATAGTTGGATAGCCGTGTTATAATTGTCTTTTTGTATCTTCACAAGGTTTCCTGGACCGCCTGACCTAGAGGTCCTGAAGTGTATCTAATTGTTTGGACATTATTCAAATAGTAAGTAACCACGATTGGTCGATAAGACATACAAGGAATGTATATGATTTATCCGAAAATACCACATACATTTACATACAGTGTGTCTATATATGGACATGGGAAAACTGTAAATTACGCTTTCTTGACAATCTCTCTTAATAAAGATTAATTATGATCAATTAATTAAAACAAGTTCAATTTCTAAAAACTTCTTTAATAAGACCTGGCGGTGCTGAGACAAGTTTCGAATTATGACAGCACAAACAATATCACATGTTTCACGTGCGTAAAATCCGTATCGCATTTTCTAATAATAAGTTAAAAGGTGTTGCCTAAAGAATCAATGTTTTCTACATAGCAAACATATGTGAACTTCCTCATTGTAACCGACGGAAGGAAAAAAAACGTTTTTCAAATTTTCGATATTTAACGACAACACCTTACATTTTGTTATTTTCCCATGGTAAACAGGAAGGAATAGGACAGAACTGGGTTTTTTCGACTTTAGTCAGTGCAAATGTATGGCTATGCTTGATTTATGTAATAAATTTACAAACCACGTATCTACACACGAAGAAACGATGAAGCTTAAATAATGAAACGCAAAAGACCTAAACGACGTGTAAACTTGTATGCCTGCCTTGCGTATTGTTAAATTACAGAAGCTATTCTTTTGGAAATTGCTTTATTTACCCGCCAGAATTGAACAAATCGCATAGTTAATGAATAATTTAAAACGACAAAACAATTCAAACATATTTGATCGTACAAAATGCAATCATGTCGTAATTGTACAAATATTATTTTCTAAGTAAACGTGGTTGTTTTAATACGAACAAATAATTTTATATAGTTGTTTGCATGTAGTATTCCTCAATATGTATAAAACATCTTTGCATGAGATCTGACACATAATTACAATACTCAAATTTACGTTGATATCAAATGGTCCAGACATCATGTGCTACGAAAATAGACATTTGACGTATGTAATGTGCAGAACACTGCCATCTAGTCTGGTGTCGCAATCATTGACCGCATGCTCGTTAAAATCTATAAACGTCACTTACCTTTACGTACAATGACATTCCAATTAAAGGTTTAGGCAGTCATAACGGACAATGACATTCCAGATGGAGGTTGAGGCAGTCCTAACGGATAATGACATTCCAATTAGAGGTTTAGGCAGTCATAATTGACAATAACATTCTAATTGGAGGTTTAGGCAGTCATAACGGACAACGTCATTCTAATTAGAGGTTCAGGCAGTCATAACGAACAATGACATTCCAATTAGAGATTTAGGCAGTCATAACGGACATTGACATTTCAATTGGAGGTTAAGGCAGTCATAACGGACAATGACTTTTCAATAAGAGCTTTAGGCAGTCATAACGGATAATGGCATTCCAATTGGGGGTTTAATCAGAAAGAACGGACAATGACATTCCAATTGGAGGTTAAAGCAGTTATAACGGTCAATGACATTCCAATTTGACGTTTAGGCAGTCATAACGGACAATACAATTCCAATAAGATGTTTAGGCAGTCAGATCAGAAAATGGCATTCCAATTATAGGTTTAGGCAGTCAATTAAGACTTTAGATGTTCTTGTGTTTCGATCCCTAACCTGCTGTTAAAAGCCATTACATTAATAATCATTCTTCATAAGTTATAAAGTTTGATCGCCATTGGATTCCAGTTATTTTCCTGTCATTATAAATAAAGAAGTATAAATCGTTCCTAAGGTAAAACAACGCCGTACATTCATAGCTTTAATTAGTAGATTCGATAAAAACTAAATAAACTGTTTGCACTCTTTTTAAATTTATTAAATTTTCGAGGACCTCACAGAACTGGCCATCTGGTATAGGCAGTTCTCTGTAATGAATAGGAATTTACTGTCTTCAGATGAAATCGTGTTTAAACAATGCTTCTTTCAAAATTATAACTAAAATAGTGTTGGACCTTGTATGTCTTGTAATGAGACAGACATTTTCCGAATGAAGACACATAACTCCAGACTTCGTAAAATATACTCTCTTTAACAATGCGCTTCGGTAATACGTGTTGGACAGGTATTTATGATGCATACATTGTCACAGATTACATACCCACCCGTTAATTCAACTGGATACATATTTCATACTATCTCATTATACATGTATGTCGATAACCTTCAAACCAATATAATTGTCGTAATCGAATGAAATGGAAATGGAAAATATGACACGGTTGTACAATAAATACATGTTATTAGCCTTGTAACATGCAGAAAACGTAGGTGCGAACATGCATAATATGTCGAAGTAATATTTTTCTTCTTTTGTGTTATGACTAATCTGAGTGTTTTGTCGCCACTTTTGTATACAAAGAATATTTGTACCATTTCATTATTACAGAAACAGAATTTTCTTTCGCTATTAAACCAAGTGAAATGAAGCTCCATCTAGGCAATCCATGAAGTTTCCATTCTCTGAAAAGAAAATCGTAGAAAAAAATTGCAATAAAATACATCATCAAAGTGCGACCACTAGCTGTTTGCATCTGTCTCCTTAGAAAATTGATGGACTAACAGATAATACCAGTTGCATTGATATATTATTGAATGCAACGAACAATCAACAATAAGATGACTTGTAATACATGTATATGAAAAATACAAATGCTTCAGAAAAAGTCTACAGAATCGGTGCACCGCAATCGACTCAAGTTCCAAGATACATAAGGGTATATTAAATGGTATTGTTAGTAAATTTATATCATCTACATCGTTAAATACAATTTTAAGTAACAATTCTATCGACTCGAATCTAATCCCAAGTGTAAAGTAATTTAATTTAAAGTAATCATCCTTTCGAATTTTGTCTGTAACTGGTAAGTTGCTTGCTTAATGCTATTATGAGGTATATTAACAATAAATTGAAATGTGGGTGTGTTCTTTTTTTTTTTTATAAAATACTAGAATATACATGTAATATCGTAGCTATTGACAGTATACTGCAATATTACAATTCGCTTGTCATTATGATTAAAGACAGATGCTATTTTAATGATGACGATGACGATGATGATAATAATAATAATAATAATAATAATAATAATAATAATAATAATAATAATAATAATAATAATAATAATTATAAGTCTGGAATTATTAAAAAATCGTGCGTGTTTATACATTTAATTTTTTATAGCTCCATTAGTTCCCCTCTATAACATCTCGTTAAGCAGAACATTGTTTGTCAGTTAAATAGTTTGTGAAAGGTGATTGCCATTTCTTCAAGTTAATACAAGTAGTAACAATAAGGTAAATTAGAAAATATAACATAAAAGCCTGCTTGAATTAACGGTAAAACGAAAACGTATCATTTTAATGAGAAAATACATGAACACTTAAAGTTGCTTGAAGAAAATGCAACTACATCTTGTCGATGTGATATTTATATAAGATAATTTTGCTTTGTTCTCTAGGCACACTTTTTTTAATTCCGCGCAATCTAGGAAACCTTTTTATTGCTTAAATTCGGAAGACACAAAACAATTGCGACAACTCCTCTCTAATGTTCTCACATATTGGCAAATGTTATCTTTTATTGTCTTTAGTAACTACAGTGGCTTTGTAGGTTTTATTTTCCACTTAAGGAATCACTTCAGTTTAATTTGTACGTTTCTCTTCTTTTTTAGAAGTCCATATCAGTTGTCTTTTATTTCTATTAAGTCTTGTCGTGCAAAATAAGGGAACATAAACCATCACCATTAAAATAAGCTTATTTTGTAATGTTTTTGTTTTGTAATATCATATTATATTTATACATTTTCAAATTAAGAGTAAACACACATGTTACAGATATCACAAAAAAAGTGTGTATTGATAACATAAGGCCATTAATCATGTCATGCACGAGCACAAAATATTGTATGTGTGAAAAATATTGTGTTTTCATTTCTGCAGTTTTTATGTAGTTTTACAACAATGTTGAAAATGTAAAACTAGACTGTAGTAAGTGTTGTTTTAAAATATTGACAATAACTTCAGGTAATGGAAGGAAACACAAACTAAGGAACATGAAATGTGGACATGGTAATAAAATGTATCATATATAAGTTATTTGTTTTGTATAGATATATTTCCTTAACAATAATCAAGAACTCTTAGTCTTAACATATTCAGAATACTGGATAAATTGCGGGGTGGGGGTAATTACCAATTGCAACCATTACACGCGAACGCTTCTACACCAACAATTATATAAGTGGAGTGACATTGTTTGCAGTCCCAGCTGCTTGAAGCAACGTTTTCATTAACCATACATGGGATACGAACGGTGTGTGCATTTACTTCAGGGGTGAAATACTCAACTAAATCTGAAGGTATGAAGTGTTTGACGTCATTCGGAAGACATGGCACATAGTGTTTAGATTAATTGTATTTGCAACATGTTACAATTTTTTGAAATAACAACTGGTATTTTGCTAAAAGAGCCCTAGAGTGAAGGTGATGACCATAAAAGTTACTTAAGACCCCTTCATAAAAAACGAATAAATATCTACAATTGTCTTAACTGATAAAAATCGACCTTATACATTGATTGACAATAAAACGCTGGTATCACATTATATAAATATAATACTAGAAGTGACGTTTGATGCTATCTCTCCAGATCACATATGAATTTAATATTTGCATACATTATGCTGCTGTCCATGAACAGTTCGTCTGAGTGTCTGATAGCTACCAATCTCATGCTTATATTTGCATTAATTTTCGTCTCTGTGTCTGCTGACTTACATAATTGCTTTGTAAAAAAGGAATTTGGAATGTTATTTTATATTTTAACAGTGCAATTAAACGTATATGTCAATAATCTTTAGACCATTAATGACTCCGATATCCTCTAGGGTTTAATCACGTCATTGAAAGAAACAAACGATTGCTTTTATTCATGTTCTCTTTGCAGCTGCACATTCTCTGTGTTCCAATAATTGAGGATCAACATTTTTAAACATAGACGGCGGTTGTACTAGATTAGCGGTTCCACAGCCAAGTGACCGAGAAGGCAAATCGCTTCCCGACTAAGACGATTTATGCTGGATTGTTTTTAGAGCAACTCAGTTGTTTGGTTACTTACAAGGCCTAAGCACAACTGAAGATTCTTTCAAGTAGGGTCTCCAATTTATACCTACTGACAAATGGTAGTGCAGTAAGCCAATGGGCATCACGTATGAAGCACTACTCACATAATGTACACATTGTTTCAGATATGTACTTCTATATACCTTCAACGCAAAGACGGTATATCTGGGCATCTTAACGGTCTAAGAAATTGCGTAAAATTAGAAGACACCTTGTCTGGAAATTAATATGTCATAAGTATCCTTATACTTTAGTACCATTAACATGATAATAAAGACTAGTAATTTTATAATGCAAATAATAACAGTTCGTTTTTCGTCACAAACCAGCCGTTGGTTTTTAATCGTCGGAAAAACGTTTATTTATTTGCGAAAAAGCTTCCATTACGTTATCGACTGGGTGGGGGAAAATTGTTTGCATATGTTTTTGTGAGTATCCTTTATAATGTATTTGGTGTTTCATCAAAAGCAACCATTCATCAGTGTTAATCAGTTGCTTTAAGAAATTTATAGCACTGTATGCACAATGAGACTTGACCGTGTAGAGTAAACGAATATATTAAACCAACTTGATACTTATAATTAATACCTTTTTATCGTTTGTCTAGACTTCGTGACTTTTATTAGTTCAGTAATGTGATAAATGAGCTAGTGACACGAAACAAAATGTATGGAGCACTATAACATACTGGTCTGCTCATGTCATGCTTTATGGCATTCTTATGGAAACTTAATTAAAACCGGGAGGGGTTAGAGCAAAGTCGTCGAAAGACACTACGTTTTTAATATAAGGACAAACTTGCATTTTAAACGTTACTTTTATATGTATGTAAGAGCTTAAATCGCTACTATTTCCGTGCTTTTTACTATTTTTATGATTTTTGACCTACTTACGAATGCTGAACCATGACCAGTGCAAATAAATATCAATTTGGTAGAAATTCAATATCAGACCTTATACTTTATTTTGCATATTTAACAGTCTCCCAACTAATAACTTTTTTTTCAAAGAGGGTGGTGGGATTTAAAAGTCATGATTCCCAAATAAATTGTTTATGAATACAACATAGCACAACGTTTACATCTTCACTATCTAACAGTTTTGATCGAACTCCAAATTTTATACTGCGAGCAAAGTGCTTCCAGTGTTTGAACGTTACGTCAAGTTGACCTGTATGTTCGTTGAAAATGACACAGAAGTGTCAGATGTCTAGTAAGTAAACCCATTTCTAAAGACAGCATGTGAGGGAAGTCGTATGGTTGTGAAAAGCTTATTTTCTAGGAAAAAATAGATTAATAAACCCCATTACAAACACCGCATATCTTTTCAAAACAAGTGTTCTTGTTAAGCTTAAAACCTCAATTAACAGGAAGGAATGCAAGAGCACAGATAACTTAAAAATTGGTAAGGGTTGAAATTAAAACAAGACTGGTCTTTCAAATAAGTATAATTTCTTGAATTTCGATGTAAAAGAGACCGCAAAAATGTTCGAAATGCTTTGCGTTTTAACCGATATTTATTATCATTTCCAGCAATATGAGATGAAATAGAGATAAAAATCATAAAAAAGAAATGACCTAAAGTCGTTTAAAAGTAAAAACACAACAACAAAACAACAACAAAAACAACGTCGATCTGACGGTATGCTCCACTTCTTCTCTGAGCTCAACGCGATATGAGATGTCCCTAAGATCGCTACAACCAGAAACCAGAAATTTCGACTTAGTTACATGTAGTTATTTGTAACAAAAACCATCAATAAAGCATCGGTTTGTTGCGCACATTTGTGATACTTTATTTTAATAAAGTCCAAATAAATACCCGCCTACTCGACTTTTGACATTTTTACGGTCCCATCTAGGGACAAAAACAGATGCTGCTTTTCACAGTACTGTACATGCTTCATTCATTCATAAGCTGTTACATTTCACGGATCTGTATAACAATCACGTTCAGATCTAGTTTCGACAGTCATATTTGTTTTTGTTCTCGGACTATTTCCCCGGGTATGAAGACTGGCAAATGAATATTAAAGGTTATGAGAAGTCATTCTATGTGTCTCCAATTTGTAGCTGTCATCCCTCTATACAGTGTTGCAAGCGATACCTCCACATAAACAGAATTCTGGAACACCTTTACATATTACTGATTATGCAAAAGGTAATACTGGTTAAACATAATTTTATGTTTTTGTAGAAAATTTAGAATATGCCTTCTATTTGCAAATATGTGTTTTGATTAAACAATAAAGTTATCTTTAAAAGATATCTTGGCAACAAAGATAAAAGTCAAACCTATGGCAACATAGAAAATAGCCAAATCTTTTTGCAACATAGAAACTGGTCAGATCTATGACAACACAGAAACTAGCCAAATCTTTTGCAACAAAGAAAATAGCCAAATCAATGGCATCATAGAAAATAGCCAAACCTTTGGCAACATAGTAAATAGAAACATTTATGGCAACATAGAAAATTGTTCAATATTTGGCAACATAGATAAAAGACAAATATTTGGCAGCATTCAAAACCTTTTGCGAACAATGCTTTATCCAAATCCTTAGCAACATAGAAAATATGATTCACACAATGTATGATCTATCAGACATAGTTAAGCCCGAATTTATCAAATACTCTAAATCAGGTCATCACTTTTAATAAGCCAATGCAAGATCGGCTATGTACTTTAGATATACATGCCGTCTCATTACAGCTAAAAAAGTTTGTGACGTTAGAAACTTTATCTTTAAATAATCGGAGATATTGCACCCTGTATTCCTCAGTTACCAATTCAAAAAATGATGGTAGAAGAACGCGGTTCTTTTTGCGGCTATTGATCGATTGGTCTGGCCAATCTTGATTGTACACTATTATTCGTGACATGTAAGGCACTTAAGAGATCAAAGAGTTATGTAATATACTTTTCACTTCATAGGCCTATTTTCTAAATCACTGGCTATTTACATGTTGCGCCAGCAAAACTTGTCCGCCCAGACAACAACAGCAATTTATTGAAACATCTTACAGTGCATCAATCGAACGCAATTCATCAAACGTTCATTATCGGAATTTTCAATTGAAAAATCTTGTAGACTAAATTTCTAAAACATAATTTTCAAGAATGTATTTATCTGCTTTGTACAAAACATCCCCTAAAACTATAATTCTATACTTTTAGTATTTAATTTTTTTTAAACCTCGATTCGTGTCAATCATGTTTCTGTCATTTGTCTATCGTGGCGTAGTCATTCGTATAATTGGATTCGTCATGGTGTCCATGAATGTTTTATTTTAAAATTTGGAAAGAAATCCATATCGGAATTCATACAGTACACTGTCAATATCTTTAATATTCTTTGTGTAGTACTTAACGTACGTATAATGTTTTCCTACAAAGCGAAAGCAAAACTTACAAAAGAAAAACACATTCCGACGTAAACTAAAGTTGGATGAAAAGGTTTGTATATTGGAATTATGGAATTATTCTAATCAATATTAACATGATTTTTTCAGTCATTAAAATTTTCATTTAAATAATTTTTGTAACCAATGCTTGTCAGCATATTTCTAAGATAATAAGAAAATGATAATATACTAGGTTTTAACCTTTTTCAGCACAATGCAGTTAGGAAGTATATGTTGAAGTTTAAAATAAAAGAATTTGAACAATATTTAGAATAACATTGACTTGAAATACAATTTGAAATTGTAATTAATATTGGTTTGTATTATAAAATCACTCAATTTTCAAACTGGTACTGAAAACACAATGCGATGAAAAATTAAATTGTCTAATCTCTGTAACAAAAGCCGCTTTTGTAAGAGGCTTTAATATGAACCACGTAGCTGTCTCGTATTGTTCGTCATTGATGCGCATGTAATGTTTAACTAGCAAATATATCAATATATTTTTTTAATATTAAAGATATCATTTTTAATATTAATACGTGACATAGAACTATAACATGAGTGCCTTTTATAAAATTTAAATTAATATGAGTGCACCATGCTATTAACATTAAGTAATTACTTTCTATAACATGCTGTTTAAACTTTATAAGGCCATATACACATGATTAATTATATCTTTGCCTTCTTATTATACTTGTATTGTTATCAATTCTCAAAATCATTTGGCATGAAAATGAAATATGTGAATTAAAGATTTTAAACTCTACTTGCACCAATATGTCAATGCATACTAATACACAGAAGGGGTTTGCAGAGTGGTCTTCGAAGGAATTTATTTACATCATTTATAGGTGCATTGGATAAGTTAAGACTGATTCTTTTTAAGGCAATGGTTGTGAGTTCAAGCATTTAAGAAGACATTTTTTTATATATATATTTAATAAAAATAAGCACAAAATAGTCATGCAGGTTCACTTAATATTTGGTTTTCTTCTTACTGACTAACTGACTAAATGTATATGAACACCCTCACATATTTTCTTATGAATATTTAGTAACAAGAGTCACACTCAAAAGTCATCTGATCTGGATTCACACTGTTTGAAAGAGAAAACACACCTGGTTTCCTTGAAAGAGGGTTGAATATTGCAATGGAAGTGAAGCCTATCTATTCACACCCTGAAAAAGAGAAAACATATTAATAAGAGCTTTTAGAAATCAAACAGAAGTATGAATATATCATATCGCAAAAAGATGTGCATACTAGAGTTAAAGTCAATCCAATAAATGATATAGCCAACAACAACAACAACAACAGCAATAACATCTCGGAATATTTTTTTCCACAAAAAATGCACTAGAGTCATGTTTATATATGTTTCTAACATTTCCCCCCCAAATATATTTCACACTTGCTTTATCCTGCACAGTTTTCGAAACTCACGTAAAAATGAACTATGGTTAAACGATTTAATATTTACTCTTTCCGTTTTTGGTTGTGAATGAGACGAAAGTAATTTTAATGTTACTTATCAAATTGATTGTATTTTGTAGCCTAATCTATTTTTGTATGGCTTTGGGGATAGTAAAAAATTCATATTAAAAGCCCTTAACATAACTGATAGCATATTTATATTTCAGCATTAAATCTGAATATATTTAGTCGCAGGAAAATTAGCTAAAACATATTTTTTTGTTACACGAATTCTATTTGTTATGTTTCTGAAACAACTTATAATTTAAACATAAATATACATACTTTTTATTCCATTAGTGTGTGCCCAGTAGCAGCGTGGTAGTGTCTGAGGCTGTGAGTCCCGAACGCATTGGATGCAGGATTTAATATGGGTAGATAAACCAGCTGACCTGTGGCGCTCCGCGGGTTCTACCCAGATATTTATCAAGTTGTCCTTCCACTTAAGTAGCTGGAGGCTATAGTAAATTATACTTAATACCCTTACTTTTCCGCTGCCTCTAACATGTGCAATTTAAGTACGGATGTAGTTTGTCTGATGTTGCCATGATAGCGTGTTTGAGATTAACATCATTGACACAACCAGCATGTTTGAGTTTAGCATTATGGACACGGTTATAGAACGCATCAATGCAAGAGTAGTTCGGATTAAATATTAAAATCGATGAAACAGATACAATGATCACAATGCAGTTTATCAAAATGTATCTACCACGCTTGATGTATAATATCGCATGTAATATTATCTCAGCAACCCGTGCTGTTTAAGACACACACACACACACACGCACGCACGCACGCACGCACACACGTACGCACGCACGCACGCACGCACGCACACGCGCGCGCACACACACAGACACACACAAACACACACGCGCGCGCATACACGCAAACAAACAAACAACACACACACAAATACACACATACACACACAGAGTACTTTTTCGATTCTAAATTCGATTCTCGCCACCACCACTGTTTTAGACTGCCATGCAAAAAGATACCCAATTTAGTGAAAGAAAATGGTACAATATCCGCCTAATATAAATAAAGTGAGATAAGAATTTTCGTCATGCTTATTTTTATCATCAGATTCAAGTTTCATTTAAACTAAAATGGAAATACAATATCGCAATCTTGTCGGAACTAGATGCTCACCGTTCTGGCGAATTATTTGTACAGAAATAATTGAATTGATGTACAGAAGCTTCGTAAGATACATTAGGACATTTTCCTCCCAATTTGCATATACGATACGTTAGCTAAGTAGTCTTCAAGCATAGCTGCAAGACGTTAAGTGTTGATTCTAGCGTCTATATTGCATTATCGGCTATCCACAAACACAGTGGAGACAATGGTAAATTAGAGGGAAACTTTTCTGAACAGCAGGCGAGCGAGTAGTGTGCCTTTTCCCAAACATCATATAATGATGACAAGTAACGCAAATCGGTACATGAATTTATTTATTTTAGTACGGATACCCAAGAGTGTTGACCCAAGGTTTATGTAAGGTTGTTTTAAAATAAAATAAAAATCTATGATGTTCTTTTTGACAGCGCGTATGTTTAGATTTCAGCCGACATATCAATCGGAGTGATTAAGCTTTTTTTCTTTCTTTCAAGCACATTTAACAATAGTCCCACGACTGGTCGGCCTGGTGTAAATAATGCAACTGAATGAGACACAATTAAACACATTTAGCGGACAATTAGAAGAAAACAAAAGAAGAAACACATGCATATATGCAAACATCTGTTTAGATTTGGTCTAGTCAATGTCACTGTCTAAAATTCCTACACACTTATCGGGGAAAAACTATCGGCGCTTAGCCGGTCGGCTAGCAGGCCCTTTCAATAAATGTAATCACATGTGATAAAAATTATCCTTGCTTATGAGCCGACATGGCTTGCATAAAAGATTTCGCATTAACATACAGTAAAAATATTAATTTTTGTATAGCGTTATCCTTAAGTTATTCTATGCTAGCATTTATGTTTTTCGATTATATTACCAAAGGCAGTTATTAGTAATCGTCAGATGTGATTAAAATGGTAAATTTCTATTAAATAACATTTTACTTAATATGTCATTTAACCAATTATTACAAATAACAAAAAATAATAATATTTATAGATGCAGTCAGGTTTGACCTGTAAGCTCGTATTGCATCAGATTCTTATAAATAGTTTGAAAACTGTTTTAGTAAAATCTTACCAAAGATATTTAAACGATACGGCATCTAACAAGACGAGAAAATGTTTATTCAACGTTTTGCATATGCAATTTACATTAAAATACAGAAGAATAATGCCCTGGTATTTTCTTTCTCACTTATTTTACATATCATTTGGTCAAATAAGCTATAATAATTTTTAGTTGTACAACATTCGTGTTTGTCAAGCTGGCTTGTTAAGATGCATCTCTGTGCTGTGTAATACTTGCAAAACATACATTGTCGTAGAAATGGAACGTTGAGTATAAATGCATTTGTTTCTTTCTTTCTTTATAAACAACACATAGTCACACAAGTAACTTTAGTAAAATATTTTATACTATTTTGGAACTTTCAACGTCAATACAAGACCAGCAAGTTTTGCATAACCACCCACTGTAAACGGTATCATCTGTATCAGTATATATACTAATATAAATCATTTTAAAGAAAATCACATTTATAATGTTCATTAATCAAAATGAATCACTGCTCTTGACAACGACCTAGCAGAACACTAATTGGAAAAGAGAACTTTATAATGAAATATTCGAGATATCTTTTTATGTTTGCCGCTGTAATAAATCTTGGTGGTTCGAAAATATTGAAGGACACCGCGTGAGAGGATTTTCATCCTGGAGTTGATTCAGAGGTTCTAAAAAGTGCATTTGAAATATGAAATGTAAAATGTGATTGAGATCATGATTTTGGTTCTGTTATTGTATGTAGGTGTATTTGGACAAAGAATATATTAATATGGTGGAAAATAACTTTTGATTTTATGTCAGTTGAAACTCACAGTCTTGTAATTTGAAGTAAAAGGATTATTTCTTTCAATATTATAAAAGATTAAATCTGAACATAAATAAATAGTAAAGCAAACACAGTTATCTTTCAGTAAATACTTTGTAATATTTTTAAAAGTATGTAATCTACATGCTAAGTTAAAAATCTATTTGTCATAAATTGTGCTTAATCATTGTACCCCACGTTTTAGTTAGGTGAGGTGAAGACAGTGGGATGAACACTGTTCCAGTCCCAGATTTGTGTAAATGACAGTAAAAGAAAAGCCAACAGATTCTTTTTTCGGACATGTATTAATAGCAATATCAATGAGGTTAACAAACGTTTAAAAATAATAAATTTGTTTAATATTTCCTTTACTCTAAGAACTTATTAACAGAAAGACCCAAATAAATAAAACATATTATAACACTTAAGGCAACTGACACAATTTGAATTCATCTAGATCATTATTTACTTCTATTTCTGAAATAACATTAAAATGTTTAATACCTTCAAAACAATTATGCTACATTTTATGTACAAAGTGCATTAAAGTGATATGTCAATAACAAACCATAAAACTTTTAAACATGCACGTTGTTAGTCAAGATGCAACGAATACAGATTCCGCATATGACTTTTTAGACCTATCTAATGCTGTTTTATTTTGGATTCGTAATAATTTGAAAATGAGATATTGTTTTTTGTGTGTCATAAGAACATTTACAAATCATTTCATTTTTTTAAGAATTAAGTTGCTATTTTTTTGTTTATACAATATGACTCATGGCAATAAATAAAATGGTATTATTGAAATTAATCTTACTCTAAATAATAATATCTTGCAATGATAACTCAATTTAATTGTTTATTCTTTAGGTCCTTGAAATAGATATACGCCAAAAATATTATCAAACGTTTCATTAATGAAAATAGTAAAATTGCAAGTACATCTTTTTCTTATTATGTTCTTAACAATAAACAAGCACACATGATTTACAAGCTTGTTACACATGCATGAAATAGATTTGAATATGTTAGCTGAACTTTATTTTTACTAGACACTTTCTTTGTGGACAGTACCTGCTCTGTTATTGCTAATATTGTCTAGACTGTTGGTACGAACGTTATGAACGTTATTTCTTATGAAATGGTAAATAGATTTTATTTTGACCCATGCAATTAGATGACGTCAGAAAGTAATTTCATGAACTTTATTATTTTATGAGTCACTAGATCGGATTTTTTTTTCATGTGCGAGTCATTAGACGCACTAATGCAAAGTACCACATCATTAATGATAGTAAACTGTATTATTATCTTGTTAACAAGCAGTACGTTAAAGTACACATACTCGAGGAATTCCATTCAACACCCTTTTAAGTTACGAATATTTTAGTTTAAGTTTCCTAAGATGTTAATATTGTTGCTAAGTAATATAATAGCACCGCCTTTCTCAGCATCCAATAGATTCAAAATCAAATTACCGATACTGCACCTTACAGCAACCGTCTTGTGTGCACTCTCGAAGCTTGCATTCACCAACATATTTGGCGTTTTGAATGTATCATATGCTGCTAGCGTGCAATAACAGGTTACTGTTCTATTTATATAAATAGAACAGTAACCTGTTATTGCACGCTAGCAGCATATGATACATTCAAAACGCCAAATAAACCTGATTGGTCGATAAGACAGACATAGAATCTACATGATATTTCCAAAAATACCTCATACACACACAAACAAACACACACACACACACACACACAGACACACACAGACAGACAGACACACACACACACACACACACACACACACACACACACACACACACACACACAGACACACACACACACACAGACACAGACACACACACACACAGACACACACAGACACACAGACACACACACACAGACACACGCACACACACACACACACACACACACACACACACACACACACACACACACACACACACACACACACACACACACACACACACACACACACACACACACACACACACACACACACACACACACACACACACACACACACACACACACACACACACACACACACACACACACATATATATATAGTTTTAGCAAATGCAAATATATGGCTATTCCTGATTCATGCAACACATTTATAAATTACATCGTTACATATGAAGAAATGTTCGATCCTATGACAATGAAACAAATACCTAAACGATAGTATTAAATATAATTAAACACTTGGCAAGATTGTTCTACTTTGGAATTAACATACACGTCCAAATTCAACAAATCGCAAACAATTATCTTAAATGGCAAAACATTTCAAACATTTCAAACATATTTGATAGTACAAAATGCTAGCCTGTCGTAATTGCTTAAGAATTATTTTAAAATAAGTAAATGCGGCTGTATTAATACACTCAAATAATTTTATACAGTCTTCTACCTGTCGTATTCCTCAATATGTATTCAAACATCTTTGCAAGAAACGTGATAAATAATCACCATCCTCAAATGTTTCTTGTGATGAAAGTGTCCAGACATTATCATCTACGAAAATGGACATTTGACGTATGTAGTATGCAGAAAACTGCCCCATTGTGGACGTTCTCTCATCATAATGGTGTCGTTATCATCAACTACATGCTCGTTCGACTTAATGTACAATGTGACAAAGCTGTGGATGATGTGCAAAGGGGTGATGATGATACAACGAGAACTTTCCTAATTTCTCTTGATAAGTCACCGTACTCAAATTACTTACTTCTATTTATAAAAGTCACGTATACCTTTCCTAAAATATTAGTTCCGTTAGTTTGAAAAAGTTTCCTAATTTTCTACTACAATTTAACAATTTTCTTCTTGTAAGTAAATTGTAAATAATCATTTCAAATGACGTCAAAGTGTTTCATTATATGACGTAATTAACTAGCACGTGTTATACTTCATAGCTCGCTTGGACTGTTTTAATTTATAATGAGTTCTTTTTCGTAACTGTTTTGTTTTCTATCGTATACATATTAAACATAATTAAGACAATAAACTGCATTTAATAGTTTATCTACTGTATTCTCGTGCTCAATTGTTACTGCTGATGCAGGTGCTTACTATGAGTTGTCATACTTAAATAGTATATTTTTTATTTAATATTTTCTTTGAGAAAAACCCTCAGGAAGTGCGAGGTTGGAGTACTCAGTAGCCAAGGTTCAAGCACCTAAGCCGGTCTTTTTGTCAACTGACCGTTTTAAGGCGTTAGCTCTTGGTTTTTGTCACGTTTACATTAATTTTGCTAACTAAAGTCAAATTTAAATATGTTTGGTAGTTCTCATTGGGCGTCTTTATACTTTCCTTCCGTATATCCGAATTACACTACCCTCCCTAGTAGGATTAGTCACAAAACCTATATTTTACAATTAACTTCATTTGTTTGACATCTGTCTTAAATCAGTTTCTAACATTGCTAGTAACATACAACTGACAGTGCGGTAAATGTGTGTGTGTGCGTGCGTGTGAGTGTGTGCGTGAGCGTGTGTGCGTGTGTGTAAGTTGGGTGTGTCTGTGATTGTTTCCGCCATTTTTTTTTCAAAAGATAAGTCTTCCCGTCTGTCATTAAGACGTTATTTTATATGTTATAAATATTTTGAAACTCGAGTGTGTCCCAGCAATATGACCCACAGTAATAAACAGTGTTTCGCCAGACCAGACATCCTTTTTATAAACGAGTCTCAAATAGAGTCAGACAAGCTCTTAAAAAACAAAGATATATCAAATCTACAAACGGCACTTACCTTGACGTACGTGGACATTTCAATTAGAGGTAAAGAAGTCAATTAATTAGGTTACAACGACATTTTAATACATTAGATATTTTCTTCATATATTTTTAAATTTAGTTCACTGAATTTTACCTGGAATCCACTGTACGAGTATGTTGCTTGTTTGACGACGAGTAGAGTCTCCGCATTGTATAGTAATAGTAATATGTCAACCATAGGTCAAGACTTAAATTTACTATTTTGTAATTTGTAAAGCCTCTGTAGATTCCAAAGTCTTGATAATTTAATATACATAAATATTGACTTTGTTTGGGCACTAGCGAAACTTAACTGTTCTTTTAGACTTGTCTAAGAAGTTAAGCTCTTTTATATACTTATTATCTATCCTTTTATAAAAGTGACAAAAATTGATGAGATTTGTTAATAGGTACACATTTTGTTTACCGATCGAGGACATGTGTAAGCCAATGTGAAGTTACATAGCATTTTTAAATCCAGAATGACAATGCGAATTTAAAAAAAAAAAAGATTTTAAAGTAACGCATTCTTGTGCAGTTTCTTCTTTTAAAAAACCGAAGGTGAAGATGTCCTTGGCACTTACTATCAAACAAAGAAATACTTGGCATTTGATGTTTCTTGAATACAATATTTTTGTTACATGTGCAATCTAATAATCTAATCAAGATAGCACAAAATAAATGAATACAATTTCATTGTGTTATACTTTTGCGTGTCTCAAAATAAAAATAAAATTCGATAAAATATTGATTGGATCATATCTAAAAATGAATCAAGAAGTTCAAAATCATCCTGACCTATAATATTAGTTAAACTTTGAGAAAAACAAAAGCCGGTGGATGTTCTTGTTTCTAACGCCCACAGAGCTTCGATAAAGCCTAAAGAAAGTGTATGCCCTCTTTACAGTTTCGCAGACCTAACAAAACTGGTTATATATCTTGCATAGGCAGCTCTCTGATAAGAGAAAGAAATTACTTTCATCAATTTCAGGTGTTGTCGTGTATAAACATTGCTTCGTTTAAATAATCCGAGTATTAATAAATCAGTATTTGGCCTTTTGCATGTCTTGTAGTGAGACCGACATTTTCCACAAGTATACACACCAATCTCAGACTCCAAAAGATGACTTCCTTTTCCCATGCGCGTCGCTTATACGTGCAGGACATGTATTCTTGATGCAAATGTTGTCACAGGTTACCGACACATCAGTTAAGTCAACAGAAAATAAACGATAGTGAAGACATATTTCATACTGACTTATTTAATGTTGACAATCTTCAAAACAGTATAACAAAACAAATTTTAATAAAAAAAAATCAAATTATAAGTTGACAATATGGCACGGTTCTATAATGTTTATATCAACACAACCTTTCATCATGTAGAAAACGAAGTTGCGGACATGCTTAATATGTCAAAGTAGTATTTTTCCTCTTTTGTGTAAAAAAACAACCTAAGCTCACCGCAATCGACTCAAGTTATAAGACACATAATGGTATTGTTTGTAAAAATGAGCTCATCTTCATCTTAATTTCAATTTTAAGTAACAGTTCTATCGAGTCGAATCTTATCCCAAGTGTAAACAAATTTAATTTAAAGTGAACACCCACAGTTGTGGGTTTGATGTTATAATGAGATTTTTTAAAAATAAATTGAAATGCGGTTGTGTTTATTCTATAAAATGTTAAAATATAATATCGTAGCTATAGTCAGTATACTGCATGGTAATAATACCTTTGTTATTTTTATTTAAAAAAATAAATACTACTACTACTACTACTACTACTACTACTACTACTACTACTACTACTACTACTACTACTACTACTACTACTACTACTACTACTACTACTACTACTACTACTACTACTACTACTAAACATTTAATTAAACGCATTTTAAAACGCTTAGATTACTTTCTATTTTTATCAAGTTGATTTAACTAAATTTGTTATCTAATGACGAAATAGAAATGGATAATTAAAGAAGAAATGCATGCGTATTGACATTTTATTTTTTGTAGCTGAATACGTTACCTTTTATACTATATCTCTCGTTATGCAGAATATTGCTTGTCAGTTAAGTAGTTTGTAAAAGCTGCTAGCCATTTCTTCAAATGAATACAAGTTCTTACAATAAAGTTAATTAGAAAATATTAAATAAAAGCCTGCTTGAATTAACGGTAAAACGAAAGCGTATCATTTTTTAATAAGAAAATACATGAACCCTTAAAGTTACTTGAAGAAAATGCAATTAAGTCTTGTCGGTGCAATATTTATATCTGATAATTTGCTTTGTTCTCTAGAACAAGTTTTTCTTATTCCGCGCACTCATGGAACTTTTATTGCTTACATTCGGAAACAATTGCGATAGCTCTCTAATTTTCCCACATATTTGCAAAAACGTTTATCTTTTATTGTCATTAATAAATACAGTGGCTTTTGTGGGTTTTATTTTCCACTTAAGGAATCACTTCAATATATTTTGTGCGTGTTTCTTCTTTTTCATAGTTCATATCAATTGTCTTTTATTTCTATTAAGACTTATACGAAAGAAGGGAGTACAAATCATCGCCATTAAAATCATTTTTTATTAGTTTTTATATAATATATTATTATATTTATATTAGCTGCTTCAAATTAGGAGTAATCAGACATAGCACAGGGTATTTAGCATATCACAAACATGTGAGTATTGATAACGCCGGGCTATTTACCGTTTTATCTTAGGTAGCTATACAAAACGTTTGGCAACCCCCTATTCCCCTTATTGATATAATATTATCCAGGACACATAAAGAAAGTACAATCCATAAGACATACGAAGTTGTTATAATAATTTATAAACAAAGTTTAGAAATTGTAAAACTAGACTGTAGATTGTTGGTGATGATATCAAAATATTGACAATAGCTTCAGGAAGTAAGCAAAAACTACGGAATATGAAATGTGGACATGATAATAATAATTATATTTCCTAAATCATTAACCCTTAGTTAAATCATATTCAGAATACCGGATACTTTACAGGACGGAAAGCACAACTCGCATCCATTATATGCAAACGCTTCTATAATAAAGCCTGTTATAAGTGAAGTGACAAATTGTTTCAGTCCTAGCTGTTGGTAGCAACATTCCCATTGACCATAAATCGGGTATGAACGATGCGTGAATTTATTGCAGGGGTGATATCCAAATCAGAAGGTGGCACATATTGTTTTGTTTTACTATATTGCAATAGGTTACCATTTCAGATGTTGCCCCTACAATTTAACAAATATTTATCAATGTATTCATTATTTAGCAATGACAACGGAACGCCCATATCTTAATATATAATTACAAAGATAGAAGTGACGTCTGAGACTTTCTCTGCAGATCACATATAAATTTATTATTTGCGTACATTATGTTGTTGTCCATGAACAGTTCGTCTAAGTGTCTGATAGCTACCAATTCCATGCTTATATTTGCATTAATTTTCGTATCTGTGTCTGTTGACTTACAAGCTTGCTTTGTAAACAAAAGTATTTGGAATGTTATTTTAGATTATAACAGTGCAATTAAACGTATATGTCAATAATGTGTAGATTATTAATGACTCTGATCTCCTCTAGGGTTTAATCACGTCATTAAAAGAAACAAACGATTGCTTTAATTCATGTTTGCTTTGCAGCTACACGTTCTCTGTGTTGCAATTACCAATAAAAGACTAAAGTTAGATCCACAAGCTTTTGTTAACTAAGAGAAAGTAAACCGTTCCTGTAAACTTCACATAACAATATTTTTAAGTGGTTATGTGGCTGTATTTAGAAGAAATCAGCAGCACAAGATGATTGGTGTATAGATTTTTGCATGTTATAAAGTATAGAGTACTATTAGTAAACACAGTAAAATACGACAGTGTATGTTTTCTTTCATAACCCTATTGTTTATTTTCTGTGTATAAACCTAAATTTTGGCATACAAGGAATGAAAGAGGAAACACAAACATTATAAACGGTAATTGGCAGTCCAGAATTGACGCTTATTTGAAGAAAGGATGAGTTCAGTGGTATGAATGTGAAGCAAGACGCATTTTTATAAGTATCGTAGCCTTTGAGTATATCAAAAACAGCAAAGGACAAATAATCAAAGATCCAACAGGAGACATTGTGAGAGCGAAATAGACGATATCTTAATTAATGATTAACATCCATAAACATAGGGGGGTGGGCGGTAGCGCCAGATTAGCGGTCCCAAAGCCAAGCTACCGACAAGGCAAATCGCTTCCCGACAAAGACGATTCATGAAGGTTTTTCAGTGTTTTCAGAGCAACTCAGTTGCTTGAAGATTGGTTACTAACAAGGCCTAACCAGATAAACATAACTGGAGATCCGAGTAGTGTCAGTGGTAAGTAGGGTCTCCAATTTATACTGCAAATTGTAATGCATAAATCCAATGGGCATCAAGTATGACGGACCACTCACACAGTTCACAGACCTTGTTCGTTGGCCCTCCCAACATTCTGATGCTCCAATACACGGTGAACACAATCATTGATTCATGCCATTTCCCACAGTTTCCCCCCGTATAGGGAAGATGATCTCTAATGACGGCAGTTTCCTAAACTACGGCTCTTCGACCGAAGGAGGGTGCGACAAAGTAAAAGCTACTTTGAACATCTTTAAAACACTATAAATCATTTTTATTCTTAAAATACATTTAAATCTAGTTTAATATATTGTTGTAAAGGATTCAAATTATAAAAAAAGCAGTTAAGACTCACATTTAAACTAGATATTACTTTTTCTTTAATATGGTAAAATTAGTTTATTCTTCAATGATATAGGTGAAGCTAAAATCATGCAAAGTACTGACATGACTTTATAACAACTAATTTATTGTTGCCCATGTACATTTATTTAGGTTTGCATTTTGGAAGGGGTGGGTATAGCTATTAGTGGCAGAGGAAGGCCGCAAACAATCGGGAGAAACACCGGCGCAGACACGAAGACACATGGAATTTTCACACCAAACAGGACTCGAACCGCAAAAGATGTTACTTTAACGGTCTCGGAAATTGCGTATTGATAGGAGAAATTGTTTAATAGAAATAAGTATCCTTTCATTAAAGTACGATTAGCATGCTAATAAAAACTGTTAATTTTTATTATGCAAATTAGCAACCATTTGTTTTTATAAGTTATCAGTTGTTTTCCACCCCCCCTCCCCCCCGAATGATTGCCGAAACGTTTATTTATATACGAAACAGCTTCCGTTACGTTATCGACTGAGTGGAGGTAGACTGATTGCATATGTTTTGGTGTGTATCTTTGATAATGTATTTGATGTTTCATCAATAACAACTATGCATCAACGTGAATCAATTGCTTTAACAAATTTATAGCACTGTATGCACAATGAGACTTGACCTTGTTGAGTAAACGAATATATTAAACCAACTTGATACTCGTAAATAATACATTTTTATCGTTTGTCTAGACTTCGTGACGTTGATTACTTCAGTATTGTGATACATGTAAATAAGCTAGTGGCACGAAACAAATGGGATGGAGCACTCTAACTTACTGGACAGCTAATGTCCTGCTTTATGAAGTTCTGGTGGAATTCTGACTAGTAACTACCAGGAGGGGTCAGAGCAGTATCGCCAAAAACACAACGTTTTTTTTTCAATATGAGGATAAACCATATTTTACTTTTATACATATTAGAGCGCTACAAGGTCGATGATCTTCAGCCTCGCTGTATAACCCAACCTTTGACCTACTTACAAATGCTGAATCATGACCAGCCAAAATGAATATCAAAGCGACTCTCAATGTAGAACATAACACATTATACCGTATTTTGACTAATTGACGGCCTCCCCACGGATAACACTTTTCAAAGAGAGTGAAGGGTATGAAACTCATGAATCACAAATCACCAGTTTATAAATACCACAAATCACAACGTTTTCATCTTTACTGTCTAACAGTTTTGATCGAACTTCAAATTTTATACAGCGAGCAAATGGATTTTTTGTAAGTTTGAACGTTACGTCAAGTTGACATGTAAATGCGAAGAAAATGTCACACACGTGTCGGATGTCTAGTAAGCATATCCGTTTCAAAAAAACAGTATGTGGGGGAAAATCGTATTGTGTTCCAGTTATGAAAAGCTTAAAATTAATAAACTCTCTCTTAAGCCGCATATCTTTTCAAAAAGTGTCGCCGCACTCATTCACAAAATCATTTTGCAACGTTTCAAAATGTTATCTTTAAAGAATAAGATATTGCAACCTGTACTCCATGATTTACCAATGCAAACATTTTCATTTTCTTTTGACATAAATGCATAACAGGTTCTGTAATTACAATGCATTAAGAGAACAAACAACAACATATACAATCTTCATATATAGTTATAGTGATATGTTTATCATCATATATAATTATAATGACATGCATGTGACATTTTACACCAACTTCACCTCTATTTACAGTAGTGTCATGATTTTAAAGATGATTACTCTAAGAAAAAGTTTATTTAGTTTATAAGGAATGAGTAAGTTTTATAACGTGTTAAGAGAGAGAGGCTGGACAATATTATGCTTTAAGTATTTGTCACATACATATTTGCATTTGCATTGAGCATTTTTACTTAATAGCCCAAAACCCTATACGTTAAAGTATTCTTTTAGAAACTATGAGGAAACATTTTACCAATTGTTGTTACATTAATTTATGAACAAACCAATTATTTTACCATTCTTTTGGCAACTTTGTCTTTCATCATATTGCTTATGATATGACAAGAGAGCAAAATACAACAAACCGAAAGTATTCTTGAAAAAATGAACAGTTTAAAAATTATGAAGATGAAAAAAAAAAACAAATAAAATACACAAAGCTGTTAAAAACTGTATATTCTACGAAAATTAGACAATAAAAATGGGAAATAAAGGGTAAAGTGTTTTAGATGGAAATGAAGAGAAAGAAGATGAATAATTGAGTCATTTATCAACTTAAACAATTTTGGGCTCTGTCATGCCTTTTGAACATTGCTGTTCTGGACTTATAGACCATTTATACATGTACATACATGTTAAAAATATACAAAATATAACGAATATAGTTTAAATTTTTTTAACAATTTTGTCAACGTATAATTAAATCAAGACAAGATATCAGTGTAATCGATAGAAAACATTTTTCATTAAAACTTAATGTCATTATATTACTTATTACATTCGTTACTGGTTTCCAGAATTCATTTTTTGTATATTTTGTCATATTTTCAATTGCATTGTACTGATCAGTTCTGCATTGATTTATTATATACTTTCTAAATATTTCAACATTGGGTTTTCGATTGGTTTCTTTTGCTTTAAATATGTAATATTTAGCTAACAAAAATACTAAATTAAGAACAATATTATAAAAATTGTTTAAAAAAATAATGTCTTTCCTTGACAAGTGGATACACGTATTAAATGATGGACAATGTGTATTAATGCGTGCGATCAAGTCCTGCAAAAGTGAAATCTGTGAAACGATTATAGAACAGATGCAGAATAGTTTCCTTTTCTTGATGGCATAAAGAACATTTATTATTGTCTCTGAATTTTTAAGAAAAGTATTAGTTCCTAAAAACGGTGATGTAATCTACTTAAAAACCATTGTAGAAAGGTGCTTTTATGGCATTTAAATGGAATTTTAAACAATTTCAAAATGTCATTAATATCACCACTCAACTCATTCACCCATGTATCTAGAGATGCTAGCTGCATCTTAATTTTCAACAAATTATCATAAATAATCCATCATCCTGTTTTAGTTTTGATTAGTCCAAGGCGGTAACTGTCGGGTTTGCTCTTTTCGAATAATAAAAAATAATTGTTCTTACTTTTCACTTGGCTTGCACGTGAAATACCTTTGTCATGTGCCTTTTCAGAGTTTGATATATGTTGCATGCTTATAGGACTTTGTCATCTATTCTTATACATGATCACAACAATGTTACTTGTGCTGTGTGGAGGTCGTAAAAAATCTGCCCGTTAATTTCTCCTATAAGGATTGTTAAGTGTATTTCCTTTGATGGACATGGACTTTGGTTCCTCTATTCCATCTTCAGATGAACATGTACAACCATTTATTCTTCTCTGGTCATGTTTTTTCTTGAGTCAAAAAGTTAATTTAACTTATAATCAACCATTTTTGTTTAGTTTTTCTAATTGAAATAATACCCTTCTTTTCTAAACACTGAGGACATTATTTTTCAATGACGTCACTACTTTCATCATAACTTATTAAAGAAAACATCAGCGCTTGGTCATTTTTGGACCGGAGAAGGTTGTATAGAATTTTACTTTTAATGCAAACAAAAGAGATATATGTGCCATCAAGAATGAGGGATGGATACTGTGAACTTTTATATTTATAATTATTTATCTTTATTCCTGATATATCATGGGTTTGTCGAATCAAAATGGCAAACACCTCTGCACAGAGAATATAAATATATGGGGATATAGAGTCAGCTTGGCGGCATCCTCTTTCCAGATAGAACCACTCGGAACAATGCCCATTGATAAGACATTACGATTCACTATTTGTTTTATAAAAGGTTTTTATTCATTTCTTAAAAGTTGGACCGAAGTTAAAGAAGCCCATTGTTTTGTTGATAAATGACCAAGATATTGAATAAAACCGCTTTTCAAAGTCGATCAAAATTAAAGTCCCGAAAGTTAAAAGTTTTCTGCATAAAACATAATATCACAAATCAATCTAGTATTTTTCCGTATCAGATATAAAACCTGTTTGATCTTCATTTATAAAACGGAACAACAGTTTTTAATCTGCTAGTTTTAGCACAATTTTATAAGAAACGTTTCTAAGAACATGTTATCTTTATAGCTTTTATGGATTCATGTTGTTGGTCCTTGCTTTGGTAGATTGAAAGTTCACCTTTCTGTTAACCATTGTTAAGGGATCTAACAAGAAATGGACGAATATCCGAGTAAAACATTTGATAAAATTTAACAGTAAATCCAGATAAGCCTGGAATTTTATTATTTTTCACAGTTTTTAAACTGTCCAGCCATACCTTTTCCGTAAGAGCTCTTTCTAAAATGAATTGAGTTATTGATCTGATGGAACTCTGATTTCTGTCTTATCTATTATTTCTTCAAGGTTAACGTCACTATTTTCCTTAGAGCCATACGTTTTTGTAAAAGGATTAAACTTTTTCAAGTATTTCTATTTGGTTATCAATTGCTTATCCATCACCTCTAACTAGTTTAGACATTGATTTTGAAACAAAATTACAATTTTCCAAATGCAAAAATACTACTTTTTCACCATTTTCAGTCCATTTTGCACGTGATCTAATTTTCACTTCTTCCATTATTTTCCCGTAATTGTTCTAATTCCCTGCGTTTTTCACTCAAAACTACACTATTACTGAAGAGATGTTTTTTCTAGAAAGCAAATATCTTTAATCAATTGCCTCTTTTTTATCATCTTTTTTCTTTAATCTTGAGCTATATACTACTGTTTCGCCTCTTTTTGAAAATAGCAAAATTTAAAAAAAGCACAAACAGCTGATCATATATAGTAAATTCTATTTCATAATTTGTAATTTCACTGCTATTTCCTCCATGAAGTTAGTTTTCTTGGCAATATTGTGTTTTAATCTAATTCATTTTTTGTTTTATCTTTTTGACATATTTAATGTCATTTAATAGAGAATTGTTCATTTTACGGTTAGAACGTCATTTTTTGATGGTTCCAAATTCAAAGTGTAATTTGACCAATGATTAATCCGTTCTATAGCCGGCACTATCTGAAAATTCTAACATAGAACATATGTAGCACACAATGCTTCAGCCAAATATTTGGCAACATTGAACATATTAAGCAAACAATCCTTTTGAGAAATTTTTGTCAATATAGAATATAAACAGAACACAATGCTTAAGCCAAATCTTTGGCAACATTGAAAGTATGTTGCACACAATGAATGATCTATTATCATTCAGACATAATTAAGCTTTAATTAACCAAGTACTCTTAATCAGGTCAACACTTTTAGTAAGTATGTAAGATTGTCTACTGTAGATATAGATGTTATACTATCAGAGCTTCAACATTTTGCAACGTTTCAAACTTTTATCGTTAAATAATCGAGGACATTGCACACTGTACTCCATGATTTACCAATGCAAACCTAAGGATGGTTGAACAATGTGGGCTGAAGTACTTTTTGCAACTGTTGATCGATTGGTCAGGCCAATCCTAACTGTGCACTATTATTTGTCATATGTATAGCACTTAGGAGATCAAGGAGTTACTTAATGTTCTTTTCAGTTAATAGACTTGTCTTCTGAATCAGCGGCAATCTACATATTGCGCTACCAAATGTGTCAGCCTAGACAACAATAGCAATTTATCGGAACATTTGACAATTGATCAGTCCGACGCACTTCCTCAAACGTTCATTATCGGAAATTTCTTTTTTAAAAAAATCCAGAAGACTAAATTTGTAAACAAAAACATATATTTTTAAGCAATTTATTTATCTGCTAGGACCAAACATCCCAAATACTGTTCTTCAACAGTATTAATATCTCAATATTTTTAAACCTCGATTGAGACATATAGCACTTCATTCGCTTAAATCGAATTAAATACCAGAACTGGGATAATAACGTGTATTACAAATACAGTATATTATTTTCACTATTTCGTTTTAAGTGCTAGAATCGTCTTCGTCATCACTATATATTTAGCGAATTTGTCCTGAAGGTGCAGTAAGTAACATGGTTCAAACCCGAGCCACGGCGTCACAAAGTCTTAAAATACTAGTTATTGGGTATGTATTTTATGTTCTTGTTTACGTTCATGCAAGTGTAATGTTAGGGTAGTTCCATGACCAAGCCAGTTTCAAGAAAATTTGACAAGGTGAGATATCATGTCATTATAGTAAAGGCGGCCTTGTCTATGCTGCAAGTGAACATGAACTTTTATCATTCTTGGGTTGAATTCTCTCTTGAAATACCATCGTTAGTTTTTCTTTCATTAAACTACTTTTTTTTTATTTTGCTGTTTGCAATGGCTGACCCTATGTGTTAAGCTTAATAGAAAACAAAAATCAGACAACTTACAGGGTGAATTAAGGGTTAAGAGCACTTAGCCTTCGCAAGAGATAACCAGCCACCATCTGTGTCATACCGCAAACAACCAGTGCCTCACCATTGCGGGTCTGCACGAGAACCGATCTGATATGAACTTGTAGTAGATCTACAATTCATTTCTCAGTTTAATCATAAGTATTTTTTCTTCAGTTTCTTTTTGTTGTCGTAAATATATATTTAAATATAAATGGTATTTAATATACGTCTTATTGAATCAAACCATATTTAGGTACAGTTAGTTTTAATCATAGAGAGTTAGATTTCAGCAAAGGAAACATAGACTTGTACATAAAATTATAAATTACTATCAAATCAATAATCTAAATTGGAAAAAATGTAACCTTGGAATGCTACCAACACCAAGAATGACAGCAAAAATGCACCAGCACTTATTTCGTTTGCGGTCCACGGATATTGATTATATGACCCAGAGCGGCTTTAAGTTAAAAGCAACCCAGAGAAACCATGCCAGAAAAAAGGATTGCATACATAACAACTATAGAATGCATCGATCACAGGTTAATACGTATTCTTATCTTATTATATTCCCTGTGCAACCATTCATTGCTATTAAAGTACTTAGAAATCTGAGTTCAAGGTGATCAAAGATAATATAAATAGTTTCTGTAATACAGTAAACTAAATTTTGAAATATGACACGGGTTTGCACTTACATGGCTTCAAATGGGATGGTTACTATGTACAAAAAAGGCATGTGTGGGTTCAGAGAGTTTTTGTGGGAAATAGTTGGCGAGTTAAACACTTTTTATAGCTCTGCATGACAACGCGTTTGTAATATAGTGTAACTTCGCTGTAAATTTTATTTAAAGATCGATGTTTGCAAAACAACAACAAAAACAATAAAAACTATAACAAAACTTATTCCAACGATAGTAAATAGAAAATAACCACGTCCTCGAATGAACTTCTCCGTATATGTGTCATCAGCAGCAGTGTAAACATGCAAAATGTATAAGTTTATATAGAATAAATTTAAACATTTGAACATATATTATGCCTTATACGGAAAGAAAACAAACTTATTTAAAATGGAATTCTAGCGGCGACTTAACTAGCTACAGACCAACTTTCTGTCTCAATACATGTGAGTGGACATGGCTATACACTGATACGCATTTAAGTTTTTTTTATGTAAGGACGACTTCAAGATGACCCGAGCTTCACCGGTGATTCTACACCAATGTGTTTTCGAGGATATTCCTCTATTAATTAAAGGTGGACGTCCGCTATAATGACCATAATTTGTTGATCGAAGGCTACGCCCCAAAATAACTTTTTGAGGCCCGACCAATCAGAAAGCGGGTTTCATGTGCACATCGTGTTCTCAGTGTTATCGAGCAATGCTTTTGTAATAAATGAACTAGTTTTTTTTAAATTAAACATTTAATATTAGATCAACATTCGTAAGAGAAACAATAACTTTTCTCATTTTCATTTACTTCATGAGTAGGTTGTACATACTTCATGTACGAGTTAAGTTGTGTCGGACAACCACCTGACCGTAAGGAGTCGATCTTTTTTGAGAAACGTCATCAATGTTCGGCGCTTTTCACCCCGTTCTGTCAGTCAGTCTGCCTAAGCAGTCAGCCAAGTCTATTCAAAACAGTCTGTCAGTCCGCACAGTCAATCAGTCGTCACCCACCCAGTCAATCAGTATGTCAGTCGCCCAGTCAGTCCATCTCAGTCCGCCCAGTCAGCCATCACCTTCCCAGTCAGTAAGTCCGGCCAGCCAGTCAGTCGTCTCTGCCCAGCAATAAGTCTTACTGACTGGAAGGACTGATTTGACTGGGTGGACTGATGGACTGACTGGGCAGAATGGTACACTGACTGAATGGGCGGGTGGAAGATGACTGACTGGACGGACTGATGTACTCTAACTGGGCGCGTGACGGTTGACTGACTGGGCGGACTAAATGACTGGGCGGAAAGATAGATGGAATGACTAGGAATGTGAAGGCTGATTGACTGGGTGGGCTGATAGGCTGACTGACTGGGCGGACTGTCTGACTGGGCGGACTGACAAACAGACTGTGCAGGCGACGGCTAACCCGCTCAGTCAATCAGTCCACCCTGTCAGTCAGTTGTCACCCACCCAGTCAGTCCATCAATATGCACAGTCAGTCCACCCAGTCAATCAATCCGTCCAGTCAGTCCGTCCAGTCAGTCCAGTCAATCCGTCGAGTTAGTCCGTTTTCAGTCCAGTCCGTCCAGTCCGTCCGTCCAACCAGTTCTTTCAGTCCAGTCAGTCAGACCGTCCAGATAATAAGTCGGTCTAGTCAGTCCGTCCGGTCAGTCCTTTCAGTCTGATCAGTAAGTCATGTCGGTCAAGGGAGGTAAATTAGTTTGTCGAGTAAGGTCAATCCAGTTTGTCGGTGTCAATTACTTTTCACCAGTCTTGGCGGTCAGTCTCATCAGTCAGATTCAAAGTCAAACTGGTAAGTCTGGTTTAATTAGTTCTTAGTCACGTTCAATTAAAAACAATATAGAAGTAAACACAGTCAACCGTCAGTAACTCAAGACAACACTTGATTTAATAAATTTATTTTTGTCATTATTACCATCATCACTATCAATCATCATCATCACCATCATCATCATCATCATCATCATCATCATCATCATTATCATCATTATCAACATTAACGAAAGCAATACCATCACTAATATCAGGAATTATCACCATAAGCAACAGACAACAAACTTTCAACAACACTAAATTACCATCGTTAACATATAAAAGCAATGTGGTCTAAAAATTATTGAAATTCAAATCATTAAGTTCAAAAGTCACTTTTTATTCGTTTTTATTTTTTATTTTATTTTTGTGACATCGAACCGATATTATTATGGTCATATTGGTGACTTCCAGCTTATTATTGGTGGAGGAAGACCCCAGACTCGGGTAGATCCACCAGCACACCGCAGGTTAATCATAATCGTATATTTAATTTATTTGTATTTTATTTATCCTCGATTGCCTTAAAACTTTTTACTTAAAATTTTGAAAATGTTAATCCCTATGTTAAAATTAAAAATTCCTTTTAAAAAATATACAGCGTTTGAAAAAGGCAATGTCGTGATCAATATAAAAGGGTGCTTTCTCACCCTAAATAGCAAAAAATAGTTACACTAGATATAATGTCTCTATGTTCTGCCCAACAGCTGCTGTGCACATTGTGTTTCATATCTGTGTCAGAAAGAATATAAAACCATGTTAAATGAGAAGTTATTGTAGGTCAACAAAAAGAATAACAATTAAACAAGCAAAAAAAAACATTCAGATTTCATAATTTGAGAATGAAACTGATGGCTTCATGAGAACAAATTCCAGCCAATAAGCTACTTCTATTTATTTCATAAGCATTTAATTTTCTTGATTCAAAACCGAGTTAAAATATGAGAATGATGTGAGGTTATAAAATTCAAACATTTAATGTTCATCATAATAATTGTTATCTTTTCAGCCTCGTAGTAAAAGTTGAACATCAGTGTCCCTCTTTCACAAAATGGTTATCATTTGCAGTAACAGCAGCAGCAGCAGCAGCAGCAGCAGCAGCAGCAGCAGCAGCAGCAGCAGACTCGTGTGTATCATCAGTAGTCTTCTCCTCCTGGTGAAAAAGAATAAGATAAATATCATCATTATCATCATCATCATCATCATCATCATCATCATCATCATCATCATCATCATTAGTACCATAAATATATAGTTGCTATTGTTGTATATATATATCATACTAACAAGAACATCAATAGCAGCTTTAACATCATATTTAAATACCCCTTTTATATAATAAATAAACACTATGATCATATTAATCGTCCTCCTAATCATCATCACCAACCCAAACGTCACCATTATTCCCGTTATTAAAATCATCATCAACAACATAACTAAATAATAATGACCATTCGTACTATCATTTTCATAATCAAAGAAAAACATCACATAAATTATAATTATCTTAATTTTTAACAACGGCAATATTTTCATCACTATCGGAAAACAACAATTTTTGCATGCATAGAACCAGCTGCAGCATCAACATATCCAGCAGCAGTATCAATATATCTAGCAGCAGTATCTACATATCCAGCAGCAGTATCAACATACCCAGCAGCAGTATCAACATATCCAGCAGCAGTATCAACATATTCAGCAGCAGTATCAACATATCCAGCAGCAGTATCTACATATCCAGCAGCAGCATCGACATATCCAGCAGCAGTATCAACATATCCAGCAGCAGTATCTACATATCCAGCAGCAGTATCTACATATCTAGCAGCAGTATCGATATATCCAGCAGCAGTATCGATATATCCAGCAGAAGTATCAACATATCCAGCAGCAGTATCAACATATCCAGCAGCAGTATCTACATATCCAGCAGCAGCATCAATATATTCAGCAGCAGTATCTACATATCCAGCAGCAGTATCTACATATCTAGCAGCAGTATCGATATATCCAGCAGCAGTATCGATATATCCAGCAGAAGTATCAACATATCCAGCAGCAGTATCAAAATATCCAGCAGCAGTATCTACATATCCAGCAGCAGCATCAATATATTCAGCAGCAGCAACAATATATCCAGCAGCATCAACAAATCCAGCAGCAGCATCAATATATCCAGCAGCAGTATCTACATATCCAGCAGCAGTATCGATATGTCCAGCAGCAGCATCAATATATCCAGCAGCGGTATCTACATATCCAGCAGCGGTATCTACATATCCAGCTGCAGCATCAATATATCCAGCAGCAGCAACAATATATCCAGCAGAAGCATCAATATATCCAGCAGCAGCATCAATATATCCAGCAGCATCAACATATCCAGCAGCAGTTTCTACATATCCAGCAGCAGTATCTACATATCCAGCAGCAGCATCAATATATTCAGCAGCAGCATCAATATATCAAGCAGCATCAACAAATCCAGCAGCAGCATCAATATATCAAGCAGCAGCATCAATATATCCGGCAGCAGCATCAATATATCCAGCAGCATCAACAAATACAGCAGCAGCATCAATATATCCAGCAGCAGCATCAATATATCCAGCAGCAGCATCAATATATCCAGAGCAGCAAAATATATCCAGCAGCATCAATATATCCAGCAGGTACATCAACATATCCAGCAGCAGCATCAATATATCCAGCAGCATCAACAAATCCAGCAGCAGCATCAATATATCAAGCAGCAGCATCAATATATCCAACAGCATCATCAATATATCCAGCAGCAGCATCAATATATTCAGCAGCAGTATCAAC
This sequence comes from Sinonovacula constricta, assembly GCA_007844125.1. Classification (NCBI taxonomy): domain Eukaryota; kingdom Metazoa; phylum Mollusca; class Bivalvia; order Cardiida; family Solecurtidae; genus Sinonovacula; species Sinonovacula constricta. Next base: position 36,404,896 of record CM017559.1, read on the forward strand.
ATATCCAGCAGCAGCATCAATATATCCAGCAGCAGCATCAATATAGCCAGCAGCAGCATCGACATATCCAGCAGCAGTATCAACATATCCAGCAGCAGCATCAATATATCCAGCAGCAGCATCAATATATCCAGCAGCAGTATCAACATATCCAGCAGCAGTATTAACATATCCAGGAGCAGTATCAATATATGCAGCAGCAACATCAATATATCTAGCAGCAGTATCAATATATCCAGCAGCAGTATCTATATATCCAGCAGCAGTATCTACATATCCAGCAGCAGCATCAATATATCCAGCAGCATCAATATGTCCAGCAGTATCAATATATCCAGCAGCATCAACATATCCATCAGCAGCATCAACATATCCAGCAGCAGCATCAATATATCCAGCAGAATCAATATATTCATCAGCATCAACATATCTAGCATCATCAACATATCCAGCAGCATCATCTATATATATAGCGACAGCATCAATATATCCAGCAGCAGCATCAATATATCCAGCATCATCATCAACATATCCAGCAGCAGCATCAACATATCCAGCAGCAGCATCAATATATCCAGCAGCATCAATATATCCAGCAGCAGCATCAACATATCCAGCAGCAGCATCAATATATCCAGCAGCATCAATATATCCAGCAGCAGCATCAATATATCCAGCAGAATCAATATATCCAGCAGCATCAATATATCCAGCAGAATCAATATATGCAGCAACATGAATATATCCAGCAGCAGCATCAATATATCCAGCAGCATCATCATATCCAGCAGCAGTATCAACATATCCAGCAGCAGCATCAACATATCCAGCAGCAGCATCAACATATCCAGCAGCAGTATCTACATATCCAGCAGCAGTATCTACATATCCAGCAGCAGCATCAATATATCCAGCAGCATCAATATGTCCAGCAGTATCAATATATCCAGCAGCAGCATCAATATATCCAGCAGCAGCATCAATATATCCAGCAGCAGTATCAACATATCCAGCAGCAGTATTAACATATCCAGGAGCAGTATCAATATATGCAGCAGCAGCATCAATATATCTAGCAGCAGTATCAATATATCCAGCAGCAGTATCTACATATCCAGCAGCAGTATCTACATATCCAGCAGCAGCATCAATATATCCAGCAGCATCAATATGTCCAGCAGTATCAATATATCCAGCAGCATCAACATATCCATCAGCAGCATCAACATATCCAGCAGCAGCATCAATATATCCAGCAGAATCAATATATTCACCAGCATCAACATATCTAGCATCATCATAATATCCAGCAGCATCATCTATATATATAGCGACAGCATCAATATATCCAGCAGCAGCATCAATATATCCAGCATCATCATCAACATATCCAGCAGCAGCATCAACATATCCAGCAGAAGCATCAATATATCCAGCAGCATCAATATATCCAGCAGCAGCATCAACATATCCAGCAGCAGCATCAATATATCCAGCAGCATCAATATATCCAGCAGCAGCATCAATATATCCAGCAGAATCAATATATCCAGCAGCATCAATATATCCAGCAGAATCAATATATGCAGCAACATGAATATATCCAGCAGCAGCATCAATATATCCAGCAGCATCATCATATCCAGCAGCAGTATCAACATATCCAGCAGCAGCATCAACATATCCAGCAGCAGCATCAACATATCCAGCAGCAGAATCTACATATCCAGCAGCAGCATCAATATATCCAGCAGCATCAATATGTCCAGCAGTATCAATATATCCAGCAGCATCAACATATCCATCAGCAGCATCAACATATTCAGCAGCAGCATCAATATATCCAGCAGAATCAATATATGCAGCAGCATCAACATATCTAGCAGCATCATTATATCCAGCAGCATCATCAATATATCTAGCAACAGCATCAATATATCCAGCAACAGCATAAGCATATCCAGCAGCATCATCAACATATCCAGCAACAGCATAAGCATATCCAGCAGCAGCATCAACATATCCAGCAGCATCAACAACATATCCAGCAGCAGTATCAATATATTCAGCAGCAGCATCATTATATCCAGCATCATCAACAACATATCCAGCAGCAGTATCTACATATCCAGCAGCAGCATCAACATATCCAGCAGCAGCATCAATATATCTAGCAACAGCATCAACATATTCAGTAGCAGCATCAATATATCCAGCAACAGCATCAACATAACCAGCAGCAGCATCAACATAACCAGCAGCAGCATCAACATATTCAGTAGCAGCATCAACATATCCAGCAGCAGCATCAACATATTCAGTAGCAGCATCAACATAACCAGCAGCAGCATCAACATATTCAGTAGCAGCATCAACATGTCCAGCAGCAGCATCAACATAACCAGCAGCAGCATCAACATATTCAGTAGCAGCATCAACATATCCAGCAGCAGCATCAACATATTCAGTAGCAGCATCAATATATCCAGCAACAGCATCAACATAACCAGCAGCAGCATCAGCATATTCAGTAGCAGCATCAACATAACCAGCAGCAGCATCAACGTATTCGGTAGCAGCATCAACATAACCAGCAGCAGCATCAACGTATTCAGTAGCAGCATCAACATAACCTGCAGTCGCATCAACATATCCAACAGCAGCATTAACATACACACCACAATATTTCGTTTTTATGATCATCAACAACATCAACATCATCATAATCACTTTCCTCAACATCATCATCATCATCATCTCGTTATCTCCACCACCATTACCACCAAGATGTCATTCATGACCACTTCTAGCAACACCAGCATCAATATAACAAAAAATCACTTGAGATCTTTAAAAGCTCGATAATATCCATCATCATCAGCAGCAGTGTCTTTACAATCACTATTATTCCAAATCTTCATTATCATATGCAACATGAGACAAAAATCGCCATCATAATCACCATAACTTATATCATCACCATCATCATCATCAGCAGCAGCAGCAACTTAAACCACAACAACATAATCAGTTTAATCACTTTCATCTATAAGTAGCATAACCATTTCAAACATATGATCATAAGTAACAACATCAATGACATCTCTGCAACAACACAACCAACATTATGACCAAATACAATTACAAACCCCATCATAATCAACATTATCTCGATCAAAAGTCATCATTATTATATTAACTTCACTCTCCTCCTCGTCATAAACTTACGAGATGTAATCTAAAAAATGTTTTGTATTATTTTCCATTAAAGCAGATTTTGAACAGACTCTTAGTTCTCTACCATTGTTTAGAAATAATTGTCCGACATATAGAAATTAGTACGCAAGTAAAAATAACTGAAAGAATGAAGGTTGATTTAAATTGGGCAATTTGATTGATTGTTTCTTATTTATAATGATAGATGTCGATGTGTGGATGGTCCAGTCCCATGACCCTGTGACTGGATGTAGTCAGGTGTTCATGGCATGTTATCACAGTGAGTGCTGTATCGCTTATGTAAAGGGACACTAAAGGCATTGATAATGGGAATGTGTCATTATCTGGCTTCACAATTTGTTCAGAGTGGGAGGTTGGGGGAAAGGAGTGGGGTGTGTCTAGCTGGCTAGAAATAGGCTCATGCTGCAGTGGTATCAAGAAAGTGGAGTGGATTAAAGTGTTACTGACCAATGGCAGTTCAGTAAATTATGTAATGTTATGTTATGTTAGTAAGCCGATGTGCATCAAGCGTAGCTAATTATTTTAGACCTCTTCCCATTTGACATCTCTGTATATAATAAACTAATAAAATATCCAGCTGTGATCATGTGGTGTTATCTTGGAGGGGGTGGGCTGTGAACGTTACTAACGCAGAAGAATTGGCCGTATTATTACATAATGAAGCGCCCGCGTTTTTCACCTGAGAGATATAGTGCTACCTTCACTGTGTATGCATGCCACGTTACCACACCCAGTCACATTATCCTGACACCGGGCAAACTAGTTGTGGAACTACCCTTATATTTGCTTGAGCGTCAACAAGGGAGCTCTACCACTACTAGTTTTACGACTTTGGTATGTCGCAGTTTGTGACCGCCTACAGGGAATGGTTTGCTAGATAATTGTATATTATGTTTTACGTTGAACTTGCATAAAAATGGCGTAGAGATATCGATGCTGAGATATGGATCATTCCTTCTAAGTTCGAAATTCGTAGTAGGTGTTTAGTATATACATATTTTAACCATGGGAATACATTTGTGGTTTTTAGAGTGTGATTTTTAAATAAATATATAATCTACATCATCACACACAACTTCAGAAATCAATAAGATTCACCTACATAGAGAACTATATCATGGCAGAAGAGGAATCATGTTTACGTCACATGGTTGCCAAAATAATTTTGTTTATGACAATACGTTAATATGCAACAGCTCTATTTTAATTTATAATATTGTCTTCTGTTGTTTTATCTTTAACATTTCTACCGTAAATATCCATAAAATAATGAGCAAAAAGGAAGAAACAACCTAGTATAAAAAGCCTCGAATCAGAAATAATCCACAGGAGTTAATATTCCTGTGTAAAGGTTCTATCTCTGCAATATTTCTTCGTGAAGTTCCTTAGGCAATCAACTATTTATATAACATGCTCCGCAACCTGCCTTTGCTATTCGAAGTGAAATGGGATTGCTGATTACGTGAACAATATTGAATTCGACTTATGTCTAAGTACGTTCAGCACGAACACATGCGGGGTATCATGGGAGAAATACCATTGTATCCGTTACTAGGCTCGATCAGTCATTATACATGCACGGAAGAACCGTTATTCGAAATTTTACCAAGAACGGAACATTGAATGGGGACGTCGTGAGTCTTACAATGGATTACCAATTGATTGAGATAGAGCAGCTAACGGGACTTGCGTTTTTTTACAACAATAATAACACAGCCATGTACAGTGGTGTAATGGTTGTGCTGGTGTCTGGGCAAGTTTATTACCGAAAACGACAGTGTGTGTTCTGCTTAATTTTAAAGAGCATACAATACACTAAGCTGTTTGTTAATGTGTGAACAATATCTGCCCCAACAATCAGCAAAACGTTCTTAGAGGAGGGCCCCTTTTTCATTGCCCATGAGATAATAAAAACACACATATATAAATGACAATTCAGTAGATAAACGACTATGATAAAGTCTTTGTACTTACATGTACACGTACCATTATCACATCCTCCTCTTTCTTCCATTCTCCACAATGAACACATAACACAAATTACAATTTCCTTTTTTTTTATTTACGACCGTTTCAAATTGAAGTTTATTCTTCATGATCAACACAGGTTTTTTGCTTACACAATTTAAAACAAATGATGTCTTGCAGATGCTCACAATTACCACAAAATACCTACCACAAATACACTCGAACATCAATTTAACTGTCCCCTGGACACAATTATGCACTACAAACTATTAAATTTGATAAACAGTTGATTAATTAAATCACTTTTTAGAAACAGATCACCAGCAACACATTTGGCGCAAAAATTGATTTCCGGCCCCCTGGTTGCGCGCACAGATTTTACAAATGTTCTATTTTGTGTGAAAGAATTCTGATTGGCTTAAAATGTCGGGATCCGTCGACTTTTATCGGGAACATGCGATGTTTAGTTAATAAGATATTGAATTATTTAACCATTATAATTTTATCTGTATTATCATGCACATTGATTTTAAAATTTAACTAGACTTACATCTTGAATAAGGATAGAAAAGAAGTTATAAATCAAATTCTTTCATTCCTACATTTTATCTTCGGTAATCTTCGTACAAAATCGTATTTCTTTTTAAAGTCTTTAAACTGCTTGATATTGTGAAACAGTTAGCACGATTCTGTCGCTTGCACGTCCCGTCAAAAATATATTATCTTTTGTCTTTACTTGTAGAAAAGTGACATGACCTTAAGCTTAAGGTGTGGTAGGCGTAAACATATAATTGACAAAAGTGGAAGCACGATTAATAACATGGACAGCAGTAGCAAAAGAAGAGAACACCTTAAAAGACGTAAGCAGAAGCCTCAGTAACGGTTAATGCATTGACATTATTTAACTAAATTATAAATGTGTCATTATGTTAGAGTAATACAGTGTACGTATTTCAGTTGTTTACATGTATATGTTACTTCTCACAGGATGATTTGCTTTGTATCCATATATTTGTTTAATGCAGTCATGCAATCACTGCTTTAGTATCAATATAAGGTAACATACTAATAAACTGATTTGACACTTAAATGTAAAAAAATACTGCTTATCTTTTCTGCTGAAAGGTTAACATTTGCCCGTACAATAGAAATGAAGCTATACAACTACTTTTTAAAGACTTTGTTTTTTCGCGACGTCGGTTAAAACCCAGACCCGCCAGTACTTGATGTCGATGTTCTACCGATTGTGCTACTAGGTCCGGTACTTTTTGAATCGTTAACTTACATATAATACTTTTTAATATAATTTAATTTTTAATATTGTTTGTATAAATTTCTGTTTTAAAGATCTGCGTAGCCTTTGCGTAAATGTTCTGCATTGTTTTGACTTCGTGCCGCTTGACCATTTGATGCAGGCTTTTCACCACGCGGCTGAATTCTTAATATTCGGTATGCATTAATGGCTAAATATTATTTGCAACCCGGGTTATTTTCACGATCAAACGTAAGTTATTTTTCCAGTAAGCTCTAATAACCTGAATATAACATTTCTAACGCAGTGAGGTGACAAAGCATTAGTAAAAAACACCTAAATATAGCATATTAGTTTTCCTATAGAGTAACGCCTGTATTTTTTTTCAAATATGTAAAGAAAGCAATTGTATGTGTTTAACTAATGAAAAACTGAAATTTTCCAAAATTTTAAGTGCGAACATTGTTAGAAAAAAAAAATTCTATAGTTCCCTGTGGAACAATCTACAACATTTATGCAGATGGTGTTCATCAAACCTGTTTGCAAAACTCAGGTCGCTTTATATAACAGTACATTGGAATATTTTATGGGTATAATTTCCCCTCAATCTTTTTTTTTATCTCACCAGTATGTCTGTTGATATTAAATCGGCACG